>OX031054.1:4805000-6005000 GCA_943735995.1 Sesia bembeciformis
TCGAAAATTCTACTTTTTAAAATGTTCCTCAATGGTGAACATTAATACGGTAGCGAGTAAAAACTACTAACGGTCTAGTAAAAAACAACTATGGCAACTGACTGGAGTATTCACGGGCCACTTTAGTACAAAAAGCTTCCTCTATAAAATGAATCTAGCAGATGATAACATCTGCAGAACCTGCAACGAGGAGGAAGAGTCCATGACGCATCTTTTATGCGAATGTAACTGTCTGGCGAGACACAGAATGAGTTCTAAGCAACCAGAACCCACAGCCAAAAGACTTCAGGCTTCTACAATTGCCGGATATCCTGAGATATATGGAGAGCTTCTTAGTGGAGCTTATGAGATATTCGGGGAGCAAGAGTAGAAGATAAGGTTGGGGGGACACAAAAGATCCCGTTGGGTTGAAATGATAGGGAATACAAACGCCTAATAAGATAAGATATGGTAGCGATCGCCAGTCACAGCTACCGCAGCACTTGTAGCGTCTTCAAAGAAGTAGGACCCAATCACTCTTCCAGAACAGGTTCCACACCAAACTGTCACTCGGCGTGGATACAGTGGTAGTTCGTGGATCAAAGAAGGTTGCTCCTCACCTTAATAGCGAGAAATTTGTTGGTTAACAAATCCACTGAGGTTGAAATGGGCTTCGTCGCTCATGATTTTTTGATGAATTTGGGTTGTTTTCCAAGCTGTTTAGGACAAAATCACTGAAGTTGCGACAGTGTTCATGGTCCCGAGGTTCTCATGTTATTGACTTAACTGAACCTTATAGGGAATAGGTCCAAATCTTTCTTCAGAATACTCTGTAGACAGGTCCTCATAATGCCCAGTTGTTGAGAACGCCGCCTGGTAGACGATATCGCATCTTCGGCTACACTTTCAATATTTTGCTCCGAATGAGCACTCTTGGCACGATGAGGAACTGGTTTATCTGTCACAATGCCATGCTGCTCAAATTTATTCACTTTAACATTGTGTTAATCGCGAAGGTATGTTGTTTCTACCGAAAATGAGACTCAATTACTCGCAATTGATTTGCATAGTATGTTTTGATAAAATTAAAGTAAATTGCTCAAGCGAAAAACGTTCCATAACGAATTCCGCGTTACATTCATTATCGAAAAACAGACAGATATGGCGCCGAAACAAAATGCCGCAAAAAAATAATTGTATACCTCTCAGTTGGCCACCCCTTATATATCCGTTACACAAAAATAGGAATATATTTATTTTTTTCTGTCAAAGTTAAAATTGTGTTTTCTTTAACATTTATGATAAAATATATTATACTGCATTAAGTTAATACTAATGATTAGGGGTCGTCCATACGTCACACGAATTTCATGATTTTTGGAGTAGCCCCGTCCCCGTCCCCGTCCCTGTTACAGGTGGTCACAGTTGTGTGACCCCGTCACATATATTGCGCAATTTTAAATTTAGAAATTATTAAATTAAAACAACCTTATAATAATATTGATAGACTTGGTAATATTTTAAAGTTTTAAAAAATATAAGTTTAGTTTATAAATCTAATGACTCACCCCCCGCCCCCCTCTCCCCCGCCCCCTTGTCACACTTTGTTGACCCCACTCCCTCCCCCTTAACGTGTGACGTGATTTATGGATGAACCCTTAATTGATTTTTTAAATTTAATATCCTCGCTCAAATGATTATATTATTGGAACATTACTGAGATGGGAAGTAAAGTTCGGATTATTTATTGCAGTGAAATGTGTGCGAAAGATGACACCTTATTGACAGTTAGTTCTACATGTCATAGCTGACTAATAAAAAATCCGACTTTGGGATGTATATAGGATGTAACCGAAACTTGCCCAAAGCCTGAAATCTTGAATTTTGCTCGTGATCGGGTTAAATGATATGAACATTTTACTGGGCTTTTCTTTTTTTTTTTTTTCTTAATTTTTTTCATACAAAGTGAAATAACGTTATTTTCCCAAATAATCTATTGTTTCCGGAATGAATCAGTTACATCCTGTATAATGTAATTTATAATGTTTCCTTCCCTTAAGTTGGGATGGACTTTTTGTATCCATCTAACATTTATTATTACAAATTTAGGATATTATTATGCCTTCTGTGAAGTTCGTACAATAAGCTACTTGGATAAGGTGTAAATAAAATTATTTTTGCTATTCATTTGTTTTATTTTGACTCGTCTACTGTAATTTTCTTGTATCATGAGATGAAATTTAAAAAAATCAAATACCCATAGACAATGAGGGAATAAGTGTCACAACTCTTGCTTAATTTGGCGCCAAATGACACACACTAGCGACGTGCGCGAATTGATTTCACATTAAACAATAATCCACATAATTGTTCCTGTTCCTTCTGAAATTAGTTTCCAACACCTTTATGATTAATATGAACTTAAAAAATAATTATACGTTCAGTTAACTTTCAACTATGCTAGACTTAAGAGCCATTTTACATTTTAAGCGAAAAATACAAGTTTTTGAGCTCTCCTATAGGCAGGGCCGTCTTTACCAGGGGGTGCAAGGGGTGCGGTGCACCCCTGGCGCCCCGCGCCCGGGGGCGCCTGTCGAGCGCTGAATTCAGTGCCGGCTTTACCTATGGTGCAGGGGGTGCGGTGCACACGGGCGCAGGGTCTTAGGGGGCGCCGAGGGCCGCTCGCGACACCTCCAAAGAGTTCAAAACGCCTACTAGAGGGCGCCCTGCAGTACTGAACCATGTTTTAGTAAAAACGCACCCAGTAAGAACTTCAGAGCCGTGCTTCTTCCACTAAAATTCATTAATTCAACAAGATAACGTACAATTATACGTAGTATGTAACTCTATTGACACATAGTACACTAATATTTCCGTAAATTAACACAAATCACGAGAAAAAATAAAATAATGTGCGTCAATTTCTACGTAAAATACCTGGCATTTAACTGCAATTTTTTATCATTTATTAAAGATTTTTTTTAATTATTACTTAGAATAATATCAATTTTGTACCTAATTAAAACGAAAACGTAAGTATTTTTAAAAATTATGATTTATTATATATATATATTTTTTAATATCACAAAACTGCTCTAATTGCTCTATTATATTCGGGGATTTTCGCGTCGGCCATTAGTATTGTCTATGGCACACGGAGAAAAGTTCGGCTTATTCAAAGTATCAAAACTTTTTTTCCATAGTTACGCTATAGAGATGGCATGTTGCCAGTCGCGTTGCGTTGTAATTATCTAAAGCTTTAGTCATTTTTGTGAAATGGCTATTATACCCGATGGCTGTCTTTGAAAAAAACTCAAAAGTTGTATGAAGATTATCTATGGTACTCATAAATTAATATGTTGTATAGTATTTGATTTGATATCAAAGATTCTTGTTCATTTTTCAATCATTGGTCTCTGCACTAACTAACGTTTCTACAGCGTCTCCACCGTCAGGCTGCAAATATATATAAAAAAAAACATGGTCATTGATGTCTATTTTCACCAAAATGGCTGATCTCCGAGGTCCGACCAAGAACTAGAAACGATGACCGATGAACTATTTTCGCGCCCAAATACAAACGCGTATAAAATCCACAAGATTATTGAAGGAATCTGTCTTTTTAAAAACAAGAAACTGAAGAACTGTTTTTGCGCCCAAATACAAACATGTGCAAATTATTGAAAGTCAGATATATTTATTTTATTTTACACTAGCCACCCGCCCTCGCTTCGCTTCCGTTTATAAGTGTTTTTTTTTCTTCTAAATTTCAAAATAAAATATAGTCTATATTAGACACGGCTAATGTAGCTTCCTATTTGTGAAAGAATTTTTGAAATCGGTTCAGTAGTTCCAGAGATTACTCCCAACATACAAACAAACACACAATTTTACCTCTTTATTATATTAGTATAGGCGAAACAGCAAAAACACCGAATAATAATTATACATTGTAAACAATCTCCAAACACATGCTTTTTAATGTTTTAACAAAAGGTAAGTGATTTTGCTTATAAAAGAATAGAAACAATAGTTCAACGATCTCATTGCGAGCAAAGATCCTGGGTTTAGTTCTATATCGCCTGATGAAACCTTTCGGACCATTACGTTGACTTCTTAAAATCTCCCTCAAAAAAAAAATACTTTATTAAATTAAAACCAGGTTTTTAGACATAGTAATTAATTTTAGATGATTTGTATCCATTTTGACTAAATGCAATTTTTGTTTTAAACATGAGGATAGATTTGGGAGAATTCAACATTTTAAGAAGCTAACGTAATGGTCCGAAGGGATAACAGCCGAGAGCCATAAGGGGCCGTTCAAGTATTACGTAAGCAGAATTTTAGTCATTTTTAACCCCCTCCTCCCCCTTGTCAGCGAAAGTAAGCAAAGCTCTTACCCCCCTCCCCCCCTCGCTTACGTAAGCATTGGTATAATTTTTATAAAATTGTTAAAGTTTCTTTATTGTTATTTATTTAATCAGAATCCACTAAATTTTGCAACAAAAATACGAAAGTAAATAAATAAACATTGCTGACGTAATCGCCATTCTGCCCGCCCCTCCCGTCACCCATGTCATCAAAAATAAGCAAAGCAAAGACCTCCCTTTGGTGCTTACGTAATAGTTGAACGGCCCCTAAGAGCTCGCCAAGTAACACTCGCCTGCAATGTGACCGTCTACTTCACTAGTGTGCATTGACTGAGTGATCGAACTGAGTCGTTGCCGTTTACTCGTTCCTCGCCCAACGACAAATAAATACGTCGTGCAGGCAGCTTTAATAGAAGAACCGTGTTCTCGTTTATAGTTGGATTACACACTCATCGTTCCTCGTTTGGTCGGACCGCACCCTAAAGCGGACTAACAAACTCACCTGCACATCAGCAACGGTCAACGGCGGGTCATCCTCTCTCAACACAGTTTCTCCATCCAACTTCTTCAATCCGGGCAATCTTCTGGCTGCTTCCGCCCGCCACGATTCAAGCTCGCATGCGTCGTATAATGGATTGCCAACAAATAACAGGTCTTCTAGGTGCGGAAGTTCCTATAAATACCGTTACAGAACCCCGCCAATCTTTTTATAGAAGGCCAACGGACGAGGAGACAGTCCACTTGGTGTTAAGTGGATACTGTCGCTCGTGGACGTCCGCGATACATGACAACATCAGTTCAAAATTAAAAACTTGGCACTGCCCTGAATACGCTGCCTATCTTTGGAAATTTACCAATGAATTTGGAGAAAAGGGAAAACTAGGAATATCAAAACGACGACAGCTTTTTCTTATTTTATCACACCTCCCAATCCCCTTTGGGAAGATGTATAGTCAAGGGTTAAATGGAATGACGAGTTTCCTTTATTCAATTATAGTTGCTCTACATTCGATTGCATAGGATGGTAGAGATAGGATAGAAAATAATCTCGGGCATATTTCACTCACTATCGACACACGTACGTATATATAGGAAGAAATAGGATAGGCATGGGAAATGTATACATTTTACGTTTGACTTCTATGATTTGTTTCAGTTTGATACTAGTTTTATTTTATTTTTTTCAAATTCAAATATAAATTAAGTATCAAACTCGTGTTCCTCATTACAATGAGTGTGAAAAGCCTATTTTTCAAATTTCCCTCTATGTGATATGTTTCAGCTAGAGTTCATACAAGAATCAACAATTTAATTTTAACGTTGACCGTAACCTGTTTTTAATCAATGCCTCTTTCTAGCTATCTATAACGTAAAAAAACCAACTAAAGGGTTTACAGGAAACTCACGGTCATTATTTACCTGAAGTTTATTAAATTCGCTCCATTCTTTGACCAAATTATTACTCATGTAGAGCACTTTCAAATTTCTCAATACATTGATGCCTTTCAATTTTTCAATTAAATTGTATGAAATCCACAACTGTTCTAGGGTGTCGCTCAGTGGCTCCTACAATATAAATACGTTACAATACAATATAGGTTGTATTTAAATAAGCAGGAAAAAATACCAAATAAGGCAGCAAATCGTGATCAACAAAACTATTTTCAATTTTAAATTATTAAAAATATTCATCACCAAGTTGACGGACTACATAAATCTTTATTGTATGAAGTATGGAACCTAAACCTAACAAACCTTTAATTTTACTGCCAATGATTTGCTATCTATTCAATATTTTCATTTGCTCATTTAATTATTTCTCATACAATATTACACAATTTTTTGTTTTTTCAGCTCGTAATCTACGCCGCCATTTTTTTTAACTATTGGCGCCAAATTCTCACTTAGTTCCCCCAAACGGAACCGGAAATCCTGGCGTCTAAGCTCTATGGTTCCTGTAGAGTTTTTGAAAAAGATATTTAACCATAAAAAAACGGCTTATAAAAATAGTTATCTTGATTTACTTTTATTGTTTCCTATCTTACCATTCCCGCAAATGATTTGATATAATTCCTGCCTAAAGATAATACACGGAGTTTCTTCAAACTATTTATGCCTGTCACTTTTTCGATCATGTTTGTCGAAAGACTTAATTTTCTGAAAAATAAATTATTTTATTCCACAAACAGTTTACAAAGGGATATTTCGTATACGGTCTTATCTTCAGTAGGTATACATAAGGATCTAATTTAGTATTATTATAATCAAAACTTTTACATCTACAATACAATAAAAAATAGTTGACCATCTGGGCTTTGCTTATTGTTTCTTTTCTGTCCGTAATAGAAAATTATGAGGACGAATTAAACACAAACTCACTCGCAGTTAACTAGAGAAGCTAGGGAATTATCCATTTTTTCTATAGGTGGCCATTGAAATGTGAGACTGACTTCCATCGCTGTTGCCGCTTGCTGGCCTGATTTTTCTTCCCAGCGTTTGATAGCTTCTTTTATTGTAGTTGCCTTGGCCATTTTTGTAAAAACTTCTCAACAAATGTGATGTAACCCTCTTAGCAACCAAAATATTGATAAAATGTTTTAACACCTACATATGTCAATTGCGACATAAAAAATGTGCATTTTAACAACCATGAATTATATGTTCCATGCTTTATATATTACAGAATATTTATCATTGTTACCATGTTTTTACTGATAATCATCTATTGAAGATAATTTGTACCGTTTTTAATACGCTAAACTATTGAGACTATAAGTCGTGGCTTATTGTTTATATATATGTCCTATCTATTTTTAGTCTCACAATAAATCACAAGTTTATTACGAAAGTATAAAAAAATCCTATTTTATTTTAGTAATTATTTATACGGAACAGTTCTATTCAAACAAAAACACATTTCTTTAAGTTGAGCAAGGATCTTGATATTATTGTATATTGATATGCACGTAAAAATAGGAACATCGTCAGCGCATGCCAAATTACCGCATCATGAAATGGCGTCTTTCCAATCACCCAGAGTGTAGTGATTTCATTTACCACGAGAATTATTCTTTATACTTTTGGGAATATTTCATCTATTCTTTGTCTAAAAAGGTGTCATTTCAATTTGACACATTTTGTTTTTAAATTGCGTTTTTAATTTTTTCTTTTCGAATTCGTTTTTTTTAATTAAAAAAAAACAAACGCCAATCTATTATCAGACGCAGGATTTTGGGGTAATTTCTTGTTATTTTTCATAATCTTGTGCATGTATCTTATTAAAATATCTATTATTTTCCCAATCGTTCTACCTTTTTTTGTGAAGGGTTATATTGGTTTAGTTTAGTCGTAAAAGACTTTTTGTTTCACTTTTTTTTTCTACAACTTATCTCCATAGCCTACTTTTATAGTAAGTTTTATAAAAAGTTATTTTTGACAAATTTCCCGCTAAACATAAAATGTATTTTTGAATCCATTTCTTTTGTGCAGTTTTCAATTATTTCAGTGTAATTATTTCCTGTAAACAGCCTATTGTAAAAATGTATTATAAAAATTGTTTAAATACGAATATATATATTATTATTATGTTTACTTACAATAATTTTATTTATTTATTGTTTTTGTACGTTTGAATACGTTCTTTAACTATTTACGTAAGCAATTACAAAATAAAGGTATGATTACTTTTTAATTCTCATCCTTTCAGAATAATAACCTTAAAGAGGTAAAAGAAAGCTTCTTCAGTTTAAACTTAAGACATTGCCTGAGAAAGCGGAAATAGTTTTATTATTACTTTATGTTAAATCATATAAATTATGTTTTTGTATAAATAGAATCTTAATTAAATCTCACTGTTCACTTACTACTGCTTTAATTTTTCACATTTAACCAACTGTCGACTGTTAGAGAACAATTTAAAGCATAAAGTCCGCCTCTGTGTATAATATAGTGCAAAAAAAGTAAATAAATAAATAAAATCTTGAAACAACAAAATTTTAATTTAGTAATTCTTAACCAAAATCTATAAGTTCATTATATAGAATGGGTTTCCGTAGCTCAGTCAATGTCACATATATTTAATCTTTGATAGTAATATTCAACAGTGACAAGAATGTATTTTAGCGCTTATATTTTCAGATACTACATAATATGAAATGGATAGCCAAAAGCCAATTCGAGTGGTAAACATTATACCCGCTTCTAAAATAAAGGTATGTTTATATTGGCCGTGTGATAACACACACAGCTTTAGAATAGTACCACTCCATCCGTTTCCAAGGGGTGATGATAAAGACAATGTCAATGAGGAAACCCTTGTCCAGCAGAGGACAATAGTCCAGCAGAGGACAATAGTCCAGCAGAGGACAATAGTCCAGCAGGCATTCTAGACAAACTTGTAGTTTTTAGAATGTTATGAATGTTACCTTTTCAGTTTTGTTATTCTAATTGATAAAGAAATAATAAAAAAAAAACATGATAATACAAAGAACTGAAGTCACCACACAGCTCACGGAATTAGCATGCTGAAGTGGCATTAGGCAGGTCACATTTACCCCAGAGGACTGATGACCAACTGCTGAAATGAGTCTTTGAATGGAGGCCATATAATGAAAAGTGCAGTGTGGAATGTACTCTGGTCATGTGGACCAACCATTTGAAGAAAGTAACTGCTGGTGGCTGGAAAGCTTCCATATCGGGTGGTCTTTGTAGCGAAATGTTCAAGTGGATAAAATATCTAACTAGCTATCATATACTCACACATGATATCATGCTCAGTAACAGCATAATATCATATAATTAAGTATACTCCGTAATTGTAGATATGTGGAATAAGTTACCACAAGAAATGACTGAATCGCCAATTATAAACAGTTACAAGAACAGACTTGAAAAACACCAGCTAACTCAAGATATCAGCAGTTACGCTGCTCGCCTGTTACACAATAATAATATCAAACCCTCTTAGTAGCAGAATGTCCAAAATGCAAGCTGTTTTAAAAGCAGAATACTAGTGATCTGAATTGTCTATTTTAGTGTTCCGTAGTCAAACATACACCAGTATCTCACAGCCCTGGTTTTTTAGAATTTGGACCGTGTTTGACATTGCTCACCATATGGACAATTAGCTTTCTGAACATCTTGCTATTTGGATATTCTGCAGTTTCCATCAATTGCAATATGAACTTTTACATTTTAGATATTTTCATTTATTGGGAATCTAGCTACATGACCATCTGATACGGAAATGCTGGAAAGAAAGAGGAGAAATGTAGGCCTTTCTTCTCTTTCTTTTTAGGATCTCGCTTGTATCAATCTTGGAACTAAATGCAGTTAGAAATATTGAAGTAGATTGCATTTTTAACATCAGGACAATTGCTGAAAAGGATGTTCTGCTACTAGGGCATTTTACTTTTACGACTTTGTTACTTCATCCTTTTGTTATGCAAACCTTCTGATATTAAAGCATATAAAGTTCTATATTTCTAAAATCTTGCTACTTTGAATTAAACCTTTTTGGTTTCAGAAAGAGGTGATAGTAGAAGAAGGAGAGGTGATTGTAAAATGTAAAGTTTGCACAAAATGCTTTTCAAACGAGATGGCTTTGCAGAACCACGTGAAAATGGAACACTTTGACCTCTATCTTACCGGAGATAAGAATAATTGGATGGAAGACCCGCCAGTAAGTATTGTTATACTCTATTAAGATGTTGTGTTTGATTCAACTCGCAAAATAAATGAGTCTCAAGTGACACAAAGTGGTAATTGTGTTATTTTCAGAATTTTTTTATACAATGTGTCACCAAAATAATGCAAAACTTGAAACACGTCAAATAATTTAAAATATATAAAACCGTTCAAGTGAGAAATAAAGCTGTTTTAGGAAATAAATCCAGTTACAAACAATTTTTTGCTGGGAGAGAGTGCACGGGGCAATCCAACAGAGGCGCTCGACTGGCCACGTTACCCGTCTCTCACAGAAGACTACTTTGAAATGGACTGCATTTTCCACTTTTTCTATTTCCCTAATGTACGTACGTGTTTCGGTAGTGAGTGAGATGTGCCAGAGCCCATTCCCATCCTATCCCTCCCCATTTTTTCAACCCTTTCTCCAAATCCATTCCTATATCTCCAAAGGTAGACAGCGCATCCGGGGGCGTGTCAACGTTTCTCATTTTGTACTAACGTTGACATGAATCGCAGATGTCTATGGGCGACAGTATCCACTTACCATCAAGCGGACTGTATGCTAGTCTGCTGCCTTCGTCCATAAAAAAATGTAAATTTTTGTTCTATCTAAATCGTTCGTAACACTCATTACTCAGTAGAGGGCAGTGACCGGGTGCGGTGCGGGCTACGCGCGTGGCATACAACTGCGCGTAGAATAAATAAAAGATATACTAGCAATGGATAATAAGTTATGAAAAATAATCTATTGTGAAAATTGATTTTTTTTTTTAAATATATATAATAATGTTTATTTACGACATTTACATATTTTCTACACGGTAATTGTTACTTATAATGTAGTTTACAAAAACATAAAATTTGCAAGTAGGTCTAGATAAGGACAATGTGTGCTCACATATGTCCTAGAATAATCTGTTTTACAGCTGTCAGTCCCTTAGATCTATTTTTAGTACTAAGTTACAGTTATTTAAGAAAACAGTTTATTCAGTTGGTAATTATTGTGTGTAATGGTAAGTAAGATGGTAAGTAGTCCTACCCCTGAATTAAAAAATACAGGTGGCAGACGAGCACACACACACAACGTGTAATATGTACGTTGTGTGTGTTTTATGTGTGTCTGTATGAGAATGTGTGTGTGAGTGTGGTTTTAGATATACGATTTGAGAAAAAAAATTGCATAGAGACAATAATGTAAGTATTTGAGTGTGAGTTGATGTGTGGGTGTGTGTGTGAATAAGAGTTGCTAAAAATATTAAGTACAGGTTGTTAAGAATAATTAAAAATTTTATCTTACTCTTAATATCTATCAGTTAGTTCCTTTAGATTTCTATTTTCTTTCTCTACCTAATGATTTCCTCTCGCTACGTTTTTGTTTCTAACCTGTTCGTTCTATTTGGTCCCCTGGAGACCTCAACTCCTCCTAATTTCGCTTTCCTTGTAAACTTTGAACTTATTTGTGAATTTCGTGTGTAGTGTAGATGTAGATATGTATGTATGTATCTATATATTATTAAGCTATTTATTTATTATATGTATTTGTTATACTGTGTGTATTATCGATAAGTATATATTGAGCATGATCCATGTGTGGATTTCGGTCTGTTTGCACTACCTATATCCCTTTTATTCTTCTCTATCCTAAGGTTGGCTGGAAGAGATCGCCTTAGCGATAAGGTGGCCTATTGTATTCTGTCATTTTTTTTTTTTTTATGTACGAAGGCGGCAGACGAGCATACAGTCCACCTGATGATAAGTGGATACTGTCGCCCATAGACATCGCGATACGATAGCCAAAGGTAGGCATGTATCGATAGCGATACATGCCTACATTAGTCCAAAATGACAAATGCTGGCACGCCCCCGGATGCGCTGCCTACCTTTGGAGATATAGGAATGGATTTGGAGAAAGGGTTGAGAAAATGGGGAGGGATAGGATGGGATGGGAATGGGCTCTGGCACATCTCACTCACTACCGAAACACGTACGTACATTGGGGAAATACGATAAAGTGGGAAATGCAGTAGGTACATTTCAAGGTAGTCTTCTGTGAGAGAGGGGTAACGTGGCCAGTCGAGCGCGCCCAGCGGCTTTTGGATTGCAGCGTGCACTCTCCCCCTCAAAATTTATTGTTTGTGCACATGTAATAACCAATTGTATGCAATAAAGAGTATTTATTATTATTATTATATCGAACAGCCTGTGTTCAAGTTTTGCATTATCTCAATGGCACATATACTCAACCGATATATTAGTGTAAACAAAACGCACTATTAGTGCAATTCAGTATTCGTTGCAGACCTTAATTTGCACCTGTCAGTTTCCACTTTGCTGACATCCAACTATCGATCGATCGACGTCGATCGAGGCCATTGTTTGGTACCAAAGTCTACTTCGAAAACACGACTAACGAAGTTTCAGCCGATATTTCAGTAGATTCCTACCACAAAATGTTCACTACGATATATCGGCCCGAACGAAGTACATTTAACATTTGAAACTACTCCGATCGCACGAGACAACGATCGAAATATAGATTTTGACAAGAGATACTTGGGAGTTCAAACGTCAAATTTCATGATTACGATTTCTTCCCTTTTAAATAATTGGAGATACCCGATGTAATGGGCTCCGAACGAAGGAAAGTCAGAGTATAGCGCTTTGTTTGTCTGAACCTTGGTCGGGCTTGAAATTTCGGAAGCGTAAGAGTAGATAAAGGCACCACCAGTCTATTTAAACGATCGATGTCATCAATGGTCGTCTGCAATGTTTACTTTAACCTTTCAGAAAGACGCACAAACAATAAGAGAAGAGAAAGAGCGTAGAAAACAGCTTATAAAAATCAAAACAGAAGAGATATTATCTTCAATGAAACCAACCAGTCTCACGAGACTGGCTTCTGAAGATGTATCATACATTATCATCAAATCTGAAGACGATTGCGATACGGGAGTTAGGAAAAGAAGATCGGATAATCAAATGGATAAGATGGTTGCAAAGAAAATGACAATGGAGAAGAGGAAAGAGAAAGAAGTGGAGTTGATCACGTGAGTTGCTTTTATTGATTTATTTTTAATCATTTTATTTGTACCTTTCATTTCTACTCTACGTTTTATCGCGGGTTACACCAGCTGTGGTCACGAGTTGACTCGTTTTAATCGTTGACTCGTCACGAGTTGACTTTGCCTATTAATAAATTTAAATACAATTTGCTTACCTAAGTGAAGTGGTTAATTGGCAAATGTTTTTATTCAATCCCAAGAACACTTCAATATTGAGCATGTGCTCAATATATATATATATATAGTGTGTATATATATATTGTGACCATAAATATCTTATATTAATCGTACTTTTGTTTCCAATTGTTTTTGTTGTCATTTTTGACATGTATTGACACGCATCGCGGATACCCATATAACAGTATCCACATAACCTTCAAATGTTTATTTGATTAAAAACACGTATTAAAAAAGGATACATTTTCTTCAGCGGACCCTTCGAATGCCTTCAACCCTCAAACCTGGTGGCAGACGGCATTTGCCACCAGATGTTCTTCTCGTGTTGCGAATATTCGATACATCATCGCGACGATCACACGCGGCGGCGTAAAGGGTTAAGATGCCAGGTCTGCGAGCAACCTTTGACTCCAGGTGTTACAGATTCACAGTTACCTCATACATGTCAAGTGAGTGACTATTATTTTTTATTATAGGCTTGAACAGCAAAAAAATATTAAACGGGCAGCAAAAATCATGATTATTGATTATTTTTTTGTATAACTGAAATTTTTCCGTGCACGCTGCTATCCAACAGCCGCTGGGCTCGCTCGATTGGCTACGTTACCCCTCTCTCACAGCAGAAGACTACCTTGAAATGTACTGCATTTCCAATTTTATCGTATTTCCCCAATGTACGTACGTGTTTCGGTAGTGAGTGAGATGTGCCAGAGCCCATTCCAATCCCATCCTATCCCTCCCCATTTTCTCAACCATTTCTCCAAATCCATTCCTATATCTCCAAAGGTAGGCAGCGCATCCGGGGGCGTGCTAACGTTTCTCATTTTGGACTAATGTTGGCATGTATCGCGGATGTCCATGGGCGACAGTATCCACTTACCATCAGGTGGACTGTATGCTCGTCTGCCGGCTTCGTACATAATTAAAAAAAAGGAAATAAATAAATAAATATTTTTCAATTACTAAGAATGTCAACACAAAATCGAAGGAGTTCGTGGGTCTCCTATGTTTCTTATCGCCACCAGAGAACTTAAATCTAACCCACATTTAAATTTGCTGCCACTATCAGTATTTCTGCTGCTTATTTCACTTTTTTATTTGTACAAATATGAGGGTAGATAGATTTTTTTTTTTTTTTATGTACTAAGGCGGCAGACGAGCATACAGTCCACCTGATGGTAAGTGGATACTGTCGCCCGCAGACATCCGAGATACATGCCAACATTAGTTCAAAATGACAAATGTTGGCACGTCCCCGGATGCGCTGCCTACCTTTGGAGATATAGGAATAGATTTGGAAAAAGGGTTAGGAAAATGGGGAGGGATAGGATGGGATGGGAATGAGCTCTGGCACATCTCACTCACTACCGAAACACGTACGTACATTGGGGAAATACGATAAAGTGGGAAATGCAGTACATTTCAAGGTAGTCTTCTGTGAGAGAGGGGTAACGTGGCCAGTCGAGCGCGCCCAGCGGCTGTTGGATTGCAGCGTACACTCTCCCCCATGAAGGAGCTCCCCCATTCTTAGTGCTTTACTAGTTATTGTTAAAACGAGCGCTGGCGGGATGTAGTGCTATCAAACATTTAACTGTTTTAGACTCGAGCTTTTAACTACAAGGGTTTAAGACCATCAAACAATAAACATTTGTACTATAAACGCTCACTAGTTAACGCTAGTCCTAGTTGCTCTAAGCGCGTTGAGCGCTCGACGCTCGATTTTACAACGCTATATAAAAAGTCGGTAAAATTGGTACATATTTGTCCTTGTACAGTATATAGTGACATCGTGTATAGTAGCGAGCCTTGGTAGAAATCTATATTCAGTATTGAAGAGGCATAGGTTGATGCGACGGTACGGTGCATCTGCATGGTACATCTTTAGGTTATACAGGTTGTTCAAATTTATAAAGATTTAATTTCACATTTATTTATTTACAAATCTGATATTATAAACATTTTTCTGTATTGTATTAGTGATTTTGTGAGATGAGGGTATTGAACTTAAAATTAAAATTTCGTTGATTCAAGATTCGCTTCGAATCGAAACAGGCTGTAACTTGTTTTAAGATGAAGCAATTAGTATATTATGTATACAAGGTGTTACTGAAATAATTCAAAAGCTGAAAATCGGTCGTTCAGTATTGAGCGTAGAATCAATTCTGACATATTGTTTATTACTAGTATATCTTTTATTAACGTCGTCTGTACACACACGGTCATTACATATAGGTTAAATATTTCACACTATTTTTATAGGACCTTATATTTTTCAATGTCTGCAGTACATTAAACTCTTGTATCATTTACAGGTATGCAACACGGGTTTTCACACAGCAAAAGAATTATCCGAACACATGAACACAGATCATGTGAAGCTTAAACCGTTCAAATGCAACATTTGCTACAAACGATTCACACAACAAGCGGGGGTTCAACAACATATGCGCATGCACACAGGGGACCGGCCTTACGCCTGCAGCTTTTGCCAAAAGGCTTTCACGCAGAAATCGGGCTTAGACCAACATTTGCGCATACACACAAAAGTTAAACCTTACAGATGTGTCATTTGTGGCAAAACTTTCTGCCAATCCGTGCATTTAAAGCAGCATATGCGAACGCATACAAACGTGAGCCCGTTCCAATGCGCGTTGTGCCAAAAAAGATTTAAACAAAGCAGTCACTTAAACTACCACTTGAAAGGTCATAATCCAGCTACCATGACTGATGAGCAAAAAAAGAAGTATGTTGAGCTAATGGGGTTAGTAGCTCAGGAGCTCGTGCAGAAGGGGGAGGTAAATGTATCCGATAAGCAACAGAGATATGAGAATTTGATGGTAGAAGTTGTTGAAATAGAGATACCTGATGATGATACTCATGTAGAAGAAGTTGCTGAAATGGAGAATGTAGAAGTGGAAGAAGAAGAGCTGCACGAGGATGGTGGAGAAACGTATATATTGGGTGGAACAAATGAGTGGTGATTCAAGTACAATGATGTAATGTGTCGTGATGTGAATATGTGGTGATCCAAGTGGTAATCCGATTCATGTGTGATCTGAATATGTGGTGATCCAAACGTGTTGTGATCTGAGTGAGAGGTAATCTGAATGTGTGATCTGAATATGTGGTGATCACGGATCATAAAAACAAGGGAGATATGCCATCACTGCAAATTAAGACGAGTACCGATGTCGACATTTTTAAAGAAGTGTTGCTTCTAATGCGCATGGGACCTCTATTTTAAAGTAACTCTCCGATTGGCATGCACACTCAAACTGCTCAAGCGATACAATCATTTTGAGCATATCGAGGAGTCGAGCGCTGGAGACCCTTGGCATATCTCCGTTGTTGTGTGATCTGCGGTGGTGATCAGAATATGTGGGGATCTGAAAGTGTAGTATAATACCAATATGTGACCATATATGCAAGAATCTGAATGTTTGGTGATTGGTGATCAGAATTTTCTGTAATCTGCTTGCAGCTGACGAGAAATTTTTGAAAAGAAAACAATGAAATGTTTTAGAATTAATGAGTGTTATGCCGGGCCCTATTGTAGAATGGTTAATACACAAGGTTCGCTTAATAGTATTATTTTTATTGCAATTTTTCAATCGCACTCATTTTTATTTTTTGATATGAAATGTCAAAAATCAATTGTACGAGTCAGTAAGCGGTAGGACTCCGTGTGGAATCGTGGCTCGCGTCTTACATAGAAATATTCGCAAAACATTTGGAAGGGGAAATAGCGAAGGGGAAACTGATTGCGAACGTTTAATACTTTGCGAATATCTCGCATGTTGTGTAAGCGAGTACGCTTTTTATTCCCAGTTACAAGCTCTATTTAATATTGTAGTTTGATTCAATAAACGTGTATTTTCTACGCACGGCAGGAGTAAGTTAAATATATATTTTTTATTTAACCCTGAATAAAATCTAGAGTAATAATTTCTAACATGTAATTTGGATTTACGTGTATAATTAAATATGTAAATCTTTCAATACTCGATGACTTGAGAGAAATTGCTTTCAGCATCAAAGTGATATCTTGATATTCAAAGCGAAAACACGTAATTTTTAAACTGTGCTAAAATACAGTTGATTTTGACTTACTCCCGTCACGCACGGATTTATGACCCAAAAAAACATGAAATTACATAAATACCTGTATGTGTAGTATAAATGTATTATATACTTGATTATTGTCAATATTTAATAAACATATTCAAACGGACATGTCATTTTTTATTTTTTTCAATTTCCAAGTTGCATTAGACCAGAGCCGGATCAAGCATGCGCATGCGCTAGTCTCTAGATACGGCGAAATCCGCGCATATTGAACCGCGTAGAAATTGTAGTCGCACAGAGGCGGCGACCGTGCGCATATGCAGGTGGGACGGAGTTTTACCTCAGTGCAAAGGTGGAAGTCCAAGAATTATTTTAGCTCTAGAAAGTTTTTTTTTCTTCAATTATTCATCTCCAAATAAGTCACACGGTTTCTAGCAAATTTATTGGAATATTCCGTACACTGAATTGCTGGCCTATTCTCCAGTCCATCGATAAATAGCTGTGTGCCATGATGGTGGGTATATGTCAGAACCGCGCGGCTCCCGCCCTAACAACTGAACTTGGCCATACCACCATAGATCCGAGCGGACGTCGGCAACCTCGTGAAAGTCGCAAAAAGGTGAAAGAATTTTTACAATATCTTTAAAAATGACGAAGGCCTTTTAAAGTTGACAAATTCACACGGGGCGTGCCGAGCAACGTGTCATGTCACGATCCATACTCCCATTGGTGCAGTTCACTCTCATTTTCTCTCGGACATAATTGTCCACCCTCTTACTGTATTGGGGATGGTGACTTCTCAAAAAGCATCAGCGCACCCGTAAGTTTTTACCGGCCCACAACGGTAAGAGCTAGCCGGGTTGGTGCTCGAACAAATATCATAGATAGAGAGCTAGCCTTGTGATCCTCGAACAAATGTCACAGAGAACTGAAAATAAATTGACTAGGTATCGGTAAAATTCGAAATTTGAAAATTCAAGATGGCCGTCATACAAATTCATTCGCCCATTTTTGCGAAACAGTTAAAGATATCGGATTTGTGCTCAAATTAATATCGTTGGGCATGACGGATGTCCTTCCCGCGAGTGATTTTTCTTTTTAAATTCATCCTATCCGACTGCAAATTGATATCTAGAGATTTCGGGGAAGTCTTAATGTGATTTTAGAATAAATTTTTTATTTTGCCATTATTCAAGATGGCTGCCATGGATACAAATGGGACATTTCGAATTTTACCCAGGAGCTAAATTCGAAATGTCCCATTTGTATTGTAAAGCCTTCGTGAGTAATTTGTAAGCCGAGGTCCGCTCAAGGCGTACACAGAAGCGTCAGCACACTGAAATCTGTGGTCCATCAGCACCATAGCCAAATAAAAGTTCAGGGCAGATTCCAAATAGCTGAAATTAAAAAAAATCTGATTCCGATCTAAAATACTCTGTAATACGTATAATAAAATCAACAGCCGTGTCTGTACATAAAATATTTTTTAACATTTTTTGTATCTGAACACGCAAAAACTACTGGACAGATTTGAATGAAACTTGGCATAGTTGTAGCTCATGTGCCAGGTTACCTGTGCACGACAGACCAATGAGTGCGTAACCAAGTGAGACTATTATGTGTAGTGTCAGGGTGCGTAGTACTTGTGTCGAAAGGGAAGGAATCGTCCAAATGGAGTTGCGCAAAGGGTAAAGAGTATACGGCGAATTCCCGAGCATGCGCAGAAGCGTATAAGAAAGTACCGACTCCTTCCCTACAAAATTGTGCGATGTTGGCGCATACCTACCTTCTTTACTAGTGTAAGATGCTATGTTTTATGTATTATTCTATGTTGTTGACTATTGTAAATTGTTTCCCTTGTTTTATCTTGTTTGTATAATTTTTTATTATGCTTAACGTATGTGTTTTGCCTTTTAGCTCTCCATTTTTTTTAAACCTTATAGGTACCTCCTAAGGCTCCAAATATACTTAAAAAAAAAATCTATGTGGATCTTAGAGGATTTGATGAACCGGCGACTGCAGACAGATCCCCCTAGGGGACCTTGTGGACAACACCCTTTCTATCCAGATCCTTTATAGGGTTCTCAAAGGAATCACTCAATATTTCACGCGAACGAAGTCGCTGGCAGCGCTAGATATATAAATAAAACAACAGTTCACCAACAGTCATAATATTTATTACATCAATATAATATCTATTTATACATGAAACGTACATTTACATGGTAAAGCGATCGAAGTACATCAAACTCTGTCCTACAGAAAAAAACAGGTGTAAAATTTACTTTAAAAAAAACTCGTATCGTTTAAAAATAATTAGGCCCGTTATTTTAGACGCGCATTGGCTAATAAGACGTCAAACCATTACCAAATTACTTTGCAGCTCGTTATCCACTGATTCAATAGGCGAGTACGTCACGCCAACCGCAAAAATAAAGTTGAAGTACAATAATATCTATCTTTTCATACAAATGTCAGTTGCAAGTTGTTCACGAAACGCTTTGTAATTGTTTAAACGCTCGTTTGACCCCGTGATTATAAATACAAGGGCCTTTCTCACCACCTCATAATTAAGTAACTGTTAATCTGATAGACAAATTATCTGCCAAATAAAATCTAGCTGATACCGACTGATAAAGTATAATTGACTTCTTGATACATTATCAGAAGGTGGTGAGAATGTGCTGGCTACTCGTATATACAAAATATACGAGGATTATAATTCTAATAAGTATATTACAATTCTGTGCGAGTTTTAATCGTATTTATGAACGCGTGCGTTCCAAAACCTGCGAGAATAGCTCTTTGACAAGCTAAGATTCGTATTTTAGAGTCCTTTTCATGAAAGAAGTCCCGCGGTGATTTTTGGAACTAAATTTGACAGGTCGGCCATGTTGTCGTTCGTCGATGTTATCAAGTTCGTTTGTTGTGGTAGATTTTTGTGAGTTTGTAACTAGCTTAGTGCATTTTAAAGATTGTTTACAATGCCAAAAGTTGTAAAAAGTTCGGCTCGAGAAATGATATTGAAGGTGAAAGAGTTCTGTGAAGCGGAACAAAAGAATCAAGGTGTTTTAATACCACTAAACAATGTTCGGAAGAGAGTCGCCGCCATAACAGGTACTTTTTAGAGTTGCCATATAATAATTTTTTGCTGTATTGATGGGACTTTTAGGATATAAATTCATTTTTGCGATAAAATTGAACAAATACCAAACGTGATGAAACTAGGTAACTGAAATTAAAACATATATTACATAGTACATAAGCATTATAAACTTAAAGTTACTATTATTTTTAATTGTTCATTATTTAATTGCAGGTGTGTCAGAGAAAACTGTAACAAGAATTACAAAAGAAGGTATAACAGCGGCGAGTACTTCGAAAAAAATTGTCACCCCGGGGAAGAGTCGCCCGCATCCGAAAAAGGTCGACTTAGACGGGTTCGATTTGTGCGCTATCCGGCAAAAAATTCACAGTTTTTACGTTGTGCATAAAGAATTACCAACATTGGCTAAATTACGGGCAGCTCTGAGAGAAGACATCAATTTTCAGGGAAGCATCACAACATTGCACAGGATATTAAATAGGATTGGTTTCAAGTACAAGCGATGTCAATCCAGACGCAAACTACTTATGGAACGTCACGACATTACCGCATGGCGTGCAAAATATTTGGATAAAATACGAATAAATCGCACTGTGGAAAAACGACCCGTTGTATACTTAGATGAGACCTATATACACAATACTTATCATACAAAAAGTTGTTGGCAGAGTGAGGAGGAACCAGGAATGTTCGTCTCAGAGTCATCGGGGAGTCGCTGGATAATCGCTCATGCGGGAACAAAAGATGGATTCATAAATGGTGCATTATTAATGTTCAAATCCCAATCAAAGTCCTCAGATTACCACGATGACATGAACTCTGCAAATTTCTTAAAATGGGTGACGGAAAAACTAATACCTAATCTATCTGAAAGGTCGCTTGTGGTAATGGACAACGCTCCTTACCATTGCACTCAATTAAACAAAGCCCCTACAATGTCAAATATAAAAAGTAGTATGCAGGAATGGCTCCGGCAAAAGGGTATATATTTTGAAGACACCTGGAGAAAAGCTGTGCTGTTTGAGCTAATCAAACAAAATAAAGGTCCACCGACATTTGCATTGAATGAATTATTAACAGCTCACGGACACGAAGTATTAAGGTTGCCGCCTTACCATTGCGACCTCAACCCGATTGAGAAAATCTGGAGCCTTGTAAAAAGAAAGGTGGCGGATAAGAACGTGGCACAAGATCCAAAAGAAATTGTAAAATTAACTGAAGAGGCCTTTGAGTCTATTACGGCGGAAGATTGGACAGCTCAGTGCACGCATGTCGAACATTTAGAGGAGGAATATTTAAAAAATGACGGCCTTATGGATGAAGAGATGGACCGAATAATTATATCTACGGCTAGTGATACTGAAACAGAATTTGATTCTGATTCCATCCACTCTTCAGACAGTGATGTTCCTATGGCCGCTGATCACAATTATTCAATAAAACTCTGAATAAAAAATTGTAATGCTTTTCTTTACCCTATTTTCTCATCTTTTACATGTAAGTAGGTAGAACACCGCTTATATAAGTAAATAAAAATATACTTTTTACATAACAGAAATATAGGTAAATGGGCATTTTTATCAAAATGTCTACCAACCCACTCATGGGATGACCCATGCAATAAGTCCAAATAACTAACGTTATTATGACTTATTATTGTTTTAAGTTTCGCACCTAACAACATAGTAAAAAACGAAACTTTAGTCATTTGAAACTATTTAATAATAACACGACACTTACAGTCATAATAACGTTAGTTATTTGGACTTATTACATGGGTCATCCCATGAGTGGGTTGGTAGACATTTTGATAAAAATGCCCAAATATACTTTTGACTTATCAGAAATATACATGATTCACTAATCTGAACTATTGTTATAGTATGGGCTTGAGTAATGAAATTACAGCCCATCTAAAATGTATTTATTTCTTAATACAATTTAAGAGCTTATATTGTTTCATCGAAGTATGCAGGAAATAGTATTATTTGATAAATTACATATGCTAAATGTAAAATAGGTAAATTTTTTACTCATAAATGGCAACATTATGTCACGCGAGTACAGCGCTGCGTCTGGGGGACTTCTTTCATGAAAAGGACTCTACGACAAAAGAGACAGCACAATTCAAATTGCGATAAAGAGTGCTAATTGCACGTTTTGGAACGCAGCGAATAGGCCATTTGAATAGGTTTAATACAAATTAATATATTCTCCCGAAGAACTATTTTGTGATGTTTCTAAAATATATTTATTACTACATTTTTAAAATGGCATTGTGTAGGACCCGAGCTATTTTGACCTAATTATTGAACAACCTTACATTAAAAATGACACGTATTATTTATACAATCAATAAACCTAGTAAAACCGTTATTTCGTCGCGATTTTTTAAACCTGTGGTTACAACGTTAAAACAATATGGCGGCTAACTGCTAATTTTAATACAATTAATTCGTATTGACCTTTATTGGCCGCACATGTTCATGGACATGGACGAACTCAACAGTTAGACTAATCAGTTATTAAAAATCGAATTTTTTCATTGCATTGTGATATGGCCGATATGAGTAGTTTTAATTTTCAATTAAAAAAACGTTTCAGATTGCATTTATACGAAACATCATGCAATACCGATTCTTAACAAAAAATTAATGTTATTATATCATCACTTGCCGTTTCAATTTGGATTTTCGTTGTTGTCTTTCGTTTTTTAAGATATATTGTTTCATTACGATCAACAAGGCATACGAGTTTTATTTAATTATTATTGTATTTTTATGTGTAAAGATATCTGTAATAGTGAGACGCGAAAATTGATTTTCAATTTTGTAAATTAATTAATTTTGTGCACTCATTTGTTAATGAGTCCACAAATAGAGTCCGAACTATGTCTGTACTTTTTTACTTATATAAAACAGCAGTTGGGTAAAAAGCATATTTTCATCTCCAGATTTATATTTTAATTTTGTTGAAAATAACTATTTCTGTTAACTTTCGAGACTCGCTTTACTACCATACATTTATATAAAGACCCATCAATTAAAACGTTCTGAACAGGGGCGGACCATGAATTTGGGGGACCCTGAGCTAACCGGACCGTGAATTTGAGGGAGCCTGGGCTAACACTACTTGGGGGCCTATCTAATTAATCAAACTAATTGCCTTTTTTTTCAAAAAACTGTTTTCTATAGTGATGTATAGGTATAAGAAAAAAATTCGGACAATAAAATAGTATAATCTGCGAGAAAATACACCGAAAACATGCGACGCGCGACGGCATAGAAATCCCCCCGTTCGATAAGCGCGCACACGGGTCGATTTATTTCAGGGTTGCCAACCTTATAAATTGAATTTTTTATTTTATAAATTCACAATATTGTCCATTGTCTTCAATGGGGGCTAGGGGCCCTTTATATCCACGGGGCCCTGGGCTGCAGCCCAAAAAGCTCATATATAGATCCGCCCCTGGTTCTGAACAGTCTTCGATTTGGACTCAACAGTCGGACTGTTCAGTTCTTTTATCACAAAATCTATCAGATATTGCGTGTTCAAACTGCAATAAATGTATTAATTTATTTATAAATGATGAAATACACAAATGATAAAAATAGTCTCAAAAGACAAAAGACGCGCTTATCGGGATATTTCCACAAGTAAACGAGCGAAATGATTAATCAATTCGTGTGGGTCGTTAATCAAAAATCGCGACGATAAATAGCGCTTTTTTTCTAGGTACAAAATTGCTATGGGCGATTGCTTCTTTAAGGCCATGAATAGTCCATTCCAATAGAACTTTTCTCAAGAATGTGTGTTTATACACTATATATTGTATTGTTTATATTTCCTTACACTAATTCCTTTTTCTACCTAAACACTTAAAGGGCAAGGGTTGACTGAAAGATAACGTAAGGCATTGAAACCGCCTTTTGTAATAATTGACAGAAAAGAGAAAATAAATTAATGTTTTAATGTTTTAAATGCAAATTAAATGAAAATTAGTGAGATTTATAATTGCAATTTTGGAAAATTCTATTGGAACGTAATAACAAAATAAATATTTGCTCACTTAGAATAATAATACATATTAATAATGGTAGGTAATAATAATAATGACTTCTACCAAAATGTTTGGGTATAATTTCAAAATGGACGTATTCGTATCGAGGAAAAGGCATAAGTAATATTTTTAACTAAAGCATAGTTAACTTTACATTTTCTATTTATATTTGAAAATTAACAAATAAATGGTTATTCTAGTTGTTTTATCCACAACTAACTTTATTTAAATTTAATGAATATATAAAAAAAAATGTTTCAAAATGCACTTACGCCTTTTTTCTAAGGGCAGTAGGTATGTATGTATTTATAATATTATAAGCAGATTTTTTGACAGCAGTATAAATAAAGAGCCCGTCGTGAGCGTATGAAAGTTTAAAAAGTGAAATTACTTTGTAAAATCTTTATCGGACATAGTCGTTATTTCGCTGCTAAAATTCACATTTCGGCACATTCTTAGAAAGCCACTTTCTGTGAACGTCACATTCTGACACTTTCTGTGCAGGTGACGCACGCTCTGGCACAGTTAGACCAATTACCAGCCTTTGGCAATTGATCTCTAACATATTATTGTGGTCATTTAACATCCGCTGTAACAACATCAGAAATTTATTTTCAAAACTTTATTGCACATTATGGTACAAAAGGCGAGCCTTCTCTAGCCTTAAGGCATTCTCTAGCGCAGTGGTTCCCAAACTTATTTCGGTCACGGACCCCTCACTATAACAAAAAACCAAGTGAATTAACTTTTACGATATAATATAAAACCTACTAAAAATACTTTATTCTGTCCTCTCTGATGAGACAATTGCACGTAGGTAAATAGGTTGCACGTAGGTAGTGGTCCATAGGAATCCCCAGGGGTCCGTATGAACCACTTTGGAATTGACTGCTCTAGCAGTTACCCTTTGAGTTGATCAGAGAGATAGATTGGGATGTATTTTATTGAAATATGTATTTTATTATTTTTTCTGTAAAAATAATAGTCGTTGGTTGTAACCTTTTTGCAGAATGCTGTTGCGTTAGTAATGTTTTAGAAATATATATATCGTATATATATATATATATATATACATTAATATATGTCGTATATATATATATATATATATATTAATATATATTGTATAATTCTTTTGAATATCCGTAACATATATTTTTAGGAGTAATTATTGTAATATATCAGAATGTGACCTTCACAGAAAGTGGCCTTCTAATAAAATGACCTACAGCGGCGAAACCAAAATTCGTACATACATACATATAAATTGTAAAAAGACGTGAGTGTATATGGGAAAAAAATCTTGAACTGAAGAGAATTCCAACTTCGCTCCATGAATAGGACATTCACTGGTTGCACTCTATACTACAGTGCGGTGCTTAGGAAGGACATATAAGGCCACATCTATCACAAATTCAATAAATTGGACATCAAATTGTATATACATACGTATTCCTTTCAAAATATTGTTCACAAAAATACAGTATATAACGGATACGTAACGAATCTATGGTCTGTTACAATTTTACACTATTAACATCTGTGTGTCACAAATACAATACAAAATGGCGCCTATAAAGCCGGCTCCACACTTACGCCGTGAAGTCACGGTCGGGATCCACGCCACGCATCTGCGCGCCCTGAGAAGACAATTGTTCCACAGTCATTCCCGAAAATCAAGTCAGAAGTCGAGAGAATGCGAGAATTCGTGAAAATCATTCACACTCGCGATCGGTGACTATTCGCGGGGCTTCACGGCGTAAGTGCAGAATCGGCATAACTAAAATTGAAAGTGGAACATTGGAAATTCAAAATACACCAATAGACATCGGATATAAATAACCGATGTCTCGCGCCGTCAAATTTACAACAAGTCTCTGGACTTTTTGGCGGGAAATTCAATAGTGAAGTCGAGCATTGTATATAAATAGCCATCCCGGACACTGACACAATATACGGGATAGTTGTTTAAAATTATTAGCGGTAGGTGCGGTGCACCTAGGATTAAGAGTTTGCTCCAAATCGCAGTTCATCCAGACGGTCTATATTCGCAGTAAATCCGATAGATTTTTAAATACAGTTCAAACGAAAATAAAAAGAAATCACTTTAAATAAACGTTTTATATGCTCTTAAACATAAAAATATCGCATATAACTCCTAAATAATGCAACTAAATATGTAATTGTAATGTCAGAATGTGACCTTCACAGAAAGTGGCCTTCCAAGAAAATGACCTACAGCGGCGAAACCAAAATTCACACATACATATAATTATAAAAAGACGTGTGTGTATATCGGAAAAAATATATAACTGAATTTGAACAAAAAATTATATATTCTTAACACAAAAATTTGTTCTTCGTCTATTGTGCTACCATAGTTTAACATCGCAGCGAATATAGACCTCCTGCGTCTGTACCAAAAGCTAAATGGACCTACCGCTAATAATTAGCTGTTTATCCGACATTTTTCATAAAAAAAACACTCGCTACCAAAGAGTTTCTATATCAAAAGACCAGCTTCCGACTGTAAAGGTATCGTGTACATTCTGAAAATGTACATTTAACAGTTGAGAACTTAATGAAAAGATAGTTACCTAGTAATCGATTTTACTATCCAAAATTCGAAAAGGACACGCGTGTAGCTACCCTTAGGTACAATTAAACACACAAAAGGTACGATTAACAATTAAATGGCAACAATTGACATTATTTTTTTAAAGTTGATACATTCTTACCTTTCTAAATTTCCACGTTATAATGTTGTTAATATTACAAACACACACACACAGAGATATCTTTTAATTAATCTTTTTCAATATGTCGACCATTTATTGACATGTTTTAACGTTATAAATAAGAACACTGGTCTCAAAGTATCCTTAATTTTAGAGATTTAAGTATCGATACAATTGTTAGTATTCTGTACTCTGTATTGTAGTTGAATAAAGCGCTAATTCGATGTTTCGTTATTTCATATATTAGCTATAGTCAGATTTTTTCTGACTCGAATAAAAAATCCGACAACAGAGGTAGTCGTTATAATAACAAATAAAATATAACCTTGTTATCATGTTCCAAAAATAACGCTCTAACCTGCTATAATATCACAGTTCTATTGCTCAAGCACGACAATTTATTTTCGGCCCAACAACGATTAACTGTGACGATTTAAAACACAATTATTAATATTATTATACAATACATATGTATCTTCAAAAAATAATAACAATTTTTACGAACAAATGATCGTAACAGCGATAAGCGTAATAACGGATATTTAAACTGTTCTTGATACAGCGCATACGTTATTATAACAGTTTAGATAATATGTTATAACGTTATGTTAGAAAAAGCGTACATTACATAAAATGTAGACATTATGACCACATCTAATTTTAGTCTAAAGTCGGACTGACTAAGTTTGACAGTCGGAACAGACTGTCGTATCAAATAAGTTATTTCGTCTAGTACATTTCTGTGTGAGGAAACTGAACATACATATTTATAGGTACAGCAAAACTAAGAGTGACATTTAAAGTCTATTCGTGTTAAGAATGCAGTGACATCATTTATCAACCAGACATGTTCATATTGATTACCAATATTTGATAATCATAACATAACTACTTATAGGTACAGCAAAACATGAACATTTTCTATTTAAACACTAAGGTATTGTTTTATACTACACGATATATAACGTGTCACCGAAATAACACAAAACATGAAACACGTATACTAATTTAAAATATATAAAACTAGTTATAGCGAAAAATAAAAATATTTGTAACAAAAGTTACAAACACGTAAAGTTTTTTGTTCTGTCTAACACGTTCGTAACGCTCATTACTCAGTAATGACCGGGCGCGGCGAACGACGACGAGTGTAGATCACAACTGAGCGCAGAATAAAAAATACACTTAAAAAAAACGATAAGTTACGTATGGAAATATAAAACCTACTGTGAAAACTGGTAGAATCTATTATAGTCTCGACACTGAACGACCTGTATTCAACTTTTGCGTTGTTTCAGTGACACAGTGTATATTTTTCATTTTTATTAAATAAAATGGCACCTAAGATGGTGAATGAACTTAATGTAAGTTAAAAAAGATTATTTAATATACGGGGTTAAAGAAAATTAGCCGCACCGTGGACAAACTAAATTTCTGCCGTGAAAACTACAATGCGAACAAGCTTTTAATGAATGTGACCAAAAAAAGGTAACTAATTGCCGCCATTTTGATAAGTCAGTCTAGTGACAGTTTTGTTTATTTAAACGTTTCGGGCCTGGATGCTGGGACCTTTGGCCATGTCCTATTTAGTTTCATACTTCTTAATGAACAAAGTAAAAGTTCTTTCAAGTTTCACTATTAAACAGTAACCATTTCTTTCTTGACTTTCAAACTTATTCAACGGTATTGAAAAAAATAAGTGTATATTGTCACAAATAAACTTGCAAATTGAAAATATTTTTAGACATTTGCGAGAATTATACTTTGTATGGAGAAATTTCAGCATGATTCTATCGTGTTTGATGTGAGGTCAGCGGTGACAGGTTCACCTCCGGATGTTGTCACGAGCGAACTTAACTATGCAGACATTTTTGAACTATTCAACTTTTGAATAATTTTTTTTCTAAATTAAAAACCTATTAAATACAAATAGGTACTTCATTCATTCCAAAATGCACACAAGATATTTACAAATGTTTGGTTAAACCTAATCATTGTATAAACTCGACATAAACGTATACGTTTACCCTAAAATATAGCACATGTATTTAACATGGCAACCCCACAGTCGATCGTCATGCCCTCCTTCACATTCATTAGAAGCCCAGTAACATTGTAACAGCTTGTTCTACGACACTATTCGAAATTGAAATATTACAACTCAAAAACTTGCAAATACATGTTTTTAATTTTAATCGGATTTTTCATATTCAAATATAGTCTGGAAAAAAATATCGTTTTTACAATTAAATTAAATGTCAATTAACTTAGAACTATGAGCAAAATCCATTTGGATACCATTCTGCATAACTGATCCAAGGGACAAAAATGAAATTTTACAGGAAAGGAGCTTTTGTATTTGTTATATTAAAATGATCTTGTACTAATAAAATATCGTATGAAATACAAGTAAAAAATTCAACATTTCTTTAAAGCTTGTAGATTACACTAAATTGAGTCGAATGGCGGTAAAAACAAAAAAACAACAAATATGGCGCGTCTTTTAAATCTAGCTTGATTAGAATGACAGCTGTCAAAGTGCCTCGAATAATACTGGGACAGTAATGATCAAATCGATGTAATGTGTTTATTTGTCGAGCGAGTGTTATGCGCTACAAATAAAAAAATATGTGCGTGTATCTATGGCAAAACCTTCTGTCACATTTAGGTTTTTATAGATTATTTTATTAGAGTACTATTCCAAGCATGTTGACAGCTGTCATTCTAATCAAACTAGATTAAAAAGGCTGTCGGACTAGTTATGCATAATTGTATATTTGGAAAATTTCGGTAAAAGTTTGCATACATCCTGTATATTCAATATATTCATTTATCGGTTCGATATATTACGTTAATGATTACATTACCGTTTTAATGATTACAATTTAATTACCGTTTAAAAACCATGATTTTATTGTCATGTCAAAAAATTAAATAAAAAATGAATTACATCGCACCACTTATTTCTTATTATTTAAAATGTGCTTAAAATAATAACTTACACTATGATTTTATAATTCAATAATCAATAATAAATGTCATAAAATAGGTATATATAACAATATTGAAGGGTACATTTGAACGAATCTCATTGGACAAAATACCGTGCGACAATAAGAAATATATTCCTTTATTTTAAAAGTAAAAATATCACTGGTCACTAATAATTAATTTACCTATGCGTAAAAAAAAAACACGGATGGGGTGTTATGACGTCACTTCAAAGCCTAACAACACGAGCTCCATCGATTGTACCCAGTGGTATAAATATAATGTTACCGTCGCGATAAACTGGTAGTAATAATTACGTTTTTTAGTTTTTTTTTTATTTACTCAAAATCAATTACGCAACCACATTTACCGGGTAGTATGACACCGTTATTATCATTTCGGTTTATATAGAAAAAGTTTTGTTTTTATATTTCTTGGGTACTTATGTTTTTTTTTCATCGACGACACCATCAATTCAAAAGTGTTGTTATTGTAAAAAATATACCTCTTGGTAGTTTTTTGCGATCGAACTGACAGACTGAATTGACAGTAGGTGAATTTGATCATCACCTTGTATATGCCTTAATTTCAGAGCTGTAATGGTACATCTGTGTATTTCGGTTGATCCGTTTATAACTTGTGTTTTACTGGACAGATTTTGATTCGGTTCCCACTATCGTGTAAATTGTTTCTTTGTTTCAGCGTATAGTTCGCAATACGCTTGTACGCATCGTAAAGTACGCAATACGCTTGTACGTAGCGTACAATACACAATACGCCTGTACGCAGCGTACAGTACGCAATACGCCTATACGCAGCGTACAGTACGCAATACGCCTATACGCAGCGTACAGTACGCAATACGCCTATACGCAGCGTACAGTACGCAATACGCCTATACGCAGCGTACAGTACGCAATACACTTGTACTGTACTGTACAATACGCAATATGCTTGTACTGTACTGTACAATACGCTTGTATGCAGCGTACAGTACGCAATACGCCTGTACGCAGCGTAGAGAATGCAATACGCTTGTACTGTACTGTACAGTACGCAATACGCTTGTATGCAGCGTACAGTACGTAATACGCTTGTACTGTACTGTACAATACGCAATATGCTTGTACTGTACTGTACAATACGCTTGTATGCAGCGTACAGTACGCAATACGCCTGTACGCAGCGTAGAGAATGCAATACGCTTGTACTGTACTGTACAGTACGCAATACGCTTGTATGCAGCGTACAGTACGTAATACGCTTGTACTGTACTGTACAATACGCAATATGCTTGTACAGTACAGTACGCAATACGCTTGTAAAGTACAGTACGCAATACGCTATTACTCTACAGTACAGTACGCTTGTACGCAGCGTACAGTATAACGACTCTGCTATAAAGACAAACTCTGTAAGGCCTTGAAGTGACATAATTTTACTATACAAAGAACTTGTTGCATACGATGTTTTGTCAATAAATTCGATATATAATTGTGAGGTCAGTGTTAAAACCGTTGTGTATAGATACCTATAGAAAAAAAAAACTAGTAATATCTTTCTATTTTAACTATGGCACAAAAAGTGAAAATAATGACACATATAATTATGAAATAATTGACTGATTTTAAAATTAACTACATCTAGTAAAGGTAGAATATTGCGCTGCTTTTCGTCACCTGTAAGTGGCAAGAAAATCGTGTCATTTTTGTAGGATACAATAATAAAACAGAAAAAAAAATATGTAAAAATGTTCCCTGTTTGAATACAGCATAACACAATTACATTTCACGGGGCTCTTTAAGTGAACCGTGAACGGGATTCGACATGGTCGAAAGCGCATGCTGCCTGGTGTTTAGCAGGTGTCCATGAGCGGCGGTGACCACTTACCATCATGTGGACCGACTTCTCGTCTGCCAATTCTTCTAAAAAAATATAATTGCCGTCGCGGATGTCGCTACTGTCGGCTGCTACCAATTTTAAGTCAGAGCCGAAAAATATATGTGTGTATTTCGTCTTTATTGCCTTCTCGATGGTAATTTTCCCCGATTAGTAAAAAAAAAATGCCTTCAATGTACAATGTTTCATATTTAATAATGGCAATAAATATAATTACCCCCTAATGTACAAGTGGTAACAAATATATTTGCACCCTGATGTTCAAGTGGTATATTTGTTACCGTCCAAATAGTAACGAAACAAAAGGCCCTACAAAAATAGTTTAAAATCTTTTAATAAGTCAATCAGTAGTCTAAACCCATTACTTTCTAACTAAAAAAATATTTGTATTACATTAAATATACTAATTAATTAAATATTTTCTAGATTATTGATGATTATTTTATGTGCATAACACTATCCACACTCGCTCGCTTAGGTCTTTGACCTTTGAACGCGCCCGCTTCTTTACGTTGTTCATACTTATGTGTAGTTATCATAATGTGAACACAGGTAACAAAAAAATTATAGATATCGCATTAAAATTCTGCCTCAAATATTTCATGAATGTCTAAATACGTAGATATATAATTATTAGACACCGATCTTGGGATCTCAATTTACCTGCTCAGTACTGAATTTTTAGTACTGTTTGGCGGTATGAAGGGCAACGCTCGCCGATTAGCTCATCACTCGCAGTCACGCCCCTTTCAGTACAGTCGAGTGAAAATTTATATTTCTAATAATATGAAATATTTTAGGAACTGTTCTTAATTAAAATCAACAATGCAGCGACGAAATGTGACTTTACGAAGGCAAGCGAGGAAATTAATTTATAACGTCTATAAATATATGCAAAAAGAAGCTGATGAATGAGTGGCTAACGTACATCGGGTTATTGAAGTAATTTATTTTTAAAATTATTAAATTAATATCCATATTAAAAAATAAAAATCAATTTCTTTGAAATATTCCAGCAAATACAAAAAATCCTCAAAAACGGAGCCGCAGCCAAAAGCTAGTAATCTAATAAAATTAATATTGCAAATGATATGAATAATTGTAATAATAAATATTAATTATTATATGTAAATAAACAATTTTGATCGGAAGTGTACATGCGCGTTCCTACAGACCACAACATCGGTGTCTTCGAATATACCTAATCGTGAGATACAACTCGCCGATACTCACTTGCTTTAATTCGGGCCGCGATCAATGCGCGCGTGGATGTGTTATGTTGTATGCTTTAAATAAAATTTATAAGATAATCAAACACCGTTTTTTTTAAAGTTTTAGATATTACCCACCGATAGACTGATAGAATAATGTACAATTATTTTTGTAAGTGCATATATATTTTCCCCCCGATGGCGTTAATGGATGTAATTTTTGAGGGGGAGAGTGCACGCTGCAATCCAACAGCGGACGGGCGCGCTCGACTGGCCACGTTACCCCTCTCTCACAGAAGACAACTTTAAAATGTACTGAATTTCCTACTTTCTTATTTCCCTAATGTACGTACGTGTTTCGGTAGTGAGTTAATGTGCCAGAGCCCATTCCCATCCTACCCCTCCACATTTTCCTAACCCTTTCCTACATCTCCAAAGGTAGGCGGCAGCGCATCCGGGAGCGTGCCAACGTTTGTTTTGTACTAATGTTGGCATGTATCCCGGATGTCTATGGGTGACAGTATCCACTTACCATCAGGTGGACTGTATGCTCGTCTGTCGCCTTCATCCATAACAAGAAGAAAAAAAAGTCGTAAATATCCAAATGCAGGCAATGCCCTCCGAAGGAGTGTAATTGTTTGTCATTCTGGACTGGGCGATAGAATCCACTTACCACCCACCCGCTGCTCGTTGCCACCTTAATTCTGTAAAAAAAAAAATCTAGAATATCTAGTCCAGTGGTCGTCAAACTGCGGCCCGCGGACGATATTTGTGCGGCCCGCGACAAACAATTTTAGTAGATAATATCAAAATATGATTTTGCACATGAAGTTAACTAAATAGAAGTACGCGGGTAGGAGGTATAAACTTCCTCCTGTTCTTTGTGTCCGTTAATTGTATGCTAGTTAGTTCATTGAGTTGGCAAATAAAGACTTCACATTGGTCACAGGTAGCAATTGCCATACAAAATCTATGGAGCAATCGCGTTTTGACAGCTCATAAAAATTATGTCAATTGATTGGTGGTGTCAACTAAACAATCCAAGAATGTGCGGCCCGCGGTGATACCTCACATTGTCCTATGTGGCCCTTGACCAGAAAAGTGTGACGACCACTGGTCTAGAATGTTCTGGGACTCACCTCATTTCATACTAGCGTTACTACTATAAAAGTCGAATCCGTCGAGCCCGTCCGGTTCGAACTCGCGTATTTGCTCAAACAGCTCACTGTCCATGAAGCTGCTATCGGTGAACGCCGGTGTAGCCGCTTCCATGTAGCAGCTATCGTAGATTTTCAGTTTTTTTCGGGGTTTACCGCGAATTTTATGTGTGTGTTTTTTTTTTGAGTAATCGATAAAACAGAGACAATAGTGTTTTTAAGGTCAAAGTAGATGTTGGATTGTTTATTGTATATTTTGTGAGATTTCCATTAATGTTAAATTTATTTTGTACGAATTTGTTTAGTGAATATTGCATTGTTGTAAAATGAATGTTTTTTTTTAAATAATGGACCGAGCATAGACAATGGTTTCTTTTTTAAGGTTCAAAGGAGATGTTTGATCGTGTATTGTATGTGTTATGAATATGGGAGTGTTTTTGTAATGTGTCATTATGTGTTTTTTATGTGTTTTTGTAATGTGTCAAGATTAAAACAGTTTTATTATGGTGTAAAGTACAAACGCGCATTATTAGTTAATTAAAACGCATTTTTAAATAATTTAAGTACGTAAAAAATTAAGTTTTGTTAAGTGGAAGGTATTGCGTGTATTTTTATTTATTCATTTGTGTGTAAAATTATGTTAGTATCCAAAGTTGTATGTATTTTTGTATTCCAATGTTTTCCATGGATTCCAGCGATGGCCAGGTGGAAGGATCGGGAAAGAAAGAGAAAATGCAACACATTAGTTAAAATGAAGACGGTCGATGGTTGGTGGAAAGAAAATAAAAAAATACTAACCTACAGTTCGTCGCCAAAAAGGCAGCACAGACAATATAAGGCAATGATTTCAGTGTGCCCGGCTTTAGAATTAAATGTCAAAAATTAAAAAAGTACAAAAATCTAATAAAATAAAAACACGACCGTCTGTGTTGCATTTTCGCGATGGAATTAAAAAAAAACTGTCTTTGAAATCATAGACAAAGAACTCCGTAGTTACCACAGATATCAAACATTGAATCAAAGACAATTCTTTTTGTATAAATAAATAAATCTGTTTTAAATCTCACATATATTGTATTAGAAATACATCAAAACATACATATTTAACATTAACATTGTCATGTATATTTCAAAAGATCAATAATAATAATTAATAATAATAATAACTATGCACCGGCGAAACCTCGTAACTTTATTTATATAAATAATACAATAATCAATCACGTTTAAATTTTTTTTTTAATCGAAACAAAATGGCAGACCGGTAGACAATGGTGGGAATTGCATACTGTTTGACAGATGTTGGCATACATACATCCGCGATATCTGCCAACATGTGTCAAAAATGACGAACGTTGGCACGACCTTGGATTAAGAGTGGATGAAGTTTTAAGTTTGTTAAAGTTAAAAGGATAAAAATAATTAGTTATTAATAAATATTCCGAAGTCAAAAAAAATAAGTTAATTTTTGACAGTTCTTAATATTAAATTTAAGCAGTGTTGTCTGTTCTGTCTGTCTGTCTGTGCAAATGGTTTTTGTGTGTATTTACTATCTTTAAATTACTAAAAATATAGCAAAATTAGAGATATTAAATATATTAAATTAAATATAGCAAAATAATGCATATTTAGCGAAATGTACATTTATGAGAAATGCACGGTTTTTTTATCAAGTGGACATATTACAAAATGCACATGCTTCGCCTAGCAAATCTCGGCCTACAAAGCCGATTCTGTTGCAATTGACCTCTTTGGTGATTCATTCAGAGAGATGTTGGTTTATTTATAAAACGAAATGGGGCCAATTATTTCTGCAAGACAAAGTGATCAAAGGCTCCACGGGGAAATGGGGTAATAAAATCTAGTACAAAAAATTACGGTCATGCTTTTACGAGGTTTGGCGGTACAATGTTATTGCATCGCTTTTTGAGCATAAGTATAAACCATTTAATATATAACTATAGTATAAATGTGTGTATGTATAATAGTCACATCCATTTCACATTAAATTCGTTGATTTAATTAACTATATATATATTTTTAAAACGCCAATAGCCTTTTTGTTAAAATACTTTTTCGCCTTCATATCAGCACCCTCCAATCTAAATCTTACTCCAAAACGTATAGAGTTTGGTTAACGAAATATTCAAATGGCAACCGTTTTTAATTGGCATTTGAATTTGCAGTGTAGCATAACACATCATGATACTTTGGCTTTTCTTGTTGTTTCTATTGTGTTGGGTTTATAAATGCACGGATCAAATAATAATAGTTCAAAATGTTTACCTTATAAACTGGTATAGACTACGGCATAAGACCTTAAGCATACTTGATACTTTTAGCATCGGCGTCTTAGACGCTTACGAGTAGCTAGTTGTAGCGAACGAGCACTAAACCCCGCATAAAGGTTCGTTTATATCTACAGACATTGAACGTGCCAGACACGTACCGTCACAGACAAAATAATATTCTTTAATACATTGTCTATTACTCATATCTATCGTAACGTAGCCGGCGCAGGCGCCGACAGACACGTGCCGTATCCGACCAGCATTCACGGAAAGAATATTTTGTCTGCGCGGTGCATGTCTGTAGCTGTCTGACAACAGTGACAACATTTGTCGGCCAGTGTGTAAGGACCAACGGAACCGTACAGACATTTATTTTGTTTTCCCGCGCAATAGACTGACGCCGTGAATAACGATTTGAAACTCATAGAGATTGTTAAGGAATATAAATTCCTTTACGATCTAGTGATACCATTTTTAACAAAAATGCGAAAGATAATTGTATTCGTTCTACTAAAGCTATATAGTGACCGTCAGTCGATTCTGTGACTAAACACTCGTCTCGTACGACCGGCGTCTGTCGTTGTCTGTGACGGTACGTGTATGGCACGTTCAATGTCTGTAGATATAAAAGAGCCTTAAAATGGAAATGTAATTTAAAAAAATATATATACATATAAAAAAACGTTCTTTTTAAAAACCAGCCTTTACGCAAGCCATGTACTAAACCGAATAAAATAAGTTTATATTAAATTATTTGTTCTCAACAAGCTTGTCGCGAAATATTCATAAAAGTAGATACCATTTACAATTCGCGCGACACGCTTGTTGAGAACAAATAATTCAATATGAACTTATTTTATTCGGTTTAGTACATGGCTTGCGTAAAAGATTGTGTTTAAAAAACGTTTTTTCTATATTATTTTATTCGTTTTAGTTAGTATATCGATGGCCTAAGTCGTAACCCACAAATAACAAATTTTGAACACCCTGTAGCGGCGGAGATTTTGAAAAAATTACGTAACTGAGTACACTAGATTGTATTGTCACCAGCCCCAAAAGTGTGTGCAAAATTTCAGCTCAATCGGTTAGGTGGAACTGGTTTAAAATTCAGTTGCAAAATTTGACCTACACATACTAACAAGTCGAGTTGAATAAATTCAACTCAGTTACAAGTTTTTACAAGTTGCTTGTAAAAAATATAAAAATAATCCCACGATTTCTATGCTATTTCTGTACGATGAAAACGCTGCTACCAAATGCATTTCCTCGCACACTAGTAGCAGCGATTTCGGCGAGTGGTGTATACTGATTGACCGATTGGTATCGTCACGATGACGCCCAGTGTATTCAAATCGATCGCGACGCAGTCGCAAGAACACGACTATGATGTCGCGATCGAGCACGGGTGTTGCAAAGATGTGATGCAGTCACAAAATCGCCGATCCTAAAAGTATCGAGTGTGCCTATGTATTTATAACAGAATCTGGAAACGAGAAGTTAAGTTTTAAAAAAGTAAATTAAAAATCACGTGCATTTTGTCCTCACTATAATGAGCGCTAATAGGCCGAGATATTTCAAACTTGCCACTCTTCGTGTGCCACAATTCGTTAGACAGCCTCTAGGACACTTCCTCGCCATATAAAAACAGTACATTTCTTAAATATCTAATTTAAAGTGCAATCGTTAACTCCCTTATAAACGCACATATTTTAGCTAGACGCCTGTAGTACAACTATGAAACCGTGACAGATAAACCGTCGGAGTTTGGCCAATGCGAAACAGAAGCGAAATTGCCTGTTCTAACACATAATAAGATTCACTATAATTCTGTCCCTTTCACACTACGCCATTTTATTTTTTTGTCGGAGTTTTCCGTATCGAAATTTATCTCTCTTATCTCTTGGAAATTCTGTATTTATAACGTCACCATGACTATCAAAACAACAAAAAGAACTTTGACAGGTTGACAGGAAATTTCGCGCCCTCAAGTCATGACAACGATTACAAATATTATCAGATTAATTTACGCGAGTGAATAAAAAACAAAAGTGCACCTAAAGGGAGTTACTGTTAAATTTAATTTTGCACAGTTTCGTATCGTGGTTTCAATTTAATTTTACCATATATCAATATAGGTGTTACTGAAAACATTCCCGTAGTCTGAAATCATAGATGAAGCTCATGATTCTGAGTCAATTAGACGTGTAGTGTAAAGGTGCAGTCATCGATGTTGACCAGTCGATAGTAATTGCCGTAAACACACAATCGATGATATTGGTTGACTGACGATTGCATAGAACGATCGATAAATAAACTATTCTAAATGAGCGATCGACAACGATTGAAAATAGTAGAGCTGGGTTTCAGGCTCTACACTTAATGGATTTGAACGATTAAGGCCTTCGAATGACCGCAGTGATGATTTTCTTACAAGAAAACTATCGTAAAACTGTCTTGTCGTGGTAAATTCAGAATTATAAACGGAATCCAGGGTTTTAGACATCGGGAATGGTTTGGATACATCCTGTATAAGATACGTGGGTTTATGGAAAGCACTGGCCAACCGTGCGTTAGATTACAAAATCTATTTGTGTCCGTAAATGACTTTTATTATGGCTTTAAAGTTTATTTGCTCTAATGGAATGTACAATTTTGTTGATAGTCGTGGGTATTATTCTCACGACTCCTCGTAGTGTTTCGGCTCACTTAATCCGGCTCCGCTCCCGGATTCGACTCCTCTTAACGATTCCTCGACTCCTTTGATTCACCTACTTATATTTTGTAACAGCCTGAGAGCGACTCATTCGCTTTGCATCCTGTTCGTTCATGTAACTCAGCAATCCAAAAATGAAAGGAATAAATAAGTCCTCGGAGTCGACAACAGTTAGCCGGAATCATTAAGAGTTTCGGCTACGCTCGCGGTTTTGGATCTTTTGATTCGTTGAATCCGGAGTTACCCATCGCTATTCGTTGTACAACGTTTTATTTGCGGTCGGCAACACCTATCCGCATAGGAATAGCACCACGCCTGAGGAACTACATCATCTCTAAGAGTGGACTCGCCAACCCGTTTGGCTACTGTGCCGTTTTAAAGCCATACGATAAAAGGGCTGGTTACGAGGTGCAAAAGAGTTTGTATTTGTCCGAAGGCGCGATTGACCAATGCTATAAGCATACTGTATGTACATGCTATTTAAAAAAAACGTTGAAAGAATTGTGCGCTTTATTTCTAAAGGAATAGAGTAGAAATTGGAAGCTGTACTCTCTACTCACAAAATGTCTATCATCAACGATGGCATGTGTACTTAAAAAATCAGCACCGAATTTTAAAAAAGAAATCTTATTTTCGTATACGTATTTTCTCATGAACAATATTTTGAAAATCAAAATAAGTATGAAAAATAGTATATCTAAACACTTACTTAATTTTATTCTTAATTCTAATTACTTAATTGTTTTGTAAAATATGTTTTTTTTTTTTTTTTCAAAACACCTATACCCTATGTCAACATTAAAAAAATTACTTAAACCTACTATAGAAACAATATGAAATGCATTTAGTGGACCCAATAAATGGTTCTTTGAAAATCTGACCGGGAGTGAATTAAAATTGGCCGTTTCCAAAAAAGGCAAATGTAATAAATACTTCAACATGTACTAGTCGGTGTACGGGACGAAGTTACAGGACTTCGCGAGTATATCTTTCATTTTTTTTTAATACTAATTACAAATACATTATTTTAAAATGAAATAAATCAAATTTCTTTGTAATTCATATTAAATATATGAGACAATGACATTATTCATTGTCATATTAATATAATACGAGTTAGTTAGTTATGTGGTCGTGGTCACTAAAAAAATAATAAAAAAAAAAACACAATAATTACGATTTGATTTATCTTACTTACGAAAAATTCATGTAACGTAGAAAGAAGTCCCATTTCATAAGATATAGAATTTCGGTGTTAGTTTTTTGGTTTTTACCATAAATCTCTAGCGAAGTCCGTTTCGTCCCAAGACCTTGTATATTTGTTTCAAAAAAGGGACGCACAGTGTTTAAAAAAACTTTGGCATTTTCTAGCCACAAAACGAATCACATATTTTTTTAATAATTCTTAAATGTTTAACCTTTTTCACTTAGTATAAAACAAAATAAGTAACTTTTGGTCTTTTGTGAAATTATAGTGGAGTCCGACAAGCGAAAGCATGTTGGCAATTTATAATTCTTTAGAAGCAACGCCCTTCAATTGACAGCTGAATTTCTAACGTAATTTGTACCATAATACATCTTGATACTTTTAATTAGTGTTATAAAACGTATTTTTTAATAATTAAAAAATGTCGTTATCTCGCGAATGTAAAGCGAAATTATACAATTTATTTAAAATTCATTTCGTCAAAAAAATATTTTGATACATATTATATACGTATGTATTTTTTAATAATTATCATGAAGTACCTACATAAATTGGTCAGATAACATAATAAATGACACTTTAAATGTCATTACTGACGTGGTCATTTAATCAACACTTATAGTAACATTTATAGATATATATAAAAACGCATTTTTTTTAGTAAACATTTTTTTAAACGTTAAAAACTTCGTATTCATTTTTAATTTGTGGTTTTTATCATTTCCAATATAATAATTGTAAAGTAATCTTACTCATGTCACGATTTTTATTTAATTTCTATAGCCAAATATTTCAGCCTCGTGGTCACGAGCCGTGGTCACGGCGAGACTACGTTGTTGTAGCTACTGACGAATCTCTCTACTATCTATCCTCCATCTTGCTAGTTTTTGATTCTACCCACACTGAAATTGTTTTTGTAAAACTGAATTGTCACCATACACGCGTGAATTTGAATCAGTGTTTTTTTCTATCTACCCACAATTCCTTATTCGACATTACTTTTTTATGATACCTGCCCTATGAATCTGAAATGTATGAAAATTGATATAGTCATACGTTTTCATAATGTGTAATATTTATTTTCAGTTAGACACGTTTCAATATTTCTTTCGTAAAATGAATACACCGAAAAAATGTATATGTGCATACAATTTGTTTCATGCCTTTAAATTTTGTGTCCTATTCATTCCAAAATTGTGATTTTGGTTTTTTTTTTTATAATTTTCCTCCAGCCTTCATGATGATATCTTGATGACTTATAAAAAAAACTGTAAATCAACGACATCAACGATGCAAATGAGAATACTGATTTAAGAATAAATTAAATCTAACTTAAATGCTTTAAATCATAAGTTTTAAATTCCTTTTCGTAGAATGTTCTTTTTTTTGATTTGTTCAAAATAATACTGATATATTTTCATAGTCTAATTTTTAGCTCACTTATAACTAATAACAAAGGAAAAGTCACAGAACATGTCGTTAAAAAACGCTAATAAAAGGAGCGCTCAATAAATCATTATTGAACCGTCCGGTTGCACGATTACGAACTTTGCTTTGCGTTCGTAAAAGACTTATACGGTGACTTCAAGGTTTTATACTCGTTGTTCTAACTGAATGAACAAGATTGTTCTACAAAGTTATATTTGCGTTCGGCGTCATCTAGCCTCCCACTGAATAAGTTGATAATGATCTGCAAATACAATTTTTCGAACGTTCGATTCAAATCGACTATTTACTGCAGAACATATACTAACGCTATGTATTGACTTTTTCTAGAATTAACTAGGAGCATTTAAGCACGCCATCTAGTGTACAGTAGTGAAGGTTCGAAAACCTTAGCGAGCTTCTCTTAGCTTCATCAGTTTATTTAAAATTATCGGTAATTTTCACCTCGTTTCATTCGAAAACCAACCCGTTTCAGTCCGGAAATAACTGAAGAATTCACGAGAGCGTTTTATAACTACATATTGAGGTCAAATGAGTCGGTTTGTCACAGGTTTATAGAATCATAGACAAAAGTCACTGAGGAATATTTAAAAAAAATGATATGCACATTTTAATACCTATCTATCCTATCTACACACTATATTGCACCTATCCTAAATTAAAACTAGACTACTTTTGATGAGAAATTGACAATTCGCTCTTACAGTTGCAGAATCGTAGGTCCGCAGCTAGAAAAAAATAAATATTATATAAGGCACTTAGGTATATAAGGTCCAATGGTGTAAAATATTTTAATATATCAATCAGTACACTAAAACTATTGTATTTAACTAAAAAATAACACGTATTTCATGATTTTTTTACATTAAAAATAAATATGTGTGATTAATTTACTCGTATGTGTATAACACGTTACGCGTAGTGCATACCTACTTAATAAATGAAGCTAGCGCGTTCATAGATTAAAGACCTAAGCGAATGAGTATGGATAGTGTTATGCACATAGGAGTAAATTAATCACCAGTTATTTAATTATAATGTAATAAAAAAATCACGAAAAAATGTTAATTTTTAGTAAGATATAATAGTTTTAATGTACTGATAGACGTATTAAAATATTTTACCCTATTTTTGTAGGACCTTATATATAAGCATTTTTGCATACAAACTTTTTATGCAGTTACAGTCGGCTGCAGTCAGAGTTGGACTGCAGCCGACGTCAGGTGACTGCAAGAGACTGCATGTAGTTCACGTAATTGGCTGCCGAGTGCAGTCCGTCAAAAAGCGCCCAAACCACCACATAATATTTCAAATAACTTAAAAAAAATTAAAACTAACTAAAAATTAATATTATATCAACTAAATTTTAAAATTAAGATCGAAATACTCTTGTCATGGACGAATGTTTGAGAAAAAAAAGGATGTGACTATTAAAAATAACCGAATAAAAATAAAATAAAACTAAACTAAAAATAAAAGCGAACGTCATTTCGTAATTCCGCTTTCTAGAAGTCGATCATGAATCTAAAGGGAGAAATAAACAAAATATACATAAAAAACAAAATAAAAAAATAAGAAAAAACAGATTTTGATGAAATATTTTGAGTTTTATTGCGTCACAAATGGATACCATTCTGCAAAACTGATCCAAGCGACAAAAATGAAATTTTTACAGGAAAGAAGATTTTATATTGTAGATTTTGTACTAGATTATTTTACAAGGCGCTTGGACTATTACTAAAATATCGTGAAAAAAAGTCAATCTATTAGTAAAAATTCAAAAGGTTTAATCAAATGGTGCAAAAAAAAAAATACAAAAAATGAAATTTGGCCCTCGGACTATGCATGTATCCAAATTAGACACAAGATGTCAGTATCAATAGACTGTGTACATCAACTGTACGAGCTGTAGCTCATAAGTACGACCGACCGAAGGTTAGGCTTGTAAGCCGAAGCCGAAGGTACAGAAGGCCGACGCTGAAGCTTTGTATCCAGTCGCCGGAAACGAACGAACTACTACGAATGACGTCAGCGCAGTCTCGCGCGGGGAGTAGTGGCGGGGAAGTTGAAACGGCCAACAGAAAGGTGCAGGTTATTTATTTAAAGTATATATATATTGGAGATACAAGAATGGATTCGGAGAAAGGGTTGCGAAAATGGGGAGGTATAGGATGGGAACGGTCTCTGGCACATCTCACTCAGTACCGAAACAAGTACGTACATTAGGGAAATATGATAAAGTGGGGAATGCAGTACATTTCCAGGTAGTCTTCTGTGAGAGAGGGGTAACGTGGCCAGTCGAGCGCAACCAGCGGCTGTTGGATAGCAGCGTGCATTCTCTCCCTCAAAATTAAACGCATAAAACAAAATAACAGTACAGATTTTGCATTATGCATGATTGAAACCTTCGGCCGAAGGTTATGACAAAAGCCGTACAATCGTCTTCGGCCAAAAACTGACCTTCGGTCGAGCACTACAGTCATCAAGAGACAGGATAACAATCATACTGACATTGTCAGTACGTTCTGCTTCAAGTGTCTGACCTCCACACACACACACACACACACACACACACACACACACATACGACGTGTCACCGAGACAACGTAAAAGCTCAAAATAGGTTCTTCAGTATCGAGAGTGCAATAGTTGATTTCTAGTTATCTCTTATTCTACACGCGCGTCGCCGGGTCACTGCCCTGTAGGCCGTACTGAGTAATGAGAGCTATGAACGTTGTAGAACAAAACTTTACATGTTTTAAGTCAGTTGGGTTTTTCGGTATATAGGTGACACGATGTAGCACACATACAAGGGATTATGACATTAATCGCGTAAGTAATAAGACACGAAATCATATGCGTACTGATAAAATCATACTGACATTATCAGTACTTTCTGCATCAAGTGTGTCGAGCTGCAATAAAAGCATTTTTCTTTCGGAATGGCTAAAATCTTGTAGCCCAAATGGACCTTGAAGAGTCACCGGACATGAAGCAATTATCTAATCCCTTTAACAATAAGACAAGGAAAAAACATCGATAGTTTTCGATATCAATTACCTTTTGTTTGATACTTTTAAGCGGGCGAGTTATCGAAATTAATAATCGATACTTTATCATTATTTATATACTCTTGAGTATCATAAAAAGTCGAAAATTTTAAGAAAGTATTGTATTTGATTACTGGGAACTTGTAAAAATAATGTAAGCACAAACGTTTTTTTTTCACGCTATTAAGTAACTTTTAGGAAAAATATCGATAGCGAAGAAAAGTATCGATACAATGAGCCATCGATACTTTTCATTCGATGCCGTGCCCCTAAATATGACACAAAATGGTACGTACCTGCTATGAACGCTGGGGGTGTTCCTCTGGGAATCAGGGGAATGATAAGCCGGGGATGAGGACATGTATGGCGGCAGGGTTGTCACTAGAACCGGTTTCACATAGCCGTTCTTCAGCATTTCGTTTTCTGTTTGGGGAATAAAAAGAAATATTATGGCCCACCGACTTTTGTATTTTTGACTGATTTTCTGGAATAAAAAGTATCCTATGTCCTTCTGCGGACTTCAGACTACCTTTCGGTGGGATTTCATTGAAATTGATTCAGTAATTTTGTCTTAAAAGTTACAATCAAACACACTCGACTTTACAATATCAGAATGGAAGTGTTGCTTCATTTAAGGTTTGGCTTCTTCGCTGAAAATACGTTAAATTACGATGGAATTGGTATACCTCCTAAAGACAAAAGTCCTAAATAAAAATAAATTAAGAAGGAAAGCCTATTGTTTATACTTACAGACACACTGTTGACAAACGTCGGCAAGACCGAAGAGTCTTGAAGTATCTTCACGACTAAACAACTGCATAGGACACCTCTTAAGTACATTTCGATGAAATATATCTATGGTCCTGTGACTTTAGACTGGCACCATCCCAACTTCTTTTTTCGGAAAGACAAAATTCTTGTGGCCCTAGTGGCCTTTGAAGAGTTACCGGTCTTGTTTAATTTAGGGCGAGCGAAGAAGGCGCTCAGTCAGGACAAAATGTGTGTTGCAACGAGCCTAAGGGCTCCCCCGCCGGTAGACCGGCGGATGGAACGGACCTCGGCTTAGGGCGTTGCATTGGGACCATCCCAACTCTTCCCGCGAGTGTGGTAAAAGGCGACTAAGGGATAGCTAGCACAAAGCCGCTAACACAAGCTAGCACAACTACACTACCTCCACAAGAGTGGACTCGCCAACTCGCTTGACCAGCGTGACGTTTTAAGGTCACGTTTTAATGGCGCTAAAACAGTTATTTTCGAAGTAATTTCATTACGAATGGTTATAAATGACACGTGAATATTCACAGTTATATGTATTTATTATGAGATTGCCATTTTGAGAATTTGTAATTTTGGACTTATTTGACATTTTGAGAATAGTGCACATTTTGCTATCAAACTATCGTTTCTCAACCTTTGTAGTGGCGCGACCCTCCAAATATAAAGTAACTAACCTCACGACCCCTTTACTAATAGGTACTAATTATGTTTTTTACCGTTTAACATGCGAATATAAATCCATTAATTAATTATTAAAAGTTTTTACATACATAAGTGTTTAATTTTTTTTGTTTTTTGTTTGTTAACTTGTATGTATGTTTTATATTTTTTTTTATTACCAGAACATTACAAAATGTCCAACATAGTTATGCCACTGATAAGGCTACACTTAGGCATAACATCCGCGTCAGCAGTGTATATAATGCAACATTGCATTTAAGATGTTTAGACTAAGGCTTTTTTTATGTATGAAGGCGGCAGACGAGCATACAGTCCACCTGATGGTAAGTGGATACTGTCGCCTATAGACATCCGCGATACATGCCAACATTAGTCTAAAATGACAAACGTTGGCACGCACCCGGATGCGCTGCCCTACCTTTGGAGATATAGGAATGGATTCGGAGAAGGGTCGGGAAAATGGGGAAAATTACAATAAAAAATAAGGATTTAATTAATTCAATGAGGAACCGTCATGCTGTAAAGACTTCAGTCTTTTCAAAAGGTCTACGTCGCGACCCTGCAGCCGGACTGAAAGCCAAAAGCCAAGTTGACAAACACTGGTATACAGTCATTTTTTTTTTTGTTTTTTTAACAATTAACTGTGCCCACACAACATGAAACAAATAAAAAGGAAGAAAAAGAGTGTTGAGGGTAGGTTTAACATAAAATATATAGTGTGGGTTGAGGATATCTAAATGAATAATGAAGAGGGGATCCAGATTTAATAAATCAGTCATCATGTACACCTCGTTTAACTTGGACCCTTACACCACTACATGGTGTCAGGTGTCGTAAAATGTGAGAAGGTAACCAGTACAAGTGGGATTCGTAGAAAGTGATTTGTTTTAGCGTGTCATAATGGCTAAAGCAAATAAAGATACAACAACCGTCGCCGTTATCAGGAGACGGTAACATGGCGATTAATTGGAGGGATTGGAAATCGGCCTTTGATTATTTTTTAATTGTATCGGGGACTCACACCACTACAAAGAGAACATGTACAAAAGGCAAGCGTATCTCCGGCGGAGATTTCTTCCAGCAGACCTGGCAAAGTGGAATATAGGACAAGGCAGAAAGTCAGCAGTGGTGCGTACGGAGAATTTGTATAGTAATTTAATAGTACAAGAGATATTAACAAAATACATTAATATATACTTATATATTATAATAATACATATCTATACTAATATAATAAAGAGGTAAAATTGTGTGTTTGTAGGTATGTTGGGGGTAATCTCTGGAACTACGGAACCGATTGTAAAATTTCTTTCACAAATATGAAGCTACATTATTCGTGTCTAATATAGGCTATATTTTATTTTAAAAAATCTTATAAACAAACCGAAGCGATTATTTAATTTGTTTGTCCCGTTAGCGTTCCTATAGCATTCATCCGATTGCGATGAAACTTTGGTGAGTCGTTCCCGCGAACGTTTCTGAATTAGCACTTGAAGACCACGCGAACGAAACCGCGGGCAACGGCTAGTATTATTATAAAAGAAAACCAAAATTTAAAAATACTATGTCAATGTTAGAAAAAAAAAAAAAAACTTACCGGGTTTCGTATAATATTTGGAGAAGACTGCGTCTTTAGCGACATCTGGGTAGAGGTACTGCAACTGCGGTAGGTCTAGCACGCGATCGGCTAAGGAGCGTAGCATCAGATCACGGGACGTGAACGGCTGTAGACTGAAGACTTCTTTGTTTTCTACAAAAAAATAAAATGAAAAAAAATAATGTTATCAATCAGATAGATCTTAGTTTGTAAAAAAAATTGACGACGGGCAGATTTTGTAAAAAGTAAGACAAGTATTACGCACTGTCCCGGAACGAGTTGAGTGCGCGCGGAAGGAATGTGACCGTTTTCTGTCACTTGTTTTTAGTGTTGTACTGCAATGATCTTATTGAAAGATCGATATCGGTTTCAGTCGATATTTTTAATTTAAACGTCACGGTCAAAAGTAAAACACACAAATAATTATAAAAAACATGACTTATTTTTTACTTTAATTATTTATTTATTTATTATTTATCACACATTAGATAATATAGTAAGTAGGTATACATAATTTTTAGTTTTAAACAGATACTTAATGTTTAGTTTTGAGAAATAAAGTTACTGAAAAAAAAAACAAAGAAAAAAATACAAAAATTACTAATTGAGAGAAATATAAAAAATCGAATCACCGATCGTTTTTTTAAATAAGCTTGGTCACTCATTTTAACAAGTAAGTATGTATAGTAAAAATCTACCGAACACGTGTTATATCGGTGACGCAAGAGAAACAATAGAAAGTGAGCAAGCGCATCCCTTAACTAGCCGCCACAAGTGCGGCGAGGCGGCCGGGAGGGAGCCGAGGTGTGCTCGTGTCCCCACACCTCACACCGCGCGCGCATTTAGCTTATTCCGGGACTGTAGTGTATATGTATGTATATATATATTTTGGAATATGTATGTGTGTGTGTATGTATGTATATGTATATAATTAGTAACAAAATTTTAATATAATAATAAATACTAACATAGTCTATAAGTTAAAATTGTTACTAACAGTAATTATAGAATGAAATATGGATCTTGTTGTGGTCTGAAATAAATAAATTATAAAAAAAAAATATTAATCGTCATTTAAGTTATCTTTATACGGTTCATGGCACCTGATAACGTGCCTCTCTGTTCAACCTATCGATTTGAGGATACATACTAGATATGTTGTACAAGCACTGTAGGGCAGCCACGTGCAGTCAGACCAATACTGTTCCATGTTCAGTAGCTCTCGAATTATTTAATTCCGTGTTTTCAAAATTGACTTAAGTTTCAAATTTAACCATTTAATGAACGCATCCTCATCTGCTTCACCTCTCCCTAGTAGTTGCCAACCAGGTTTCTTTGTTAGAGTGTACGATGCGTCATCTAGTCTATTACCGCACCGATGGTTTAACCCAAAGGTTAGCTGGCAGAGAAACCCTGCAGGCTTTAATCTCGCTCTTTTTTTCCTTCACATACGGCAATGGTGCAATTAGCACATTCTACCAGCATTAAGTTTTCTTCGTAATAAACAATTTCAAAGTCTAAAACGTATCCTGTCGATGTCCGGTCCCGTCGAAGTAAGTTAGAGAGTCGCTCAGTAAAGTGATAGTAGGTTTACCTGAAGATGTCCTCTTTAGAAGCACACGAAAAATGCAGTCCTGTGCTTTTTTAATTGATTATCTTTTTATACGCCCTTTGAACTTCAATAAACTATCACTGTTAAACTACAAAAAACAGCGATACACCATTTTAAAGACAATTAAACAAAACTCGATTTCAGTTCTCAAGTTCCCACCAAAAAGTACCAATAGCTATTTGTTTATATGGTACAAACATACAATAAAATGAACGAATGAGTGCATGAATAAGAGAATGGATGAGGGAATGACCACTTATCGCCAACGCATGCGATGAATGAACGAACGAATCAATGAATGATTGAACGACCACTTACCTCCAAAATAAGCGGTGAATGAATGAATGAATGAGTGCATGACTGAATGATTGAATAAAACTTACCGCCAACGCATGCGATGAACGAACGAATCAATGAATGATTGAACGACCACTTACCTACAAAATAAGCGGTGAATGAACGAATGAATGAGTGCATGAATGAATGATTGAATAAAACTCACCGCCAACACAAGCGATGGTAATCCCACCGAGTTCAGAATCCGAGAAACGCAGTAAAAACGTGCCCGTCGTGCACTTTGATAGCATTATCTCCGCTTGCTTCTTCTGGATGAAGCCCATTATTAGACTGAAAACACAAAAAAACGTTTTTTTAGGGTTCAATCAAAATTATTTTATACCGCGAACCCGTGGGCTGTGGAACGAACTGCCTCAAGAGGTCTTTCCATTACGTTAAGATATGGGGTTCTTCAAGAGAGCTGTGAATAGGATTTTGCAAGGTCGGCGGCGCGCCCGCATACCCCACGGTGTTGCAGGTGTCCACGGGCGGCGGTAACACTTACCACCACGTGGGACCGCATGCTCGTCCGCCCACTTGTCTATAAAAAATAACCCTGTTTAACACTGCGCTTGTAGTTTACTCATATGGTAACTATTTTTTGTGATACTAGCTTTTTCCCTTCCCCCTTTATCACCCCTTCCATTTATACCCCCTTCGAAGTCAAATATAAAAAAAACGCCGATACAGGTGTTTAATTATTTGAAATCATTTATACATGTATATAAGTATATAAGATGTTATACGTGTATTTATGTATATAAGAAATTTCATGTCTGTAACTCAAATAATTCTTGAGATACAGGCATTGCATAAAAAATCTTCTCCCTCTCTTTTCCCCCCAGTAAGATTTCTAGAAACCCTTCCTTAGTCCATCCATGTGATAAATCCTATCCACTGTGCAAAATTCATGTATTTGCGTGTGTCTGTGTGAGTGTGGGGCGTGCGTGTTCGTCTTTTACTCTGTGTGTGTCTAAGTACGTGCGCGTCTGTCTAGAGTGTGTGTATGTATGTGTACACTCACTCTTTCTCTCTCTTTTGGTCTGTGTATACACTCACTTGTCACACCAGAGCGTGCGCAGGTAGTCGCGCGTGACCTTCACCACCATATAAAACCACTCCCAGAAGGTGAAATTGCGTTCGGGTAGTGCGTCCTTGCAGAACTGGGTCCAGCTCACTGTCATGGCGTTTAACTCGATCGTGTTCAATGGGACGCTCGTTCTAAACAAGACACGATATATATTTATGGGGGTTTATCTTACGTAACATCAAAGAATTGAGGAACTCTCTTAGAAAAAATATCCCATCCTCGTCGTCAAAATATCCTGTATTTTGGGATATTTAAGTAATGAGAATACGGAATATGTTACACGTTTAATTGTCGGCCACAGACTGCCCTCGTACGTTACCCACATATCGGATATCATCACATCATACCCACATTACAATTTTATATGCTCTTGTTCACTCGCAACTTGAATACTGCAGTATTTATATCGATGCAACTATGAAGTTGCATCTTACAGTAAAAATATAATAATTTTACTGCATCTTTACAGTAAAAAATTATCAAAGAAATTACTTAGTAATTGTGATAGATTTAAATACTTTAAAAATGAAGCGTCTGTGAGATCGAGGACACATGTCAGACAACGTGCTCATGTACAAATTGGTGCATGGATCTTTAGATTCGGACGAATCGTTACTAACATTAATTTTAATGTTCCATTCACATTGCCACGTCCAGGTAAATACAGGAAAATGCAGGTAAATAATTGCTCGCATCTCCCATCCTGGACTACCCGCCTCTTCAGTCAACTCGTGGCCACGGCTGATTTAACCGGTGCCGAAAGGTCGAGTACGGATAAAAGGTAAACAAATACCTTTATTATACGCATTCAGACCCGATTTAGAATATTAAATGTGTTAACCTAAAGGTTAACCTTAAAAAAATTACCAAAGATTTCACTGCATTACATTATAACCACTCTATGTTATGTACATCTCTTAATTATTAACCTGTAAATGCATACCTGAATATTTTTTCAGCTAGAAAACGTAAATTATCCTCACTCAAGTCCCCGCCAGTGGCTGAAAAGAATTTGATGCGAAGAGTTTCAGCCAGATGGGCCCAGGTCACCTGAAAATTATTTACAAAACGTGTTTATTTTTTTAGAAAAAATAAATTAAAAAAAGTAGCTTTTATACGTGAAAATGGGTATTTTAGAAAACAAGAAGTAACAATTTATAATAAAAGTAATGAGACTTAATTTATTCCCGTGGAGACATCAACTGATCACTAGAGATTGGATATTCGTGTGCATATTTACCCACAAAGTATACATAGAGTATGGAAGCGGCTTCTTACGATAATTTATTTGAAAACCGAAATACCGCGACTCCACAGCTAATAGGATGCTTATTTATGAAACTCCTCAGCAGTTTTGAAGGTCTGACGGTGACCAGGACAGAGTCGATAGGATCTAAGGCACTATTGAAGATATAAACTTCGGATTTGGACTCAAATTCTTAGTTCTAATGGCAATTTGTAGGAATGCGGTTCAGAGGGTTTTAGGGATTAACTTTACAACTTTATATGCATCGTATTCTAGTCGGAACATAAAATTTGTCGATGCCGTGATTGCGGCCGATACAAAAGTGCACTCCATACTTATCCAACATATCAACTTTAGGTAAATATGCACCCGAATATCCGACCTCTAGTCATAACACGTGAAGATGGATGTTTAATTATATTTGGACACAATAAAAAAAATACTCCTATCACGTGGAAAAGATTTTTAAACGGCAACAAAAACTAACCCTTAAGTACTCGTAACAAGTGAAAATAGTTATTTGTCTATTTTGTTTATTTTTTTACAAAAAAAGAGGTATTTTATTTTATTTTAAGTTACCTTATCGGGTACCGCGAACGGTACCCTTCCAGGGGAACTGAACGCGTTGTCCCACGTGACCGTGGCCCACCCGTGGGGCTCCTGGTTGCCGTGGACTATCACGACCACGGGTAATGACAGAGTCCACACCTGTAACGAAAAGCGAATATTAAGAGGACAAATTATTTGACCTGCGAATAAATAATAAATATTTAATTGACATAATAATATTGTACGAGTAATTAGATGATTCTATTAAAAAAAATTGATCGCCACTTTATCTAAATAAACTGCGCTGATTATTCGAAAACATGGTGGTGTTTGAATCTTCTAAAGTGTTTAAATCGATTTTTGCATAAAAAAAAAACTTATTTTGACGTTTTTGAAACTTTGTATTTATTTTTAAGATAATGACGATACGATCCTATAGAAAAGGTTTCAAATGAAGTTCGAAATATTTAATTCAGCATTCAAAAGTTTTGTAGTTTGAAGTTTTCTATTTTGTAGTTTGAGTGCACGCTGCATTCGCACAGCCGCTGGGGCACTCGACTGGCCACGTTACCTCTCTTTCACAGAAGAAAGGTAGAAACCTACCTTGAAATGTACCGCATTTTCTACTTTATCGTATTTCCCCAATGTAACGTACGTGTATCGGTAGTGAGTGACATGTGGCAGAGCCCGCCCATTCCCATTCTAATCTACCCCATCCTCATTTTCCCAACCCTTTCTCCCGATCCATGCCTTAATCTGCAAAGGTGGGCAGCGCATCCGGGCGCGCGCCAGCGTTTGTCATTCTGGCCTGATGTTGGCATGTACCGCAGATGTCTACGGACGACAGTATTCGCTTACCATCAGGTTTCTATTTTATAGTATTTCCCAATGTAACGTACGTGTTTCGGTAATGAACGAGGTTTCCATGACATCAAATTAAAAAGCCTAAATCCCCCCACTAAGTAGATTTTCTCGAAAACTCCCTGAAAATAGTTAAAATTCCTCCAGACATTTTACAAGTGCGACTCACCTGGAAGACCAACTCGCCTCCGCCCACGTTGAACTCCGACTGGAAGAGTAACGTCAACTTTTCGTCCATAACACTCTCTGTGCCTTTCTTCTCGGCTCGTTTGATTTTACGCAGCTGCATATTTCTGGTGAAACAAAAAAAAAAAAACGAATGAAACGATCGAAACGTGTAACAATGGCGACCATCTGCTATCTCATGAGAATAGCAAACAATTTAGATAGACATAGCGACACGCCCTCGCTTCGCTTCGGTTTATAAGTTTTTTTTATTTTTCAAAATAAAATACAGCCTATATTGGACACGGATAATGTAGCTTCCTATTTGTGAAAGAATTCTTGAAATCAGTTCAGTAGTGCCAGAGATTACCTCCAACATTACAACAAACACACAATTTTACCTCTTTATTATATTAGTATAAGTATAGATAACTCAGTATTTAAAATCAGTCAGTAGAGAATATGCCAGTCGCATCTTGACCTATGCTAATTACCTTCTTTCAAATATAATTATACTAAAACTGAATCATATAGCATCCTAGCTTCACCAGATGATGGTTCGACTAATATTTTTCACATCTCATTATTTAAGGTTTCTGCAGTTGGTGATTTTACTACTTTGTCAACAAAATATTTGTTTGTGGATCTATAAGACTTCTTTTCTTATGTTTTTCTCTTCGTAATAAACAATTTCGAAATCTAAAACGTATCCTGTCGATGTCCAGTCCCGTCGAAGTAAGTCGGGTGTCGCTCAGTAAAGCGATAGTTGGTTTACTGAGGACAGAAGTGGACTCCCTGGAAGCACGCGGAAAACGCAGTCTCCTATACTTTCATTTGATTATCGCAAACATTAGACACATTGGAATTTTATAAACTATGTATGTATAAGTATAAAATCACAAAATGCACGATAAACAATTTTTATAATAATCACACAAAAACATCGCTTCTCGAGTTCCTCGAGGAACTCGAGAAGTGAAGTCGACAATTTATTATAAACTAGCTGGACCCGACACACGTTGTCCTGTCCAAATTTCAATAAGTTCATACAAAAGTCCCATACAAAAAAGCACTTCCCGAATTTTCCGGGCAACTTGTCCAATTTCTCTTTCCCTAAAAACCTTATTCAGGACAATTACGAACATTTAAAAAAAAAAGCCAAATCGGTGCAGCCGTACTCAAGTGATGCGCTTACCAACGAACAGCATTTGATTTTTATTTATCTAAATAATTTGTACGCCATTTGATAAAACAACCGACTGCACGTTTGTTTATATCATTATTATTATTTTTTTTTATTTTTTATGTACGAAGGCGGCAGACGAGCATACAGTCCACCTGATGGTAAGTGGATACTGTCGCCCATAGACATCCGCGATACATGCCAACATTAGTCCAAAATGATAAATGTTGGCACGCCCCCGGATGCGCTGCCTACCTTTGGAGATATAGGAATGGATTTGGAGAAAGGGTTGGGAAAATGGGCAGGGATAGGATAGGATAGGATGGGAATGGGCTCTGGCACATCTCACTCACTACCGAAACACGTACGTACATTGGGGAAATACGATAAAGTGGAAAATGCAGTACATTTCAAGGTAGTCTTCTGTGAGAGAGGGGTAACGTGGCCAGTCGAGCGCGCCCAGCGGCTGTTGGATTGCAGCGTGCACTCTCCCCCTCCAAATATGATAAGCTGTATCTCCAAATATTGTATCTACGTTTGCAAATAAATATGCAAGTAAGTGCAGCGTTAATTGATCAATAGGTGAAATCACATGACTGATATCGTTCGCGACGGCTCGACTTGGCAATTTATTAGTGAAGGGACTGTGGTTATCGATATTTTAAAATTAAAAAAAAGGAAAAAATGTAAAAAAAAAATATTAAAATTATAACTTGATTGATAACGTTATTATTTGTAGGAATTACTTTTGCTTTCCAATTCACAATTCTGTGATACTTTTCTAACTAATTCCCGCGCTTGACCGTATAAATAAACGGTCGTTTTTTCAAGGCCGAGGATTCTGTATTTGAAACACTCGGAGAAGTCATTTTATATATATACATATATATATATATAAATCAGGATGTTGGTATATTCGTGATTAATAGACTTCGACACCGTTGGCACATATATGTATCTTTTCATGGAAAAGGTTTTTATGCTATCGACTCGCCACTAGATGGCGCTGCATCACATCAACTTCTATACCATTCAACCGATCGCCATGAAAATTGGTATGCATAGGTATTTGATCAAGGAAAATATTTTCGAGATATCGACTTTGTTGTAACTCGCCACTAGATGGCGCTGCAGCACATCAACTTTTATGGCAGGACAACGTCTGACGGGTTTTGCCAGTAGTTTACATAACTTAAAAACGTTGTATTATAGACGGGACGGGAGTGCCGAAAGGTTATGGATATGGCGCTTGCGTGAGCGCGATGCGTACAACACTGAAGGTAGGGCGGCGCGCGGGTGTGCGGCACGTGCCCGTCCCCGCGACCCAAGCGTACCCAGATTTCCAAGTTCACTTGTCGCAAACTTCCTTCTTAACTTGAACAGAGATTAAAATTCACAGGAAGTCTATGAAAATTTAATACTCACCTAAAACTAACACTGAGCTGTCGACTGGTCGGTTGGTACTCCATAACGCCCGTATTGTTCAATATGTCCCCGCACTCCACCGGGGGCTTCCCGCGACCGGATGATGATTCGCTTTTTAAAAGCTGTTGAGCTTGCTGTTCTGATATTATCACCACCTAAACACACGATAAAAATAGTAGTGATAGCCTAAAGGGCCAAATATCTCAACTAAAAATATAATTTAATATATATTAAAAAACAGGGTTGATAATAATCAGCTTTTTTTTATTTTAATTACATTTTTTACACGGGCTGCTTTAAATGGGGTAAATTAAGCTGGGCGGCTGGTGACACTGAGTCGTGTCGCGTCAACTGTCGCTGTCGCGGAATAAAATCTGTGTATTTTGTCATTCTATTTTTTGGTTGCTTACAAATTACAATGCAAATAAAACCAGTTTTGGATGTGAATATTTGGATATATGTACATTATGTTGATTAACGTAAAATAAAGAATTATTTTATTGTAATCCTGTGAATTTTGCCTCCTCCTTGATTTGGATTTAATTGATTAAAAAAATCATTCTTATCACGATTTTTTTAATCAAATTGATTTAAATCACTTATCCCTGTTGAAAAATAAATAAAAATACAGGTGCACTCTACTAGTTTACTAATTCAATCGTTTATTGTTCAAAGGGGCAAATGATTTTTTTCCCAAAATGTACTTTATTCGTGTTTTTCTATCCTTGTGACATCAGTAAATTATATGTTTTGAAAGCAAAGGCTAGCTTTGTACGAAAAACGTGATAACGTCATGACACTGCTATTATAGTAGCTTATTTAAGTGAAAAATGTCCCACAGACGATAAAAATATTCGGGAGTTGAAGAAACAACAACGTCAAACTTGATTAGTTTCTCCAGAGGAGCCATAATTACTTTTCAAAACCACACAGGTAAAGCCCTGGGTAATAGTTAGTAGTACATAGAAAATAATAGAAATGAATTACTTACGCTGACTCGAGGCGGAGTCATGTGGACATTTAATTGACCGCCGACCAAAAGGCGAACTGTGGCCGTGAATCTAAAACAAAACGCACGATACTCGTATTATATAAGAAATAAGGTCAAACTCAAAAAATAGATTGTTTGGTACCAAGAGTAGAATCGATTCCACCAGTTTTTATAAGTTTTTTTTTCCGCAGACACTTGTAAGTTTGCTGCTCATATGACTTACCGCGTGTTTGTCTTCATGACTTGCGGCGGTTGCTTTTCAATCACGAAGGTGGAAGTCACCAGAGTTGAAAGCAGAGTTGTAACCTAAAATAAAAAATAAAAATAGAATTAATCAAAAATCGGTATCAAAAATACCACCATTCGCCATCTCATCACCACGCTATATATTCTCACTACATACATATCACACAACATACCATCACTCGCCATCACACACTACCCACCTGCTTGCTCATCTCATCCAGCAGGTCGATGAGGTGCGGCTGCCGCAGTTCTACTACAGTCTTGCTGTTGATTCGCAATACATTGTTCACTTGCTGGCGAGACGTCCAGATCAGATCGGCCAACAGTTCACACCATTCCTGGAATTAATCCAAAATTATACAGGGTGGAATAAAAGATACCTGCACCCTCTTTCTACCATTAAAACTAACAACGTTATGGACCTTCTTCTAAACTAGACATTTTCCCCAAAAAATATTCCGTCTTTTTAACCTCGTAACAGCTCCGAAAATAAGGAAAACAGAAGTTTCTTCTGATTTCTACCACGAAAACGTGGGCTACGATATATCGGGCCCGAATGAAGCTCATTTGAAACTACTCCGATCGCACGAGACAACGATCGAATTATTGATTTTTAACAAGAGATACTTTAAACGTTAATTTCACGATAATCACCTTTTAAATAATCGGACGATAATCACCCGATATATAGAGCTCCGAACGAATGAGAGTAAAGAGTAGAATAGCACTTTAGAACTTGGTGGGGCCCGAAACTTCGGAAGTGTAAAATCAGAGTAAGTGTTTTGATTCCTGTTTTAATCGAGAAGTAGTGATTTCCGTAATTATTATATAAAATTGGATCTTTTCAATAAGAAGATATTAAATAATTACCTGTATGGTGTTCAAGTTAAGTTGCATCGGGACACCATTGCCGTGAAGTTGCTGTTCGCGTTTCCACCTATCAGGAAAAAAAAAATCGCATTACTAGAACCGATTTTCCCATCCCATCCTAAGAGATGCCTCTGATTTATTTATTTATCTTTATTAGGAAATATTACCTTTATTATCTATCAATAGTTACAATATGAAAACAATAATATTATTAATTATAAATCGTAATCATCGGATATGGGAATTGACACATCATACGTTCTTATCAAAGAAATCTGGTTTACAACTTGGGGGGGGGGGCGTGTTAAAGCAGATGAGGAGGGGTTGATTAGAAGGTCAAATTTGAAACTTAAGAACTACATAATAAGAATTTCCCATTTTCAAAACGCATATGAATAAAATAATTCGAGAGCCTGCTGAGTAATCAGACTGTAACGTGGCTGCCCTACAGTACTTGTATATACAACATATCTGGTGTGTATTCTCAAATCGATGGTGTAAGTGCAGCCAATGACATGTGACCGATATACAGTTAAGAAAGTTATATAAATAAACTAGATATATATATATATATATATATATATATATATATATATATATATATATTCAAGAGAGCTGTGAATAGGATTTTGCAAGGTCGGCGGCGCGCACGCATACCCCCTGGTGTTGCAGGCGTCCACGGGCGGCGGTAACACTTACCATCACGTGGGACCGCTTGCTCGTCCGCCCAACAGTATATAAAAAAAAAAACAATTACGATGGGAGGTCCAAAGTTTCCGAGTTTTTTTGTTTGTTTTATGTACGAAGGCGACAGACGAGCACATACAGTCCACCTGATGGTAAGTAGACATAGTGGACTGTCGCCCATAGACATCCGCGATACATGTCAACATTAGCCCAGAATGACAAACGTTGGCATTCCCCCGGATGCATTGCCTACCTTTGGAGATATAGGAATGGATTTGGAGAAACGTTTGGGAAAATGGAGAGGGATAGGATGGGAATGGGCTCTGGCACATCTCACTCACTACCGAAACACGTGCGTACATTAGGGAAATAAGATAAAGCGGGAAATGCAGTACATTTCAAGGTGGTCTCCTGTGAGAGAGGGGTACCGTGGCCAGTCGAGCGCGCCCAACAGTTGGATTGCAGCGTGCACTCTCCCCCTCATGAAACTATTTTTCCTTTTCAATATAGTCTCCGTCTATTTGAACACACTTTTCGGATCGTTTAATAAGCATTTCTATCCCAGTATAAAAATAGTCAGAAGTTTTGCCTTCAAAATGGGCGACGATCGCAGCAGTCACTTCATCGTCAATAGAAAATCTTCTACCGCTTAAGTTCGCCTTGAATTTTGAAAACAAATAGCGATCACCGGGAGCCAAGTTAGTAAGCAGTAAATCAGCCAAGTATTCTTATGGCTGTATGCATTATGGGTGTCTTGTCTCCCTTCAGAACCAAGACAATGGTGTCTTGGTTCTATACCCTACTCTCTATTTCACTCTTAAGCTGTAAATAAAAAAAACGAAACAGTAAGTATTTTGTTGATAAGTCAAAAGGTAACTTACTTGATAAGCTCCTCATCGAGGACCTGCTTTTGAAGTAGGCTTAGGTTATTGATGTTGTCTTTGATATTGTCCACCAAGTCCATCTGTGATTGATTGATTTGAGCTACCTATAAACAATTTTTAAAAAACCATACAATGTGTCACAAATGGGGTTCGCTAATATATATCAATTGATATACATTATATACATGTATATAATGTATATCAATGCATATTTATAGTATACTAGCGACCCGCCCTCACTTCGCTTCGGTTCATTAAATTTAAAACAATCGAAATAAGATATTTTCCTGCGGTAAAATGGAGCCTATATTTTATGTTAGACCTCTAGCAATACATCGGTGAAAACTGCATTCAATTCCATGCAGTAGTTTTTGCGTGATGCGTGTACAAACATACACACAGACAGACAGACAAAATTTCTAAAAACTGTTGTTTTGGCTTCTGTTGCTCTAATAAAGAGTTTTTTTTTCAATATCTATAATGTACAGACATCGGCCTGTTACAATTTTATTATATGTATAGATTATATATATATATCGGATATTTTGATGCTTACTATAAATATCGGATTTTTACGAACCGTGGTCACGAAATAACGCAAACCCGTAAAACATGTCAACCAATTTATTACATGTATAGATTATATATATATCGGATATTTTGATGCTTACTATAAATATCGGATTTTTACGAACCGTGGTCACGAAATAACGCAAACCCGTAAAACATGTCAACCAATTTATTACATGTATAGATTATATATATATCGGATATTTTGATGCTTACTATAAATATCGGATTTTTACGAACCGTGGTCACGAAATAACGCAAACCCGTAAAACATGTCAACCAATTTATTATATGTATAGATTATATATATATATATATCGGATATTTTGATGCTTACTATAAATATCGGATTTTTAGGAACCGTGGTCACGAAATAACGCAAACCCGTAAAACATGTCAACCAGTTTATTTATCTATATATATATATATATATATATTTATTATATATATATAATAAATCTCATGTCACGATGTTCGTTTACGCTAAGCTCCGAAACCACTCAACCGATTTCAATAAAATTGTGTAGATGTGTATTTTTTGGTCCAACTTAAAAGATAGGATAGTTTTTATCTCGATTAGTGGACGTCAATTTTTTTTATTGTGAATTTAAGTTTTTTTTTATAGAGAAAGGGTTTAATTCACTTCTAAGTTCTAAAATTAATTGAATACAATCAATTGTTTGATTGTATCAAACAATTGATTGTATTCAATGTTTGAATACAATCAATTGTTGTAATGTTTGATCAATCAATTGTTGCCACAGCAACGTGTGGCCGGGTCAGCTAGTAGTAATATAATAAAGAGGTAAAATTGTGTGTTCGTATGTTGGGGGTAATCTCTGGAACTACTGAACGGATTTCAAAAACCCTTTTACAAATAGGAAGCAAAATTATCCGTGTCTAATATAGACTATGTTATTTTGAAATTTTGAAAAAAAAAAAAAAACTTATAAACCGACGCGAAGCGAAGGCGGGTCGCTAGTAATATATAAATAGCTTTGGATTATGCTAAACAGATTTACATTTTAAATGTAATATTTATATAGTAACTTATTAAGTTTTTTTTTCAGTGTGCGTGCTAACTCTAATCAATCTGGAATCAACAGAATCTAATTATGAGTTAGCTCCCAGTGCGACCAGATAGGATAATGGCTTTTTTGAAGATGGCCTCAGAGAAGCAAAAATGACCAGCGCTGAGAAATTGTTAATTATATTATAGTCGTAGTATCCTATTTTCAGCTGAATTTCTCGCATAGTTTGTGCTAAGTAGGTTTTTAAAATATGTAAAATCGTGTATGAAATTGATACGATCTCTGCAGATTTCAACAGTGCCTTTGATAAGGTAAACCACAAAAAACGACTCCGTAAACTGTCCAATATCTATGGCATAAAAGATCCATTACATACATGGTTTGCTTCTTATCCAATACTTCTTATCCATCCAATCCAAAGAGATACTCCAATACGTCGCGTAGTTATGAATCATATATATGCTTATATTTCTTCTTCTGGTGTACCACAGGGTTCCCATTTAGGGCCTCTATTCCATGTTTGTAATTTGTCAACGATATTGAAGCTTGTGTTTTTTACTGACTAGTTTTTTATTCTCAGACGATATAAAAGTTTTTAAGGTGATGCACGCCCTAGATGATGTGATCAGGTTGTAGGAAGATCTCATCAATTAATTAATTGTTAATGTAAAAACTCACCAAAGTGTTCAATTTTCTCTCCATCTCTTCAATCTGAAGACGAAGGCATGCCTCTAAACGAACATCTGGACGTTCTGCGCTTGGCAGTTGACCGGACTGCTGGAGGTAGTTCAAATGACCTAAAACAAGTACAATTAAGTAAATTAACATTTTAAGTAACACCACATTCAATGGAAAGTGTTGAATACCGTCTGTTGGGTGTCTACACCTTATAATTGAAACAATAATTAATTGAGGCTTAATTAATATAAACGGGCAGCAAATCATGATCAATAAAACATTTTTTTAATTACTGAAATAAACAAGTATTAACTAACTAAGAATGTCAACATAAAGTTGATGGAGACTCGTTATATCTTTACTGTCCACCAGATAACCTAAACCTTTAAACTCATCTTTAAATCAACTTAAAATCATCTTTAATCAATCTTCTAACTCGTCTTTAAATTTGCTGCCCCTTTCAACTTTTTTTTTACTTTATGGATAAAGGGTGGCGGTCGAGCGTACAGTCCACCTGATGGTAATTTGATACTGTCGTACATGGACATCTGGGATACATGAAAACATCAGTGCAGAATGACAAATGTTGGCACGCCCCCGGGTGCGCTGCCTACCTTTGGAGATATATGAATAGATTTGGAGAATGGGGAGAGATAAGATAGGATGGGATGGGAATGGGCTTGGCATATCTCACTCGCTACCGAAACACGTACGTATAATGGGGAAATACAATAAAGTAGGAAGTGCAGTACATTTCAAGGTAGTCTTCTGTGCACTGGTCAGTCGAGTGCGCCCAGCGGCTGTGGGAATACAATAATAATTGAAGGGGGAAGGTACACGCTGCATTCCCACAGCCGCTGAGCGCTTTCGACTGGCCACGTTACCCCTCTCTCACAGAAGTATACCTTGAAATGTACTGCACTTCCTACTTTATCGTATTACCCTATTTATCGTATTCATGTATGTAAGTGTTTCGGTAGTGAGTGAATAATGCCAGAGCCCATTCCCATCCCTCCCCATTATCCCAATCCTTTCCTTAATCTGCAAAGGTAGGCGCGCATCCGGGGGCTTGCCAACGTTTGTCATTCTGGACTGACGTTGGCATGTACCATGGATGCCCAAAAACGACAACATCCATTTATCACCGGATGGACTGTATGCTCGTACGGCGCAGAAAAAAAAATTGTGACGTTCGGAGAGCTTTCATATTACAAAGAAGGTCTATTTGGTTCAATGGTTCGTATGGCGTAATAATAAACGAAAATTAAAGAAGTTTCTTTTGGCAGGTTGCTTTTACTCTCTTGAAGACCTAAATTAACAAAAAAAACCTATTCTTTTTAACAAAAAAAAATTCTTAATTTTTAAACTATGATGACTATTGATGACATTTGTGATAAATATTCGATTGCAATGCATTATGCAACAATTGCAATTAGCCCTCTCAGTATCCACTGGTGGACATGGACATTAGGGATATATGGCCTTAAAACGCCATGCTGGAAAAGAAAAAGTGATACATCTAAAGTTAATATCACTTGAGATGCACCACCCAAAAGAAAAAAAAACGTATCTATAAAGAAATACATTTTACACCGATATAATATATGTAAATGGTCATTAACCATATTCACTATGATGGTGGCTCTATGGAGTTTGTGCCAGTCTGTGGTTACTCTATGGTTGAGGCAATGGAGGTTTGACAGAAGGGCTGTGTTGTCACTTATGTCAGGCAGGTGCAAGTGAATATATAAGAATACTAAATAAATAAGAATACTTGATGTGTAAAGAATTTGAGAATCAATAGCTTTAAATGTTGTTTCTCTTTTCAGGTATGATTCGTACCTTTTAAATTAATATCCGATGTATTGCCACATGGTGTTTAATAAAAACAATCTCTTTTCAGAGCAACGCAATTAGTATTGATTCCTACACCTTATCTCTGGTGATTCTTAGAGCACATTATAAAACATTGTTATTATTATATATATATATATTATAGATACTTGCATTTATATATACTTGAATTTACTCTGAAATTAAAGACCGAATGAAAGTATCAAATCAACTCACCCTTATGCTTCAAGCACTCGTGGTACTGCAGCGAGAAGGACTCTATGTTGCCCTGCAACACGCGAATCTCCTCGCTCACGGCGTTGCACTTCTGACGGACGCTTTGCAGGCCCGTGATTAGCTGCCACATGGATAATGGGGAAGCAATAGATAAATGGATAGAAATTTTCATTTCACACACACAAGTGGCCACATTACATTAGCGATGGATGACTCCGTATTCAATGAAACAAAAGATCCGAAACCGCTATGGGAGCTACTCTTAATGATTCCGGTTAACTGTTATCAACTCGAGGAGTTATTTATTCCTTTCATTTTCATTTTCAAATATAAGTATGTGAATCAAAGGAGTCAAGGAATCGTTAAGAGGAGTCGGATCCACGAGCGGAGCCGGATTAAGTGAGCCGAAACACTACGAGGAGTCGTGAATACCCACGACTAACAGCAAACTTGTACATTCCGTTAGAGCAAATAAACCTTAAAGCCACCGTAATAAAAGTCATTTATGGACACAAATAGATTTTGTAATCTAACGCACAGTTCGCCAATGCTTTACATAAATCCACGTATTGTCATCAATTTCTTACTCTAAAAAGTCATTATCTAAGGAAATAAAAAATATAAATTATACTGAGCGTCCCATTTTATTTTTTATTTCATTTATTTTTAATAAAAAAAATCATGATATACAGGTTAATTGTAATAGTTTTATTGTACTGATTGACATATTAAAATTATTCACACTATTTTTGTACGAGCTTATATACAATATATAGTATATTGCCACTTACCTCGCTGTACTTCCTCTCAGTGGGCGGCTGTGTGTACTGGGAGCCCATAGATTTTTGAACGACTTCAAATTCACGAGCGATACAACCGCGTACATAGTTGTACAGTTTCTGCGGGTCGTGGCTGTACGAAAAAGAAAGGCTTGTATTCAAACGAGCAGCAAAAGAAATACTAAATGGACAGCAAACCATGATCAATGGAAACAAACGATTTTTAAATTACTAAAATAAACAATTTTATTACGTATGCAGTACGAACGTTTTAGACAGAACAATGTGCATGAGGAGGTCGGTGTACAGCGGTGGATACTAAAAGTGCTAGTTGCATTGTACATACCTAAAATGAGTGCGAAAAGTCTTAGCAGCTTCTAGAAGTTTCATCTTGGTAACGAACATTTCTGGCGAGTGCATTCTATCGGCGCTGTTCTGTATTTCTTGAACCAACTGCTCAACGAAATAGCGCTGCGTTTCCTCGGAATCTTGTGTCCTGTGCATAAAAAGATTCCCTTGTGAGGACTAGTTGATTTCACTCTAAGAAATTTGACATTATGTATATTTATAAAATGAAAATTAACTAATATTAAATAGAATTTAAATGTATTTTATGAAAGAGGATTATAGTATATATACATGGGTGAGAGTGTGGGCGTGAGAACAGTTTGTGTAAGCAGAATGGGCCTTACTCTCCACCTATACTTTATCAGAAAGTCAGTATCAGCTAGGTTTATTTGGCAGGTCTATCAGGTTGTTAAGTTACTTTATCAGGTGGTGATAAAGGCCCTTACTATCTGCATCATGGCATGATAATCTAAGTCATGCTGCGTATGTCTCTATTATGAAAAAATATGAAAAAAAATACGCACAATTAGTTGGGCAAAGAACAGTTTTATTTGACAAACCCTCAAATATGTTTGGCAAAAAATCAAATCAACAACTGATTAAAAGTTCAATTTAGTAATTGTTAGCATGTAAGAACCACGTGAATAGAAGTGGGCGGGTTCAAGGTCAAAAATCTAAGTGAGTGTGTGTGGATAGTGTTATGCACATAAATCAATCATCAATTATTTATTTTTAATTTAACAAAAAACAAATGAAATAATGTTAGTTTTTTTAATTAGATATAATAGTTTTATTGTACACATTAAAATATTTCACACTATTTTTGTAGGTCCTTATGTATAGGTAGTACAAATCTGCATATATCTTACCATATTCTCTCCTCGAGCCACGGCGCGAGGCAGTGGCGGACTTCGATCGGAAAATAATCGCAGTAGATTGCGTGCACCTGAAACCACACGTCAATCAAACTAATTATTACAATTTCTTATCATATAAATTTCAGGAAGACTGTAATACATTACATTTTCGGTGTTGTATCTGGTTTGCCGTATGATGTCGGCTAGCTTTAGAATAGCACCAATCCTTCTATTCTTTGCTACCTATGCTACCACAAACCCTGAGGAGCTACACCACTTCTAAAAGAGTGGATACTCGCCAACCTGCTAGGCCAGTGTGACGTTTTAAGCTTGTACATCCTTCGCGTACAAGACAATGTATGGGTGAGGAGGCTTATATCCAGCAATGGAAAGTGCTGGTTGCACTACATAGGGTGGGGTGTTAGATAGTTGTTTGGGATCCTTACCTGTCGATATTTTCGTATGTGCACATTGAGAGAAATGAGTGATATCATGCCCTTGGATTTTTAGCAACAAATAAATATTGCTCACATGTGGTAATAAAACCGCGACTAAAGGATAACAAAGCCGCTACCTGAGAAACTACATCACCTCTACAAGAGTGGAGTAGCCAACCCGCTTGGTCAATGTGACGTTAAAAAGCCATACATCCCTCGTGCACAAGACAATGTGCATTAGGAGGTCCTAGTCCAACAGTGGACGATAAAAGGGGTACTTGAAGGAAATACTACATTTATTTACCTGCTGCAAGCTTTCCTGCGGTAACTGCTGAGCTTTAGCCCAGAGCGACATCTTTGCACCTGCAACAAATGAGTCCTAGAACTAAAAGTTTACACATGTCTGGGGTTTCAACAAAAAAAATGATCAAAAAAGTATTATGTGCATTTCCAAGTATACCTATCAAAAGTATTTTAAAACCCTAAGAATGTTTTTTTTTTTCAATCTTTTTGTCAATCGTTTTATTTTAGAGCAATTCGTAATACTTGTATTGAAAAAAAATCTGAGCTCAGTTTTAGTGTAGGTACCTAATATTGTGTCGTAAATTTACAAAAATATTTTGAGTGGAATAAAATTTAGATTTGAAGTTCTCATATTGTGCCGCTATGCCGGTCTGAAAGGGCTAAATCATACCCTGTAATTATCTTTGTGAAGAAAAAATAAGTAAATCTTACCAAGTATAAACCGAGATGATAAGAACCTTTCTGATTTGTTGGTATATTATCTGTGAACAAATTAAGTTTGGTCAATCTCAGTCTGAATATATGGATTCCCTTGATGGTCCTAAGTTAGTTGACATGAAATGAAATTCTACAAAACTTTTTTGCAAAGTAAAAAAACCTTATTTTTTAGTTTTAGCAAGTTTTATCGGATCATGTTCCAATTTACAATTTTATCAGATAATTAGGATCGGATCGGAAGGTATAGGGCGGTGCAATTTTTTTTTCAACGTTATCAATGGGATTTTTATAGTTTCAATAGAAAGTTTAATAAATGTAAAGTTGAAAAAAAAAAATAGGCAAGATGATAAAAGAAAAAAATTGGATTTATCGGTTTTTACTCTCGGTACTTCAGAAATGTTTTATCATAAAAAATATTTTACTACTAGAAACGGCTCAAAAAAGAGCTGATTTTTTGGAATCATTTTGTCATTTTTGGGAAAATTGTCAGAGAATCGGTTTTCCCCCTAAGGGGAGGATATGTCAATCACACCGTCTACACCTACATGTATCTTAATCAATCTCATTAATATTTATGACAATACCTTGCCAAATAATTGTATGAACAACAATAACGGGAAAACAGATGACACATTTTATTATCGATATAAGTACTATTTTTCTTAACTCTTTCCTGTTTATAAATAAAAAATCCAGGTCTTATGTGTCTTATCCTTAGACTTTAGGTCTTAAACAATAATAAGATCTAAAATCTAATGCTCCTTTGAATCTCCTGTAGGAAATTATAAGAAACTATTAAATTTCAGATCTTATTATTGTTTACGACTTAAAGATGCAGTAAAAGTCTAGAGATAAGGTATGATAAGATCAAGGTTTCTATAAAGAGGTTTTATTATATAGCTCTGGCTTTACTCAAGTGGTATAGTGATATCATAGGGAACCCAAAGTATAGCATATGAATCTATTTAACTTCCTAAATATGAAGGAAGTTTCAATATTGGTGTTGACTTCTCAATTTATTTCTTTTTACCATATTGTTGGGGACTCCAAAACACATAGGTTCATAAATTATTTACTGGTACAATATAATATTCTGCAGAGGCGAGGTATTGCGACAATGGTCAAATGACGGCTAATATTCAATACCATTGAGTACATACATTGCTGCCGCACAATGTAACAAGAGAAACTAGGGTCAACACCTTTTGACTCTTTATCACCATCTTTATGTTTTATAAATGGTCTTAAGTTAATTAAATAAGAATCTCATGTCACTGTTTCAACATCCGTGATCTGAATTTGTGCTCCATACATGTACTGATTGTCATATTTTATTAGATAAACAATTTTCCAATTTTTCTCACGTAACAATAAAGTTTCAAAAACCGGATTGACAAATTGCTTCCAGCAGAGGAGATATGGTGAAACTTGTAACACCAGCTAATAAAGATATAACCATACCAGCAGTAACGCTGCTCCCATATTAGACAATAATAATAATATAAAAAGGTATAGGTGTCATGTAAAAAGCACTGGACGTCTGTGGAAGGGATTTTAATATAGAAATATCATTATATATACAGGTTTTGACATAGGTTCCAAAGATTAGAAACCAGAAATAGAAATATTAGCAAATATGTAGTATTTGAAATAATATTTGCTTAAAACAATTGTAGGATTGTCAGTTTTCATAGTTTTTTTAGAATAGTCTTACTTTTATTGGTTAATACTTTTTTTGTAGAATATTTGTTCATTTATCTTGATGCTCATTTGAAGCCCTAACACAAAAACTTAGGACTTAATACAAATTTTGTTTATTGTTTTTACTGTGAGGAAGTAGGTTTAAAAGGAATAAATACTTGTGTATCAGCTTATAACATTCCACTGCAGGGCACAAGCCTGTCCTAGTAAATCACTGGGAGGTTTTTGGGCCATAATCAACCATGCTTGCCCAGTGGAGTCCAGTGCGGATTGGTGGGTAACATACTCCAGTTTTTTTTTATTCCTGGAGTATGCGGGTTTCCTCACTATGTTTTCACTCACCCCCGAGCTAGTGACAGTTTTAAAATTTATACTTATGTAGAAACTCGGTGGTATAGGCCGAGGATTTAACCTCACAGTCACATGAATGCGAGTAGAGTATGCTGACCCATAAGCTATCAACAGTCTTAAATATAAAATACTCTTAATAATAAAACCAAATAAAGATATATGCTAAAATATATATGATGAAAAACATATTCAAATTATGATAATCTACAAGTAGTTTTATATATAAAAAAAATAATAATGAATATACTTGAAGATTATATACTGATAAGGGGGAGTTTTCTTAGATAAAAGAGACTAGGTTTTTTTTTCTTCATATAAATAAGGCAATGATGCAATTAGCACATTCTGTCAGTGGGAAGTTTTCTTCATATCATAATAAACAATTTCAAAGTCCAAAATGTATTCTGTCAATGTCCAGTTGCATCGAAATAAGTCAGGAGTTACCCAGTATGTTTAGGTAAGATTGATCGTAGATTTACTGAGGGCAGAAAAGAGGACTCCTTAGAAGCACACGAAAAATGCAGTATACTGGTTTTATCTTATTATTGCAAACACCATACACGAAAAACACAGTTTAATTAGCTATCACTATTAAACCACAAAACGCCTAATAAACAATTTTTACAATAATCAAACATTACCTCAACTTCTCGAGTTCCCAATAAGTCCCTATAGTTATCAAATGCCTTTCTGTCACACAGAATCACAGGTAGTGTCACCGATGCAATTTTTTAAATGAAATTTTAGGTTTATCTTTAAAATTTGCTTTAGCTTTTCATTCTCCAATTTAATATCATTTTTCAATTTAAAATTTAGCTTTTCATTGATCATTTAGGGTGACTTTTCGTGTATAATGTCTACGATGGTGGCAACTCGTGGCTGCAACAATTATGACTATTAAAATCTGCAGTAGAAAACATTTCAACTAAAGAATCAAACCAACAGAGTTAGATGTTGTTTTTAACATTAGTCATACAGATACATTTAAACGAAAATCATAGTATTTTAAAATAAAAATAAGCCTGTGAATATAGGTAAATGTAAACAATTTATGTAGCTGTGAAGCAAGATTTTGCTTCAGGGATATGAATCATATTGTATACGAAAATATTGTATGAAGTTCTCTATTTTAGCGGGCGAAAACTAACCGCTAGTATTGTATGAAATTTAATTACAATAATTACTTATGCTATGGCAAAGACATGGATTATTAGTCCCACGACGCAGAAAATGCAAAACTATGCAAATACAGGCGCGATAAAAGTTAACATTAGAACTACACAGATAAATCACTTCTTCACTATTTAAGACATTAACCTTTCACTGCCACTACTTTGAATACACTTTCTTTACTTTTTTAAATTTCCAGGGAATACAAGGCCCACGATTTTACCTGTATCGAGCGAGTAGAATATGTCCGCAAAGAATTCCAAGAAATTCGACGTTCACACACACGAGCGTACACCGACAGGGCCCTAGCCACAAACACATGCACAGAAATTTAATTATAGCTGCATCAACAACAATGACCTTTTACCTGAAATTGTAATCTGCAGACTATGAATTAACTGTAAATCTTGACATTCTATTGTTTTTAAGTCACGTAGCTGAGTTAAGCAATTTTATGTAATAGTTTTTGTGTAAAACCGGCGATTAAAAGAAGAACAAGGAAATAAAAAGAATAGCGATGATGGATGACGTAAAATTTGACAAAAACATACGTCATTGGAAAGGTTGTTATTACGATAGCTGCTATAAATCACTGTTCTTTTTGGTAAGCAGTGCACAACTGTGTTTTACTCTTTGCTTATTTAATTACAACGACAAGTCTGTCCTTATTTAAACCTGTTCTTTTTAACTTACTGCGATCACTGTTATGGTAAAATTAGTTTATCGTAAATGCCTATCAATCGAGTTGCAAAACGTGCGAAAATCGCTCTTTGGCCATCGAACGATGCATCCTTTATTATTCTCATAATGTAAAAAGAGATGCAACATTATTTATGCTGTCAAAGAATAATAATCGCACGTTCTGGAATGTGTACTTCGGTGTTATTACAACGGTAAATCTGACAAAAGAGCGCCAAATGTAAAAAAATCACATTGCGATGTACTTAAATATGGAGAAATGAATTAATAAATTCGGGAATTTATGAGACCTTCAAATCCTTTTGAGAAGCAAGATAATATGCTTATTGGGCGGTAGTTTATAACTTTCGACTTATCTTCTCCCATAAGGATTGGTACAATACGAGCGGCTGTCCATTTAGCCGGAAATCTCCCTTCGGTCAAAGATTTATAAAACAATGTGGTTAGTGGCTATATTAATTCTACTCTCATTCTTCTTTTGCTATATACAACTTACTTTTATACATCAATGTATATTAGTATAGATAGACGACTTTACGTATATCGAATTTTTATTAATTTTAACAGTTTTCATTCTTGGGGTGACACCATCGATATCCGCACCGGGTGCCACCCATGCTACCTACCCACTGGCTTCCGCATATATTATTATAAAAATGGGAGGTAGGCCATGTGGTCCGGCCTCTTTGTTTGGGTTTAAGGTTCTTATGTAGTTTATGTAGTTCTCCGAACCTATTTTCAGTTGACGCAGTGTAAAAACGTACTGCAGCTTTCTCTTTTGATTTGATCTAAGGTCGAGGGTTCTGTTTTGGTTACAGGCTACCACCCAGCATCTCTTTTTTTTATTTTTCTACGTCTTTTTTACTGACCTAATATAAACAATAGTAATAAATTCATCAAACGATGCCGATGCAGCAATAACTTCTAGGTCATCCATGTTCGGCGACAAAGTACAGGCTGTGATCTCGCCGAAGCAACTTACTCGCCGAGACGCTCGCCCGAATGTGCAAATGAAACATGGCGCGATGCTGCCGCGCATGCGCTGTCCTCGGCCACGTGTTCGGCAACATGGCATAATGTAGCAAGGAGAGTGTAGCGACACTAGCGATACTCTCCTCCCCCAATTTACGAGATCGTCCCGATGGTGAGGTGAGAGTAACAGGTGACGCGGTTGAATTGAACACTGGAGAAGTGTAAAAGCAAAGGCGACACTGTAGATATTTTTTAAACTAATATTGCTGTTGCTTGAGATGACGTTCAAAGTAAGCAATATTCCATAGAAAACAGTGTTTGAAAATCAGGTTTACATTCAAAAATGACACTGTCCCATGTACCTTTAATTACAGAATTAATAATTTACAATGTGACCAATCAGCAGACTCCATTCCGACGCTGGCAATAGGCCAACCATACTTTAATATAAAAATGGCGACAGAGATAAGGTGCAAACGTGACACTGTCCAATGCAATGTGACTATTAAGAAACAGAAATACCACTGTGAATTATTGGCAAAATATCTTGATTTTGCAAACTTACTAGTGAACTGGTGATTTATTTGCGTTCAGAAAATATACTTTGACCTAAAAAAACATAAATGCTTGACTAGGCAAAGTATGTGTATAATCAGTCGGCTGTCTAGTTTATATGTTGAATTTGCTCGTCATAATTATGGAAGCGTCACCCAAAAAGTTCTACAAAGTCGCTTCCTCGAGCGAGCGCGACTGTTGACCACTAGCGATGGGTAACTCCGGATTCAATGAATCAAAAGATCCGAAACTTAATGATTCCGGTTAACTGTTATCGACTACGAGGAGTGATTTATTCATTTAATTTTTTGATTGCCGTTACATGAGCGAACATGATGCAAAGCGAATGAGTCGCTCTCAGGCTCATAAAATATAAGTAGGTGAATCAAAAGAGTAAAGGAATCGTTAAGAGGAGTCGGATCCGCGAGCGGAGCCGGATTAAGTGTCGAAACACTCCGCGGAGTCGTGAATACCCACGACTATTGACCATAGAGCGATCGTGTATCACGCTCTGGCATCGCGGCGATTAACTCTCCGGCGATTTTTAAGTTATGAATAAGGCTAACCTTATAATCGTTATTTGCAATAAATTGTTTAAGATCTCTTGTCATTTTCAAGTAATTAAAACCTCCAGAAAGAGAAAGAATTTTAAGCATTGATTAATTACAATAGCGTTTCATTAAGGGGGAAAGAGTAAGATGCAATTAAAATAACTACAGGTATCCTCGATTCGATTCGGAAATAAAATATCGAAAATAAAGTTATTATCTCATTTATTTATATTTACACTAAAATTGTGACAATAATATACTCTCTCGTGAAACAAAACGTGGTAAGCTACAAAAAATAACATTTAATTTGTTTATTCGCATCTTATGCTCCGTTTTGAAATAAATATTTTATGTGGACGCGCCATAATGGCCAATTACTACAAATAGTGTCAAAATCTTGTAACTTACCACGTTTCGTCTGTAAGATTTAAATATACTATGTTATTGACAACACGCACCGTATCCACGCGCGTGTTTTGTTTTATCATTCCTTTCAAATATCATTCTTCCAATTCAATTTTGCGTTTTTACACGGCGAGATGACGTCGCATGACGTACATACCTTACATAATATATATTTAAACGAAAGTAAAAGCAAAGATTAATAGTATAGTATGAGCATACAAGTATCAAATATAGTTTCAATACATTAGACGTAACATAGTACTTGTTTTAATACTATTTATTATCTTAAAATGTAATTGAATCGAGCTTTTTTTAAATGTATTAAAACTATATGTGAATTTACGAATATTTTTCTTAAAATGTATTGTACTTTCGAAGTAAAACAAAATGATTTTAACATTAAATCTATCAGACGTACAGAAATGGTATAGAAATAATACATAAGATTACATTCAGAGACCGAAAAAAAAATAAAAAAAGTCGGAAGCCATAATGTATTAATTTTTAAATTTATAAGATTACTAGCCTTTGCCCGTGTCTTCGCGTGGTCTATACGATTTACATAGCCCATCTGTTAATCCGGATTAACATTTGCAAAGTTTCAACGAAATTGGTTCCGCCGTTTCGACGTGATTAAGTAACAAACATCCAACCTTTCGCATTTTTTATATCTGTGGGATATTTATTCATACAACGTCAGCAAAGGCTGAAGGATTGCTACGTATCGAGAGTACAATCGATTCTATCTGTTTTTACAATAGTCGTTGGTTTGCATAACTCACTGTTCATTTCTAGTATTACTTTTATTCTACGCGCAGTTACGCAGTCAACCCGGCGCGCTGCCACCAGTCCGCTCATTGCCTGAGTACCGAGTAATGAGATCTATGAACTTTTTAATAGAACAAAACTTTACACGTTTGTAACTTTGGATTTATTCTCTAAAACAATTTTATTTTTCCCTCGACAGGTTTTATATATAAACAAACTGCCCGGCAATTTTTTGCACATAATATATAGCCTAGGTCCATCTGGAATAATGTACCTTTCAAATGGTGAAAGAATTTTTCAAATAGGTGCAGTGGTTCCGGAGATTACCCTCCACATACACACAAACTCACACTCTATTTATTATATATTAATTGAAATGTTTCAGGTTTCTGCATTATTCCGGTCACATGTATACGACACCGCCTCGACAAAACACAAATTATCATCTCATCAGACGTCACCATGACAACCATATTTATTATTTCTATACCGCTTCAGTCTGCAGACTAAAAGAAAAGAACTAAATGTTTAATTTATTATTAATATATAGAGAATCGTATATATTCCCTGTGTATTTGATAAAACTCGTACAAACATGTTAAAACGCTAAAATTTCTCGTGTTATTACATACGTACACGCTATATTCAACTATTACAATAACTTAAGTCTAGTTAAAAACACTTTTAAATTTAACCGGTTCACGGTTTCAATTCTCAGTTCATCGTAATGATAATAATTGTACTAATAATGTAATTATATGTAAAAATTGTTGTAGATCCTATTTTGCTGTTCTACAAATGGCAAATAAATGAAATCATTGAATATAAAAACAATTTATTTATTACTAACAGTGGCCGAGACCGCGTGTCTTTGATGACGATTCCCGCGGGAATTATATAATTGATCTGGATAAAAACCTAAATGCAAACCCGGCACATAACTTAGAACTATGCTAAATTTCATTAAAATTCATCCAGTGGTTTTTGCGCGATGCGCGTGAAGACAGACAGACAAAAATTCACTCTTTAATTTAAAAAAAAAAAAATATTGTACAGACACGGTTTTGTTACGATTTTATTATATGAACAGACGGCAAAGCAAGTCGATATCTTGGCAAAGCAATAAGTTGTTGCAAATAATCGATATTTTTCAAATCCCTACCAATCTTTTACACGAATTTATTTAATACAAAGCGAAATAAAATCGAACATAAATTTGGGGTGATATTAGTTAACAATTACGATTATTTCAGGTTAAATTGGTTAACAATTACAATTATCTCGGGTGAAGTTGTTTAACAATCGCAATTGTCGGGTGAAATTGGTTAACAATTACAATTATTCCACGTTAAATTGGTTAACAATTACAATTATCTCAGGTGAAATAGGTTGGCAATTACAATTATCTCGAGTGAAGTTGCTTAATAATTACAATTATTCCAGGTTAAATCGGTTAAGAATTACAGCTATCTCAGGTGAAATTAGTTAACAATTACAATTATCTCAGGTGAAATAGGTTGGCAATAACAATTATCTCGGGTGTAGTTGGTTAACAATTACAATTATTCCCGGTTAAATTGGTTAAGAATTACAACTATCTCAGGTGAAATTAGTTAACAATTACAATTATCTCAGGTGAAATAGGTTGGCAATAACAATTATCTCGGGTGTAGTTGGTTAACAATTACAATTATTCCAGGTTAAATTGGTTAAGAATTACAACTATCTCAGGTGAAATTAGTTAACAATTACAATTATCTCAGGTGAAATAGGTTGGCAATAACAATTATCTCGGGTGTAGTTGGTTAACAATTACAATAATTCCCGGTTAAATTGGTTAAGAATTACAACTATCTCAGGTGAAATTAGTTAACAATTACAATTATCTCAGGTGAAATAGGTTGGCAATAACAATTATCTCGGGTGTAGTTGGTTAAAAATTACAATTATTCCAGGTTAAATTGGTTAAGAATTACAACTATCTCAGGTTAAATTAGTTAACAATTACAATTATCTCAGGTGAAATAGGTTGGCAATAACAATTATCTCGGGTGTAGTTGGTTAACAATTACAATTATCTCTGGTGAGATTGGTTAAGAATTACAATTATCTCTGGTGAAATCGGTTAAGAATTACAACTATTTCGGGTGTAATATGTTAACAATTACAATTATCCGTTAACAATTGAACATGTTAATTGACATTTAATTGTAAAATAATTGTTAGTTGACAACTTAATTGTATAAATAAGTTATTCAATACGATGAGTGAAAATTTGAAACAATGACCTATACGGACAAAAAAGTTATTTCTTGTGGGTCCCACAAAAATGTTGTAAAATTATCAATTTTTAGTCAGATAAACTTATACTGTATCGATTTACGTACACCAGATCTAAAATTAAAACATTTCATTGTTAATTAATTATATTATTCACATGTAAACGCTAATTATTGCATGCATTTATATAAAAATTAATTTTAAAAGTGTTTCTTATATGGGGCTTACATTCATATATTTTTTTCATACGATTTTTTTTAATATTTATTAAATGTACACTATTTTTTTTCAAATTTTAGTAGCTAACTAATGAATAATATAACAGCCTTAACGAAAACTCTATGCTATTTCGACTGTAGTCAGACAAAAACTTGAAATTTGCAAAAAAAAAAAAGGGACAACTCCAGGTTGTATCCATGAAATATTCATAGTTACTGAAATAATGCAAAAGTTCAAAATAGGTTTTTTTTTTCGTAGGTTACTGTTTATTTTTCTAGTAGGTATATCATTTACTAACTGTGCCCGGCAATTTTTTTTGCACATAATTATATTTAATTAAATAATATATAGCCCACGTCCATCTGGAATAATGTGCCTTTCAAATGGTGAAAGAGTTTTTCAAATAGGTGCAGTGGTTCCGGGGATTACCCCCCACATACACACAAACTCACAAAATTCACACTCTCTCTTTATTATATTAGTATAGATTGTGCAGTTGCACTCTACGTGCGTCCGGTCACCAGTCTGCTGAGTAATGAGCGTTACGAACGTAACAGATAGAACAACACAACTTTACACATTAAAACAAACTTACAATTTTATTTTTTATTAGAATGGTTTTATATACATTTTACATTAGTCAATGTGCTTCAAGTTTTGTATTATTTCAGCGACGTGTTGTATAATTATAATTTTGAACTTTATACTGTTTCAAATAACTTGTATAAAATATTTTTAAGTATTAGAAATCAGCGAAATTTTTTTTTTTTTGTTTCATCTATGTGCTTTTTATTTTGCATATAGCCAATTTGCTCGATTGTGTATGAAAAAATAGTGCCAAAATTAAAAAAAAAAATACTTTTGTAACCAATAATAAATAATTGGCATATTACGCGCTAAAATGTTTTTCATTCTATGTCCTATTCTATGGACTGTAAAAACCCATGATAAAATACTAAACAAAATGTTTTAGTCATGGCACAGTAGTCGTGACAAACGTATTAGAAAAAGTATTTATGAAATGAAAAATTTGCTTCTAATTTTCATTTTTTAATTCAAAATATAAAGGCATTGGTTAAGCGAACGTTCGCAAAATAAAAAACGACTTATTAATTCGTTTCCTCCGAATTATTGGTCCTACTATCGTCGTAAACTGTTAAAAATTATATGAAACTATAGTATTAACCGGTTCAAAGCCGGTTCTAAACAGTCTGAAACCAATTTTAACAGTATGAAAAGGGTTTTAACAGTCTAAACCAGGGTTTTAAACAATCTTATTCCGGGTTGAAACATTTTAAAACTAGTGTTAAGCACGGCAAAACAAAAAGTTTTTTAAAACACAAACATATTTTATGTTTAAAATAATATAAATAAATATGTAGTTTATTTAATGAAATTAAAAAGCTTTTTGTTTTTCAATCCCTGATTAGCCGCGTTTAAAATATGTTAATAATGAGTTTGTGTTTATTCGAACGTATGACCGGGCAATACTATAAGATTTTTTGAAAAAAAAAAACGTGACGTGTGTATTTTTTAAAACATATTTGTGTTAATGATCTACAGTCGATTTTCTCTAATATTAATTCTAATGTTTCACACTAACACGACTCGGGATTTTTTCAAGTCGGTTTTTTTTTTTCAAAATCAATAGACAGATTTGAAAAAATAAATTCAAAAGTCGTGTCTGGTAAACTATGCTTTCACTAAACTTACAATATTCACAAAATACCAGCTATATAGAAATTTTTTACACTATTTTTTTTTATTTTTTTCATTTATTAAAAGAGAAAAAAATGCAACTTCAATTTAATATATCACAAATACTATTCATAAAACCTGTGTGTTTATTATTTTACCCAAAATTTACACCTAGATTATGCAAATACATATATAATAATAATAATTCTAAACCAGGGCACTTTAAATGCCGAAATTCAAAACCAAAATAGACATTCTTTTTTAGAAGCGCGGTAGAAAAAAAACACAAAAAACAACAACACTATTGAACATTGGCACTGACTACATTTTTTTTTTAAATTCTGTGATGTTTTTTTCTGAAATGTTTTTAAAAACATGAAACATTTAATTTTTACACATAAAACGATTAGATTAAGGGTTCATTTACAAATATTCATACTGTGTGATTTGTGTAAAATCTATATAGTTATAGATAGGATATATTTACTATATATTTCAATATTCCTTGAAAATATAATATATATTTACATTAAATTTGACCACAAAAATTAGGTGCATTTTCAAATGCTAATATTGAAAAATTAGTGTACCGGTCAAATATATAAATATATGGTGCACTTTCTGTGGACAACACTTTTGAAAACTGCACTATTTCTAAAAAAAATATCTCTACCGCGCTTCAAAATAGACAAAAATTTCTAAAAAAAAAGCGAAAAGTAATTCGCGAATTTCCCAAAAGAATCCATCGCGACCATAGACAAAAATTTATACACAAACTCCTTTACTTCGTAGAATTCTTCCTCTGTACGACCTTTTCCGTTTTCACCTTTGCATCTCTTTTGTCAACTTTTTTTTCGATTTTGGATTGTGCTGTTTGTTTTGGCGGTTCCATTGGCGGTGATGGTGGTTTTTTGGGTTTATTCGCTTTTGCCGCCGCCGCGTAGTTTATTGGTTTTGGGCCAGATGGTATTGAGGGGGTTTCTTCGCCTAGTGGTGGGGATACCGTCTGAAAATAAAGAGAGAAGCAGATTAAGTGCTATGGAATAATATAGATGTACTAGGCGGTGTCCAAACAGAAACAAAGTTTGGGCAACTACACCTTTACTAATGTTTTTTTTTATATATGGCAATAGTGCAATTACTACATTCTGCCAGTGTCAAGTTTTTATTTATTTTTTTTATTTTTATGTACGAAGGCGGCAGACGAGCATACAGTCCACCTGATGGTAAGTGGATACTGTCGCCCATAGACATCCGGGATACATGCCAACATTAGTCCAAAATGACAAATGTTGGCACGCCCCCGGATGCGCTACCTACCTTTGGAGATATAGGAATGGATTTGGAGAAAGGGTTGGGAAAATGGGGAGGGATAGGATGGGATGAGAATGGGCTCTGGCACATCTCACTCACTACCGAAACACGTACGTACATTGGGGAAATACGATAAAGTGGGAAATGCGGTACATTTCAAGGAAGTCTTCTGTGAGAAAGGGGTAACGTGGCCAGTCGAGCGCGCCCAGCGGCTGTTGGATTGCAGCGTGCACACTCCCCCTCAAAACCTTTCCTCGCACACATTACACTTATCCTATGCTGTCATCTCCATTCTCGCTCGCACACATTACCTTCACATTCTTCATGCAATCGTCCATTTGTTTAACAATTTAGTAAATATTACTCTTTATTTTTTTCCCCAGCTGCATGGGATATTTTAAAAATGACTTCCAATAGCATCATTAAAAAAAAAACTTCATACCCATTGGTTATTCACGATCTTAAATATATATAATGAACTGATTTTACGTCTTACTTCTAAGCTTAATAGATTGGAAAATTTTAATATACCCTCATAACATTTTAGTGTTTGATTATTCCCAAATTTTATATAAAAATAACGGATAGTTTCACTGCAGTTTCTAATCTATAATAACGTGTATTTGATACATTGGTGACCATAAAATCAAACAATATCTATTATTATTATTATTATTAAAAACTCACCTTAGCGGCCTCAACAACCGGCACAACGATCTCACTCTCCACTTTCTCGTCTCTAACTTCACTTTTCACCAGCTTCACTTCTCTCTTCTTCTGTTGCACTTTCGTTTCCGATTTAACGATTTGCGGCTTCACCTTCAGTTTTATCTCCTGTTTGATTGGTTTCTTTGTCTCTGTCTTCTTGACTTCTTTCTTGTCTTTTCTCTTGTCTGTCTTGTCTATCGGTTGGACATCTGCAGCACTGACTTCCGGTGGATCTGTGGGTGGTGTTGGTTCTGGAATTAAAAGTTTAAGGTTTCTGTATGGAGTATAATGGTTTTTGTTCCATTTTACTCTTTAGGAATAGATATTTCCGTTAGTAATCGTTATACTAATAAGCTATCATCACTATAGCCCTAAGGGGCCGTTCAAGTATTACGTAAGCACAAAAAGGAGGGTGGGTTTTTACTTAATGGCGATTACGTCAGCAATATTTATTTATTTACTTTTAGTATTTTTTGGCAAAATTTCGTAGATTCTCATTAAATAAGAAACTTGAACAGATTTTGTAAAAATTATACCAATGCTTACGTAAGCATATTAAGAGCTTTATTACTTTCACCGACAAGGGGGACGGGGGGGTTAAAAATGACTAAAATTCTGCTTAGGTAATACTTGAACGGCCCCTAAGCTATCATCACTATGCCTCAATAGGAATTATCATTATTATCATTCTTACGCACCTAAGCTATCATGCCTACTTCTAAACTACCACCGCTATCACTCCTATACTCCCAAATTATACAACTCTGTGTGTGTACAGTACAATACAATTCAGTGTGACATAGGAGAGGGCTCCTTGAATGGAAGTTTAATGATTTACTAGGGGAGGCCTGTGACCTGCAGCGGAACAGTAAAGGCTTGATACACTAAAGACATTTAAGGCCGCGATGCTTGGGGACGTTAAGGCTAAAGACATGTATGTATGTACGACTAAAGACAGATATGTTAAAGACAAGTACATTGTTTCTATACTTTAGTGGTGGGTAATCATGACTTCTCGGAGTGTTTTAACTCACTTAATCCCGCTCCGCTTGCAGACCTGACTCCTTTTAGTTACTCATTAACTCTTTTGATTCACCTACTTAATCACCTTCCCAGAGCGATTCATTCCCTTTCTCTAACGGTTGTTGTACAAACAAAAAAAAGGGTCATGCCTGCATCTCGATTTTGAGCCCCCGACAAGTGCCGACGCGCGATTACACTCACGATCATGATTAGCGCCGGAATCGGAATGAATAACAATTCGATAGAACAATTAAGGAATTCTGCTCCGCTCGCGGATTCAACTCTTTTGATCCATTAATTCCAGAGTTACCCATACTTCTAAGCTATTGTCCCTATCATCGCTACAGCTATCATAAAAACATTTTTTTTTTATTATATAATTAATTCTATAAACTGTTTTCACAATACTTCTGAACTACACTCCCGGACTCCTGATCGATCAAAAAGTTTTTATGCAGTTTTGAAGTTGACATACTAACCACCATTTCAGTATGCCATTGTTCCAAATTTGATGTCAGAGTACTGAAAAAATTGAGCTTAAGTATAACAAGTCGTGTGTCCGCCTTACTCATGGGGAAGACTTGTATTGGATTTTTGAAGAAAATAATGGTTTACCTAAAAACGTTTATTCAGTAACTTGTGTCTCTTCCAAGAGCGTTTACGACGGCTGTCATGCGGTTTGGCAGTATGACGTGTGGAATGTTCTCCCATTCTTCCTTAATGGCAGTTTTCAGCTCCTGCAAGATCTGCTATCTGCTGAGCTCGAACATAAACCTCTTTATCTCATCCCATAAATGCTTTATGGCATTCATATCTGGGCTTCTTGCTGGCCATTCCGTGACTGTGATACCGACGTTATGAATGTATTCCCTGACGATTTCTGCAGTGTGGGCTCTTGCAGTATCAAATTATCGTGCATAAAATTCAATCTTGGCCAACAAATCCAGCATATGGCATCATATGAATCTCTAGGCATTGATGAATGTAATGGTCACCATTTAGTGGTGGCAGCCGCAGTCACAACCTAAGTCCAGTTTTGCCTTCCGCTGTTCATGAACCCCCACAATAACTCACTTTCTCTTCAATACAGCACTGCACAAAACGCTCTCCCTGTCTTCGGTACACCTTCCTTTCCATCTTTACAATACAGCATAATCTTGGATTCATCAGTGACAAGTACCTGGCTCCATTGACGTCGAATCTAATGCAAATGTTCGCGCGCGAACTAAACGCGCGCCATTCGGTCAACTCGTGTCAGTTTGGACCCATTGTCTGGCTTATGTGGTTTTATATCACGTTCTTCGCGTCTCCTTCTAACGGTCCGAGTGCTTGAAAGCTGTTCTTGGATCTGTACTGAAGTCAGGTGACGATTTTGTAAGCTGGTCGTAAAGATAAATCGATCTTCTTTCCGTCGTCATTCGGTATCGTGGTACTCCTGGACGGCGAACGAAGCCGCCCGTCTCTAGGTATGGATGGTACACTCTTTGAATAGCAGGACGGCATAAATGAAGTGGTGCACTCACATTTCGCTGACTAAGCTGGAACTGAAGAAGTGCCACAGCTAGCGCGGCTACTTCAGGCGCAGTATCCACGATTTTAAGCTCAAAATCGGTTTAAATCACAGGAAAATCAGTTTAAATGGAAACTTTTATTGAAAAACAACACCATTAAATCAAAACGACTGCTCCAATTCTAACTTTCTGCTTCCTTATTTTTTTCAAAACAATGAACTGACTCCTGCTTTTCTTCTGTGGTTCAGAATTCGTGAATTCAAATTTGGAACTGCATAGAAACTTTTTCTTTGACCTAACATTATTTTTATGTTTCAGGCTTTTATATATAAAAATGCAGTGGTTAGATTCAGGTGTGCGGGAGTGTTGTACATCACTCGTGATAACCATAGTTAGTAAACTCTAACTCACTCTCTGTTTTCGTTTCTTCTGTTGTCTCTGGTTGCTGTTTTGTCTCTATCTGTGTCTCTGGCACTTCTTCTTTCGTTTTTTGACTCTCTTCTGACGGTGGCTCTGTCGCTTCTGGTTTTTCTTCTGTAAGACAATAAAACATATATCCTTTTATAAATAATACTGGTATAAATGGAAAAGCTTGCTAGCTTTATAACTGGTTGATATTTAGTATTTATGGTAAATAAAAATATACTTTAAAATATTACATATGGCCATTGGAAAATGAGCGAGATCTTTAGCTATTTAGACTATATTTATTCGCGATGATGACGTCACAATATACAATGTGTCAGCGAAATAAACCCTTCAAAGGTATTATGTACAATAATTATAAGGGGAGATTCAGCTATAATCCGTAGGTTTTAGAAAAAAAAAACTAGACAAACGTTATGGTTTCATGAATACTATAGTTAGTATGTAAATGAATTGTGACGTCATATGCTGCAGTCAACATAGACTTTGAAAGACTGAAAAATATCAGAATTGCAATTTTCCAAACAAAAAAAAAATGGTGATCTTCTCCAATGGCAATTTATCAGCAATCAATTTATTTTTAATGTAATAAAAAAGTCATGGAATACGAGTACATGTAATTTTTTATTTAGATATCATATTTTTAGTTTAATAAATCAGTTACTTCACACTATTTTTGTACGACCTTTTATATTATTGTATATAATCAATCAATCAATCACAAATTTATGAACTAAAAGCATAAATTATCAGAAGCAGTTATTCTATAAACGAAAACCTCGTTTCGTAGTCATGGCAACTTTCCATCCGACATGGTTTCCAAAAATCAGACAGACTACACCAGCTGGGGGCGTAATTTGATAAAATTCTTACTAACCTGTCGTGGTAGGCGGTCTCGCTTTGGTAGGCACGAATTCAGCTGCGAGCGGATTCAGTGTCGATCGCGACACTGTCTCCGCCAATGATAGGGACCCATTGCTTGTCCTGTCAAAAGAGAAACCATATTGATAGGGTTATGAAACCTACTCATCATATTAACTGTGTGGTTTCTTTATAATAAGATGATTGATAAGGGGATGCTGTCGCCCATGGACATCAGCAGTACATGCCAACTTCAGTGCCCCTGGATCTGCTGTCTACCCTTGTAGATGTAGGAATAGATTTAGAGAAGGGGTTGGGAAAATGAGTTCTGGCATATCTCACTCACAATTAAAGTGGGAAATGCAGTACATTTCAAGGTAGTGTGCTGTGCGAGAGGGGGTAACGAGGACAGTCGAGTGGTCCCAGCGGGCGTTGGATTGCAGCGTGCACCCTCCCCCTTTAATACGTCATATTCCTTGTCCTGGTCATTTTAATCTATCTGTAATTAATCACTCGTCCGATTATGTACAATTAAGCTATAAATCAAATAGTTTTTTCTCTGTACTCGCAACTAAACTATATTTAAAAATGTATGAAACGAATTTCGAATTTATCATTGTCTGCAATAAATAGGTTGAAAAATCTTAATTTATTTAAAAACTTGTTGTTTCAAAAAAAAGTTTCTCGAAAATTATATCCCGATAGTCACACTATACCCAGTGTGACAGATAATAATAATAATTTATTGTCAACTGAATGCAGATTTTTCAGGACTGAACGTTTTGATACTATAGTCGGAATTTTAATTCGATTCCAGATTTGACAATTTCAGTGTTGCAACGTTATGACAAGTACTAAATAGTAACGTTGCGAAATTATTCGATACGGAAATGGAATATTTCCGTATCGATTCTTCTCGTTTATAATTTTATTCTCGTAAACTAAGTATATCAGGAAATTAAATATTTGTGAACGGATAATTTAGTTATGACGATTAATTTTATTACGGATCTGAGAGTTTTCTTTAATAATTGTGTGTGAAATAAATAAATAAATGTGATCATGAAGGAACATGAGAAATAAAACAAATAGATGTATTATGGTAATATTTTATTTTATAAATCGTCGCTTTCTGTAACATTTATTATAAATGTGTCTGTGATATTGTCAATTAACATATCTAGCCTACTCATTTTTTCCTCTTCTTTGACAACATGGGATACGCATTTAGACCATTCGGTGGCCGTAATTTTTTGAATGCCTTCCTCAAATAAATTTCTCACGTCTGTCAATTTGAAGGTTTTATTATTTTGAGCTACATGCCCCTTTACCTGAGCCCATATCAATTCGATAGGGTTCAGCTCGCAATGGTAAGGGGGCAGTCTTAAAACCGTGATCCCATGTTGTGCTGCCATTTCGTCTACAGCGTACTTATTAAAAGACTCGTTATGTGGAATCAGTTCTAAAAGCGTAGCTTTAACCATATCTGGTTCGTAATGAATATTTTTATTTAAAAGCCAGTCTTGAATGGCAGCTTTTTTCCAGCTCATTTTTGGTGCCGTTTCCAATTTTCGGGAGTGGTAAGGTGCATTATCCGTCACCATAATTGAGTTTGGTCTTAATTTTGGTAAGACTCCAGCGAACCACTCCTCAAAACAAACTGCATGGTAATCTTCACAATTTTTCTTTGCTTCAAAAATCATGAGCCCCTCTTCCAGGAAGCCTTCTTCACTACCTATATGGCTAATTATGAGACGTTTGCCTTTTCCAGATGGGTTTTTTAATCCAGTGGTCAGTCCCTCCAAAAACGCTTGCCGAGATGATGTGACTTGCTTGTCCACCCAAGTTTTTTTTACAGTATGACCTTAAATCACATATAGTACATGAACATTCAATATTACTATTAAATTTAATGTAAATGTATATTAATTCAAAATGTTAGCCTTACCTGCGTTAACCCAAGTTTCATCTTGATAATATATATGTCTCCCTTCTCGTCGAAACTGACATATAGATCGCAAGTAACGCTGGCGCCATGTTATTATATCATTTCGATCAATAAGTGTGCTCTTGCGTGACCGTGCAACAAATTTAAAATTAAGATGCTTCAAAATTTTTCTGAGGGTGTCTTTGGAAACCTTGGGCATTTCTGGATCATCGTTCATCACTTGTAAAATCTGAAATAGTAAATTTTATAATAGTTTGGAATCATTACTTATATATAAAAGATGTAGGTATAAAATAATACTGTCTGACTGATTGACTAACCTTTGCAATGGTTGGAGGTTCATTTCGGTAAAAGAACTGATGAACTATTCGTCGTATTGCGGAGAATGTAAATTCATCAATTTTATCTTTGAAACTTCGCTTTGGTCCAGTTTTTTTAGGGGGAGTTGGCGGCGCACCTTTATTTACTTCCTTCAAAACGTTACAAACAGATCGTGAGGTTATTCCCAATATGTGAGCAACTTTGTTCATACATTCATTTTCTTCCACAACTTCAAAGGCCTCCAATTGCGCAGAAGTTTCATTTTTCACGTACTTATATGCGTTGCGGATCATTACTTTTTCAGTAACAGTGAAAGCTTTTCGTGGACGTTTTTTTCTTGGAGACAAGAAAACATCCACGTCTTTTTGTGATGTACTTGGCGGAGGATCCATTTTGATGGAAAACCAAAACAAATAGATTCACTCAAAGTTCACAAAAAACTATAAACGTAACAACAAACACAACGTAACAAAACTTTAACAAAAACCCAACAAAATAACAAAATATCGATTCGCAATGAAACGAGATATTCGTGCAGTCAGACTAGGAGAATGAAGCCGAATGACAAGATAAACAAAATGGCGATAGCTGCACGAGCGCGCACGGGTTGCCAATACAGAAAACTATCTAGGCTCTTTTATTATAAGTTTTGTTTTTAATATAAAAAAAAACAAAAATATTAACTTTTTATAAAATAAAGCAGCGGTTACTAATTAATAAATAATTGTTATGAATAATTATGTATTTATTTAAATAAAAATCAATAATTTAGTCTTTAATTGGCACACCAATATTATGATTACATAAACATAAATCGCGATTGTTTATCGATTTTTGTGTTCATCACTACACTATTATATGTGGTATCATTATTTTACAAAATGACAGTAGCTAATGTCAAATGTGGAATCGAATTATAATTCCGACTATAGTCATTTTAAGGCACTGGACATTACGGGAAATGGATTATTTGATACTAGTAGTTTTGGGAGTGGACGATTTAGTGAACTGGTCATTATGGTACCTACAGTGGACATTCCGACATATTTGGACCTTATGAACCAGAGCCCCTGACAGGGTTATGTAATTCAAACCATGCAAATAAATATAATAAAGCAAATTTTACTTAAGAGAATAAAATAAAATACTCACGTGGGATAATGCGAGTGTCCGTTAGCCGTCGGCCTGTGGTGTCTCTCCCGCTGTTCATCTTCCAGCATCGCTTCTATACACTGCTCCATTAAAGCCTCCTCTTCTAACTGTTGCATTACCTGCAAAAAAAAAGTAAAAACCTATTTATACTGTCTTTCTAAAGTTTATGAAGTACTAGCGACCCGCCCTCGCTTCGCTTCGGTTTATAATATTTGTTCTTCAAAATTTTAAAATAAAATATAGCCTATATTAAACACGGATAATGTATGTAGCATCCTATTTGTGAAAAAAAAAAATTGAAATCGGTTCAGTAGTTCCAGAGATTACCCCCAACATACAAACAAACACAATTTCACCAGTTCACCTGGTGATAAGTGGATACTGTCGTCCATGGACATCCGTCCGCGGTTCATGGCGACTTCAGTCCACAATGACGAAAGCGTTGGCACACCCGGCGGATGGATGCGTTCCTCCCCGCCTTTGCAAATATCGGAACGCATTTAGAGGAAGGGTTGGGAAAATGGGTACATATATAATACACAAACGAACAATGTGACGTATTTACCGGATATGGACGAAAGCAGTCGTAGCAATAACAGTAACTCATATCGCTTTTTTTTGAAGTTTTTATCAACACACCCACTGAATCGAAAACTATACTAAAATTAATAATTACGACAAAAAAAAAATTTCAAAATTCATTAAAGATGTCATTAAACCCATCACTTAATTCACTAACGTTGATTTTTATTGGATTACAAGAATTTAATGGTAACAATAATAATTAGATAATGGCTACTTATACTAATCACTCGAATTTAAAATAGAATACTAAGCATTTGAATGCGGCTTGTATTTAACCGATTACCAGAATTATACTAATAACGCACCGATCAACCAATAATTCGCGGTAAACGTGTTTGCGTTATTGATTTTTTAAGTATATAAATAAAGAAAAGACTTGAAAAAATACAATTATTACAACGCGTGCGTGGCGACGGTAACATTATATTTATACCACTGCACTGGCATCAACTCATGAACACGAGTTTTGTGAATGATGCATCTATGCATTTTAGTTGATCGATGCAATATAATGTTATCAAAAAATTCCAGTTCTCAGATTAGTTCCAACGCTGTAGTTCTCAGGGTGTTGGATTGCATAACTGCACACGGCGAGTTGCTACGTTGTGCTGAGTTGTATAACTAGTATATCTTCTTGGAATCAAGTTGTTTACACGGTGCATCCTATGACGTTTACTCTGACCCATTGCTAATTAGGAATGAGGAATTAAGGTAATAAAGGATCTTTTTCTAGGTGGGGACAGGATACAGACGAAAGTAATCCTAATCCTGTGCCGCTACCAACGGATTTTTTCTTTATATAGACAAGTGGACGGACGAGCAAGCGGTCCCACGTGATGGTAAGTGTTACCGCCGCCCATGGACACCTGCAACACCGGGGGGTATGCGGGCGCGCCGCCGACCTTGCAAAATCCTATTCACAGCTCTCTTGAAGAACCCCATATCGTAGCTTAATGGAAATACCTCTTGAGGCAGTTCGTTCCACAGTCTACGGGTTGGTGGTATAAAATAATTGAAATATATACAAAAATTCCATTTTTCATATAACATTTAACAGTAAAACTCTTCTCAATCTCAAATATATTTTCGGAAGTTATTTCAGAGATAAAACGCAAATTAGTTTGTATATTAAGAGACAAAATAGCTAAATTGAAATAAATCATCTGACGTAATAACTGTCGGGTGCAAAGTTTCCATTTTAGCAAAAGCAAAATGGAGATTATTTTAGCAAGAATACTCAAAATCATCTAATATGCAAGTTATGCAATAATTGCAAAAGTATATTAGTAGCTATTTGAAATTGCTCATTTTTCACCAGTTTCATTAAAAACTTCATTAACCTGGCTCTCTAAGAACTCCATTCTACTATACCTACTTATTTTATATCTATAATAATATAATAAAGAGGTAAAATTGTGTGTTCGTAGGTATGCTGGAGGTAATCTCCGGAACTACTGAATCGATTTCAAGAATTCTTTCACAAATAGGAAGCTACATTATCCGTGTCTAATATAGGCTATATTTTATTTTGAAAAAACAAAAACTTATAAACCGAAGCGAAGCGAGGGCGGGTCGCTAGTTGATTATATTCCAAGTGTTACTAAATATTCAAAATACGATGCAGAGCCTAAATTGATAACTGTTAGTAGCTCTCGCCATATCGCAGTGTTAATCTATACATGTATAATAAAACTGTAGAACCAGCGCGTCTGTACATTGAATATATTTACCAAAAACTGATTGGGGGCCACGAAGGAAGAGTATCACAATACAAAAAGATGATGTTCTTCTGTTTGAACACGCTAATCTCCAAAACTACCGAACGGATTTTCATGGGGTTTCCACGGGTTAATTAAGCTTAGCTTGGCGCTTCGAATAGGCCTCGTTTCATCGAAATCGGCCGACGGGAAGAAAATATATGGCAATTTAGAGTTTAAAAACTAAAATTCCACGCGTACGAAATCGCGTGCGCAGCTGGTAGAAAGCATTACAATATTTAAGTGCTTATCATAATGGTCGACGTCGTGAGCTGCCAAATTCCCAGTAATCGCCTTTATTACCGAGCCTAGAGCGTTGATAAGGCCGCGCCTGGTGTGCACTGTAGGTATCCGTGCCCGAAAACGAATGGATTGAATTACTCAATTCAATTGAGAATGATAATTATTAAGATTATCTTCCAAAGGTATACAACGAATAGATTCGTTGATTTTAGCGTAGTTTTCGATATTTAATTTTGGAGGGGGAGAGTGCACGCTGCAATCCAACAGCCGCTGGGCGCACTCGACTGGCCTCATTACCGCTCCCTCACAGAATACTACCTTGAAATGTACTGCATTTCCCACTTTATCATATTCCTCAATGTATGTACGTGTTTCGGTAGTGAGTGAGATATGCCAGAGCACATTCCCATCCTGTCCCTTCCCAAGTCCTCAACCCTTTCTCCAAATCCATTATTTCATTAATAAAGGTAGGCAGCGCATCCGGGGACGTGGCAACGTTTGCCATTTTGGACTAATGTTGGCATGTATCGCGGATGTCTATGGCGACAGTATCCACTTACCACCAGGTGGACTGTATGCTCGTTGCCTCGCTGCCTACCTTAGGAGATATGGGAATGGATTTGGAAAAAGGGTTGGGAAAATGGGGAGGGATAGGATGGGAATGGGCTCTAGCACCTCTCACTCAAATTGGATCCTCTCAATCTTGAAAATTTGCACATCATATTTTGAGATTAAATTAAGGACATTTAACATATTTGTAGTTTCCATTTAAATTTAAAAATTAGAAATTCAAACGTTCAATCTCAAAAGACTATTTTATACAATTAAAATGATTGATTTATTGATATTAGATAAACTAATTAATATGTCAATTTTAGACACCAGACTAACGATCACTATTAGAGGCAAGGCAACGAAATTGAGGAAAGTCAGAGTACTTACGCTGACAGCATCACCAGGAACCTCATAACTATGCCTAACTGAACGTGCTGGATTCACGCGCTTACAGTTCACCAAAAATGGCCTATAGCGGACAAACACAACACCAGTCCACACGAAGGGATATTCCGTAGATTCCGAACCGCGGAATGATGGAAAAATCGCGATTCACCCCGACTACGCCACATATAAATGGCAACGCTGCTGGGGCGTTTTTAAAATATATATTTAATTTTAAAATTTTACATACATTTTAACAAAGTGCATTTAATAGAGGCAGGTGATTGGTTTGACTGTCCGGGTGTTAATTATGCCGCGCGTCTTCGCGGATGGTAGATTCGTCAACAGTGAGTGGATATTGTTTATGTATCGTTTATAGTGTGGATACTTAACTCACCTCAGAGAGTAATGGAACTAAAGCTCGCTTACATAAGGAGTTTCTCGAACGGGTCGGGCGAGAATATCGTATACGATTCTCGTATGCGATCAAACTACATACAATTCACACCTACAACTGTTCAAATGATGATAAAATCTAAATGATAACAAGGATAAGTGATCAGGTGATACAGAAGCTCTCATTGTGTAAATCACGATTGTATTACTGACCTGCTTGTCAAATTCTTCCTCGTTCTCCATCCACATGTAATCAGCGAACTCGTCTTGTGGCGGGGGCACCGGTCCGAAAGGTGGTGGATAGTATGCCCCTGCCATTACGTATCCTGTGAAGTGGCAACAACAAAGGTAAAATGAATGAATGAAAATTGAATTTTGGTTTTAACCACCAGTTATAATTATTAATGTAATATGTGCATATAGAAAACTTTTTTTTCCTAATGGCTAAATTTGTTGTGGCCCTAATGGCCTTTCAAGAGTCACCAGACATGTATGGTTTAGGGCGAGTACAGAAGGCGCTCAGCCAAAAGCAAAGAAGTCTTCAGAATGACAGAGACATACCACCGAATGGCCTTAGAATATCACAACCCCATCAGTTCCCATGCGTGTTGCAAAAGGCAGCTAAGGGATAACAAGAACCCGCTACAATTAGCCCAGAGGAACTACATCTGTTCTAAAAAGTGAATATAAACTTGATTTTTGCACGCCTATTAAGGAAAGGCAGGAATATATGTATTTGCAACACTACATTTGTTATCTGTGTTCTTACAAAATACATGATTATGATTGTAAATGCGGATGACCGTGACATTTGGTCGATGCCACTATCTAGGTTGGGAATTACGTTACATTGAGGAAATAGGATAGTATTGTATATAGAGTTCAAGTACGGGAGGATTTACTAATTTTAATGTTTGTTAGTGGATTGGAACGGAACATACATTTTTACCATCAATTATTATTATTATTAATAATAATAATGTGTTCATTTGCATAGCATGGTACAATAGACTTACCCCTCAACTACCAACACTAGCCGCTAAGATGTAATTGTTTTTTTTCCTACTTGGTCGGAAATGGCTTCATTATTTAAAAAAAAAGAATAAGTAAATCGCCTGTTTTCTGTACGCACGCCAGCAATTACCAACATGACAATAATAGAGATTGCTGGACAGTAGCGAGGTTATTTTTAGTGCACACTAACATAAATTAGGTTTTTTTTGGGAAAACGTTTTTATTATTATAAAGGCTGAATGTGCATTTCTTTTCAAAAGTTTAAAAAAAGAACAAAGTCCGCAGTCGAATTGGCAGGAATAAAACTTCTGTTTTTGAAGTAATTTGTTTATTGTTTCCTCGCAAATTAGAGAAAAGTACTATACAAGTCTCGGGTCTCGTTTATTTTAAAAGGACTCGGCTTCGCCTCGTCCTTCCAATATTACTCGGCCGTCAATTGTTTTATTTCGGGCCTGGACAGTAATGTACTATTGCTGTCTTTAAAACGTATGGTATGCAATGCAATCACTCCTTTCAGTATCCACTGCAGGACATGGGCCTCCCTCACAGTGGCGGCTTTACCTATGGTGCAGGGTGTGCGGCGCACACGGGCGCAGGGTCCTAGGGGGCGCCGAGCGCCGCTCGCGACGCCTCCAGGCTCACTAGAGGGGCCAGGCTGCTCCCTCATGTACATTGTCTTGTATGATATACGTATGTTAATTATGTTCTATTATGGCTTCTTTAATAAACATGAAAATAATTATTTATAGATAGTTTTTATTGACCACGTTCCTCTTTTGGCATATAAAGTAGCTTTTAATTTTTTTTTCTGGACTCGATTGAAACATTTTAATCATCTGGACCCCACTTAAAATTAATTGCCGACCCCTGCACCACACTATAAGTTCCTGATAATGTAAAACAGTGTGCATACTGCATGCAGTGTGTCATCACTATTATGTATCTACAGAAGTTCCCACGGGAATCAAGCTGACCAAATATATTCTAATGAAAAAGTGACGGGCACGGGCACTGGTCAGTTCAATAAGTTACAATAACTTACCGGGTATATGCCCCCTGGGTATGTGTACTGGGTAGACGGGCGGCCTATGAATACCAGCGTCACCGCTACCCACGACGCCTCCGCCGACGCCGCTATCTATGATCACGCCGTTTGGCTGCAAGTTTGGAAGAAATGTGTTATAGCTCAGAGGCTGTAATCCCATAGGTGTACTCAACTTGCTCTCTCACAGAAAACTACCATAATATGTATTGCCACTAGGGCTGCCACCCCTTTGAATTTGACCTGGAGTCTCCGGATTTGGAGAACGCTTGTCCGGGCTATGGGTTAACATCGTAAATCCCCGAGTGGCACAGTGTCAAAGCGCTTGTGTTCAAGGTTTTAAGGTCATACATGCCTCATAAACAAGACAATGTGCAAGAGGAGACTTGTGTCTAGCTGTGGCTTGTCATGGTTACTATTGCTGCATATGTATGTACATGTTTCGGTAGTGAATGAGATATGCCAGAGCCCATTCCCACATTAGTCCAACCCTTTCTCTAAATTCATCCAAGTCTACAAAGGTAAGCAGCACATCTGGGGGTGTGGGTTGGGGTCTGCCAATGTTTGTTATTTCGACTGCAATTGCAAGATATTTTCAATTCCGAAAACCGCAAGATAAATTAAATTATGTTTGCGTTAAGTTTTCGAACCCTATGGGGTGGCGGTATAAAATAAGTATAAAACATACCTGCCACTGTCCATTTTCCTCGTTGCCATAATACGCACCGACATTCCCTGAACTTTCTGGTATTTTCATAGTTATAACACTTAACTTCTATCACACACAACTATCCATACACAACGATTTGGACTAAAACTTATAGATTCAACGGAAAACTTAACAATTTTATGTTCCACTTAAAAATACTGGCACAGTTAACTCTAGTTTTTCGTTAATTTTCTTCTAAATTTAAAGGCTTAGGCACTGTTATCATAAGTATTCCACTTGCGTTTTGTGGAACGCTGGCTATATTCATTTCTGGAGTTCTCGGCAGCTGGAAAAGAAAAAAATTCAGTCATGTTATATGATCTATTTAGCCCTGTTTTAGAATAGCAGCATTTCATTTCTTCCTAACACCTTCCCGTGGGTGTCGTAAAAGGCGATTAAGGGATAACAAAGCGGCTACTACAAGCGCCGAGGAACTACACTGCCTCTATGGAGTGAACACGACAAGCCGTTTAACCAGCGTGTCGTTTTAAGGCCCTCGTATATTGATTAGATCCATGAACGGCAGTGGACGATAAAAGGGGCTGGTTGCGATATATATCCTATCTGGATTACAAGAAGTCTTTAGCAGCCACTCAATTGAAACGGCGCGAGTTGAAAAACATATCGCCGTCTCGCGCGCGACGTCATCCCATGGCTGATGGATTCACTAAATTCGCTCATGTCGTTACTCTCGTTAAGTGTCAACCTTTATTTTATTTTGTATAAAGTTATAACATTTTTATAAATAAATTATACCTTCCCCAAAAAAACACCACCTCTAAGCTCTAAGCTAGGAGTGAACTTGCTAACCCGCTCGGCCACCATGTTGTTTTAAGGCTATACATCCCTCACTCATGAGACAATGCAAATGAGGAGACGGTAAGTGCTGGTGAGGAAAATCTAGTAACCTTATTTGCCTCTCCATTATTATTTATTATAAAAATCTAATTTATCCAATTTGGAACAAATTAGTAAATAATGACAATTAGCAGTAAGACAAAAGCTTTTCTGTAAAGGTTTTAGTATTAGGCAAATTATCTGGTAATTAGGATGATACAAATTGATATGCCATTAACACACCAAGAAAGATTTGCTGTGTGAATGAAAGTTTCAGTAGATTTAAATAAAATGCTTCAACGCCCGCCTTGTGGTATGTTTCAGTTAGGCGCTAAACGTGCATCTAGCATAATGTGACGACCGATTGACACAGTTGGTAGTGACCATGGCTGCTGTGCAAACAGTCTTGGAGTCAATTCCCGGTCAGACATTCGATTGTTCAACGACAAATGTTGGTTTGGGTCTGGTTGGTCTCTGGAGCCACGTACACACAGAATCCTAGTGTTGGCCATTGAGTGTGGCCTTACAAAACAAAAGTTACATTGCACTTTTGGCAAAGTTTATTGAACATACATGTCATTTGCGTTAAAAAATATTTTAGGAATCTAACAGTTCCAAATATCAATTAATTCTGAATACAAAAGATAATCAAATAAATTCAGGGATCGAAATTTTCTAGCTAATTATTTATTCTTGTTGGTAATTATACAACTCAATCTTTATCTGAGAATTTCAATCAATGTCCACCTTAAAATAGGCCATATGTTAGTCCATACTAATATTATAAAGAAGTAACATTTGTTTTTTGTTTGTTTGTAGGAGGTAATCTCAGAAACTAACCAATTGATTTTAAAAATTTTTCTTTGTTGAATAGTTATGATCTTACTGGCTAACATAGGCTATGTCAGAATATAAGGGACATTATTACGTGGCATTATTTTTATAAAACGCAATAAAACAAAGTCAAATAAACCTCAGAGCACAATACAAATTTAACAAATGAGAGATACAAAATAAATGCGGGAAAATCCCCGTCATTACTGTCAAATGGTGGGTGTTCGGATGATATACACAATCCTTTTGTCAAATGGTGGGTGGGCATTCTGATGATAAACACAATCGTCTTGTCAAATGGAGAGATGATATACACAATTGTTTCAATGATTTGAATGTGAATGAGAGATTTGACGATTAGGGACTAAATAGACAACGATAAAATGTGCAATTATCAAATGATAAATGAGTTAGGAAGTGGTAAGTTCTCAAAATGTCAACAAAACAATTTATTTTTCGAAGTGATTTGCCATTATTGAGAATTTACCATTTCCAGACTCATTTGTCATTTTGGGAATTGGACATTTTACTACTAAACTATATTTTACTTAAACTATCCAGACAATTATTGTACTTTTATCAGCCTATAATAACAATGATCTCTATTTGCATAAAACTTGGTACCAGGATATAGGTATTATTATTATATAAATATAGTTCAAGAACGTTACTCATAGTTGGGGTGCAAAATTTACATTGGGAGTATCGAAAAGCTTAAATAAAAACATAAAATTAGAATTACATTATTAAAGTGTTACAAAATTTACATATCATTCATTTAAAACAATGATAAGTATTTATAGCGCCATTTTATATTTTATTGCATGTGCAGCAATTTTTTTGACATAATAAATGGCCTATGTCCATCTGGAATAATGTACCTTTTAAATGGTGAAAGAATTTTTCAAATAAATGCAGTGGTTCCCGAGATTATCCTCCACCTACACACACACACACACACAAAATTCGCACTCTCTCTTTATTATATTAGTATAGATTAAATAAAAAATTAGTATAGATTAATTAAATAACTCTACAGGGGACAGGCTTCAAATATTCAAAATTTTAATTTTATTTCTTGAGCATGTGGGTTTCCTCACGATGTTTTCCCTCACTGTAGAGCTAGTGACATTTTTTAAAAAGAAAAAGATCAATATAAAAAAAATTAATTTAAAATTGAAAAATATATCCAAATGAATATGTAATTATGCACGCTTGAAAGGTAAAATTGCTTAACCAACATACAATTTAATAATCCAGTCGCAATGATTACCAAGGATTGGAATGGTAGTGTAATACATAATAAAAAGGTATGGTAAGGGTAGATTACAGTATGTGACAATAAGTATCATACAGTTACAGTTTTGTCTTAAAAGCGAGACGTAGACAATGTTTCTATTTAAACAGAAATCTGAAATTTTAACTTAATTAAAATTATGATCAATTAAATTTTAAGTTATTGATTCATTAACTAAGTCTCACAAAACAAATGTTATATTTTATAACACTTACTTAGTATTTATACTAAAACATGGTTTGAGTAACATACCAAAACAGGCAACATAACATAATTATTATATAACATATACTAACACTTGAGTTTTACAATAAACAAAGATCAGTATATATACTATGAGAATGAATATAGGAGCTAATAAACTCTTCCTTAAATATTTATATGCTTGATTATGGAATTGGGATATTGATCCATAGAATATATCTAGTTAGAAAATCTTAAACAAAATAAGTTCAATAAATATATGTATGTATTTCTTATTGACTTGTATGATGCACCACTCTTCCCAAAGGTTGACCTAGAAAGAATGCCACTAGGCATTATGTACATTGTGCATTAAACTTTCAATGAATAAATATATACACAAAATGAAGAGATCTTCTCTTTGCTCAAATAATGTCAAATATTATTATAATTTTATTAATTTAGAATTTATTTTATTGACTTTGTTTTATACAATTGGCCATTGAGTTCATAGTTAAAGTACATATATGTTTAACAATATGAGAGTGTTTAAGTCTAATGTAGTAGGTAATAGAAAATCAAATTTAATTAATTATAATTGCATTGCAACACTTTTACAAAAGGAAACAGCCAAACAGAAACAAATTATAAATGTGACAATAATTTAAGAGACTGCAATGAACTTTGTACAGAAATGCAGTCTATAATGAGACGGATTATCAATATTGCTAATTAGTTAGTACAATAACATGTAGGTAAAATACACTCGATAATTAAAAAAATGTGCTTGACTAAACAACAGTCATTGCCTTGGAAAATTTAAAAGTCAATACACGCCCGAAATATGCACTGAGCAGACTGTCGACGTAAACACTTGATAATATTATGAAACTGCATGTCAACAAATGAAAGGTAGACTAATTATTCATAAAATAACACTTTCTATTCCACGGTACGCGCCAAACCACGTATGTAGGCTATAATTAACTGTACTACCTTTTGCCATCAACGACTTAAATAAAAAAACTGTACAGATAATTAAAATTTCAAAGTAGGAACAATAATCTAGTGCATGCATACAAGCCAAGCCTAAAATAGCTCACCTAGAAACAAAAATAATCATAAAATGACCGACATTTCATCCGAATGACACGGCGGGATACTTTGTATAGATTAAGGTACAAAGTCGATGCAAAATCGCGCTCCGACTACGTGTAATTGCAATTCAACCAGGGAAAAATTGAAACAATTTTAGCACGTGTTATAATGCCTACATGCAACGTAACACAGAAATGAAGTATAGTACTTACTTATTCAACGCACTTCTCGTGCTTTTGCAGTATTCAACCAGCGTTAATTGCGTTGGAAAGTCTTTAACAATTTTAATGCACTTTTAACTGGTAAATTAACACTATAACCTCCAATTTCACAATTTTACACACAAGATCATCATAGAGCGTTCGTGGCGCAAATGGCGACCAGTGTGAAGTTCGTTCAGAAACAGAACGTCTCGTTACTATGGAAAATATTCGAACTTCGTTAGCAATAAAATGCCGGCTATTTATGAATTTTATGGCTATTAGGCAGAAAATGAGTGAGAATTATTTAGGAATAATACCTTTCTATCAGATAATCATACTCTTGTAAATTTAGCTAAACCAAAACTGTCGCCAAAATGACGTTTTAATTCTTTATTTGAAAGTAAACAAATGGCTTTATTCACGGCCTTCAGATTCACTTTCCTTTTTCTACTTATTATTTTTTTAATTTTAAATGTCTTCTCAATTTTATCTATTTAAATTTCAGGTTTTTATTACAATAATACAATTGCAGTTAATATATATTTTTATAAATATTTTTTAAACTTCGAAGTTTTCTAGTTCCCGAACTCTTTCGCTCCAATCTATGCAAAGTATATTATGTTTACTTTTTCATTGCACAAAATTTTATTTGTAGGTACGCTAAAATAGTACGATTCGCGGGTAATAATAATTCTACATATTTATTTTATGTTGAAAGCCATCAATTGATTTTAATGCTTTAGCCGTAATCTATTTTTCAAATGCTTTTTCAATTGTAATTGTTTTAATAATGTAAAAATTGTTTATTTTGTGGTTTATTACTGATAGATTTAATGCATTTTGCGTATTATTTCAAGGAGTCCAATTTTGTCCGCAGTAAATCTACTATCACTTTACTGAGCGACCCCTACCTTGACCGCACTGAACAATGACGAGTTTTAGGCAATTTTTAGTTTTTTATTTGATAGAAGTGTGGACCAATGATCATGCCAGTGTCCAAATAAATTATATATATATATAAAAAAATAAACAGCTGTCAATTGTCAATAATATTGTTTTTCTTAATTTTCCTATCCCTCAAATTTCATCGCATTTTGTAAATAAAAAATGACTGCACCGTACACAAAACTGGATAAGCCGGTGTGTGAGTTAGCATTAGTATGCCGCGGTTGCCTTGCCGAGTCGGGAGAGATGAAAAATATGTATGAATGGGGTTTGCTTGAAGACTTCTATAAATTTACCAATGTAGAGGTGAGAATAAATTTATAAAGTATTTAGAGGTTATTTATTTATTTAGAGGTATTTATTTAGACGTTAAAGTACACAGTATCCCAAAGGAGAATTTTTTGGAATTACCTATATATTCGACTGGAATTAATAATTTGCACAATTAATAGTTGGTGAAATTGCACCAGCACCGCCAACTTTTTCAATGCTCTGACTGTGTCGACACACTAGGTACTTTATGGCACACAACCAACTTTGTAGGTGCAGTATTCCACTTACCATGCAGCGCTGCCATACCTGAAACTGCGCCATAGTGGAATTGAGTTAACTCAGTTTGTTGCTCTTAAGTTACTAAGTTAACTCAAGGAATTTTGCAGTTATCCATCTCTAATTTGTCAGAGGAAGACATTTTTTTTAGTGCTTATTATAAGTAAGTATACTAGATGGCTTTCAAAAAATAGAAGTTCTTAAACTTCTCAATTACTTTATAAATTTACATATAATTTAATAGGATTTCTGCCTTTTGTTTTTACCAGGAGTTCGAAAAACTGAGAAATACGGAATCTCTTGCATCTTTTAAAATTCATCTCACAGTGGCCTCAGAACTCTGCGTTGCCGCTGCGGTCCATTTCATACATTTAAATTAATTACCTCGCAATTATCTGCCTCCATTTTCATGAAACAATGGACATTGTAAACCATTTTTCTTTCTCTCCTATGAAAAACCAACCTACAATCTTCTAATTAACAAAAAATTTCTGCGCGACTGTACTTTGGGAGAAAACTGACGAGAAAGGAGAGCGCGACGGTTAATCGCGACATGTGACGCGTAATCCCCCTGTCGCGCCTCACCTCGTACCACAAAATAGATCAATAAATCGCTTACTGCGCAGGTTGACAGTTGGAGCTCTTTTCCCGTGAAACGATGTTTACCTTTTTTTTTACTAACTTTTAGTTGTGATCTTCGCTATTTCTTCTATCCCTGAAAATGGTCATAAAATATTATGATCGATCATCTAATGCAGCAACACCTAGGACTAGACTTGTTCCATTGCACCTTGCAAGTATTTCACAGGATGGCAGCGGGATAGTCATTACTGATTGCATTTGCATTGAAGTATTTAGTAGTTTTTATTGTACTCTGTTAGCATAATTAAAAAATGTAAGGGGCTCTGAGTAGACACATTGGTAGGAACACTGTAAAGCTTAATCAGGTAAATAAATAAATAAATATTACAGATGAACAAATCTGAAGGTTTGTCGGAGCTCTTGTGCACATCGTGTGAAGATTCCCTCATCAAGTGCCGAAGATTCCGGGAGCAATGCCAACAATCAAATTCACTTCTTAGAGACACTGCGAAGGTATAGTACAAATACATGTTACAATTAATATATCACACTAACGTGGAGTGTTTAATTGATTCCATACAAATTTTGACACCCCATTTCACGCTTTTAGGAGTTGAATTTTGAGATTTGTCTGTTGAGGGGGAGTGCACGGTTTAATCCCACAGTCGTAGGGCGCACTCAACCCCTCTCTCAAACTATTCCTCATAACCCACTTTATTACTCTATTTCCTCATTGCATTGGGGGGCATGCCAACATTTGTCATTATGGACCGATGATGGCAGATGTTTATGGGCGACAGTATTCACTTTACCATTAGGTGGACTGTATGCTCGTCTGCCAATAAAAAAAACCCTTCTAAGTGAGTCTTTACATCATAAAAGGAAGCCACTGTCCAAATTTCCTAGTTGCAACAGTTTCAACTTAACCTTACGAGGCAGTCTCAAGACATATCTCTTTATATGTATAGATAGATAAATAGATAGACACTTATTTCGATTTGGTACCATAGGAGCTAAGGGTGAGGGAAACGTGGCATTCCACAGCAGACTGGGCGCGTCCGACTGGGCGAGTTAACCTTCTCTCTGTGAAATGTACTGACGTTTTTCAGATCAAAATTTTCCATAGCTATATGGAATATGTGTCAGGCACAGTTTTATATGAATAGACCTACTTCGCTAATATTCCCTACTCCCCATCTAATTCTATCGAGTGGTATGAGCTGCGAATCATGACCTTCTAATGAAATTTATTTGTATTGTGTTTCAGAAAAAAATAATACTTGATCCACCAGACAACAATTACGACATCGTCAATTTAGGCCACCAGAGCTCTAAAAACAACATATCTTGCGTTTTAGACCACAAGAAGCTCTTAATCAAGATCATAGCTCCAGATATGTATTCGAAAATATATTTAACTTGCCCTTTCGCAAATTTCAAATCTTGCAAAGAGAGTTTTATTAAAAAGCGAAATCTGATGATACACCTCGTTAAATTCCACGAAATGAACGAAACTGATTTTTCGATAGAACTGCGGTATTACTGTTCTTTTCACACATGTTCTTACTACATTGAATCAGATAGTGAAAAATTTTTCACTGAGCGCAAGTTCTTAAATCAACACTACAATAAAGTTCATAAAACAAAGGATTTTTTATGTTTTAACTGCAATTTCACTTGCGCGACGATTGCAGAATTCAATCGTCATTTGCAGACTTGCGACACTACTTACATATGTCAAATTTGCAATGCGCAGTATAAAAATAACGAGGGCCTACTGGTGCATTTAAAAAGAAAGCACCCGAAGATACATGAAGAATACAAAAGTAGCAAGAAGATCAGAAAGACGGAGACGGTTACTGACCCGAATAAGTTAAAAGCAGATTATAGAGATGACATTTGCAATAGTCCGAAACGGTCTTTCGCGACTCAAACGCAGAATTTAGAAGAGAATATTAAAAACGACGTAACATTGTCGTCCTGGCAGGCGAAAACCGATGAGATATCAACACAGACCGTCTTTGAAGACTTATTATCTTTAAAATCGCAAACTAGCGATGATGAAGCGCTATTCTTCTCTGAAACTGTGTCTCTATCCGATATCCAAACACAAACGTTTCCAGTTGAATTCGGTCTTAGTAGATCTAACAAGGAAACTATTACAAATGAAACGCAATCGCCAGATTTGAGTATAAAGGAGACGCAGACATGCTACTGTTTATATGATTCTCCGAAATTAAACTTAAGAGTTTGCGACAGCGTTGCCTCAAGTCCTTCTAGTATTAATTTAACATCTACTGAAACACAGACAACAAATGTGAAATCTGATGTTCTACTGAGTTTTAATTCAGCTGAAACTCAGACCGGTGATGAGAATTCTATGGACTTGTGATGTTGGTATTCGCTGGATGCCAGCGATAACATTTTTTGATGTTTGTAGCCGAAGAAGGATTAATAATGTACTGCACAAGACAGTTTAGACAGAAAGAAGGCAGCACATGTGTGGCATCAGCATATGGGCGCATCAGCGAAAGCTGCTAGCCCAATATATAAATAATAATAGTAAAAATATTAATGTTTTATTGACTTTTAAATGACTTTCAGGGCGTCTACTGGATAAGTAGACGTCAAGTGATTCGAAATAAACCTCTATATATAGACTGCATAAGGTCTTATAACACTCGGATCTAATTTTATTCGACCCTCAGAACATTTCTGTACATCGCAATCGCGTTTGTATTAATTAGGATTATACAGGATTAAATAACAGTGAATTTCTTTCGTGAAAACTTTTGTTCTAAGACTTTCTACTTATTCGCGGCGCGTACGTACACTCGCGCCGGTGGACATACATGTAGATGTTTAATAGGAGCGGTTCCACAGCAGCTTTCGAAAAAGTAGCGAAACGTCGGGGAAGCGTCGTGTCTCTGCCGGAGGAGGTTAGATCATTGGGGACTACTTTTCCCCCAACAGAAACCTGGAGAGAAATCGGAGGATTTCGAGAGGTTTCTGGACGAGGTCGGGGCCCTCATTCGCCGAAGTTACCCCGACCTTGTCCACGTGGTGAGGGATTTAATCGCGAGGATCTCCGCGTGAGGATCTCCCGCCACAGATACGCGGGGTACGGTGTTGGAGCAGTGCGCGCTGGCGGCGGGATTCTGCTTTCTCAACCGGGGGTCGGTCGGCACGTGCATGCAATAACGAGGCGGGTCGACAGTGGATGTAACGTTCGTAAAGTCTACGAGCATGTGGCGACGCTGTCGGATCATCGGTACATCCGATTCAGTGTTTCTACATTTCAACGGTACCAGACCGGTATGACCAGAATTCTCGACCTCAAGATGGCCCGCGAAGGGCACTCGAGCGCCTGGACAGGGAGGTGCTGACCGGGGGCCTCTAGTCGCCTCTAGGTCGTCTCGTCAACTGACAGCCCTCTGTATGTGGACGAGGAGGCAGAGTCGCTTTACGCGCCGTTGACGCGCATCTGCGACTCGTCGATGCCGCGGATGGGGCCTCAGCCACCGAAAAAGCAGATGTACTGGTGGTCCGCTGACACTGCCGAGCTGCATACGGCGTGCGTGGCCACGAGACGCCAGTACACGAGGCAACGCCAAAGGAGCCAGCAGAATAAAACCGGCGAGGCGAGCGGGGTCAAGTGCCGATGCCGAGAGAGGTAGAGGCGAAGTGCGCCGACCTCCGTCGGTCCATGGTTGAGGAGTGGCGGCAGAGGCTGGAGCATTCCAGCGCTGACACCAGGACCGTGGAGGCAGTCCGTCCAGTCCTCGAGCAGTGGCTACCTAACCGTCTGGTTGACGCAGGTGCTCTCCAGATAAGGCTGTTTCGGGAAGTATCTGCACAGCATTGGGAGGGAGCTGACCGCGGAGTGTCGCCACTGCAACGACTGTCCGGAGGACACGGTCTAGCACACGCTGGATGCGTGCCCGACCTGGGCGGAGTAACGCGCCTCTCGGCGCCGTAATAGGGTGCGACCTCTCTTTGGCGGCAGTACCCAGGGCTATGATCGTCGACGAGCGGTCGTGGAAAGGCCCTCTGTGTGATGCTCCCGAAAGAAGCCGCGGAGCGGGCCAGAGACCACGAGGCCACTGACCCGCTGCGCCGCCGGCGAACGGGACGCAGAAGGCGAGCCCACGCCCGCGACATGCCCCCGTAGATGAGCCGGGGCGGCTAACAAGGGGAAGTTCGCCGACCAAACCCCGAAGCCTTGGGACGACGTTGGCGCCACGCATGCGCGACGCCTACTCACATTGGCAGGCAAATTTAAAGGACCGGAGGCCGCACTAGCTGTCCGCATTTCCCCACAAAAAAGGTATATTTTATTCAAGCCTGCATAATCTGTAGTACTATATTATTTAATCCTGTATAGTCTGTGTACAGTTTTATTTAACCCTGTGTACAATTTTTCCCGCGCGATTACGGACTTCACGCGGGAAAGTAGAATTTATCCTAATTTTACCGATTGTTTGTAAAATATTAGCTTAAATAATTTAAGTAGGTAAGTAAATTGTTTGTTGCACAGATGCAATCGCAGAATAGATTTTATGTAAAATAAAACTGTTTATTTATATTGGATTTTTTCTAAACCTTGACCTCATTTTTTCCAACTACCATCACCGGCCCACATCACCATCGTCCACTCCTAGACACAGGCCTCAGCATGCACATTGTCTTGTGCACGAGGGCTGTATGACTTTTAACCCGGCTCAGGTTCATAAGGTCCAATGTGTTAGAATGTCCTCTGTACCATAATAACCAATTCACTAGTCTCAAAATTACTAGTATCAAATAATCCATTTTCCTTAATGTCCAGTTCCCTAAACTGACAAGTATCAAAATGTCTAGTCCTAAAAACTGGATTGCGTGTGACTATCGAGAAATAATTTTCCCCGTAGTCGCACCAGAGTGTCACACTGGTGTCAGTTGCGACAAATCAGACTACTACGTCACTGGACATTGAATACTTTAAACATTTTGATGTACTGGTCATTCAACTGGTACTGGTTCAACTGGTACTGTTGAAACACATTGGACCTTCTGACACTGACCTCTTAAAACGTCACGCTGGATTGGCGAGTCGAATCATTTAGAGGTGGTCTGAGTCCAATTCTACCAACCAGATGGTACCAATTCTAAAGTCGGCGGACATTAGACAGTCACATGTTCCCAACTAGCGATGGGTAACTCCGGATTCAATGAATCAAACGATCCGAAACCACGAGCGGAGCCGAAACTCTTAATGATTCCGACTAACTGTTATCGACTCCGTGGAGTTATTTATTCCTTTCATTTTTGGATTGCTGAGTTACATGAACGAACATGATGCAAAGCGAATGAGTCGCTCTCGGGCTCTAATAAAATATAAGTAGGCGAATCAAAGGAGTCGAGGAATCGTTAAGAGGAGTCGGATCCGCGAGCGGAGCCGGATTAAGTGAGCCGAAACACTCCGAGGAGTCGTGAATACCCACGACTAGTCACAACCGTATAAGCTTCAAAGTAAATGTGACATTCTGTGGAAAAAGACCTGTCGATTCTAGACTCCCGGATATTTAGACCAAGTGATATTAGAAAAATGATTATCTTGAAAGATCATATGTGAAAGTTTGTTTATTTATTTAAGTCGAATTTTGAATCGACGAAGTTTTGGCCTTACCTGCTGTGCAAAAAGTTCTCGGTCGTACTTTAATTTTTTTAACGACAAATTTGTCGGGTCCGTGCGGTGTGTTCGCCTTTTTATGCGCCTCAGGACCTGCGCCGCGGGGAATTTTAGTGTAGACCATTAAATGTGATTTATTAAATAGTCTGCGCAAATAAATAACAGACTTATTCATTTTGCATCTATCTATTTTGCATTGTATACATAAAAAAATACGTTTTTAGCAATAAGTTTAATTTATGTGTAAGCATAGGTAATAAGTTGTTTTACTGTGGATTTTTGTTCAGAAATAAAGTAAAATAAATCTTCTTTTAGGTACTGTTTTATTATATTACCTAATATTTTTTTCATTTGGTTCTCAATATACCCTATTTCAAGTAAATAAACATACGAAGTGTATCCAGTGATTTATTTATTCAAGTAATCTAAGTACAGACAGAAGTATTATCATTTTCCTTGAATCGGACTAATGAAACTGACGTTTGAGGCAACTATTGATTGCCTGTACTGCGCAACCGCGCAAACTTCACGTCGATGTCATTCTTTGCTATCACATATTACCAGGCGCTCGCTCGAATCGCTAAGTAAGATTTTTAAAAAGAAAATACTTAACCGTGCCAAATAAGCAATACCCGGGCACATTATACACTTTTACAATTAATAAATAAAGGAAAAATGTCAGTCGTGCCGTAAGCTTTTATAGAGACGCCTTTTTTTGTGAAACCGCGTTGTAAAACGTAAATATATTTTTAATAAAAAGTCGAGAAAAACTATTAAAACGGCTCCGTTAAGAAATACAGTTAAACCAATGCATTTAGCGGCTTATGCCGTTTGTTCTTCTAAAAGAAATGTGTTACAACTAGAATCTACGGAATCAGAAGATTATTTTAAGTGTCACGTCGCCCTACCAGCACCGCCAGACATTTCACCATGTCGCTGCCACGACAGTTTAATTTTTACCCGGTAAGTTTGCGTTGCCTTTTAATATTCAATTGTTTTTATAAATATCGCTCTCTCTGTTTAGCAAAGCCGTAAGTATATTATGTCGAAATTTAGAATTTCATTTTAAAAGAGCAGTTTAAACTACACATACCTACCTACCTAAGTATCCAATTTTTTTCGTAATTTTATCACCAAATTTGAGAAAAATATGGCCAGATATTCGTTATAGCAGTTTTGTAAAAATATTTTAGAAAAGTAATTCTGTAAAATAATAAGCATTAGGATAGCACTTCACCAGAAAATAATAATGATTAGAATTTCAATAATGACAATATATAAAAACTTAAGAAAAATAGCAAAATGTTATCCCACATCTTACAGTTTTATAGCTGGAGGTAAATACATACTAATTTATAATTTTCGGGTTATGTCTCTATTCCACCGAGGGTGCTTTCGTAAGAATGGTTCCGCCCGAACTTCACTCGGGATCGCCTACGTTCCTGTAGCATTTATTATGGAAATAGGACAATCTTCAGTAGCAGCGTATAGTCGGTCTTATTAGGTTGAAATAGAGACGTAAATGCAATCAAAAAATACTGTTTAATTGTACACACGCCAAAATAGATAAGTTTGAAGGCTCACTACACTACATACAACAATATACGCACACATGACAGATACGATGTTAACTGATTCACTGAGTGCGTAGGTCAGTGACAGCTCACATATCTTTCGTGTTTCAATTGTAGTCTGGGAACAAAGTCAATTGCATGCAAGCTTATCTATTTTGCCGTGTGTATTAATTATGTTAAAGGAAAGATTAAGACAAAATTTAAAATGAAAGGGACATCAATTAATATGTAGGTACTCACGTTATCACTGTTACCAGAAAAATGTATTATTTAAGGTCGGGTTTTTTTTAGAGTCAGGAATATGACATATAGAACTGTCAAACAGAGTGAATTTGTACGGTATTGTGGAATTTAGTTTCTCATGTATTGTAATTTGTACCGAATTATGTAGGTAGATACCCACAGATTTTTTTATAATGTCATTTTCTAATTAAGGTTAGATGTATATAGACAACCTCTTTGATTTTTTTAATACATTGTTTAGTTTCTTCTGTAGAAAACAAAATGCTGTGCAGTCATGACGTAATAGGTAGGTACAATGCACCAAGCTGGAATCTAGGTCGTAGATAATGACCTAAGCATCACGTCACACTTTAATGTATGTCTATTAAATGTATCTGTGGCTATCCTGACTACGCAGTTTTTTATAGTTATTGGATTAACTAGCCATTTCCGACGGATAATTTAAAATTCAGATATTTCAAGATAAATGCCCATACCTTTTTAACTGTCAGTTGGATTTCAATTTAGTTTGTATTTTCTGATAGGTCGTTCCTCCCCCCCCCCCGCCCATCCTCTCTTCAGAATCCGTTTGATCCACTACTTACGGTACATCCCGTATAAAGCAAGAATACCGTAATAAATAGTAACTAACCCTTTTATGATCCATTACTGGACACCAGTCTCCCCATTGGGGTTGTTAGGGATATGAAATTATTTCGGATATGGTTACGGATATGTTCTTAATTAACTTTTTAAGAAATGTATCAGTAACAAAGAAAGTAAGCAAAGAGAAATAAAACCAAATAGGGGGTAGTTGCGATTTTATTCTCATAAAGAACGAACGTAAAATGTAACAATTGAATTGATTTTTTATTAGTGCCATAGAATTTACCAAAAGGAGCAATGCAAAAATACAGCAAAGTAATACAAATTTCGTAGGTATACATTGTTTCGTCACTTAAGTACGTTACAATTATTATTGCCGTTTGTGTGTGTTCTGGTATGTATGTGCTGTGCATGAGGGTGTGTGTGCGTGATCACACAATCGTGAATGTGTATAACTGAATAAAAAATCTACAAAATCTAACAATAAGAAATCGTATCAATATTAACTGCCGGACCATATATCATTACAAGCGGAAACTTTTCAAAACTCGCCTCGTTTAAATTCCACCAGTGAATAAAATTATTTGTAACTAGCGACCCGCCCTCACTTCGCTTCGGTTTATTAAATTTAAAACAATCGGAATAAGATATTTTCCTAGGGTAAAATGGAGCCTATATTTTAAGTTAGACCTCCAGCAATACATCGGTGAAAACTGCATTCAATTCCATGCAGTAGTTTTTGCGTGATGCGTGTACAAACATACACAGACAGACAGACAAAATTTCTAAAAATTGTTGTTTTGGCTTCTGTTGCTCTAATAAAGACCCCCCCATATTAGTTTTTTTTCAATATCTATAATGTACAGACATCGGCCTGTTACAATTTTATTATATGTATAGATAACATCCGAATGTTTAATTTCGAATTCGGTTTCGAGTATTTTCTTAATTCGGATATCCGATAGTTACGGTTACGGACTCTCTAAGGAAATCGCGCTGAGTTAGCATTAAAAAATAGCTAGATTGCCACGTCTTCCGGGAAATCGTGCTAGATCAAAGAAAGCATTAAAAAGTGAAAGGAAATTTTCATATTATCAAAATTGAAATAAGCACGAAGAAAAAACGACTAGAATTAATGAATAAAAAAGCTGTAGTTTTCCATCTCGACAATGCTCGAAAGCATACATATTTGATGACTAAACAAAAATTGATGGACCTTGGCTGGGAAGTTTAAATGCATCCTCCATACAGACCAGACATAGCACCTACGGATTATCATTCATTCCGCTCTAAAAGTATCTAAATGCAGTAAAATTATATTCAATAGAAGCCTGTGTAACTCATTTAAATCAGTTTTTCGCTCCCCCAAAAATTTTACAGCGATGGGATAATGGCACTGCTAGAAAAATGGCGAAAGATTCCGTTTAATAAATATTTATGTAATACAAAAAAAGTCTTTCTTTATTTTCAATATAAAAAGGCCGCGAATTCGTTAGACTACCTAATATTTAAAATGCTACTCCTGCGACCTAAATAGCAGTCTGGAAGTAGTTAGCTATCGATTGCGCTTCCGTACGCGGTGGTGTCTGGCATCAGCAGCCGACGACCTCACAATCGATAAGTTTGTCTGAATTGGCACGGAACGACGGACAAAACGTATTATACGCAGTTAGATAATTGTTTTTACAACTCTCGGATACACGTCAGCCTATATAATAATTTCCTTTATTTCATGAAGCCATTATAATCCATGAATTATATCCATTAAAAAAAATATTACTAAGATTACTCATATCTATGTTAGTAATAAAAAGTAATTACAATAGTATCGACTTTTAGTACTTATTTTTAAAGATGAACAGCGAAAAAGTACTCGGTGGTGGGTAATCAAGACTTCTCGGAGTGTTTTAACTCACTTAATCATGCTCCGCTTGCGGACCCGACTCCTCATTTTTTTTTTCTTTTTTTTTTTATAGATTAGAGGGCGGACGAGCAAGCGGTCCCACGTGATGGTAAGTGTTACCGCCGCCCATGGATACCTGCAACACCAGGGGGCATGCGGGCGCGCCGCCGACCTTGCAAAATCCTATTCACAGCTCTCTTGAAGAACCCCATATCGTAGCTTAATGGAAAGACCTCTTGAGGCAGTTCGTTCCACAGCCTACGGGTTCGCGGTATAAAATAATTTTTGGAGCGAACAGTGCGCGACACCTCCGTATCGAGGAAATGCGGATGGACCGCACTTCTATGACGGGAGGTGCGGTTGTAGAAACCCGAGGTGGGAATTATATTAAACAGTTCCTCAGAGCATTCCCCATTGTACAGGGGGTAGAACACACAGAGAGACGCAACGTCTCTCCGAATGCTGAGGGGTTCTAGACCGCCCGTGAGAGTGGGATCGTCGACAATACGAACAGCACGTCGTTGGATGGAGTCAAATGGGTCCAGTTGGTATTTCGGTGCGCCGGCCCAGAGATGAGAGCAATACTCCATATGGGGTCTCACTTGAGCTTTGTAAAGCATAAGGAGTTGCCCAGGGGTGAAGTACCGCTTCGCTCTGTTCAGCATACCGAGCTTTTTGGAGGCCATTTTGGCCTTATTTTCCAGATGACCCCTAAATTCGACTTTGCTGGAGATGTCGACACCAAGGATCCCGACACTCTCCGAGATCTTAAGGGGCATGCTCTGAAAGCGAGGTGCTACGACAGAGGGTTTTTTTTTTTAGCGGTGAATGCACAGACTTGCGTCTTACTGGGGTTGAAATCCACTAGGTTCAGAGAACCCCAAATCGAGACTAGATCTAAAGAGTCTTCGATTTCAGACACAAGCCTGGCGCGACTCTCTTCCACTTCGACCCGAGGGATGTTGGCGCGGCCCCTGTACAAGGCGTCTCCAGTACTGTCATCTGCATAGCAACGTATGTCACCAATTTGCAACAGGTCGTTGATATGCAGAAGGAACAGAGTTGGGGACAGCACGGAGCCTTGAGGGACGCCAGCGTTAATAGACATGGTGTCGGAGCAGCTACCATCGATAACGACTCTGATGCTCCGTCCAGTCAGGAAACTGGCAACCCATTCGCATAATCCCGCGGGTATCCCGAAAGATGGTAGCTTGGAAAGCAGCGATTTGTGCCATACCATCTTAGTTACTCCTTGACTTTTTTGATTCACCTACTTAATCACCTTCCGAGAGCGTTTCATTCCCTTTCCCTAATCGTTGTTGCATAAGCAAAAAAAAAGGTCATGCCATCATTGCATCTCGATTTTAAGCCCCCGAAAAGTGCCGATGTGCGATTGGCGCCGGAATCGGAATGAATAACATTTCGATGGAACAATTAAGGTATTCCGCTCCGCTCGCGGATTCAACTCTTTTGATTCATTGACTCCGGAGTTACCCATCACTAGTGCCTCTGCAAACATTCCAGACGCGCTGCAGAATCTGCATTGTTATATTGAACACATAGGAGGCCGATGGACTTCTGCGTATATCGGACCCACAGACTGGACGTGTAGAAAGTTTGGAGACAGACTCTAAAAAGTGTCAGCTTAACTTCCCTCGTACAACGTAAAAATCTAAGTCTTTATAAATGCAATTTTAGTAGCCAACTTTTTTTTATTTTTATTATTACCAAATTTACAAAGAATAAGTATATAGCTAACATAACTGTATCTAATAAACCATACAGATTTGTCTAAGATACAAGTACTGCTGGAATCAGTAGTTGAGACATTAAAAACCTACCTGTGAATTATGATTATGATTTGGGCAAGAAACGTCTTTCCAATTTATATTAAAAATAATTTTCGCAGTGCTCTGTATGCTTGTTGCCTGTTCACTTACACAAGCAATTATTGTTGCACGGTGATCCGCCAGTACAACGACATGCGCCGACGAGTACGGAACCAGCGTCGGCATACGCGCAAAGATGAGGTCAATACACGATTTTGTTACTGTAATTATCTCGGGTTTCAATACGGGTATAGTCAGATAGACTTTAGATTTTAAGATGTTGAAGAATAAGTATCTACCAACCTATTGCATTGTTCACGACATTCGAATTTCACTACATTTCAATTCAACTAATGGTGATCAGAAAAGAAAACCATAAAACAACACAATCTGTGACTGATCGCTAGTTAAAATGAAAAAACAAATCCTTTATAAAAAATATTGAACTTCTTGAAAGATAAAGAAGACAAGACGTGAGAGGAGGTTGAGGGGTGTAAGATATGGGGAGGGGTGGGGGCTAAAGAATGTAATGGGATAAGCAGATTATTTTTTCCGTTATATTATTTTATAGGGAATATAGTGTTATGAGAAACTTCTCCTTTAACTTTATACTCCTCACTCGATGGTATGGAATTTTAAATAAACTGTCAAGGGTTGCCAACTTCGGAATACCCTAAACTCGAAAATTAAAAAAAATTGGAACAAAATACAAAACCGGATATTTGGCTGTAAATTTTTAATTCAAAGTTAAAGTTATTGTCTTTGGTACACGCAGCGACGCTTTAAATTATACCTTTGCATTTGAATCACAACAATATAAGAAGTCTGTAACAGTATTAATGTTTACTAAGAGTCTAGAGTTTACTTGATATTTAAAATCATATTCGTGAATTTCCTGAGATTTTTTTAATGATTCATGTACAGGGCCGGATTAAGCCATGTAGAGGCCCCTAGGCAAGTCTCGGGGCCCCTCTCCCCTTGGGTAGGTAGACCTTATACCAACACCAAATTTTAATATCTCGCCATTAATGAATGTATGTCATTTATTAAAACATAACTATTTATAACTAACTGGCGAGCCGCCCTCACTTCGCTTCGGTTTATTAAATTTAAAACAATCGGAATAAGATATTTTCCTGCGGTAAAATGGAGCCTATATTTTAAGTTAGACCTCTAGCAATACATCGGTGAAAACTGCATTCAATTCCATTCAGTAGTTTTTGCGTGATGCGTGTACAAACATACAGACAGACAAAATTTCTAAAAACTGTTGTTTTGGCTTCTGTTGCTCTAATAAAGACCCCCCCATATTAGTTTTTTTTAATATCTATAATGTACAGACATCGGCCTGTTACAATTTTATTATAATATAGATGTACCTAATTCAATTTATGAAATACTTGCAAATGGTGATTATAGTAAAAGATCATTTATGTCATTGAGTTTTATTTTAGAGAAATAAGTATGTACCTTATAAGCTTATAACAAGTAACTAATATAAAATTGTTTGATCTTTAAAAAAATACACTTAATACCTTTGTAAAACGGAAACGAAAGCATCAAATTAAAACTACTTTGACTTATTTTACTCACGGGCCGCGAGGTCCCTAGGCGGTGCCGGGCCCCTAGGCGGTGCCGGGCCCCTAGGCGGTTGCCTACATTGCCTATATGGATAATCCGGGACTGTTCATGTAACAGTCGCATTACCCGAAGATTTACGATGTTAATCCGTAGTCCGGACATGCTTCCGTCACACCCGGAGGAGTGGCAGTCCCGAGTCTCTGACATATTTCCCGAAACCCGTACGTAAGTCTTCTGTGGGCGTAAGATTATTAACTTTTATAAATCATCCACGTTGCAAGCAAGTCAATTTACAGTTTTAAACTGCCTTGTTTTATTTCGTATTAGGAGATTTAATTAAAGGATTGATTGACTCTTTGTTTTGTCTGTAATTATATGTCGTATTGAATTACGTATTTTTTACAAGTAAGATGGCTAAAAGGATCGTTTGTTTTAAGTTAAGAAACGTTTGCGTTTATATTAAGAAATAGCGAGGCGGTTTCAAGGCGTAAAATGGCTGGTAATTTGGTATCAGACCATTCTTCTGAGAGAACTAATCTGTGATCTGCTCAAAGCTTTCTACTTTGACTTCAATGGAATCGCCTTCATCTGGACTTCTCCTTTCCAACTTAATGAAATTCGTTTCCTCTGATCTTTGCAATAGAGGAGCTGCGAATACTTGCTGTCCTGGGCTGTTGCTACGTTCAAACTTATTGAACCACATATCCGATTCTTCCGCTTCAATTACAGCATTGAAAACTTTCCTTTTAACTTGCAGTTGCAGATAATGAGGAAGTTTCTTAGTGTTCACTGACATTGCCAGAAAGAATTTATCCATTGGATCATCTTCTGTCAATCTCTGTTTTTTTTGAGCATTCGGATCTGCGTCTTCTGCAGGTTCACTAGCAGTCCTTTTGACTCCTTCTCTTTGATTTTCGGTTACAGTTTCATTTTCAGCGGCTTCTGGATCGTATGATACAGGCAAAAGTGCGTCTTCAGAAAAACAGCTGGAAGGTCGACTTTCCATGTCAGATTCTTCTGAGTCTTTTGTTCGTGAGCTATTTTCTAGTATAGGTGCTAAGAACTTCATGACGTGATAGTATTTGTAGATGCCAACTGGTGTCCCGCTCTTAGATTCTTTTCGTCTTTTTATGGATTCTCTGAAGCTATCTCTCAGTTTCTTCCATTTTTCTTTGGCCGTTGTTACTGAAAAAAGATTATGAATTGAAAAGTTAAGTCTTCAGGACGTTTTTTTTATAGAAATAAGGTTGTAGACTAGGACACAATCCACCTGATGGTAATTACATGCCAACATGCCAATTCAATACATGCCAACATCAGCACAGAATAACAAATGACAACACGCGCCCGGGTGTGCTGCTTACTTTTGGCCCCTTTACGGGCCCCATGATGGTAAGTGGTTACTACCGCCCATGTAGACCTGTAACACCAGGGGTTTTGCGGGTGCGCGCCGACCTTGCAGAATCCTGTTCACAGCTCCCTTGAAGAGCTTCATGCCGTAGCGTAACGGAAAGGGTTGGATTTGGAGAAATGGTTGAGATAACGGGGGGAATGGGATGGAAATGGGCTCTAGCACATCTCACTTACTACCAAAACATGTACCTACGTACATTGGGGAAATACGATAAAGTGGGAAATGCAGTACATTTCAAGGTACATAGTCTTCTGTGAGAGAGGGGTAACGTGGCTAGTTCGTGGGTCCAGCGGCTGTGGGAATGCAACGTGCACTCTCCCCCTAGAAATTAATTCTCAAGGTCTTCCGTTATCTGTCTATTATCATTATCGTAATTCATAATTTAGTTGCTAAAATATGGTAATATAAAAAAATAACAGAAGTTCTACATGTACATATTTACATTCTAAAAGAATTTAACGGAATAAGACAATTTACATAATAATAATTGCATAATTAATACAGAGTCAGAACCGAAAGGCAGTCAATCATAATTACAAATGTCAAATGGCTAAATAACAAGAGAAAATAATTTATAGAATGTATTGGACCGATATTTATCACGGAATATTTTAGTATTCCATGATATTTTCGAATATTTTATCATGGAACCAATTGCCAGCTGAACGCCGGGACTTATACAGGAAAACAAATACGAGTATGTATTAAGATCGACAAAATTAAACCCCCTTGCACTAACCCAAATATAAATACTGAACATATTTTATCTATATAAATTCGTAACGGCTCGCCATCTACACGTAAACCTTATACCGAGAAATACAGAGTCAGAGAAATAAAGAGAAAAAGTAGAGTTATAATTTTTTATATAAATCTCTGTAGTACCTATATCTATGTAATCTGTGAAGTAAATGAATAAACAATAGCAACATCTTTTAAGTTTTTAAAAGTTCTGTCAGGGTAATTAAATTTACGCAAGCGAATCCGCGGGCAACTGCTATTATTATACAATACATACCATTAGGAACGGACGTTTGCTTTACAACTTCCTTCCACGCTGCATTTTTCGTATCTTGACATTTATAGGTCGGTAAATTCACTTCCCATAAACACGGATACTTCTCAACGGTCTTTATAAACTGTTCAGCTTCTTGCATCTTTAAGAAACAATAAAATTCTAAGTTCAAATACGTTCAATATGCTTGATGAATGATGTAATACTGAGGAGTGGGGAGCGAGGTCGAACGACGCGCGCCGATCGGCTCCACAATGCAATGCCACGATACGCTAAGCGAGAAAAAACGACTTGGCAGCCATTTTAAATGGCGAGGCCACCCATATGTTCGGTTTAGATTTTACAGGAATATCTTAGGAATTTTAAGAGTTAAGATTAAGCTGTTGGTATACTAAACGTGTGGGGACTAATAAATTCAATAGTGGCATGAGAAAGGTAACTCATCACATTTTCTTAATAGTTTTATATTTAAAAATTTTAGAATTTTAACAAAAACTGAAAATAGGTTGTCCTGTATCGAGAGTAGAATCGATTTTACCAGTTGACATCTTCAGTGGCGGCTGCATTCACTTTCGGAGAGATAACATATCTCCCCAGTTGCGCTCTCCGAAAGTGAACGCAGCCGCCACTGAAGATGTCAACCGCAGTTGTTGACGAAATGTTTGGAAGAAAGAGAAGAGATTCCAGAAGACCTCGGCCATGTAGTCCGGAAGATTCAATAAATATGGACACCGGCCGAAAAAGCCTACGCTCCACTATATTAAATCCCACCCCGTATATTTGTTTTGTGAGTTTTTTGAAATCATTAATCTCAAATGCTGGTGGGGAGAAGCTCAAGTTTCTGCTGCGGCTCGGAAAAACCGTAGATCCGAGGCTGACTACACCTTATCTATTCATTAATTCTGGGCGGTTTTCTTCAAGTGCTTATTTCAATTTTATTAATTGCTGATGCCTGATAGTAGACATCAGAATTAATCGTTTGGCCGTGTGGCCAAAGCTCGTAATACACAATGCCTTTCCAGTCCCACCATACACATAACATGACTTTTTTCGCAGTGAGGCCTGACTTTGGGTCTATTTGTGATGGCTCACCTCGCTTAGACCAACTACTCATCGCCTGTTACCAATCTCTTCAGTAATGGATCGATTTCATTTCGTTTTAGCAACATCTCGGATTTGGAAATTATATTCACCAAGTTTCTGTCATTTAAATCACGCGGCACCCAAACATCTAGGTTTTCTACGGAATTCAGTTTATGCATGTGATCCAAAACTGTTGAGTGGTGAATGCTGAGCTCTTCCGCAATTTGATGATTGCTTATGTGTCGATCTGCTTTAATTTTTTCAATGATAACATCAATCTTAATAGGACGACCACACTGACCACAGCGTCCTCGCTGTGATCGTTCTATTAAGGTTACACCATTCACATCAAAATTACCAGACTTGAATCGACTGAACCATTTTTTTTGTAGTAGTTTCAGATAACGCATCTTCTCCGTAAACACCACAAATCTCTTTTCGAGCACTAGAAGCATTCATACCCTTGTCAAAAAAATGTAAAACATATCTAATTTACTCCTTATTAACTTCCATATTAAAATTGTTAAGAAATGTGAAAAGATAAAATTTGTAACTTCAATTTGTCGGCATTACAAAAAACTCAGCTGTCAAACGGTATATCATTTTTGCCTATATTGCCAGAAATATAGCACGCTAAAGTCATATGTTCAAAAAGGGCGCAACCTTTTCACACTACATATCATAATTTATGTTTTGCGTTATTTTTTTTTATAGGCTAGTGTCAGGGCGAGCAAGCGGTCCCACGCGATGGTAAGTGTTACCGCCGCCCATGGACACCTGCAACACTAGGGGGTATGCGGGCGCGCCGCCGACCGTGCAAAACGCATGTCATGAAATACTTATAAAAGGGCGAACTGTAAATAACGATTTCTCAACAGTGAGATATATATTATATTGATGTACTGTAGCGGTTGCACGAACTAATCGAAGCCATGAACTGAACCAACTTACCAACTCTACAACGGGAGAAGCTTGAGACACAGGGGACCCTTGAGCACCCGTAGCTAGCATACGCTCTGTGCCGTCGATTTCGTGCAACGTTGTCGTCGGTAGGTTTCCTGGGACCTGTAAAGGAGTCATAACTTCTAGCAACCAGTCTCGCGGAGATCTTGCACCGTCAATAATGATTTGATAGATACTTTTAAAGTGAAAACTATAAAAAACTTAGATAATTGTAAAAGGCGGAATAGGTGCAATGCGGTTTCGCACAATTCATATAATACACCAAATAAAAATTATTTTAAAAAAATCTTATTTCATTAGCCCAACGCGAGCTGTGACGGAAAACATCTGGAGAAAACACGCTGCCTGAGAATTAAGATAAAAAAAACTGTATCCACCAATCCGCACTGGGGCTCCATTCATATCCATATTAATAAAATCAGGGCGTTAATTGATCAGTTTTAATATTTAATATTAAAATTTAATTTTAATATTAAATTTAATAATATTCCGTCAATATTTCATGTATGTACAGACATCTGTACATACATGAGATATTAAAAAAAAAAAGTCCTTGCTGTGTAAAAGTACGACCCGAAAACAATATTTTTGGGATTTTTTTGTGTGTCTGTCTGAACGCGCATCACGTATCAACCGCCGAACAGATTTTAATGAAATTGGGCTAGCTTATTTGGCAGGTACCTAGTCCCTAGGTACATTTTATCTAGATCAATTATAGTGTTCCCATCAGAATAAAACTTACTATACATATTGTAACGTCTAGGCGCACTAAGTCGCCGGCACTGTTAGTGTTAAGCCGGCTTTAGAGTCACGCCGTGAAACCCTGAGAACAACCGTGAACGCGAGTGTGGATGGTATTCGCGGACTTCTCGCGCGCTCACGGCCTGTTTCCCGGTCAGAGTCGGTATTCTGTGTTCACGACAATGGTTCACGCGTCGTCCTCGGTGAGGTGCGAGAAGCTGCTGCGATTGGATGTACGTCTTGCATGATTATTTTTTTCAAAACGAGTATCAGTAAACCAAGTTGAACTGCTATCATATCCACTATACGTCAAAAATCACGAACAAAGTGGGTTGGAATAGGTAGATGTTTTTTTTTGGATTTCCAATCCAAAATTGGAACGAAAACGATATCGAGTTGTAAGAAACACATGGATATGGTAAAGGATTTCATACATTCAATAGCTTTTACGGCTTCTGTTAAGTCCATTTCGAACGATTGCTTGAATAGGACTGTGAACAATAATCACAGGTGTTGTCGGAGCACGCAGGTTCACGGCGTGAATTCCGGCCGCGACTTCACAGCGTGAGTTGAGAGCAGGCCTTATATATTATTACTGCGATATCAACGACGATATGATTCATTGCAGTGAATGACTCATTCCACCTAAAACAGATCGATAACTGACTCATTCAGTTCACCTGAAAATGTTTAAAGCCTGAAATTAACTCTTAAAATCACTGTTATTTTACACGATCAATAAACATAATCAGCTTCTGTCTGTTATTTGAAGGATCCCGGTTCGGTTACTGATAAAAAAGTAACCGTAGGTACTTTTTCGACTGCCTTTAAGAGTGGACTGAAAGGGCTGAAATAAATAATTTATTCCATTATCAAGGCCCATCGATGTTGTAGGTGTTAAATATTAAAATAACATCGATTTAGCCGACGTCCATCACCCGTTTACCAATCGATATCTCACGCGACATTGAAGCAAGGCTGACTGACTATTTATAGGAAAAATTGATTTTATCACACTTAAAAAGTTCTTTTATAGGATTCATCCTTACAGCAGATGACTTTTGAAGACCTGGGTATACGAAGTAGAAGTTTAGACGAATTCTTTTTTAGACTAAACGTTTTACAGAATACTGCCAGATGTAAATAAACGTATAAATATTGCACAATATAAATAATTATTAAACAGGCGTTATACCTACTATTTTTCAACATTGTGCCAGTGGTTAAAGTTAATGGTTAAAGTGCCTGTCTAATGACAAAAGGTCCCTTTGTCGACCATATTGTCGGTATGGACATATTGACTGGTTATTTATAAGTCATCTAGGTAAGTCATTATAAGATATAGGTAGTCTAATACTGTTCAATGTTCAGTAGCTCTCGAAATATTTAATTCATATGTGGTTTGAAAAAGGTAGTACGAGTTTCTTTTTTCTTCATATATGGCAATGGTACAATTAGCACGCTCTGCCAGACTCAAGTTTTTTTCGTAATAGACAATTCCAAAGTCTAAAAAGTATCCTATCAATGTCCAGTCCCGTCGAAGTAAAGTCAGGACTCGTTCAGTAAAACGATAGTAGGTCTACTGAGGACAGAAGAGGACTCCTTGGTAGCACACGAAAAACGCGGTCCCATCCTTTTGTTTGATTAACACAAACACCACGCACGAAATCACTTTGAAGTTTATTTAATAAACGATCACTATTAAACCGCAAAACGTCTAATATACAATTTCTGCAATAATCAAACAAAAACTCAACTTCACTCCTAGAATTCTCGCCAAAAAGTTGTAGTACGAAGTTTCAAATTTGATTTTTAATCCCCCCCCCTCCCCCGCATTTGTTTCACTCCCCTTAAAAGTTACGGTGCCATTAAAACACCATTGCCATTATGCTGCTTGTACACGTTGGCCTAACGCATTGGGCTAACAGGCTAGGCCAGCATAACGCACCCGTTTGCGCTAATCCTTCGATGTGTGGAGAAAAACCGATCAATTACGGGTTGCCGGCCAACGTTGGTCACCAATGACCAGACTACGCCAAGACGCCTAGTACATGTTGGTCAAATGCCAACCAACGTGTAGAAGGGCCATTTGTGGTGACGTAGTCCCCCAGCGCTGGTGGAACCGACTTTGTTATCCGTAAATTGCCTTTTACGACACTCGCGGTAAGATATGGGGTCGTGTTTATTGTCGCATTGTCGTACAGCAATGCGATAAACTGATATTGACCTCAACCGACTTCTTAATTAGGACACACGGTAAAGGCTGTCGCTTTTTGCTATTTCGAAAGAGGGTGGATTTGAGGCTGATCCAATTACCTATCATTGATGGTTATACGTGACGGAATTACTTAGATTGCGTGTGTGTATTGTGTAACGCACACCACTGTTACACCCGTTTCACGCGTTTTGGTTCCTTCTGAAAATCAGCGCTGTATGGTATTTTTACGGTATACAGCTTGTGCTGACACGGATACCCTTTGGGAGCATCCATTAATTACGTGAGCTGTTTTTTTTTTAATTTGGACCCCTTGGTGAGATTTACGCTACAGCAGTTCAATGATTAATTGATTTTCATAAAGTAAGAAAATAATAACATTAAGGTGCATTATAACGAATTTATTTAAATTTTATAAAATTAAAATTCAAAACAGACAGCAGCATCATCTTCCTTAAATTTGTACTCACTCCCAGCGCCGGCTCTAGCCCATGTAGCGCCCGGGTGCAATCAATACCCTGGCGCCCTCTAGTACTCTTTGGAGGCGTCGCGAGCGGCGCTCGGCGCCCCCTAACACCCTGCGCCCCTGTGCGCCGCACACCCTGCACCATAAGTAAATACCATAAGTGCCCGCGCGCCCATTTCAAATGAACTTACACTCTATTGACTTAGAGATCATTTTGCTACCGGGCGGCAACGTGTCAAACGTACATACATACACTGTCTTTGGATTAGAGATTTTGCCGCGCGCGTGTTGTATTAAATAAAATTGTTATTTGTGTAGTGTAGTAATGCGGTATGACAAGCGCCGAAAGCGTAATAAAAGTAAAAAAAATATTATTGTTAATGACTATTTTTTTTTTGCTTGCGCATACATATTTGTCGTAAGTAACAAGTATATAAAACTTGTGCAATGGCGTTAAGTTCAATGAAATATCCAAAAATTCAGCGCTCGACAGGCGCCCCTTGCACCCCCTGGTAAAGACGGCCCTGCTCACTCCACGGGCATTCATATAATTTTTCTACTGCAATAATAGGACACAGTTCGTCCGTGTTTTTTGGTAATATAGGAAGACAGCCATCAGAAGTCTCTACATCCTCCTCGTGCATCCACTCCAGCCTTTCGTCTACGACGCATAGCAGCAGCTCAGCACGTCGGGTGATCACTTGATGTTGTTGATTAAATGGTTAAATGTATATTTTTTAAAAGTTGACGTGAGATTTTCAATTATGCCCCCCCCCCCCCAGATTAAATGAGATTTGGTGAGATTTTACTGGACCCCCCCATTTTGAGCTCACGTAATTAATGGATGGATACCCCCTTTCGACACACATGGGACCGTGCAGTTTTTATCGCCTTGTTTTAATTTCATTTTTTTCTTTGCATAACTATTATTAATTAATTTTAGAATAAGACATTGTCACGTTATTGCGATCACTTGTGTGTATTTAATTAAAAAATCTATCTATCTATCTATTTACGCCAATGGGAACCGTTATAGTGCGGTACTTGTATGTTCCGCAAATTTACATGTTTTAAGGCTAATTCGACAATTACTTACCAATCAGCTTATGTCTCTCCACTGCTGGATTTAAGCTTCTTCCAAGGCTCACCACCACGATCTTCGGCTCTTCTTATCCAACCACCACCGGGGGACTTGTTCTAGTCTTCAGTTCACCTGGCAGGTGCGCGTCCCATTCTTCGCTTTTGATACGTGATCTCTATTCGAAGACTCGTCTGCCACATTGGTTATTGATTCTGCGGCAAATATGACTTGCCCGTGTAAGGACTTACCCGGACTTTGCCCGGACTTACCTGTCCGTGTAAGAATGAGTTAATCAACTAAAGTGGGTTAACATCAGTAAATAATTCTAAATAATTGAAACCCCTTTATCTAAAGCTAGTTAAAAAAGATATAAAGGTTATCGGCATCTAATTGGCAGTGGTTGCCTAGCGACGCTTTGTTAGCAAACATTTCATCTTGGGAAAAAATAACGTAGGTTAGGTGATTTTAGATTTTAGGCGAATCTCTTGGTTTAGGATTTGATCAGGTGAAGAAGAGCTTCGACGACTTCTTGAGCGACTTTGTACTTATGGATCCGGTATATCGTCAGAGGTCATGACAATTATAAAGAGTTTAGGACATAGGAATAAAAAATAATACGAACAGAGAAGGGGAATCTCGTTGTGCGTGTCCCAAAAACTGCGTTTTTAACACCTTTTTGAGGGGGAGAGTGCACGCTGCAATCCAACAGCCGGTGGGCGCGCTCGACTGGCCACGTCACCCCTCTCTCACAGTAGACTACCTTGAAATGTAGGTACTGCATTTCCCACTTTATCTTATTTCCCTAATGTACGTACGTGTTTCGGTAGTGTGTGAGGTGTGCCAGAGCCCATTCCCATCCTATCCCTCCCCATTTTCCCAACCCTTTCACCAAATCCATTCCTATATCTACACAGGTAGGCAGCGCATCCGGGGTCGTGCCAACGTTTGTCATTTTGGACTTATGTTGGCATTTATCGCGGATGTCTATTGGTGACATTATCCACTTACCATCAGGTGGACTGTATACACGTCTGCTGCCTTGGTCCATAAAAAAAAACCTTACTTATAGTATCTACGTATGTAATAATTTATGATATACGTATACCTATTTAGTTAAAACGTTTGCTTAATTATAAAAAAAAAAAACATGAAACCGTTCTTTATCAATAGGTTTATAAAAAAGCAAGGTATCAATGTGTTCTCAGATTTATACACAGATATAATAAGAAACCGTTTTATATAGGTACGGCTTCTACTGTCATGCCTTCTCGCTCGCACAAGGGTAGGCACATTTTAGGAGCGAGTACAAAAGCGTGAGAGTGGACGCTATTTTTGCTTATAGTTAGGGAGCTGAAGACATTTTTTTATATACTTGATATTAATCCTATCTTTATCAAAGTCCAATTCAAAATGGTGCACGTATATATAAGTAATTCACAGTTTTACTATGTACGTTTTAGCACCCGGGTTTGCTTGTTTTATTATTTTGATTTCATTGATGTATTTTTTTTAAACTACATATATGTTGCACACAAAAATAGTACAAACAAGTTGGTACGGTAGGTACTTAGATATAAACTTAGGTAAGTATCTTAGATTTAAATTATATTAGGTTAACTATTTAGTTTTAAGTTTCCTAGTCAAGTTCCGTCATCGCCATCATTAAACGAGCAATTCTCGTATGTATGTTTATATGTACGTAGTAATATTTCAGGCGGGCGAATGTATATATACAGTGTAACATTAAAAAGCAGTAAGTTTCTGAGTTTTTAGAGATGATTCGAGATTTACTGAACCGATTTTAAAATTTCTTCCACTGTTGTTTAGGTATTTTTTCCTGTTCTTGCATAAGCTAACAACCTGAAGTAAAACCTAAAGCTTAATTTATAGTTAGTAGAAAATAATATGTATTAATTAACTTATTTTAATTTTATTATTTTTATTATTTTTTTATTTTATTTTGTTTTTATTTTTATTTTTGTATTTTTCTTATTTGTTTAATTAAATAGTACAGTAAATTGTAATTTAACCTTATTTAATTGGATTTATGTACATCCACATTTAAATTTATTTTTTTGGGTCATACTCGTATTGTATCATATTCGCATGCCTCTGTGTTGAACTTGTATGCACCTATTAAAGTATTGCACGCGGTATTTTGAATCTATGAGTTTTTAACATTTGTATTTTTTCGTGTAAATTCTGTTGGTGTATCTTGCAAATAAATAAATAAACTTAGGATAACATAAATTGAAATAACATATTAGGGGCCATTCATTTATTACGTAAGACGATTTTTGCCAGTTTTTGACCTCCCCCCCTATGTAAGAAAAAATAAGAATAGGCCGACCCCTTCCCCCCTGTTTAATATTTATTACGTAAGAATCTAAAGGAAAAAATGAATACACATTTGGTTTGTTTTAATTTTTACCTATATCGTTTACCTGTACGCATCCGAGCGCGCGCCTCGGCACTCGCGCGGATGCCCGCGCTTTTTCAAAGTATAATCTTGACTTTGCGCATTTTTGTGATCTTACGTAAGAACTATCAAGACTCCCTCTCACCCCCTTGTAAGAAAAAATAAGACATGGTCGACCCCCTTCCCCCCAAATCGTCTTACGTAATAAATGAATGGCCCCTTACGCAAAAACCACAAACCTGCTGTGTTTTGATAATAATTGGTTTATCGACTTCAGTTTCCACATTTGGTTCCAAACAACAAATGCTGGACGATGAAGGGCAAGGTGCCGTTCCTGGCAAATTCATAGATGGAACGGCGTCTGGTTTTAATCTTTTATTCGTTACCATTGTATTTGAAAAATGTGTGGAACACACGTAATACTTGGAGCGACTTTCTTTTCCTAATAGATCCTCACGCCCTATAAGTGCAGTCCATATTCTTCTTCTGTAGAAAAAACAGTTTTTTTTAAAACAAAAGAAAGAATAAAAAAGCGACCGGCTCCCGGACTATACGAAAAAAAAGTCCAAATTTTGTAGGCAAATTCGTTGTTCGACGATGCATGCCTGGTATGTTTCTTAATATAACAGGTAAGTTGTTAAAATATGTATATAATATACTCTTATTAAAAAACTCGCGCACTTAAAATAGGACTCAAAATTACCGAAAACATATTTTGCTCTCGCTCGCGCATCTTACATGTGATCAATAAGTGAACAATACCTACATGTATGTACTTCAACTTAAGTATTTCAACTTTACGTAAAACACGTTAAACACTTTCACAGTACAGCAACTCAGAGTACTTACCTAGTTTATAAATTATAACCTAAAAATAAATTCGTAAATATTACTCACCTTTCTTCATTTTTGGGTATACTGAAGTAACTCAGGTGTGGCATTGTCCTTGAGTTATTTGTACACCCAAATACACCACAATAATTCGCTCCCGGTGTCATGTTTAAAGGTCTTTTTTTCTTATCGAAACGCGAGCGAGCGCAATCCAGCGAGTAGCGTCTGGCGGCTTGTATGATACGTCATACGATGTATGATACGATTACGATACAAGTGCGAAACTGTAGGCTTGTAATTCCGGCCTTGGAACGCGTTTAGCGCACGCGTTTCATTTTTGTACTCGTATTATTTATTACTAGCGACCCGCCCTCGCTTCGCTTCGGTTTATAAGTTTTTTTCTTTACAATTTTTTTTTTCAAAATTTCAGAAACATTTCCACCATACATTATATTCGTGTAACTCTTACGGTTTTTGCAGCGCACGCCAAAATAGCTCGCAGATGGCAGAGTTTTTTCCGACTTACTTGACACTTATCGTTATATTTTGGCCAATTTACACAATATCTTTATAAATTACAGTCTATGTGTTATTCTGATGTATGAGCTATATTATTGTAAAGCTTCATTAGAATCCATTGAGTAGTTTTTACGTGAACGAGTAACAAACATCCATACATCCGTTTATAATATCAATGGGATGGGATTCTTATGATTAGGCGTAAAAAGTGTACTTCTCGTATAATATAATGTCATTTGCTTTTTGGAGTTGCTTTGGGTAGGATGGTAAGTGATACCGTAGATTTGTATGAACTGAATAATTTATTGAAAATCTTATCTCCATTTTATACAGAAATTAATTATTATTAAAAACCTAATAGGTAGTCAATGAAAAATATTGCGTCTTGACCAACAGCGAGCGAGCATGAACGATTAATATTTTTCGCTATCGATCTGTACAAATCTAAGTAATAAGAGAATTATTTGTGTTTCTGTGGATCTGTAAAATCAGTGGCACACGCCCCAATAGATTGTTAAGTATACATAACAATTATTAAAAAGCTTTTTCTCATAAAAGTAGTTTTCTTAACATAAATTTCATAATTTAACTACTCGTAATATTAAGACAGGATATGTTTTAGACTTTGAAATTGTTCAATACTTGAAATGTTAAAAACTTGACACTGGCAGAATGTGCTAATTACACCATTGCCATATATGAAGTAAAAAAAAGTCCGGGACTCCCATATCTCTATTGTCACAAAATAAACTAAACCTAACCATAGAAATAATAAATACATAATTAGATTATTTACTTGAATTATTTACTATTCTCATGTCCTAACCTACCTTTAAATTTGCTGTCACTCAGTATTGCTGCTTATTTCATTATTTCCCCAAAATGTACCCTGAGGAAGAAATGTTTGAATCGTTCTAATTATACGCAATTAATATTTTATATATATTAATTAATCATACATAATATACATATATGTACTAACCTTAACTGCGTACAAAATTTAGTATAAATGGTGTAGTTCCTCAGCGCTTGTGATAGGAGCTTCGTTATCTCTTCGTCGCCTGTTAGGACACCCACGGGGACAATTGGTGTAGTGCCATTTTTTTTCTATTTACTTCGACCAACTCAGGATCATAACATTTTTATCATAATTTATTGTTAATTAGAACTTAATTAAAAAAAAATTCTTAGCCTATAGTTAGTGCCACACTAACTATAGGCTATATAAATAAAATAAAATATAAATAAAATATAAGTTAGAATGACGCTGATTTATTTGTCAGCACATGTACCATACGACAACGGTTCATGTACTGACAGTCGAAGCAGTTCGAAAGCGTTATATAGCCACACCAGGGCCGTCTTTACCAGGGGGTGCAAGGGGTGCGGTGCACCCGGGCGCGGAGCGCCCGGGGGCACCTGTCGAGCGCTGAATTTTTGGATATTTCATTGAACGTAACGCCATTGCACAGTTTTATATACTTGTTACTTACGATAAATATGTATGCGCAAGCAAAAAAAAAATAGTCATTAACAATAATATTTTTTTTACTTTTATTACGCTTTCGGCGCTTGTCATACCGCATTACTACACTACACAAATAACAATTTTATTTAATACAACACGCGCGCGGCAAAATCTCTAATCCAAAGACAGTGTATGTATGTACGTTTGACACGTTGCCGCCCGGTAGCAAAATGATCTCTAAGTCAATAGAGTGTAAGTTCATTTGAAATGGGCGCGCGGGCACTTATGGTATTTACTTATGGTGCAGGGTGTGCGGCGCACAGGGGCGCAGGGTGTTAGGGGGCGCCGAGCGCCGCTCGCGACGCCTCCAAAGAGTCTACTAGAGGGCGCCAGGGTATTGATTGCACCCGGGCGCTACATGGGCTAGAGCCGGCGCTGAGCCACACGACACCACGTGCTCACAAATTTCTAACCACTTAAGGCCGATAATTTATTAGTAGTAATGTCTAATATTGCCTTTTTGTTCCAGGAGTTCCAGGAGTTGTCGAAGATGGACAGTCAGATACTGGGAACGTCCGCGCCGCCTACAACTGTCGCTCCGTTATCCTGCTCCATTGATCTGCCCTCTGACACCATCGCTCAAGTGAGACAAAAGCTTTTAATAACCTATTTTAAGAAAGGGTGGGCAAAATAGGTTAAATAACCTATTTAACCTATTTTGCCCTTCGGTCTACCCCATAGCTCTGCTTCTCTAAGTTCCTCCCCACTTCCCGCACGTGTCGGTGAAATCCCCTCTTGTTCTGCCAAAAGAACTGTATAACCGAACTACTGGGGAAATAAAGAGTCCAAGCAAAGCAAATCTTTCCTTTCGTTCACATTTTTTAAATCCGCCTTTCGTAATCTATATATATATATATATATATATGTTAATAGACTTCGACACCGTTTTTTTTATCATCATGAAAGTTGGCACATATATGTATTTTTTTATGGAGGTTTTTATGCTATCCACTTTGTTGTAACTCGCGACTAGATGGCGCTGCATCACAGCAACTTCTATACCGTTCAACCGATCGCTATGAAAATTGGTATACATAGGTATTTAAGCACGAAGAATATTTTCGAGTTATCGACTTTGTTATAACTCGTCACTAGATGGCGCTGCAGCACATCAACTTCCATGGCAGGACAACGTCTGCCGGGTTTTGCTAGTTATTTACAAAACTGAATAAATAAATCAATAAATAAACTCCAATATCGCCTCTTTGGGTCCTTTTTACTTGTAAACTGACGTATAATTTTGAGCTTTAATATAATTCTTTTGCAGTTTCAGAGTATCTTTTAAGGATTTCCTACTGCTTTTTGTCGAGGCCAGAAAGTCAATGAAATGAGTAAGTTAGTTTTTACAGTTTTGTCTACAGGCTACCCTGTCACCGGATAAGGCAAGTTCCCTGCTCTCAGTGCAGTCAGCGCCACCAGAGCAGCGCGAGCGACCGGTCAGCCTGCTGCTTGAGTTACCGTTAGCCACTGTAAGTGTCAATGAAGCAAGGATACTAAGTAATACTAAGTTTCTCAAACGCCACGGGAAATGCGACCTATTGTATGCGACCAAACTTTATACGATTCTCGACTGCAGTTGTTCCAAGATAATAAAAACTCGATAACAGCTGTTTATACTAGACTAGCGACCCGCCCTCGCTTCGCTTCCGTTTAAATTTTTCTTTTTCAAAATTTCGTAATAAAATATAGCCTATATTAGACACAGCTAATGTAGCTTCCTATTTGTGAAAGAATTTTTGAAATCGGTTAAATAGTTGCATTAACAGTACTTGTAACTAACTTCGGCGATATTTCCTCCATCACTCGTGATATCAACAACTGTTGCTATCAGCAAACCGTTCAGAAACATTTTCACTAGCAAGAAAGCTTTCCATTCTGCAGTCCCTGTCACTTCTAAAACTTGATTCATATACATTTCTATCTTCTCTTCCACAGCAAGTGGGCGCCTACCTCTCAGCGATGTCTCCAACTGAACAGGAGGAGGATTCGCTGCTGACGCTCTCGTCAGTGACAGCGCGACCGCTGCTCGCTGCTTCGAGGAAGCTTCGACAGCCGCCGAGTAACGCTGAGTAAGTTCTTGTCTTTGGTAGATCGTGTGGTATACTTTCGCAGAAAGAAAGATCGCAGAGTTGTAGCGTAATTATGATGCTCTGTAGACGGCGGGTTTGACTAGTGGCATTTCCGTATTCACAGGGCCCATTTTTAAATGCTGACGATGATAATATGACAGAACGAATGACTCTTCTATACTCTTATCGATCGCGTAGGTCGCGTGATTGCGAATTTCAATTGAGAAATAGGAACAAAGTCGGAAGGTAGCCGGTAGGTTCTCTGAATAGGAAGTAATTTTGCGTTGTTTAAAAAAATAATCACTAATTCTGTGGCCTAATCTGTGGTGTATGTTGGCGTCAGAATGAGTGAATACAGACGCGGAATCGTCCATTATAACGTTTATTAATACGCTGCAGACACTATTAACTTTTTAAAATATTCTCTATTAATTTCCACATTTTACTTAAGAAGCCACAAAGAATCTTTGACACAATTATTTCTCTTTTATATCTGACCATAGACTTACAACAGTTACAACACTGTTAAGACTAACCATTTACCATAAACTTAGATTATGTAGATACACCACATAACCCGAAACGAGCCAAATAGTTTCTGGGTAGGAACAATTGCTACGCATTATATAATAAATCGTCTTCTGTTTTTTAATTTTCGCCCAATGAGTTGATTAGACGAATGACGACAATCAGTTCAGTGAACATATTGAACGATCAGTGAAGGACTGAACATATTGTATGGTTTTATTAAATTACATTTTTTTTGTTAAATGTCGTAATAAATTGAAGTATTCTGTGATTTCGTGATATTTCTTTTTTTTTTTGTTAACTTAGGTCCGCCAACGACACACCATACATTTTCTATTTAAACTACAAACATGATGCCTAAACATTATATGTATATATATATACTACATTATTGTATTATGGGTAGCCTCTTATAGGAGAACACAGTATTCATACGTGTTAAGTGAGCGAAATACAATCCGATAAGGCGGAGTGCGTGACGAAATCACTCCAAATTATTAAAATTAACAATTTAATGTTTCATGTCACCATATTTAAGATTTTCGACAGTTACGATATTCAAGCCGAAGAATAAAATCAACACAAAAGTAAAATAACAGAAAAAAAAGGAAACATTTTCAGAATGTATCAAGACTTATCCGCAATTCCTTTCTAAAAATATTAAATGAATCTTTACATACCTAAGTTCCGAACCATAATTCCCATAATCCCTGATTTCGTCATTTCACTCCGACATGTATATTGTATATATCTTATTGTACATGTATATCAAACTTCCAGCACCACCAGTCCGACAGATGGTGGATACGGCTGGGTGGTCGTCTTCGGCGCGTTCATGGTGCAGTTCTGGGTAGCGGGGCTCTTCAAGTCGTACGGCGTCCTCTACGTTGAGATCATGGAGACGTTTCCGGATTCTTCAGAGTCCGTCGCCTCCTGGATACCGGCGGCGTTGTCTACGCTCTGCTTGGCATTGGGTAAATTGTCTATGATTTATTTTGTTAACTACCAAATAATTTCAGAAATCAAAAACTTGTGAATAAACTAGCAGTGTCAGCGACTTCGTTCGCGCGAAGTTATGATTACCGTGGGAACTTCGTAATTAATCTGGACAAAAAGTACACTAAATATTAAACCAGCATATAAGTTACAACTATGCCAGGTTTTAATAAAATCTGTCCAGAGGTTTTTGCGTGATTCATTCAAACATACAGACAGTTGTTCTGGGCTCCGTGTCACATGTAGGTACATTGCAAAGACTTTTCTTTTTTTTTAATATTTCATATACAGACACGGCTCTGTTATTATTTTGCTGATTTCACTGACATTGATACATTCTAATAATGATGGTAAGTGGTCACGGTCTTCCATGGACACCTGTAAGACTATGGGGCATGCGGGTGGGCTGCCCACTGCGCAGAACCCTGTTCGCAGCTCTTTTGAAGACCGGAGAAACTCTAGCTGGCAGTCCATTCCACAATTTTCGAGTTCGCAGTACAAAGTGTGTTAATGACGGCACTGTACGCAGCAGGTCTTTGGCAAGGAAGTGGGGATGAACCGCACGACGATAACGGGAAGTGTTATGGTAAAAATCCGGCGTTGGCATCAAATTAGCTCTTCAAAACTTTCCCCATTATACAAAAATTCGAAGTTGCATCAAATTAGCTCTTCAGAATTTCCCCGTTATACAAAAATCCGAAGTTGGCATTAAATTAGCTCTTCAGAACTTTCCCCATTATACAAAAAACCGAAGTTGGCATCAAATTAGCTCTTCAGAACTTTCCCCATTATACAAAAATCCGAAGTTGGCATCAAATTAGCTCTTCAGAACTTTCCCTATTATACAAAAATCCGAAGTTGGCATCAAATTAACTCTTCAGAACTTTCCCCATTATACAGGCAGTAGACATAACATCTCTTGATATGACATAATCATTGATTTGTGCAACCGCATTTCCTTGACAAGAAGCTTATGCGTACAGTGCGGTCTTCACGACACTATACCGCGAACCCGAAAGTTAGGGAATGAGCTTACCAGCTAAGGTATTTCCGTTGCGCTACGACATGGGGCTCTTCAAGAGAGCTGTGAACAGGATTCTGCAAGGTCGGTGCGTACTCTCAGGCACCCTGATGTTGCAAGAGTCTATGGGTGGCTGTGACCATTTACCGCCATGTGGCCTACCCGCCCGTCTGCCAACTCTTCCACAACGTGTCACTGAAATAACGGAAAAGATGCAAATAGTGTGGCGCATCGACATCGGCGCAGTGCCGCTTACACTTACCCAGTAGCTGTCGTAACGAACGAACTCGCAATCTCTCGTAACTGCATCCGACTGCATTCACACCCAACTGCATCCGCTTCCGATTGCACCTGCATCCACGATATGAGCGGACAGCATGATACTGCTTTATCGTCATCATCGCTACACGCGATGGCCGTCTTCGCGACATCACCTCAAAGACCTGCGCCAGTGCATTGCTCTCTGGGTGGATAGCCCGATTCGGTTTTCGAATGCTGGCCATCAGTTTGACGCAGAACGTCACCAATGAGGAAGTCCTGGAGTAAATAAAGACGAGACTAGTAACGCGTACTCTTGCAAACCGTCAAGTGCAGAAAAGATGCATATCTGGGTCAAGATTTCTGGAAAGAGGCGTGGTGGTCGCAGAAAAAAGTCATAGCTGAGTAACATACGGGAGTGTCGGGAGTGGACTGGCGTCGCGAGTGCCGCCGAACTGTTCGCCTCGCGAGAGACACAGCAAAATATTCGGAGCTGATTGCCAACCTCCACTAGTTAGAGAGGCACCACAAGAAAAAGAAGTGACAATTGTGTATAATCTTTTCCCCAGCTCCTCTTTCCTCGGCCCTCTGCGAAAAGTACTCCTGCCGTCTGGTGGTGTTTATCGGTGGCTTGTTCTGTGCGACTGGACTGGCGCTGTCATACTTCAGCACCGGACTGCTGCATCTACTGCTCAGTTTCGGGGTTATGACAGGTGAGAAATGTGTTTACTTGCATTTTTGATGTTTATTGAAACATCCTCCTATTTTCTCTATTTTTATACTATATGTTTGTATTATACTATATTCACGCCCGAGCCGTATGAGAAACTCTCCTGTAAATAAGCGATATTCGCTTGCGGTAATGATATTCGCGTGGGCTCGAGATAATTCCTTCGTTCAGACTAGTGATGGGTAACTACGGAGCTAATGAATCAAAAGAGTTGAATCCGCGAGCGGAGCAGAATTCCTTAATTGTTCTATCGAATTGTTATTCATTCCGATTCCGGCGCTAATCATGATCGTGAGTGTAATCGCGCGTCGGCACTTGTCGGGGGCTCAAAATCGAGATGCAGGCATGACCCTTTTTTTTGTTTGTACAACAACCGTTAGAGAAAGGGAATGAATCGCTCTGGGAAGGTTATTAAGTAGGTGAATCAAAAGAGTTAATGAGTAACTAAGAGGAGTCGGATCCGCGAGCGGAGCAGGATTAAGTGAGTTAAAACACTCCGAGAAGTCTTGATTACCCACCACTAGTTCAGACGTAGATAGTTTTCGCTAATCGCTTCGGGTAGCGATATACCGCGTATATGTAGGCTAGCCCCAGTGTTAACAGTATCCCTTACCCAATCAGTAAAAAGCGTGCCTACGCGATATTCGCTCTAGCTGGAAAAATCGCGCGACTTGCGGTACTCGTGCAATTTACCGGACGGGAGGAAGGTCTTAAAGCGAGGATCCTCACTTGCATTGAGACCGTTGAACTATTATTTTCATGTCTGTCTTTCAATCGTTATCTTGTGCAATTTGTACGTGTCTTGGACGAGAAAATGATTCATCGCTCATAGTTTCTCGTGTTTGGTCGGACAGCAGCCTTAACTGCAATTTTGAAACCATTATATACCTCATCCATAGTTGTTAAGTAATTCGTCATGCTCGTCTCCCAAAGATCAGTATTGTCAATTATGTTGATGGAACATATTTATGTAGTCCTCTTGTAATTTCTCCTCCTATTATGGTTAGGGATAATAAAGCGGGTACCACAAGCCCTGATAAACTACACCATCTCTAAAAGAGTGGACTCGCCAACTCGTATAGCCAGTGTGACGTTCCAAGGTCTTACAACCTCATGCACAAGACAATATGCTTGTGGAGACCCATGTCCAATGCCCCATGTGCATTATAATTAGCAAGATAACTGATTGCAGGTATCGGCGGTGGTCTTTCCACCACTCCAGGCATCGTCATAGTGTCTCAATACTTCGATAAACACAGGTAAATGATTATTTCACACGGGTAATGTTAACGTTTTCATTGTTAACGTGGCAGTCAACACGCGGTTCACGTGATGGCAAGTGGCTACCGCCGCCCATGGTCACCTACAACACCAGGGGTTATGCGGGTGCACGCCGGCCTTGTAAAATCCTTTTCACAGCTTTCTTGAATAATCCCATGTCGTAGTGTAGCGGGAAAATCTCAGCAGGCAGTTAATTCCACAACTTTCGGGTTCGTGGTATGCCTAAAGTGTCTTGAAGATCTTGAAGTCAAGGAAATGCGGTTGCACAAGTCAAGAATTACGTCATGTCAAGAGATGTTACCAAACCGCAGAATAGCATATCTGGGTCGGTGCACCGAAATATCAATACCCAATACCAATTTTCCTCCATCCAACGACGATCTGTTCTAATTGTTGACGATCCCACTCTCACAGGCGATCTAGAACTCCCCAGAGTCCGGAGAGACGTTGCGTCCCTCTGCGTGTTCTACCGCCTGTACGACGGGGAATGTTCTGAAGAATTGTTCAAATTGATGCCAACTTCGAGTTTTTACCATCGTACCTCTCGTCATCGTCATGTGCTTAAACCACACTACCTTGACAATGAGTCGCTGAGTACAGTATGTTTTTTATGACATTCTATACCGTGCACCCGAAGGTTTCTTCCAGGGCTTTGGTGAAAGTAAAAAATTAGTCATAGTATCTATAGCAGTAATCGCCTTCTATTTATTTTCAGAGCCCTCGCGAATGGTATATGCGTGAGCGGAACCGCTGCTGGTAGCTTCGTATTTCCCATGCTGATAGAGAAGCTGGTCGATGTATATGGGCTACATGGCACTGTTCTTCTTTTAGGTAAGTTAGGTGATGATTTGGGGAACTTTATGATCAACGGTGATGACTTAGTGGTCGGTACATATTCTGGATTCAAATCGTGAGTTCCAAACGTTAGACGTTATAATTATTTAAATAGGGGGTAAATCATTATAAATTCAATAATTGAGGGTAGGTATGAGACTTGATTTGACAGTTGTGAAATCATTCATTCATTTATTTTGCCGTTATCTTTTAGTTATAGATTATTTATCGATATTTGTTAGATACCTACCTAACCTTTCGCTCCAACAATAAGGTCCAACAAATATAGTGTAAAATATTTTAATATCTATGTCAATAATTACGCTGAAACTATTATAACTAACTAAAAATAACACTTAAATAATATATAATTTTATGTTTAATTTACTCGTGTGTGCATAACACATGACACTACTTAGTTGGTACTACTGATGCCCATTAACAGAAGCGGACGCGGCCATAGGTCAAAGACCTCAGCGAGCGAGTGTGGATAATGTTATGCACAAACGAGTAAATTAAACACCAATTATTTATAAGTGTAATAAATAACAAATCACGAAATACATGTTATTTTTTAAATTATATATAATAGTTTTAGTCTACTGATTGATACATTAAAGTGTTTTTGTAGGAATTTATATATTTTGTATGATAATAAATTGTCATAAATAAATGAGTGAATAAACATCTCGCTCAGGTGGCGGTATGCTCCACGTATGCGTAGCCGCTACTCTCTACCGTCCGCCGCCGGCCGCCGAGCGAGTCACACCAGTAACCACCACCACTACTGAACACAGCACGCTGTTACACGACATACAGGAAGGTAGGGGGACTATCAAACCACTTTATTATTACTATATTGTTTTTCAAATCATTTTCTGTCTTGTTTTTTAGGTTCCTATTAAGCACTGTTATCACTTCTAAGGGACAAGATACTGCACGAACTATTGCCGATGTATGGACGTAAAGGGCTACATCACTGTTATTGTTGTGTGTTTATCTTACCTTTGTGGACTGTAATTCCAAAGGTTGCCTTTACGAATACGATGTAATTCTCTTTCAAATGACAAAGATAGGATAAAGTGATTCTTGCATCGTTTATAGTTCCCAACTCTTCCACTTCAAAGACGTCCTGACTCTACCACTTCAAAGAAATTTAAGCATTTAAGCTATAAATTCAAATCAACAAACCACTGCTTTATTTCTCGATATGCTAAGGGCTTTTGACTGTGTAGAATACACAGCATACTTCCAAAACAGTTAGATTTTATTGGTATTAGAGGCAACGCTTTAGACTTATTTGAAAATTATTTGAGTAACACACAGTAAGCAATAATCTTTACAAGCTTTAAATCAAAATGAATTAGTCACTAGAGGAAGTTCAATCGAAGTATGAAAAGACAATTATAGGGGTGCCTCAAGGCAGTGTACTGGGACTTGTATTGTTTTCAATTTACGTGACCGAACTATCTGAATTTTCAAAGCTCCATTGTATAATGGATTTATTATTATAATGGTATAAAAATAAAATACTGTTTCAATGTAAATAAAATCAATGTCACTAAAGTTTGAGTTCTCAAGATTTATTTCAAGATCAATTCAATTGAATGTCGTTTACAAAAATATATTGTTATAAAAATACGTCTTGATAATTACTAGTTCGAATGTCAACTATTGCAATTTTGGAATTGTTAATATCCATTTAAAATAAATCAGAATGTCATGTCAATATTAGTCCTTATTACAGAAACTCTTTACTATAGAAACATATATTTCCAGGTAAAATTGACCCAACCAAAGACAATCGTTTAGACAAACTCTTTCAACCAGACAACAGGCAGGAAAGCTTGTATCAGCCCGACTCCGAAATGGCTCTCAATCAGAAGAATGTACTCCTCACTGATGAGGCAAAGAGGACCAATCTCCTGAGTGAACTCATACATCCGAGTCTTATTGAGGTGAGTACTATCATAATACAGTATGTGTTCGGAAATTTCCCAATGCCTGAAACTGCTTTGTTTTGAATTAATTGATATAAATTCAGTTCCTCTAATCAAATAGTCAACTCATGGAATAAGCTACCTTAAGAAACAGTTAAAACAACAGTGAATGAATTAAAAAACTGTTTATACAGATAGAAGGCAGCACAAGTGTATTGATGTCGGCGCATCAGCATCAGCTGCTAGCCTAATACATAAGGTCCTACAAAAATATTGTAATCAATAAGTCAATCAGTACACTAAAACTATTACATCTAACTAAAAATTAACATATAGTTGCAGTGCTTGCACAAACCTGGGTTTACCGGTACAAAGTATAATAGGCAACATAAATGTTTGGTATAGAAACAAAAAAGGTCTTTGGTATAGAAACAAAAAAAAAAAGTATTTCATGATTTTTTATTACATTGGTAATTAGTGATTAATTTACTCGTATGTGCACAACACTATGCACACTCGCTGAGGTCCTTGCCCTTTGCCCGCGTCCGCTTCCGTTAGTGAGTACGCGTACCTAAGTAGGTATCAACTACGCAACGTGTACCGCTGTCTGTTTACATTTTGGATAAACTGGATTGGAACTAATTATAGCTTATAAGATTTTAAATAGTGTAGAATTTATTTAAACGTTACATAAGTCACAGTTATACAAAAACAAGATGTACCCTAGCCCTCACATTAGGATTGCCTATGTCTTTAGGACTAGTTCATTCCATAGTAACAAATTTGATATTATGTACACCTTTGGACATTATGTATGGGCATTATTATGTACAATGTATGTATATTTTTTTTTTTTGGGGGAGACTGCACGCTGCATTCCCACAGCTGCTGAACGCACTCGACTAGCTACGTTACTCCTCTCTCACAGAAGACTACCTTCAAAAATACTGCATTTCCTACTTAGTATTTCACCAATGTATAACTAGGCTAAAATTAGAATTACTAACCAAAGGAGAATAATACCTATCTACGTCCGTTATCAAGTTTCAATTTTTGATTCTATCACCTCTTTTTAGCCTAGTTATACATTGGTGAAATACTAAGTAGGAAATGCAGTATTTTTGAAGGTAGTCTTCTGTGAGAGAGGAGTAACGTAGCTAGTCGAGTGTGTTCAGCAGCTGTGGGAATGCAGCGTGCAGTCTCCCCCAAAAATATACATACACTTTTACCAGGTATCGGAATGTGCCTGGTCGCTTCTCACCGACTCGCGATTCCACGGTATCCTCCCAAAGCAACGGCCTAAGTTGAGGTCCGTTTCTTCCGTCGGTCTACCGGCGGGGGAGCCCTTGGGCTCGTTGCTGCACACACTCTTTGCTCCGGGCTGAGCGCCTTCTGCGTTCGCCCTAAACCATACTCTCTTGAAAGGTCTCTTGGTGACTCTTGAAAGGCCATTACACAATGTATAATTAAAATTATAAGAAAATTGTTTGCTTTGCCTTCCCCGGGATAATAAATCCTGACCACCATATGCCTACACCATCATATTCATATGCCTACAAACGGCATATGTTTCAATGTTTTTTTCAGGTTACTCGACAGCCTCTACCATCACAATTGTCAGACTCCGAAGATTCTGAAGGCATGGACGTACTTGGAGTTGTTGGTAAGCCACTTGTGACATATACCCCATGGTATGAGAATAAGTTTTCCAACTTACTGTACTGGTCTCTCTCTCTCGGAACATTTTTTTGTGCATTAACTGTTATAACTGTTACTGTCTCGTTTTGTTTTGGTGTGCAATATAGAGTTTTATCTATTCATCTATCTTTATCAGAAAGTCAGTATCAGCTTGATTTAATTGGCAGATAATTTATGAGTCAGATTGTTAACAGTTACTTTATCAGGAGGTGGTGAGAAAGGTCCTTAGATTTGTGATAATCAAAGTTATTCATTTTGCAGGATTGCCTCGCGAAGTGGCTCGTCTTCGTCTTCGTCCCACACGTTCGTCGTCCATTCTGCACTCCGTGGAAGACCTATCCACCGACAGTACTTGTGTTTATAAAGCCAGCAGACGTAAATTGAGTCGGTGAGTGAGACTTAGTCAATATTCAACAGTTGTAGAACTTTAGGGGCCCTCAACGACATACAAACTGTTACCGAAATAACACAAAACCTTGAAACACATCAAGTAATTTAAAATATATTAAGCTGTTCTAGCGAAAACTAAAATAATAATTTTAGTTTTCGCTAGCACAAGAAGACTGCCTTGAAATGTACTACATTTCCCAATATACCCTATTCCCCAATGTACGTACGTGTTTCGGTAGTGAGTGAGATATGCCAGAGCCCATCCCATTCTGTCCTATCCCTCTCCAATTTCACAACCCATTCTCCAAATCCATTCCTATATCTGCAAAAGTCGGCAGTGCATCCAGGGGCGCGGTAACTTTTTTTTTATGTACGAAGGCGTCAGACGAGCATACAGTCCACTTGATGGTAAGTGGATACTGTCGCCCATAGACATCCGCAGCACATGTCGACATTAGTCTAAAATGACGCACGCCCCCGGATGCACTGCCGACCTTTGGAGATATAGGAATGGATTTGGAGAAAGGGTTGGGAAAATGGAGAGGGATAGGATGGGAATGGGCTCTGGCACATCTCACTCACTACCGTAACACGTGCTTACATTAGGGAAATACGATAAAGTGGGAAATGCAGTACGTTTCAAGGTAGTCTTCTGTGAGAGAGGGGTAACGTGGCCAGTCGAGCGCGCCCAGCGATTGTTGGATTGCAGCGTGCACTCTCCTCCTCCCACTTTGTCATTCTGGACTAAAGTTGGCGTGCACCACGGATTTCCACGGGGGACAGTATGCTCGTCTGCTGCATTTTTCCTATAAAAATAACGTATAATAACTGTTTGTATGTAATAAAGAGTATTTATTATTATTATCGATCATGATGACATTTTCAAAATTTCAGTTCCCTGTACATCCGTCCGCCGCTCCCCACCAAGCTGATGCCCAGCAAGTTGGCTGAACCGACAATAGTGAAACAAGAACAGGAGACTAAGGAAGAGAACGTTGAGGAGAAGAAGAAGAGTGGTTGCATTGATAAGATCTCTAGGTGAGTGTAGTCAAATGTACAATGTAAGCGTTACCAGCCAATTTACGGTCATTTCTACACGGATCTATTTATACACATTGTTTTTTTTTTTATGTACGAAGGCGGCAGACGAGCATACAGTCCACCTGATGGTAAGTGGATACTGTCGCCCGTAGACATCCGCGATACATGCCAACATTAGTAAAAAATGACAAATGTTGGCACGCCCCCGGATGCGCTGCCTACCTTTGGAGATATAGGAATGGATTTGGAGAAAGGGTTGGGAAAATGGGGAGGGATAGGATGGGATGGGAATGGGCTCTGGCACATCTCACTCACTACCGAAACACGTACGTACATTTGGGAAATACGATAAAATGGGAAATGCAGTACAAGGTAGTCTTCTGTAAGAGAGGGGTAACGTGGCCAGTCGAGTGCGCCCAGCGGCTGTTGGATTGCAGCGTGCACTCTCCCCCCTCAAAAATGAGCATGAGGATTTGTGCATGAGGGATGTATGGCCTCTATTTTATACTATACTAGTTGCACCCGGCGGACGTTGTCTGTGTATATTTATTTACCTCTGTATATTAAAATCACAAATTATTCTGTTTTGCCGTCGTTATGATTTTTGCGATCGATTGAACGGTATAGAAGTCGATGTGCTAGTTAGTAGGTATAGTAGGTTTTTTTTAATGGACGAAGGCGGCAGTCCACCTGATGGTAAGTGGATACTGTCGCCCATAGACATCCGCGATACATGCCAACATCAGTCCAAAATGACAAACGTTGTCCTGCCCGCGGGTGCGCATTTGGAAATTCAGGAATGGATTCGGAAATAAGTTTGGGAAAATGAGGATAGGATCAATCCTATATACGGTAGTCTTCTATGAGAGAGGGGTAACATGACCCAGCGGATTGCATTTTCAGACAGTATTCTGTGAAAGGACTCATCCAACCGAGGACTAGTCCTCCCTCGTCAAAATAAGTCAATTCCTAATATTTCCTCTCGTTCCAGATACCTGGACGTCTCTCTCCTCAAGTCGTGGCGCTTTGGTCTTCTATGTGCATCAGTCGCTCTAATGTCGTGCGGCTCTCCGTACGCCCTGTACTACTTGCCAGCCTACACAGTCGCCGCTGGACATAGCAAGGCTGCTGCTGGTAAGTGGCCTATGAAACGTACTCGTCATGTTAACTGTGTGATTTCTTTCCCTATACGTCATTTAAATTAATACGGTCTATTCCATAACTAGTCTTTCAAATTTAGCTTGATTAGAATGACAGCTGTCAAAGTGCACCTATAAAAATAATTAATCCATGAAAATTTTAAAGTCACTGAAGGTACACGCAAGTATTTTTTTATTTGTACAGTCGATAAATAAACACATTACCTCGATTTGATCATTATTGTCCCAGCACTATTCGAGGCACTTTGACACCTGTCATTCTGATCAAGCTAGATTTAAAAGACTTAGTCAATTGTATAGCTCGTCTTCTGCACTAATTCACTTCATTCCCCACTCGTCCGATGCTGTAAGCAGTTAACCAGAAAATCAAATAGCTTTTACTGTAATTGCAACAAAATTATAAATTAGGTTGAATATAATCATTTATTTAAAATTAGATGCACAATCTTTAAGCGTCTTCTTTGCTTTCAATCATTTAGATGCGGGCTTTATGAGGTAAAGCGAACTAATTAAATGCCCTTTCAATATCCACTGCTGGATGTGGACCTCGTCTTGCACAATGTTCGTACTGCACGCGATTTACGGGCGAATTTCAAACTGGCCCGATGATTGTGGACGCGACGTATTGGCGCCTGGTACCTCGCAAACGCGCGTGTTGATTCGCGCGAAATTCGCCCTTTCTAGACAAGAAATGATTGCGATGTTTTATATATATGTAGTTTTAAGATTGTAATTAGATAGATCACTTAGTGTTGTAATTTATAAGTTTCGTGAAACATTTTTTTTATCTGAGAAGTAAATGATTTGAATTTAAAAAATATATATCTATAAATATCAGGTCACCTAGTAGCTGTAAGTGCCGTGCTGGACCTCTGCGGTCGGCTGGGGCTTGGCTGGTTGTGTGACCTGCATCTGTTCTGTAGAAGAAAAGCTTACATACTCAGGTAAAGACTAAAGTTGTAATATAGAACACTTTTAAAGATTTATCTATTACTGTAATTTGATATCTTTGTGTTTAGTACTTTTTATTGTAGGTACCAACCTACCGGTCCTATTTGTGTTTAGTACTTTTTATTGTAGGTACCAAACCTACCGGACCTATTTATGTTTAGTACTTTTTATTGTAGGTACCAACCTACCGGACCTATTTGTGTTTAGTACTTTTTATTGTAGGTACCAACCTACCGGATCTATTTGTGTTTAGTACTTTTTATTGTAGGTACCAACCTACCGGATCTATTTGTGTTTAGTACTTTTTATTGTAGGTACCAACCTACCGGATCTATTTGTGTTTAGTACTTTTTATTGTACCAACCTACCGAACTTATACCTATTATACAATAATGTAACATGAGGAAATTTTGCTGGCCTATGTTTTTAATTTTTTAATTGTGTTATTTTATCCATAGTTTGTTGTATTTGGGCTGTTTCATTCACTAGAACAGCGATGGCACGCGACAAATTAATTTGGACACGGCATTAATTAAGGAATTTGGGTACCTAAACGATACAATTTATTTTTTCGTCTACATTTGAGGTCATAGTAACAAAGTTCATTGCAAACGGGACCGCCGGTGCCGGAACGGCAACAGCACAAGTCGCACTCATTTTTCCTTTCATTTAAATACCATAAACATAAAACTGTTAATGTCGCTATTGCTGTATGAAATGTATATTTCTGGTTGCAAATAAAGAGTTTTAAGTTGATAGTATTTAGTTCTTTTTTTTTTCGACATTAATCACAGTCAAGATGGTTTGACGGCGCGTCTTGGACTCATTACATATTTCTTTAGAAAAAATATCACGTAGATCAATAAAGGTTCGCCATCGCTGAACTAGAAGATGTAATATGCTGAGCTGGGCGCTCATTTTGTTATTGCGACACACATAGTTTTGTACTGCTGTCATTTCGTTACTCTTTGTAAGTGTATGAACATTTTAGCGTCTGCGCATTCATTTTTTGTTACTTCAAACCAAAAGTTTAAAGGTTTGTGTATTGCTTTATAACAAATAAATCATTCATTATAAACCTACCGCTTGTACAATGGGGAATGCTCTGAAGAACTGTTTAATATAATTCCCACCTCGGGTTTCTACAAGCGCACCTCCCGTCACAGAAGTGCGGTCCATCCGCAATTTCCTCGATACGGAGGTGTCGCGCACTGTTCGTTCCAAAAATCGTTTTATACCGCGAACCCGTAGGCTGTGGAACGAATTGCCTCAAGAGGTCTTTCCATTAAGCTACGATATGGGATTCTTCAAGAAAGCTGTGAATAGGATTTTGCAAGGTCGGCGGCGCGCCCGCATACCCCCTGGTGTTGCAGGCGTCCATGGGCGGCGGTAACACTTGCTATCACGTGGGCCCGCTTGCTCGTCTGCCCACTTGTCTATAAAAAAAAAAATTAGGGTCTTAATACTAAATCATTAAAACCGACAACTTTTGTGCTAGGACTGAACTTGGATATTTTCCCTACAATAGAAATTTAAATTTTAAAAATATAAGTCTGTCTTTGCTACTCTTTTATATTATTTGTCTCTGTTTAACATAACCTTCGCTTGCAATTTCTGTTTCTCAACAGTTCGACAACGTTGTGTATTTTATCGCTTCACAGAGCCGATTATATTTTTAGGTAGTAACATAAGGTTTTTATATTTTTGTAAAAAAAAAATGCTTAATTAAAAAAGTCACAATACAAAACTTGTTAGTTTTAATGAGAGAAATTCGCTGTTAAGAGGGTGCAGTTATTTTTCAATTCACCTGTATACAGGTGTGCCAGGTGTACCAGCTATATATAGCTGGTTATTGTAATTCATTTCTCTTTTCAGTATCCTGGTGGCCGGCATAGCGGTATTGACACTTCCTAGTTTGAAATCTTGGTGGGCTCTAGCCATTGCCTCTGGTGAGTAATGGAGTTCCTACATTTACTCACAGCGATTTGCGGCTATTTTTTAAAACTGCGGCCACCAATGAAACTAGTATAAGTCGACAGCTGTCATTATTACAAGCAGTTTATAAGTAAATATTATAAAATTATTATAAGTATTAGAAAAAGTATTATTATAAGTATTATAAAAAGTATTATTATAAGTATTATAAAAACAAACTGAGGGGAATATTGATTCCCCTCAGTTTGTTTTTATATAAAAGGAAGGTATCAGACCACTCGCCTGTTGCCTTCCGGGATACATGCCAACATCAGACCAGAGTGACAAACATTAGCACGAAACTGGAATTTAGACCTGCCTAGTTTTAAAATATTTAGAACAAAATTTGGAAGAGATGAAACTAGAGGGAATTAGAGTTTTGGAGTTTATAGGGTTGAAAAGACAGGGGAACAAGAAGACGATATACGTTCATTTCTTTACAAAAAGAGTATAATGGAATAAGAATTTTCTTTTATTCCATTATACTCTCCATTCGATGGTATAGGATGGGATGGAGAATGTGCTCCTGGCATATTTCATCTGCTAGCAAAACACGTCTGTTGTAGCGCCACCTGCTGACAATTTGGCGTTTTAAGGCCATATATCCCTCGTACACGAGACAATGGACATGAAGAAGCCCATATCGAACGGTGGACGGTAAAGGGGTGGTTTCTTTTCTTTTTTGTTTCTAAAAACGAACGTGGAGCGCTGAGTGTGCGCTAATGAACTTTTAACACTGTAGAGTTAGCGCTTGAGCGCTGAAGCATTCGACGCTTGTTTTAACAACAGTCTACGGTTAAATCAACAAGACATGAGCTTTGCGTTTGTGTGAGTGCACACCTGACAGTGCGGATCATTCCGACAATCGTATTGATTAATTATGCACCCATTCACACAGATGTAAAGCTCATGTCTCGTTGCGACAATCGTATTGATCAATTAGGCACCCATTCACACAGATGTAAAGCTCATGTCTCGTTGATATCATTGTACATCTATTGTTACTGTCTATTGTTTATTGTCTATCGTCATTCCAGGTGCCTACGGTCTCTGCCTCGGCTGCTGGTTCCTCCTAGTTCCTGTGCTACTAGCTGATGCCTTCGGAACCGCTCGTATAGCATCTTCGTACGGCCTCGTCAGAATGTTTCAGAGTATTGCTGCCGTCTCTGTCCCACCTACTGCTGGTATGAATATTATTAATTTATTTATTTACTAGCTGCGCCAGTGACTTCGTTCGCGTGAACTTAAGAGTGATTCTCGTGGAAACTCTGTAATCGAGCTGGTTAAAATGTTTCCGAAATGTTAACCTTTTTTTTATAACATAATGTTAACCTTTTATTTGAGGGGGAGAGTGCACGCTGCAATCCAACAGCCGCTGGGCGCGCTCGACTGGCCACGTTACCCCTCTCTCACAGAAGACTACCTTGAAATCTACCGCATTTTCCAATTTATCTTATTTCCCTAATGTACGTACGTGTTTCGGTAGTGAGTGAGATGTGCCAGGACCCATTCCCATCCTATCCCTCCCCATTTTGCCAACCCTTTCTCCAAATCCATTCCTATATCCATCCACCAAAAGGTAGACAGCGCATCCGGGGGCGTGCCAAAGTTTGTCATTTTGGACCAATGTTGGCATGTATCGCGGATGTCTATAGGCGACAGTATCCACTTACCATCAGGTGGACTGTATCCTCGTCTGCCGTCTTCGTTTATAAAAACAATAAAAATAATAATAATAAGTAGTTAAGTTCGCGGCCTATTTATAGTGAAAATAATAAAGACTTTCTTGTATTACATAAATAGTTATTCAATGGAATATTGTCCATTTAATTCGACTATCTTTCGCCATTTTTCTGACAGAGCCATTATCCTATCGCTATAAAATTTTTGGGGTTTCTGAGCGAAAACTGATTTAAACGGTTTCTAGAGGCTTCTCTTCTCCGTAAACACCACAAATCTCTTTTCGAGCACTAGAAGTACCTATTCATAGTCTTGTCGGGAAAAAAATGTAAAACATATGTAATTTTCTCCTTATTAACTTATACTCTAAAATTGTTAATAATAAGTATCAAAGTGCCTACAGTCTATTTTTTTTTAAGAAACGAGTACTGAGTGTTTTTATCTCATATATCTAATACTGAGAGAAAGAGATGGGCGACAGTGAGGGGTGGGCCTTAAGTCGGTTTTATTTAATCAAATTATAAAGGTGTATCTAAACTGAAGTAAATGTGATAGTGATGTTAATTTATTTTTATAAAAAAAATATCAAAGATGTCCAATCCTTCCAATAAATATGAATAATAACAGAAAGTGAAAATCAGATAATTATAATGTTCTGTATTTTATGTAATCCATGTTAGTTAAAAAAATATATCATAATCACTTCCTTCTGAAATTGCATATCATTTGTTTTTCTGTAGATTGCAAAGGTCGCTTACTACACTTAGATATAGGAAACATTTCCGCCATGACGCACATTAAACACACTTCGTCCGGTTCACTCACTAAAACACGTGCGACGCGCAGGTAGTCGATGACTCGACTGAGCCAGTGGACATCTATAATACAATAATACAATTGTTCAGCCTCAGTGTGAAAAGGACTTTAGGTTGATTACGTGGACCAATAGCGGTGGTGCAAATTCTCGGTACTCGTTTCTTAAAAGAAATACACTATAGTGTTTGTACGTAATGTTCGTGATAATTAAAAGACTGCATTTGCCGTGCACTCATGAAGTACAGTATTGAAGAATCTTATCTGCAATGAGTCACTGAATTAACGCGAAAGCTGAAAATATTTATACAATGGGTTTTATTTATAACTAGCTGTGCCCGGCCACGCATTGCTGTGGCTGCCCAACAGATGGCGCTTACCCTGTTTTTGGGTAAAAAGCATATTGTTACCCTGTGATGGGTATATAAAAACACGCGCGTATTCGAATGCAACGTTGTGTCAGAACTTCAAAGCAATCGGTGAAGATCTTTCGGAGATTTAAGATTTTGAACAAACGAACGTTTACATTTTTATTTATATGGATTTATAGTTCATCTCTATTAAATCTTTCTTTCTATTCGCCTCTCTCGGTCCCGGTCACTACTCTATAATGAGCGCTACGAACGTTTTAAATAGAACAACGAAACCTTACATGTATGTGACCTTAAACATTTATTCCTTAAAATAATTTTCTTTTTCGCTGGAACGGTTTTATACAATATTTTAAATTAGTTGACGAGTTTCAGATTTTGCCTTATTTAAGGTGACACGTTATTTAACGCCGGCTATTGTCATTTGTTTTTGGACGCCATTTTGGATTTTCGCCATTTTTAATATTTATTTATCTTATTTTCCAGGTTTGGTCCGAGACATTACAGGCGGTTACTCCTGGTGTTTCTACGGCATGGGGTCCTGTATGGTACTGGGTTCGATTCCGGTCATCGCCTTTCATATATTCACCAAGAACGAGGACTCAGACTCAGCCGTTGACTGAAGAATTTCTCTAAAATTTTGTTTTCAAAAATGACTCTTTTGACGAAAATTGACGGTAGATAGTTTAAAAGATATCCGATTGATTTGTATCAGTGACGGTACTTCCACAGAAGCCCAAAAGCCCCTTTTTAATAATGTCCGTGTGTGACGGGAAGGGTATACCTAAACATATTTGAACCATAGAAATTACGGGATACATTTTTTTTATTTTAACACTAGCGACCCGCCCTCGCTTCGCTTCGGTTTATAAGTTTTTTCTTCAATTTTTTTTTTCAATATCAAAATAAAATATACTAGAATAGATATATTAGACAAGGATAATGTAGCTTGCTATTTGTGAAAGAATTTTTGAATCCAGTAGTTCCATAGATTACCGCCAACATACCTACAAACAAACACACAATTTTACATCTTTATTATATCGGTATAGATTATTTTTATTATTTACAATTCTTTAGAGTAAGTTGATTGGTTGAAAAGTGGTTTTTCATACATACATTTATTATACCTTGTACACTACAAAATAATTATTATAATTAGTATAACATCAACATTAGCTCTCATCAAGAACATGCTTTATATGAAAGCGAATCGTTGGTCCCATTTGGTGTCTCACATCCATTTATTTGCTATCAAAATAACCGAACCACAATGAACGAAAACATAAACCTGAGAGGACACTCACTTAAACTGGCAACTGTGCCGACGCAAGCAATCCGAAGACACACTTTTTGCGTTTTGTCTTTGCTTGGCGTGTGGGCAAGCAATCCGAAGACACACTTTTTGCGTTTTGTCTTTGCTTGGCGTGTGGGCAAGCAATCCGAAGACACACTTTTTGCGTTTTGTTTTTGCTTGGCGTGTGGGCAAGCAATCCGAAGACACACTTTTTGCGTTTTGTCTTTGCTTGGCGTGTGGGCAAGCAATCCGAAGACACACTTTTTGCGTGGTGTCTTTGCTTGGCGTGTGGTGAAAGACTGGAACAAATTACCGGAGACCGTTATTGGCGCCCCCTCAGTGAACTGTTTCAAAAATAGTCTGGACAATCATTAAAAAAAAAGTGCATCGAAACCTTGTACACGCATCAGCTTAAAGCTGCTAGTGTATCAAAAATAATATAATAATAAAACTTTATGATAAAGGTTTTTGTTTTAGGAGGCATACCAATAATGAATTAAATATTTTCATGGAGAAGGTTTCTATGCTATCGACTTTGTTGTAACTCGCCACCAGATGGCGCTGGAACACATCAACTTCTATACCGTTTAACCAATCGCCATGAAAATTGGTGTACGTAGTTATTTAAGCGCGGAGAATATTTTCGAGCTATCGAATTTGTTGTAACTCGCCACTAGATGGCGTTGCAGTACATCAACTTCTATACCGTTCAACCGATCGCCATGAAAATTGGTATACATAGTTATTTGAGCGCGGAGAATATTTTCGAGTTATCGACTTTGCTGTAACTCACCACTAGATGGCGCTGCAGCACATCAACTTTTATAACAGGAAAACGTCTGCGGGGTTTTGCTAGTATACTATATTTATCGATCCACCATCGACAACTACCTTGACTATCTGACAGATATAACTTATTAAACTTTCACGTTTTGTACGCATTTTATATTCTAAATAATAAACGCGTATAATAAAGGTATTTGTTTACCTTGTATCCGTACTCGACGTTTCGGCACCGCCTACACCAGCCGTGGCCACGAGTCGACTGAAGACGCCGGTAGTCTAGAATGCGAGCTGCGAGCAGTTTCATCAACTACCCACGTTTAGATTTAGATCAAAGGTTCTCGAAACTGTTTTCGGTCGCAGACAATTATACTATTAAAACCGTTGACCCCCAAACCAAATTACCTTATATACTCAAACTGACATGCAACATGTGAGCAAGTATGCATATGCAACGGTTTTTCATACTTGCACTTACTTTGTTACATTGGATGAGACAGTGCATGGACATGTTTGTGCTTGGTATAATTTCATGCAGTCTTACGTGTGACGCTTTTTGCGGTGCTGAGATGAAAAATCTTTATTTTCTTGACCACGCGAACGAAGTCGCGGGCAACAGCTAGTAGGTATATAAAAACTGCGGTGAATAAAAAGCTTTTAGTTCATAAGCTGTAGACTGTTTAGATTGTAAGTGTAATTTTTGAGATTTTCGAAAATATGTTTTCATATTATGACATCTTTTTTTTCTTCTTTGTTTCGTCCCCTCCTTTCAGTTAGGACCTCTTTGAATTTTATATACATACTTCTGTTTTTGTTTTGCTAAAATTTTTTCATGTCTAGGAGACACGTTCTTAACACTTTCCATCACTTTTTCTGAATTTGATACTTTTACTTAATTTCATTAAAAATATATCTTTAAAATGTACATTTAAGTTAAGATGCGGCGTTACCTGATGGTACACCAGTACACTCTGATGGTACACCGGTTCACTGATGGTACACCACTACACTGATGGTACACCGGCACACTGATGGTACACCGGCACACTGATGGTACACCGGTACACTGATGGTAACGCAGCACCCCCCACTGCTAATGGAACTACTACTATTAGATACCTGTGTAAACAGGTGCGAGTTGTACTTACGTACGGGGCGTGAGTGAGTGAGTGAGTGAGTGAATGAGTGGTTTGTGTGAGCCATAGAATGAAAGTTAATTTTACGACAGAAATTGTGTTAACAGCGTGCAAATACTTTTTATATAGGTAATTAATCTTGCAATTATAAATGATTTTCCAATTTGAAATTTCATTGTTACAAGATTATTTTAAAAAGTATTAACACGTTCCAGCAATTGATGTTTAAGATCAATTTGTAAAAAAATAATGTAATTATTTTATCATTTTCCTTAAAAGAATAATTTCGATTAAGAATATAAGAAGGGGACAATATACTCATATTAAAGCTAACTCGACTGCCATAAAAGGAATGTTCCTCTTTACAATGCAGAAAGTTTTATCTTAATCTGTGCAACCCTTGTATTTTAGGATACAGTAATTATAGATATCATAATATAAGGTCCTGCAAAAATAAGGTGAAATATTTTAATATGTCAATCAGTGCTCTACAAATATTGTATCTAACTAGAAATTAACATACATTGCATGATTATTAACATACATTGCATGATTATTAACATACATTGCATGATTATTAACATACATTGCATGATTATTAACATACATTGCATGATTATTAACATACATTGCATGATTATTAACATACATTGCATGATTATTAACATACATTGCATGATTATTAACATACATTGCATGATTATTAACATACATTGCATGATTATTAACATACATTGCATGATTATTAACATACATTGCATGATTATTAACATACATTGCATGATTATTAACATACATTGCATGATTATTAACATACATTGCATGATTATTAACATACATTGCATGATTATTAACATACATTGCATGATTATTAACATACATTGCATGATTATTAACATACATTGCATGATTATTAACATACATTGCATGATTATTAATATACATTGCATGATTATTAACATACATTGCATGATTATTAACATAGGTATATTGCATGATTATTAACATACATTGCATGATTATTAACATATATTGCATGATTATTAACATATATTGCATGATTATTAACACATATTGCATGATTATTAACATATATTGCATGATTATTTCATTACACAAAAATAAATAATGGTAATTTACTCGTATGTGCATTAATACGTTATTTATTCCATTCTTACTTACACGTACTTACCAATAGAAGCGGACGCGTTTCTAAGCGACCGAGTGTGGATAGTGTTATGCATATACGAGTAAATTAATCGCGAATTATTATAAGTCGTGTAATAGTTTCAGTGTACGAACAAACAGGCTCGTTTGCAGCTCGCTTTATAACGTTGTAGCCATTGCTTGATTACAAACGTTATTACAATTTAATTTTAATTACAATTTTAACGTTGATTGATTTTGTATTCGTTGCTCAAATTAAATAAACAAGTTTGTATTTGAATAAACAAAAATTTAATAACACGTCGTTTCTACCAGATACGTAACTGGAGTTTGTATATTTATTCGAGCACTCAATCGGATATAAATGACAAATGAATCAGAATGCACATGCAATAATAAAACAATTGTACGATAATTATTTATGTAGGTTACGGGGTTAAATAGATAATAACTGCATCCTCTTAACACTGAAACAATTAACATTGAAACTATGTAACGGTTTTTGTTTTCCGTACTTGATATTTCCAACAAAAAAGGTTTAAAGTCTGTGACTTTAAACCTGACGTCGATACTGGTGACGTCGCACACGGCATACAGCTAATGGCACCGTTACTACACGTACATGTATTTAAATGGTCGCGAGTGTACGTACGCGGGGCGAGTGAGTGAGTGTTTGTGTGTAATACGTGCTGAATTGTAAAAATAATACATAGTATAAAAGTTATTAGTTTTCACAAAAGAAATTCGGTGTTAAGAGGACGCAGGATTTTTTTTTATTTCTGCCTGTATATCAATATCACTTCAACTGAGCGATACTTTAGTGTAGTATAGCTTAGCTTATGCTATGTGAATTAAGCTTTAAGTAGATCATATCAAATCTAAACAAAATCTCAAAAATTACTAACGCGTGTATTAAATGTATTCTATAAAACAAAAAAAAATATCAAGCTGCGTTGAATTTGAATCGGGGTGTAAGGAAACAATTTATGAAACTGAAAGGGGTGACGTGGTACACCGTTCTAATCACCCCATATCACAAAATATAAATGTGGTTTTAAAAGAGCGTTCTAAGAGATGTCTGAGGAATTATTGGTGTTAAAGTCTGTAAAATCGGTGTTGAACATTGTTTAAAAAAACAGCATTAAAATAGAGTGAAATACAGTTTTTAAAAATAGTAAAAACAAGAATTAACGCAAACCTTATGGTGTGCGTTGCACACTTGATAGGTTCCTTTTTAGGTTGCAGTCAAAACACTTATTGTTTGAAAATCTTCTGTATTTCGTACTCTAACAATTAATTGATATCAGGCACAAATTATACAGCCTCATATCGCCATTAACTACAGAGAGAGAGAGAGAGAGAGAAGGGGAGAGAGACATATAGATAGGTGTTGCCAGGAATGATATGGAGAAAGATAGTAAAGCTGATAATCAATTTATTATTCTATAATATTCTAAGGTCTCACACGATAATTATAATAATTCCGATCTTAAATAGGATGTTTCAATATTGGGGTGTTTAGAGACATGTACGGAATAACCCCTTGGAATTTTCGGGAAGATTTTCATACTATGTATTGTTTATGGATGGATGAAAAGGGGAGATATCCCTAGATATAAAGGAATGGATATGTATTATTGTATTGATTTTATTGTACAAAGCATGTAACTATATATAATATTATTACTTTGTAATTGTAAGAACATTTAATAAATTATTAAGACCAACGTCTTTTTTAATTCCATGACCTGATAGTTAAAAATGGGGAATAAGTTCTATGTAATAAGTAATAACAATGAAGGCAGTACAAAGGTCCCGTGGGATAGTGTCCACGGTGGCTAAGACCACGGGGGAAAATTGAACACTTAATAGTTTTTTTTACACTGCAATAGCGGTGTTACCGCATTGCGCCAACTTTACTTCATAATTAACAATTCGTCAATGTCCAGGCCCATCGAGGTAAGTCAGGAGTCGCTCAGTAAAGCGATAGCAGGTTTACTGAGCACAGAGTCTGAATATATTTATTGTAAACTGATTGTTACATGGGTAACTGATGTGGATGGTACTGGTATTGTATGGTAAGAGTAACTGGTACTGATATGGATCAGGCGTACAGTACTTATATAGGTCAAGCATCTCAACAAGCGACCGCTCCGTGGGCCTCTCGCCTACCAGTTCAGCGGATAAGAACAAATTCAATTTAATAATAATCTACGATGTGGGGTTCTTCAAGAGAGCTGTGAATAGGATTTTGCAAGGTCGGCGGCGCGCCCGCATACCCCCTGGTGTTGCGGGTGTCCATGGGCGGCGGTAACACTTACCATCACGTGGGACCGCTTGCTCCTCCAACCAAGTCTATAAAAAAAAATCTCATTTCATATATTAATGTACTTGCCATTATAATAATGTACAATATACCTTAAGCTATTGTAATTACTTTTTGTTCAGAATCAGCCCCTTGTGGCCGACTCTGAATCAAACGCGATACGCGCATTAGAATATTAATCATAATCACAAATAAAATTGCCATCAATCTGTGGCGTCTGTTGCGTAGAAATTGTCCGAAGTCCACAAAGACGTGGGGGTCCTCACCACTTTACATTCACTGGGTTTATTTCTACAAATTGTTTTGTAGGTTATTATTTAATGCGTCCGACCGCCGTGCGGCCGCCCGAGCGAGATCCGAAGCGCAAGAGTGTGTGTAGTGTTGCCACTGACAAATGTCAACACCACCTTTTTTTAAATTTTGACTATAGGTCTACCGGAATCTCATGGCAAATGGGGAAATAAAAATTTGTTGTGTGCAATACTGGGGAAATTGGATTAAACGACCTTGATACTGTTTAATTTTTATTTATGTCTTTAGTATTAATGAACATGAAGTATATTAGGTATGTGTATGAAGAATGTTGTTATACATCGGGTTCTTAACATAGGAAAATATGTCATGAAAAATAAATCAATCGTATATTACTTTATATGTACTAATTTATTATATATCATTTAAATCATACTACTAACTTAACACCTCATTCAGAACTAGAAAACGATTCCAAGAACTCCACTTGCATTTCTTGTTCTTCATAGATGATGAAGATAAAGAGATATTTATTATAAATAGCTCTTCCAGCATTTCAATTATTCTATCTTGCTCGATGAAATCGTTTTCAATTTTCTTTACATGTTCACAACATTTTCGCCATTCCTCTGCACCAATTTGTGAGAAAGCTTCTTCTGTTAATAATTTAATGTCACTTGCAGGCCTATTTACATTTTTATCAGCAACTTTTTGCTTCATTATACCCCAAATCATTTCTATGGGATTCAATGTGCAATGATAAGGTGGGAGCCTTAAAACTTCGTGACCGTGCGATTTTAATACTTCATCTATCTCATATAAGGGCGCAGACATGTTTTGTTTCACTACTTCAAGTAGTTGACATTTACGCCAAAGATCATCATAATGTACATCATTTGCACGAAGCCATTCTTTTATATCAGCGATACGATTGGCTTGTGTGGGCGGTTTGTTCATCCGTACGGAATGATAACTAGCATTATCCATAACAATTAGTGAAGGTCTTGTCAGATTTGGAATTAGCTTCTCTGTCACCCATTTTGTAAAATTGTCCTTATTCATATCGTGGTGATAGTCAGCAGATACACTTGTTGACCTGTACACCAGACAACAATTTGGTACAAAGCCATTTTCTCCACCAGCGTTTACAATGATCCACCTCGCTCCAAGTGAAATACTTTTAGATGGACCTGCAATATCTTTGCTTTGCCAGCACTTGTTCACAGAACATGAACCGTGAATGTAAGTCTCATCTAAATAAATCACATCCAATTTATTATGCTCTTCAGCTTCGCGGTTTTCGTTTATACGCTTCAAAAACTTGGTATCTTTGTAGTTTTATGTCATCTCTCTCCATCAAAATGGTCCTTTTTGATTCGCATTTAACATATTCAAAACCAATCTCCTTAAGTATAAGTCTGTAAAAAATAATAAAATTTATCATGTTACTCAAACGATAGCTTAGTCATTCATCGTCATCATCATCAGTCTATATACGTCCCACTGCAGGGCACAGGCCTCCTCTTACGAGTGAGAGTGAGAGGGATTATTACTTAATATTTTTCTTACCTCAATGATTCTCTACCTCCGTTGAAATCAATATCTTGTCGAAGAATTTGTAACAGTTTCATTACTGTTGGAATTTCCTTCCGAACTGTATAGAATTCATTTACTTTATTCCTAGTCAACTCTAAATCGAAACTGTCCAAGTTGATTTTCTTCTTCCCCCCTCTCCTCTTTTTACCAGGCGTGGAAAATACACCATCATTCGATGTGCCCTCACCTACGATTCGCCGTATAGTAGTACTGGAAACCCCTATAAAGAAGCTACAATTAAGTAAGAAAAATATAAAATAAACTAAAAGTATCAAAACAACTCAGTCCAACTTACCGGTCAACTCTACGACGCGCTTTAAAATCAAAGATTGAGTTTGATTTACGCCTTCTTCTTCCCTTATTTTACGATACACATTGAAAACAATATTTCTCGCTTGAGATCGAAGTGGCTTTTTCGACATTTTCACAAACACAACTAATTGTCAAGAAGATATCACAAAATCTCAGCAGCGGTTGACAAATCTCGTACTTTGATTTGACAGGTGACAATTGACATTGCCATATGAAAAATCACAATTTTTTTTTTTTTATGCCATGAGATTCTGATAGACCTATACCATAGAGGTCAATTCCGAACACTATTTAAAAAAATAAAATCGTAATTTTTGAAAAAACTCAAATTATAAAATGTACGTTTTCCAGTTCTTTAGTGTATTTAAATTTATAAGTTGCACTCCCTGGAAGCATACGAAAAACTCAGTCTAATGTTTTTATTTGATTTCTACAAACTATAGGCACTTTGAAGTTTAGTAAACTATCAATATTTATTAAACTATATAACTCACAATTTTCCGTCCGAAAAAAGTCCGATTTAAACAGTTAAGCGCTACTCGGCACAATAAGGTCCAAAGTCCAATAGGGTCAAAACTAGTAACTTAATAGTTTAAATATAAAAAACGTATTACTTAATACAAAACATTTATTTAATAACAGAAACAAAACCCCTTCTTGATAACATAAAATATTCAAAATTATCCCTAATTTTTAAATTTTACAACAACTTTTCTTCTCTTCCTTCTCATCTCCCGCGTCCTCGCCGCAACACTTCCTCCTTCCCTTCCCAGCTAAAGGTCTGTCTTTCTCGTCCCATACTACGACACCGTCGCAGGCGCATATTCGCTTGGGATTCTCAAAGACCCCAGCGGATCGAGCTATTATACCACAGGCAACGCTGTAAGGAAAAAAATGTTTTTTAAATACTGGATATACCTCGTTTCAATCCATTTTTTAGAAAATGTAAACAACATGGCGGCCTGAGGTCACTGACACGGCCTTATATTAAATAGCAAGGTGATAATTGCCTACAAATTCATAATTTGATTCATCGCGAGTGCGAGTTTGTTCTAGGTTTAAAGCTATTATAAATGTTGAGATATTTTATTAATTTGGTTTCGTATTCGGCAAATTAGATTGGAACGGACTTTAGACAGATAAATAAAACTGTTTAGTGCACACCAAAACAATAAGATACATTGTAGACACAAACATGCACAAAAGGCGGTCTTATAGCTAAGGGCGATCTTTGCCAGACTGGGTATGAACCCTGTATGGAAACATACACCAATAATAGGTTGACTGTTTCACGGTTTTAGTTTTGGCGTCGGGCAATGGAGACATACGCAGGTTGACTCTGTTTCACGGTTTTAGTTTCGGCGTTAGGCAAGGGAAATATAGACCAATAGGTTGACTCTATTTTACGGTTTTAGTTTTGGCATCGGGCAATGGAGACATACACTAATAAATTGACTCTGTTTCACGGTTTTATAATAGTTTTGGCGTTAGGCAAGGGAAACATAGACCAATAGATTGACTCTGTTTCACGGTTTTAGTTTTGGCGTTAGGCAAGGGAAACATAGACCAATACGTTGACTCTGTTTCACGGTTTTAGTTTTGGCGTTAGGCAGGGGAAACATAGACCAATACGTTGACTCTGTTTCACGGTTTTAGTTTTGGCGTTAGGCAATGGAGACATACACCAATAGGTCGCCCGTTTCACGGTTTTAGTTTTGGCATCGGGAAATGGAAACAATTGGTTAAAAACAATGTATAGGTTGTTAATAACTATACTATAGAGTCATTTGAAAGTATTCACATTTGTTTTAGTTACTCAGCAGTCACGGCTCGTGTAACAAGTCAAGTCGCATTGGGTTATACAAATGTTTATATTGCATGTGTATAAATGACATGTGTTGTATTTGTTTGTAGGTATATGATGTGTTCTGTGTTGTATTTTTGTTAGTTAAAAAAAATTTAGATAACCGTATACGCTGCATTTTTAGTATGTAAAAGTACTAATGAAAAAAAGTTTTCGCATGGCGTCGCTTTGACTCAGTCTCTATTCACGCCGGCCGTAGTGCGTCCCAATTCGAAAAACACTGAAATCTTAAGGGTGTTAAGAATAAACATAACCACAACTTACGGATCTCCACTGTCGCCATTTATCTTGGAGGTCGGTGAAGATCCTCTACCTAGATCATCGATCTTCTCTGTGACCGCCACTGATCTACCGATTATGTCCCACACCTGCAGCAAATATAAAAGTCCACGTATACCAATAAAGGTAAGTATATAACGCGCGCGAGCAGTTGTGCTTTGCGGCATGAGGTGGGGGAGCGGGGGAGATGCCCGTCCACCGCTAGCTACCTGATTAAATATATCTGTGTATTTTTTCATATTCAATTATGTCAATCGATATCGATATAACTACCCTAGTGCTCGCTTATAGCATTCCTTCCGGAGCTCTAGTGCTCGCGCGCCGAGTGTACGTGTGGTGTCGGCCTGTTTTAGGATAGCACTATCCCATCCCTTCCCGTGGGTGTCGTAAAAGGTGACTAAGGATAACAAATCGGCTACCACAAGCCCTGAAGAACTATAGCATCTGTAAAAGTAGATTCGCCAACGCGCTTGGACAGCGTGGCGTTTCAAGGTCATACATCCCTCACGCACGAGACACCGGGAATACTGTAGGGAATAGAGTGTAGTGGTTTGGATAAAAAGTATGCTAGTGTCCTCTACTGCTAACACTACCAGTGTAATACAGCCCTTATTGTTTCCTTCTTACCTTCAGCACACGATCGACTATTCTGAAATTGGCTCGTCCATTTTCATCAGCGACAATGTTTCCAAGGTCGCCCGCGTGTCGCCGATCTGTGGAGTCTTCCGGACCCCCGTGCGGTGCTCCCGAAGGATTGTAATGACCACCTATTGACCTACAACCCTGAGGAAATGCATTGCATCATTTTCATATATTTATTTTATAAATTCACTAGCGACCCGCCCTCGCTTCGCTTCGGTTTATAATTGTGTTTTTTTTTTTCAAAATAAAATATAGCCTATATTGGACACGGATAATGTAGTTTCCTATTTGTGAAAGAATTTTTGAAATCGGTTCCAGAGATTACCCCCAACATACCCACAAACAGACACACAATTTTACCTCTTTAATATAGTATAGTATAGATAACGAATTTTTATATTTATTTTTTAACATGCACAGTACTTATTATATTTGATATATTTGGGCTCGCGCACATTACAGCCGCGTCGCGCTGCGGCGTATCGCACTGTAAAATTGCGCCAGCGCACATTACAAACGCGTTGGAATTCAGATAAATACTATAAAATATCACGCAGATATATAAATATAAATAAATTGCAAAGATATTCATTTGATATATGTGACTGTACTAATAGTGTTTGTCGAGTGCCAACCAAAAAATTGAACGAGTAACGAATTTGACGACTACCTAAAAAATCGTCGACATGTACAGTCTTTTAAATCTAGCTCGATTAGAATGACAGCTGAACCTAACCAACCAAGCTGAATTTAAAAGACTGTAGTGGCTTTTTTTCAATTCTCCCCTAAACAGACTCACCTGGCTCAAATCTCCCGACTCGCACACATGCAACCCATGCAAGCCCGCACTCAGCCCATCTACAGTACCGTCAGCTACTAACGGTCCCTCAGGACTGTGTTGAAACCTGATCACACCAATCACGCGTGCCTTACAGCAGGACTGACTGGACACCATCGCAACAGCTGACTGGGAATCTAATAAAAATATTATAATTTGTATTTATTTATTATCTAATATTATACAGTGAAATAAACAATACCTGCATCCTCTTAATCCAATTTAATTTATAGCGGAAGAGCGCACGCTGCATTTCTACAGATGCTGCGCGCACTCGACTGGCCCTGTTACCCTCACAGATGACTACCTTGAAATATACTGCGTTTCCTACTTTATCATATTTCCCCAATTTACATACGTGTTTCGGTAGTGAGTGAGATATGCCAGAACCCATTCCCACCCCATCCTATCCCTCCCCATTTTCCCAATCTATTTCTTAATCTTCAAAGGTAAGCAGTGCAACTGGGGGCGTGCCAACGTTTCTGATGAAATGTTTTAACATTTCTGTGGATACAGTCCACCTGATGGTAAGTGGATACTGTCGCCCATAGACATCCGCGATACATGCCAACATCAGTCCAAAATGACAAGCGTTGGCACGCGCCCGGATGCGCTGCCTACCTTTGGAGCTATAGGACTGGATTTGAAGAAAGGGTTGGGAAAATGGGGAGGGATAGAATGGGAATGGGCTCTGGCACATCTCACTCACTACCGAAACACGTACGTACATTAGGGAAATAAGATAAAGTGGGAAATGCACTAATTTCAAGGTAATCTTCTGTGAGAGGGGTAACGTGGCCAGTCGAGTGCGCCCAGCGGCTGTTGGATTGCAGCGTGCACTCTCCCCCTCAATATAAGTAATCGGCAAATTGTATTAAAGCAAATTTATACTAGATAAAATTACTAGATTTTGACTTTAGATGCAATTTCTCAAGTAAAAATACAAATGACTGCGAAGGTTATTTGAGACATGCTACATCTATTGAAGATCAATATTGGAAAGATGATGGATTAATTGACATCACAATAGACCAATTTTTCATATAATTAGAAGTCAGTCATAACGAGGACGAAAGTAGTGAAAATTCTGATAGCTCCAGTCGTGATTAAATATTTTGTTTTATATTTACTATCGATTATCGATATGTTAACCTGACCGAGCGTGCCCTGCACTAGCCGTATACCATGTGCCCGCGACGAACGTAGTCCCCAACTGTGCGTGCCGTGGGTGAGTGATTTGGGTGAAAAAGAGCTCATTTTTAAAAAGTTTCACGAAAGAAATTCACTGTTAACTGGTTGGCAGTAGATTTTTCTAATCCCTATTTCCAAAATAGTTTTATGAAGGTGTTCAAAATAAGCTATTTTCTTAAATAAAATGAATAAAATTGAGTAGATAATGCAGATACTGGTAGATAACAGTGGGTACTGTTAGGTGATTAATAAACACACATAAGACTATCATCAAATGTACTGCATTTCCCCATTTTCCCATACCCATGGAGATTCACAAATCTCCAAACATAGGCAGCGCAGCCGTGGATCATCGTTTGTCATTCTGCACTGATGTTGGCATGTATCGCACATGCCTCAGGGCAATGGTATCCATTTACCACCAGGTGGACTGTATATTTGTTTACCGTTTTCATTCTATAAAAGAAAAAAATCTTACCTCCAAAACCTTGCAAGACAGCTCTCTTACCCGATGTTTTATTTACCAAATCAAGTACCACAGAACTGGGTAATGTTGTTTCTATCATTATTGCACCCTCTTTGTAAACTGCCTGCAGAAAAATTGCATATTTTGTAGACAAGTCCTTGAATAGAGGTCACATACTGGAAAGTGCAGTGTGAGACGCAATGTGGACACATGGACACAAGTCTAAAGGTGGATGGATGTGAAGTGCAAAAGATTGTGTGCGGTGGTGGCTTGTATCCAGCAGTGGAGAGACATAGCCTGTTAGTATGGTACAAGTTTAAAGTTACTCAGCAAGCAATGGAGAGAGCTATGCTCAGTGTTTTTTTATGAGATAAAATCCGAAATGAATAATGTACAATAAAAATCATTGAAATGATGAGCTAAGCCCAAGAATCATTTTTTAATTTCTTAGTATAGCTATTGCTAAGTAATCTTTGCAGGAAAAAAAGATACTGAAGATTAAATGTACCTCTTTAACACCATCCTGTGATTTCAATTCGTACAAAGTTTTATCAAGTAACTGCTGATCAGGCTTTAAACCGAAATCTACGAGCACTTCCAGCTGGAATAAGAAAATTATTGTCATTAATTTAAAAAAAAAAAACTAATTTACTGTTTAACGTTGGTGAAGGTTTTACTAAACTGTTTTACTGACAAGCTTTTAAATGCTGCTGTTGGTAGCATCTTGATTAGTGGTCCACTAATGTTCGATAGCTGTTTTGTTATTTGTTGAATTATTTTGTAAAAAGACTGTTATTTAAATGAACTTATTATATCTATGACAAAAAATTGGAATAAAAAATTGACGTAATATCAAACTTAAAATGAAATTTTAAATTGTATTCTAGCGACCCGCCCTCGCTTTGCTTCGGTTTATAAGTACTTTTTTCAAAATTTCAAAATAAAATATAGCCTAGCCTATATTAGACACGGATAATGTAGATTCTTATTTGTGAAAGAATTTTTGAAATCGGTTCAGTAGTACCAGAGATTACCCCCAACATACAAACACACATTTTACCTCTTTATTATATTAGTACCTATAGATATAGTTAATTATTATCAATCTTTTACCATCTGTTACTACAGCGCATCCTATAACCAGGAAAAATTTCAGTCTTTGGCATGAGGTCAGCCAAGGCTGAACGGTAGATTTGTATGAATTAAGGTTAGTAACATCATATGAGGTGTCATGTAAAGTGATCGAAGACACAAATCTCTTTTCCATGCAGTCTTGGGTGATCTCATGTCAATTGACCGAAATTCTTCCTGCTTGTGACAAGTAAATGAATTGATTGAGTTATTTTCAAATACTGTTCAAGACATTACTGTTGTTCTTGTTTCCCAATTATTCACTTTATAGAAATTTAAAAAAAAAATACATGACTTTTTATCGATTTATTATAAAAATCAGATCATAGAGCATGTTTCTATTTTTTTACAGATGATAGACCGTCCACCTGTTGATCTGGTGGTAAATGTACTGTCGCAGTGTGACATCCGCTGTATGTGACATTGCTATAGATGCCATACGTTGGCATGCCCCTGAATACACTGTCTACCACCTAGATTTAGGAATGAACTCTGAGGAAACCATTTGTGTACAGTGGATATCCATGGGCGGTGGCGTAACAATAGGGTGGCATAGCGGGCAAAATGCCACGGGGCCCCGACTCGAGATCCTGACATTTATTTTTATAAAATTTAATAAAGGTGTTTTTTTAGAGGTATAGAACTTTAAGTTGGCAACACTGTTTTAACTGGCGGCCATTTTGTCAGCTGTCAAGTGATTTGTGTTTAGTTTGGTTTGGCATTTCAACATGAATAGACTGACGCCTGAACAACGCTTCCAAATTGTGCAAATTTATTTTGAAAATAATGGTTCTCTTCGAAATACGTATCGCGCACTACGTCCATTTTACGGTCAACATAATCGTCCATCAGAGCAATTAATTCGACTAACTATGGACCGTTTTCGCATCACGTTTACTCTAAATGATAATACGCATCTACAGAGACGTGAGACGTCGTACAGTGCGTACAGACAGAAGAAGCCATTGCTGCTGTAGAGCGTAGCATAGAGGAAGACCGGAATCAGTCTATGCGCCATCGTGCACAGGAATTGGATATGTGTCCATCCACTTTATGGAAGATTTTGCGGAAAGATCTTGGTTTGCGTGCTTACAAAATCCAACTCGTGCAAGAATTGAAGCCACGCGATCACCTAGCAAGGCGTAGATTCGGTGAATGGGCCCAAAACAAGATTGCCGTTGATCCCGATTTTCATAAGAGAATTTTGTTTAGCGATGAAGCTCACTTTTGGTTGAATGGCTACGTCAATAAACAAAACTGCCATATTTGGAGTGAAGATAATCCTCAAGTGTATGTTGAGACACCGTTACATCCAGAAAAACTGACTGTTTGGTGTGCTTTATGGGCTGGTGGAATCATTGGTCCGTACTTCTTTAAAAACGATGCTCGCCAGAACGTTACAGTCAATGGTGACCGTTATAGAGCAATGATTACTGACTTTTTCGTTCCTCAATTGAACAACCATGATGTGCAGGAGCTGTGGTTTCAACAAGACCACATGTCACACAGCTCGTGCCACAATTGATTTACTGAAGGAAACGTTTGGTAACCGCATAATTTCACGTTCCGGACCCGTGAATTGGCCTCCAAGATCGTGCGATTTAACGCCGCTAGACTATTTTCTGTGGGGATATGTGAAGTCGCTAGTCTACGCCGATAAGCCCGAAACGATCCACCACTTGGAGGACAACATTTGCCGCGTTATTGCCGATATACGACCACAAACGTTGGAAAAAGTTATTGAAAATTGGACCTCCAGATTGGATTACGTCCGAGCCAGCCGTGGGGGTCATATGCCAGAAATCATATTTAAATTATAATGCCAAAAGATTATCTTTTGAATAAAGTCAATTTCATGTCAATTTTAAAAATTCATCCTCGTTTTATTCCATTTCAAAGTTCTATACCTCTAAAAAAAACACCCTTTATAAAATAAGTTGTTTTCAATTAATTTAAGTTGCCTACTAAAGTACATAAACATGTATTTTGTACACAGCGTTTTGTACGTACTTTACGTAGTGATTTATTGAAAAGAAACTACAACTTTGGATGAGCTTCTTTACATTGAGGGAGGGCCCCATCCAATGAATTTGCCATGGGCCTCAGCAATATAGTTACGCCACTGTACATGGGGGACAGTATCCATTTACTACCAGGTGGACTGTATGCTCGTCTGCCTCCTTTTTGCTATATAAAAAAGGTAAATTAATTCCTTTCACACACTGATCTAACAAGTAACATTTTTTAATATAATACTTTGTATCTTAATTAATAGTTCATGAACTGATATCATAAAGCTACGCACACCCGGCGATTAAGTTATTAGGTAGGTACGTAGTATTATAACGAATGAGATTTCTACGGGGTGATTATAGAGGTATTACATGTATGGGTAATGGAGCCCCCTTAAGTCGATGGCTCGTTACAGCTGTACTCGTAGTTCCTCCTTATTGCCGGGCCTGATTACAGGTTATTATAACAATTAGAATAATTGTTGAATCATGCTGATTTGTAAGTTAAACATTTTGGATCCAGTTAAAGAAATCTTACCTTTGAAGTCAACATTGTTCCAAAATTCTAGAAATGTTGAGGGAATATTTATTTCATAAGAAATAGTGAAAAAAGAAAACGTTTTCGATATATTATTATTATATGACAAGAAAACAAATATGCGTAATAATGTTAAGCTGATGACGAAAACATGGAAATGACAATTTTCACAGTATCAGCTGTCTGTCAAGTGCTGTCATTTTGACTTTAATAAAGTGTTTACAAATTATTTTGCGTAATTTACAGCATTTATGTCTTTATATTTCCATTTTATTATTTCAATGTAATATCGTCTCTTATTTTGGGTAGGTACTGAGAAGATTCAGTAATTCAAAACCATTTTAGTACTTTAATAATTTTGTCGCATCTATTAGCTAAAACTGCTAAAAATATATATATCCCAATGTATCATATTTCCATTAGAAATTGTGTAGGTATTATCAATCAATGTATTTTACTCGATCTAATTGTATTTAAGTAGTCTGACCTATGAAGTTATACGTGCATAAAAAGAGCAGCAAATAGATAATAACAGGCTCTAGAAACAAGCTTCAACATGGTATTATTTTCTTTTTTAACCCTACTGTTTTTACTTTTTTAGTTTCTGTTAAGAAGGAACTGAATTTTCTTCGAAAAGATACCCGCGAACAGGTTGCTACAGACATGCTTGAACGAGCCAATGCGGATCCCACATTCATGAAACGCATCATAACGCGTAACGAAACGTGGGTTTATAAGTTTGACATGCAAACCAGCCAACAAGCTTTTTGGAATGACGCTTCGATAGCTAACCGAAACCAAAAAAACCACGTTATAGCCACTTAAAAATCGAAGTCATGTTGATTATAACGGTGTTGTCCATTCAGAATCCATCAAACAATCAATAAACATTATTATCTGGGCGTCATGGGCGATTACAAGAGAATATTCGTCGGAAAAGACCAGATTTGTGAATCAACAGTTCTTGGATACTGCACCACGACAATGCACCGTCTCTCACCTCAATGATCGTACGGGAATTTTTAGCAAAAAATTCAACGAATGTCATCGACAAAGCGCCATATTCGCCAGATATGGCATCGTGTGACTTTTTATTATTCCCCAGACTCAAATTACCACTTCGTGGCAGACGTTTTGAGTCCGTTGACGTAATAAAACAAAATTCGCTAAAAGAGCTAAAGGCCATACCGTAAAATGCCTTTATGAAGTGTTTCGATGAATGGATTATTCGCTGGCAAAGGCGTATTGCGCAAATGTAGTCTATTTCGAGGGCGACAAAATAAATTTAGATGACTGAAGTAATATTTTTTGTTTTATTAAAAAAATCCTTAAAACTTATTTGACAGAGTAGTATGTCTATGCTGTGGTAACATTTTCCATGCAATTATTTATACAAGTTTGAGTTGATCGAATGTTAACAGTCGACCGATTGGCGCAGTTGGTAGCATCCTACCTACCTGCCCGCTGTGCAAAAGGTCCCGGGTTCGATAAGCCTATCAGATAATTGACCTTTTGTTTAAAACATTATATTTAAAACAGTGTTTTAACAGATATAATTTCATCGGTGGTCCTCCGCCGCTGTATAAGTTAAAGACAAATGTATATTCGTTCTGGGTGTGTGTTTGTCTTTGTCTTTGTGCGTGTCTCTGGATCTCTGACACAGGGAGTCGAAGTATGAGCTTATGAGTGTGGCGTTATTTATTTATAAATAATAAAAACAGCCAATCGTTTGAAACAGTATATTTATTTAAAAATCCATATTACAAGGCGTAGATTACAAAAGTAACAACAATAACAAAGGTTAGTATCGTCAGAATCTTTGGCAGTTTCGAATTGAAAACAAAATCATAAAAGTTTATTTAAATATATATTAGTCTATGGTTGGACTTGCTGGGGATAGTCGAGGTGTTCCTCCTTTGCCATTCGTTCGGTGCATGGAGTGATGGAGCGGCATTTCTGTTAAACACAAAAAAGAGAAGTTTTAATAGGAAACTCAATTCCAATGATGAAGCGAAACAGCAGCAAGAGAAGCGAGTTTTCAATATTATTAGATAGGTATACGAAATGGTGAGACCCACAGGATAATAGCATTTTAAATCAAAGTGATCCCCACCGATGAGTGGGTCTTTGAAGACATGTGATTTCTAGGGATCCTTAGTAATTATTAGGCTCGAGAATAGGAGCGAGATAAGCTACCTCGAATTATGCAAATTTAAATTATTGAGGCACCATTGTTGGATCAAGGATCAAAAGAGAATATTTATAGAAGAGCTAAGCAAATTTGTAAGTATACAAGAGCAACGAAGCACGATTGAAATATCAAAGCTCCATTTCCAGCTCAAAAGAGAGTACTTGCAGGAGAAATAAGCAAAGTTGTAAATATGCAGGAATAAGCGAAGCAAGTTCAAAATATTGAGGCACCATTGTAAGCTAAAAGAGATTAGTTATTGAAGAGATAAGCGAAGTTATAAATATGCAGGGATAAGCGAAGCAAGTTCAAAATATTGAGGCACCATTGTAAGTTAAAAGAGATTAGTTATTGAAGAGATAAGCACGGTTATAAATATGCAGAAATAAGCGAAGCAAGTTCAAAATATTGAGGCACCATTGTAAGTTAAAAGAGATTAGTTATTGAAGAGATAAGCTCAGTTGTAAATGTACAAGAGTTAATGACAAAATAAAACATTCCATGATTAGTGTATTCCATGTTCCATGATATCCAGGGGTGTAAGAGGCTCACCTACCATCTTTGGAGCCTAAGCCAACCTCACCTGCTCGTGGTGCACCCTGCTATTAACTAACGAGGCAATGGCGTTCCCTTTTTTCGCGGTGGGAGGGTTACTCCGTCGGCAAAGCTACCACCCTTCCGTCGGAGTCCGCCGCCATAATGGTGCCGTATTAACCGCGAGGCCCGCATCGTGTTCCGGCGGTGCGCGGAAGAAGCCGTCCCGAGAGGGGGATTGTTGCGTGTGGAAGGGAGGACCAGCGGTTGCGGGGGATTACAGGCGCATAGGCGTGACGTGGTGGCGCGGGGATCAGGGAGACCCGGTGAAACGGTTGTCCGCTGACCGCCCGCGGGTTGTTGGGGGCCCGGACCCGGGGACCTTACTTTAATCTCCACCCCGGGAGGCTGCCCCGCCGCACGCGAAAAGTCCCTTGGGGTAGCAGTCGTGCCGGAGGAGACCGGAGTGGAACCCGACTGCTGCCCCCAGGGGGGGACCGGGGGCCCTTCCGTACCCCGCGCCAGCAAGTCACACAACCTCTGTGACCTAGTTTTTCTCTGCTCCGTGCTTTGTCCTTTGCTCCACATGCGACCATCTCTCTCTCCGTCCCCCCTTCTTTTCTTTCCCTATTCACACACTACAATGGCCAAGAAAAAGATAAGGAATAACGTTTACTCAGCGGCCCATCCTTCAAGTTCCACATTTCAAGTGGACTTTTGCAACATCAGAGGGATGCATAGTAACATCGACGCCGTCCACCACCACCTTGAGACGGCAAAGCCGGCCTTACTTTTCTTGACGGAGACACAGATATCCTGCCCGGCCGATACATCGTATCTTCATTACCCCGGCTACAAACTGGAGCACTGTTTTGTGCGACGTGCTGGGGTATGCATGTACGTCCGGGAGGATATTTGTTGCTGCCGCCTCAGCCATTTTGAAGACGGGGACCTGTCGATTCTCTGGGCGCGTATTGACTACGGAGGTTCCACTAAAGTCTACGCTTGCCTCTACAGGTCCCACAGCGGTGATACGGAGACGACTCACTTTTTTGAGCGCCTACAAGAGACGACTGATAGCGTGCTCGAGCAGTTCCCTTGCGCGGAAGTGGTGGTCCTCGGTGATTTTAACGCTCATCACGAAGAGTGGTTGGGATCCCGAACTACCGACCGCGCAGGGAGAGCAGCCTATAACTTTGCCCTGGCTTATGGTTTCTCACAGTTGGTGTCCTCACCCACGAGGATACCCGATATCGAGAGCCATACCCCCTCCTTACTGGACCTCCTGCTGACTACGCGGCCGGACGACTATAATGTTGTTGTTGATGCTCCGTTAGGATCATCCGACCATTGTATCGTTCGAACTGCTGTGCCGGCCAAGCAATCCGTGCCGACCCATTCACAGGGAACGCGCAACGTCTGGCACTACAAGTCTGCAGATTGGGATGGGTTGCGCGAATTCTATGCTTCTTATCCCTGGAGGCAGCTCTGTTTCTCGTTGGGAGATCCGGATACCTGTGCAGACTCCGTTGCCGACGTGGTGTTGCAGGGCATGGAATGTTATATTCCTTGTTCTGTGATACCCGTAGGTGGACGGAGCCAACCTTGGTTTAATCAGTCCTGCAGAGAGGCCCGTCGTAATAAACGGGCTGCATACAGGGCCTGGGCCAAAGCGCAGGTGTCCGAAGATCCGAATACCACCGACTTGAGGAAGAAATTTAACGCTGCCTCGAGGTGCAGTAAGAAGATCATTGTCAGAGCAAAGAATGAGCACATCCGCAGAATTGGGGATCGACTAGTTAGCTGTCCTTCTGGAAGCCGAGTTTTCTGGTCGCTCGCCAAGGCTGCTGAAGGTAACTTCTGTCAGTCGTCACTCCCACCACTGCGAAAACTCGATGGGTCACTGGCCCACGGGGCGAAGGAGAAAGCCGATCTCCTGGGCTATCTTTTTGCCTCGAACTCGACTCTGGACGATAGAGGTGCATCACCACCGTCTATCTCGAGATGCACAAGCTCCATGCCGGAAATCTGTTTCACGCAGCGTGAAGTCCGGCGAGCTCTAGCAACTCTTGATATCCGAAAGTCGAGTGGGCCAGATGGTATTCCTGCAGTGGTGCTCAAATTATGCGCTCCCGAGTTGTCCCCGGTGCTTACGCGACTCTTTAGACTCTCATACTCCACAAAAAACTTCCCGGCAACATGGAAGGTAGCTCATGTTCACCCTTTACCCAAAAAGGGTGACCGCACAGACCCGGCCAACTACAGGCCAATAGCGATCACCTCCCTCCTCTCCAAGGTGATGGAGCGTGTCATAAACACACAGCTCCTTGGGTACCTAGAGGATCACCAACTGATTAGAGACCGTCAATATGGATTTCGCCATAATCGCTCGGCTGGTGATCTTTTAGCGTATTTAACACACCGCTGGGCTCACGCCATTGAGAGTAGAGGCGAGGCTCTGGCTGTAGGCCTAGACATTGCGAAAGCTTTTGACCGGGTATGGCACAAATCTCTGCTTTCCAAGTTACCATCTTTCGGGATACCCGAGGGATTATGCGAATGGGTTGCCAGTTTCCTGACTGGACGGAGCATCAGAGTCGTTATCGATGGTAGCTGCTCCGACACCATGTCTATTAACGCTGGCGTCCCGCAAGGCTCCGTGCTGTCCCCAACTCTGTTCCTTCTGCATATCAACGACCTGTTGCAAATTGGTGACATACGTTGCTATGCAGATGACAGTACTGGTGACGCCTTGTACAGAGGCCGCGCCAACATCCCTCGGGTCGAAGTGGAAGAGAGTCGCGCCAGGCTTGTCTGAAATCGAAGACTCTTTAGATCTAGTCTCGATTTGGGGTTCTCTGAACCTAGTGGATTTCAACCCCAGTAAGACGCAAGTCTGTGCATTCACCGCTAAAAAAACCCCCTTTGTCGTAGCACCTCGCTTTCAGAGCATGCCTCTTAAGATCTCGGAGAGTATCGGGATCCTTGGTGTCGACATTTCCAGCAAAGTCGAATTTAGGGGTCATCTGGAAAATAAGGCCAAAATGGCTTCCAAAAAGCTCGGTGTGCTGAACAGAGCGAAGCGGTACTTCACCCCTGGGCATCTCCTTATGCTTTACAAAGCTCAAGTGAGGCCCCATATGGAATATTGCTCCCATCTCTGGGCCGGCGCACCGAAATACCAACTGGACCCATTTGACTCCATCCAACGACGTGCTGTTCGTATTATCGACGATCCCACTCTCACGGGCGGTTTAGAATCCCTCAGCAGTCGGAGAGACGTTGCGTCTCTCTGTGTGTTCTACCGCCTGTACAATGGGGAATGCTCTGAAGAATTGTTCAATATAATTCCCACCTCGGGTTTCTATAACCGCACCTCCCGTCACAGAAGTGCGGTCCATCCGCATTTCCTCGATACGGAGGTGTCGCGCACTGTTCGGTCCAAAAATTACTTTATACCGCGAACCCGTAGGCTGTGGAACGAACTGCCTCAAGAGGTCTTTCCATTAAGCTACGATATGGGGTTCTTCAAGAGAGCTGTGAATAGGATTTTGCAAGGTCGGCGGCGCGCCCGCATACCCCCTGGTGTTGCAGGTATCCATGGGCGGCGGTAACACTTACCATCACGTGGGACCGCCTGCTCGTCCGCACACTAATCTATAAAAAAAAAAAAAAAAAAGTTTCAAAAAAGCTTCAAAAATAAAAGAGAGCTAAACAAAATAGTAAATATACAAAAGCAAACAGCAAAATAAAAGAAGGAAGCGAACATGTAGTTCGAGGCAGCTTTGTTAGGCCACTGTGTGTTGTCGTGTGGCTTAAAAATACCACCACCCACCCCATCTCTTCCCGCGGGTGTTGTAAAAGGCGATTAAGTGATTACAAAACCGCTGCCATAAGCCCTGAGGAGTTCCTCCTCTAAAAGAGTAGACGCGTCAACATTCTTGGCCAGCAGCGTGGCGTTATAACCTTCATACACAAGACAAAATGCGTAAGGAGGCCCGGTCCAGCAGCACCTTAATTTGCGATTCTTAAGGTAACTTGGCTAGTCGAGTCTACCCAAATGTCGATTGGGAGCGACCATACAAACCTCTCTATAGTCGCACTCTGCAATTACGGGCGTGAGCATCTCAACACGCTTCATTGGAGACTTCTCCATGTTGTGTATTAGCTTGTACACGTCGGAGTTCTGAAGGTGGTCTAGGGAGACGGGTGGCTTCTCGTATTTCATGAAGTTGATCCTGTATGATAGGTTGATGGTTAGAATCAGAGTACTGATTGTCCGACTACTGCCATACTGTTTAATGTTATACTGTACACTTCCATACTGTCTAATGTCATAATATCTACTGTCATACCCTCTGCATACTGTCATATGTCATATAATCACACATATATGTCTATTGTCCCACTGTCTACTGTTTATAATGTCATCGTGTCTGTTGCATACTGTCTATTGTTATGCAGTCTACTGTTATGGTCGCCTCAAACGATTAGTTAAAACTGTCAGATTTGACTCAATGGTTTAAACTGACCGTGAGAACTATATGAACTGACAGTTTTCACACTAAAAATAACAGTTTTAACTGTCAATTTAAACTGTTCAGACTAAACAGACTGTTTTAACTGATCGTCTGAGGCGACCATAACAGTAGACTGCATAACAATAGACAGTGTGCAGCGACAGAATGACATTATAACAGTAGAAAATGGGACAGTAGATATGACAGCGTGGGAGTGCGTTTTTCCTGTACTTTCAAGGAGTCCTCTTCTGTCCTCAGTCATACCTATTATCCCTTTACTGAGCGACTCCTGACTTACTTCGACGGCACTGTATATTGACAGGATACTTTTTAGACTTCGAGATTATTTAATGGGAAGAAAAACTTGATACTGGCGGAATGTGCTAATTGCACCATTGCCTTATAGAAAAAAAAAACGCCAAACGACTTTTCAGTTTTTCAGCGGCGCATTGTGTATTTTGAGGATTTTTAAATTGATGACAATGTATTTCTTGTTACTCGATGTATTTTAATTGAGAGAGTGTATGTGTGAATTATGCAATATTTAATCAAAAATTTTGCTCACAATTCGAAGTTAATTGAAATAATTTATTGTTACGTATAATAGAAAATACATAATTTTCGAGCTTTGTATTTAGTAAATTTAAATGTAAAATTTGGTAAAAACTTAAAATAAATTGATTTTTTTTGGCAAAACGTAAAATTTTTACAAGATCTATAGTTTTTATAGGCTTCGGATAAAGTTCGGTTACACCCTGCAGTAGCGGATTAAGATCTTCTGGGCCCGAGACTAACGCCCTTCTAAGGGATCAAAATTACGATTCAATATTAATTAAAATCCTTTTAATTTTCTATGTATATAAAAAGCGGGGCCTGTATTGTGGAAAAATAAAAACGTTTTGTAAAAAATGGGAATGTAATGAACAAACCTTTCATCGTATGGCAGAAGGACGCTTTCGTATGATGTCCTATAAAATGATGATAATGACATTAATATAAATGCTGATAAAACATGGAAAAAAAGACAAAATATCGAATGTTTTTTTAGTGAAATTTTAATAATTCTATAGATTTAATACCCGTTTGACAAAAAAAAAATGAACGAAATGAACTTGATATCTTATAATTTATAAAAATATTAAACCGATGAGGATAGAAATGCGAATTTTCTTGATAGTAAAGTTTAATAACTTCCACACGTTATTGAATCTTGGTCAATCTCAATAGACACCGCTGTCAAATATGACAGATCTTTTTAAAGATGGCCGCGGTAGACTTTTAAAAATCGAGCGTCCTTCTTGAACGACCCGTTTATTAACAATCATTATTAACAATGTCAACATTTTGATGAGATCCGTGCATTTACAAACGCACAAAATCAATACATAGATAAAACAACGAGCGCCTAAATCCATAGACAGTAGAATTATTCATCTGTGCCTACCTATCTCCTAACGACATGTGTTGTGTGTCGACACTAAGATACATTTATTCAACTGACAATTTTAAAACGTTGTTATATATGTAAAGAATTCCAAGTATTTTATTTGACACATTCCGATTGCCAGATTATTATATCCATTTTTTTTATTAAAAATATAATTATTATATATTAGTAAATCTTGTGAGGTCTTCGATATTTTGTCTTCTACGACATTAAGTACAAAAACTAAACTAAAACGATTTTGAATAATTAAATAATGCTTTAAATGTTTCTGATCAGAATTCTTCAGTACTCGTAGATACTCGCATGTAAGAGCTAAAATTTTTTTTATTAAAATTATTAGCAATTCTGTTTGTAATTATTAATAATATTTACAAAAAAATTCAATGATACGAAATTTAACTAAAAAAATAAAGTCAACGAATAAAGTCTAAAAACTTTTAAAATTGAAATACATGTTACGTTCGAATTTCAAAACTTTAATTTCAATTTTAAAACTTTTTTTTCAATCGGCCAGTACCCTTTCGCTTTTCCCATTATGATTTCAGCTTGAGAACTTAGAATCTCAGATATGAATTGTTCGTTGTAGGCGTCCTTGGGTCTCCTCCACTTCCTTCCTCCGGGGAGAACTACGGGCCTTTCCTGGGGAGTGAGGGGCCCAAACATGGGCTTGGGCTTTCCCACGCGTGGGGTTGGATGCTGCTTTACTTGTCGCGACTCGTGCTCCAGTTGGGCTTGTTCCATTAGCTCCTAGATAATGATGGGTTTCTTAGGGACGGTGTTCTGAGTTTGTGTATCCATCAACCCACAAAAAATCAAACTTAGCTGTAGTTTTTTCATTAATTGTCGCATACTTATAATTTTGGCGGTCTATTCTAATTTTTTTATTAATAAAAAAATGGTACATACAATTTTTAAATAACTAAAAATCCATTTTTTAGCGAATGTCACATAAATGCAGAACCCTGTCCATTTATCATACTAATATTATAAAGAGGAAAGATTTGTATTTTTGTATGTTTGTAAGGAATAAACTCAAAAACTACTAGACCGATTTCAAATAGTCTTTCAGCATTAGAATGCTACATTATCCCTGAGTAACATAGGCTATATTTATTACTAGAAAAAATTAGGGATCCCTCAAAATAAAATGACTATATTTTATTTTGAAATTTTGAAAAAAAATCTTGTTAACCGAAGCGAAGTGAGGGCGGGTCGCTAGTTATACATATTTTCTTTATTTTATAAAGTGAATTTGTGACTTGGCTGGAATAGAATCAGACCATACTATGTAGCGTGTAGTAAGAATAAGTTTGTTTTGACATTTTTACAATTTTACGAATGTATCCAGTCAATTTTTACAATTAAGTTCTGAATTCCTTATTATATCCGTTACAAAAATGGACTTATGTAAACATTAATTTCAACTCAAAAGTTTAAGCAATTAATATTTAATAAATCGATAAATTCGAACTTCACCATTATCAGAAGACACAATAAAATATTTTCATAAAAAAATCTCGGTTAAGTTCAAAATTGCACGGCAAAAACTTCACAAAAGAATCCAATATACAAACTATGTTGTTGGATTAATACTCGTGATGTTCAAAATCATGTATTTTGTAAGAACACAGCTAATAAAGTATGGTGTTGCCATACACACATCCCATTATGGCCTGCCTCTAGTATCCTTGCAAAAATCAATTTAACAGATTAATTATTACATTTTCAATTGATAATAACTTTATTATTATCATCATTACCAATAGTCAAATTAATTACAATTTAGGTACGTCATGCAAATAATCGTTATGGGCTTTTTTCACTTCACGTTATTTATTCAGGAATCCTAACTCAGTGACTAAATTCAGGATGGTGTAAAAACTGCTATTATACCGCCCTGAATGTAGTCACTATAGTGAGTTAGGATTCTCAAATATCGTGAAGTGCAATAAGCCCTTTAATACCAGAGCATTAACGATTATTTGCATAATGTTCTAATTGCCATAGAGTTAATCTTATTTAAATATAAATGTGTTTTCGTAAATCTTTAATAACATCAAATCTATTAAAGTTGAAGAACTTTAAACATTTTTTTATCTAAAACTTTCAACGAATTGCGATTCATATCGAAGTGATTACTCTGTGCCATCATTAATATCCTTACCTTTTTCTGCTTCTCCATCTTTCTCTGTTCTTCTAACATCGCCTCTTCTTCCTTTCTCATCTTTTCCATTTCTTCCGGACTGAGACTCGGTTTTTTCTGTTCTTCTTCCACATTCTCCGCTGTTGCTTCAGATTTATTTTCAGCTTTTTCTTCTGGCTTTTCTTGTCCATCTAGTTTATTGCCTGCAATTTGTTCAGTTTCTTCTTCTACCTCTTCAATTATGGTGCTGGTTTTGTTCTCAATTACTGGATTTTTTAAAGGAGAAATTATAGTTTTAGAAGTTAAACATCGTCATTTTGTTTGTTTAAATTGTAATATCGTATTAGTTATATGTAGGTAGGTGGGTATGTTTAGTTAAGTTGTATTTATGTATACGATTCATGGCACGTCTCAACGTGCTTCCCTGTTCAATCCAAAGGTTGGCTGGTAGAGAATGCCCCCCAGGCATTAAGCTCGCCTTTTATATGGTGCAATAAAGTTTTTTAAATAAATAAATAAAAATCATGTGTAGAGAAATCAAGGGCAAGAATGTAAGAAAAGAAGAAAGCAGTGTAGCAGAAAAGCAAGTGGCGTGAAACTTAGTAGGTACATGATAAGAAATTTTATACATTTGAGATTTACGCGTTTTACACACATATTAAAACTAATATCACACATATTAACATATTAATTCTATTAAAACGGTCCTCAACGCGAATGTTTAGGTACTTTATTTATTTTACTCGACGTTTCGGTTGGGTTGCACCACCGTGGTCACTGGCTGAAGAGGCTGGTAGTCCACGTCGAGAGTTGCGAGCAGTTTCATCAACTACCCGCATAAATAGGGTAAACATAAGCGTTGAGATGCGTTGAAATAAATAAATAAATAGTTTTCTTGTTATTTTTATATACCAAAAGAAAATATACATGACAATTTGTGTACTCTGTGTTGACGCCGTAACATCCGATAAATCTAATAAAATCCGAAATTAGCGTCAATCCTTACCTTATATTTTTGTATAGATTTATCATTACGTCTCGTGTTTTTAATTTTCTTTTCTTAAAAACATTTTTTTAGGAATTTTCTTTTTATATGAAATGAATTTTGAGGAACTTGTGAAGGAAATATCTCCATAAACGTTATTGTTTTCAAGAGAAGAAAATTAAAAACGGGATGTAATGATAAATCTATACATAAATTTATGGCAAGGATTGACGCTAATTTCGGATTTTATTGGGACTCTCTCTTCTGTTAATTGACCAAAATGGATCAATAATGACGAACTTTGACAAACCCGCTGGCGCGGCACCTTATACTTCTTACGCGGGATTCTAGGAAGGATTGTGATAAAGAAAAGGGAAGTAGACTAACCTTTACTTTTTTGTGACTGACTAATCTTGGTGACAGATTCAGCAGATTCTCGCTTGATGTCAACTTCTGATATATCCTGAAAAATAAGTTACGAAGGTTAAATTATAATTCTACACCCTTACAATCCCGTCAAAGATGTGGAGTTCCGATCTACTTCTTATCCCTCATATCTCTCAATCCTTTTCCCAAATCCTGTGCTGAAACTCCGGCGGTAGGCGCTATCCGGGAGCGATAGTATCCACTTGAAATATCCAGGTGGAGACTGTCTGCTAGACTAACACTTGCTAGACTAAAAATAAAGCAGTGGGGATGAACCGCACGACGATATTGTCCACATGGCATATAATGACTCTCGTGGATCTAATAAAATGACCTGTAATATGTAGCAAGAGATAAAAGTTGACTTCTAGGAAGAGAAGGCATTTGTAACAATGTTGAGAGCATTAACATTATATTAAGCTACGATATGGGGTTCTTCAAGAGAGCTGTGAATAGGATCTTGCAAGGTCGGCGGCGCGCACGCATACCCCCTGGTGTTGCGGGTGTCCACGGGCGGCGGTAACACTTACCATCACGTGGGACCTCCTGCTCGTCCGCCCACTAGTCTATAAAAAAAAAAAGGTCTATTCTTTGTGTTTTACTTATTCCAAGATTGATTTTAAATTGTCATTTTTTTTTCAAATTTTGTAATTTTGCGGGGGAGAGTGCACGCTGCAGTAGATTACCCCTCTCTCACAGAAGACTGCCTTGAAATGTACTGCATTTCCCACTTTATCTTATTTCCCTAATGTACGTACGTGTTTCGGTAGCGAGTGAGTGTGCCATTCGCAACTTATCCCTCCCCATTTTCCCAACCCTTTCTCCAAATCCATTCCCATATCTCCAAAGGTAGGCAGTACATCCAGGGGCGTGCTAACGTTTGTCATATTGGACTAATGTTGGCACGTATCACAGATGTCTATGGGCGACAGTATCCACTTACCATCAGGTAGACTGTATGCTCGTCTGCCGCCTTCGCACATAAAAAAAAATAATGTATTATGATTTTTTTCTCAGGTTGGTACTTGTTGGTATGTATTTTGTTGGTACTCAGGTGACCTTACCTTCTGGCTGATCTGGCTGAGCCGTTCCGTGACCACCTGCAGAGTTTGCTGAATGACACTGGGCAGCTGAGCTAGAGCTGCGAGCTGTTGACGCATCTGAGCTAGCTGTTGCTCTACAGGCGCATTGGGGTCTGGGGACATTTAGGGGATTTTTATACAAATAGATGGAAACGAATATGTGGAGTGTTATAGACATGGGTTCATAAAGTATTAGTTGATTTGCACGATAGATACTACAGAGAAAGAAGGAATAATTAACAATTAAGTACAAAAACCCTTAAAAGGTTTGAAGGTCTCAAAAGGCCGCCTTGCTGATTTCGAATTGGCTAGTTCTCTCTTTTTGAGGTTATGTTTCCAGGTTAGCAAATTGTTAGGTCCGCATATGTTATTGTAGGCTTGATTCAGAAGTTCAAGGTCGCTCAGCTAGCAATAGAAAGAGCTATGCCAGGAGTCCCATTGTGGACAAAATCCTTAACTAAGACTTTCGACGAAGAACTAAAGGTGCCAACACAGCTCAAAAGGTCAGCAAGCCTGCAGTTTAGTGGGCTTCTGCCTCACAACCGATAACAGATGTTGGAGAAAAGTCCTAGAATGGAGACTGCGTATCAGGGAACGTAGCGTGGGACGCGCAATTTCAACTGACGACTTAAAGAATGTCACCAGTAGTGGCTGGATGAGTAGTGTAGAAAACCATGCATATAGCCAGCAGTGGAGAAACACAAACTGATGGCATGTTGCGCATTTAGCACCCCCCTGAAACATGTGCAGAGTGCTGAGAGGTATTTTCTATCAGTGGCGTGCAGTGGATATAAATCTTGATAAACGCTAATGGCCGTATGCAGTTAATAATCTATACCTACTTAAAGATTGTTTTTTTTTTTTTTTTTTTTTTTATAGATTAGAGGGCGGACGAGCAAGCGGTCCCACGTGATTGTAAGTGTTACCGCCGCCCATGGACACCTGCAACACCAGGGGGCATGCGGGCGCGCCGCCGATCTTGCAAAATCCTATTCACAGCTCTCTTGAAGAACCCCATATCGTAGCTTAATGGAAAGACCTCTTGAGGCAGTTCGTTCCACAGCCTACGGGTTCGCGGTATAAAGTAATTTTTGGAGCGAACAGTGCGCGATACCTCCGTATCGAGGAAATGCGGATGGACCGCACTTCTGTGACGGGAGGTGCGGTTGTAGAAACCCGAGGTGGGAATTACATTAAACAGTTCCTCAGAGCATTCCCCATTGTACAGGCGGTAGAACACACAGAGAGACGCAACGTCTCTCCGAATGCTGAGGGGTTCTAAATCGCCCGTGAGAGTGGGATCGTCGACAATACGAACAGCACGTCGTTGGATGGAGTCAAATGGGTCCAGTTGGTACTTCGGTGCGCCGGCCCAGAGGTGAGAGCAATACTCCATATGGGGCCTCACTTGAGCTTTGTAAAGCATAAGGAGTTGCCCAGAGGTGAAGTACTGCTTCGCTCTGTTCAGCACACCGAGCTTTTTGGAGGCCATTTGGGCCTTATTTTCCAGATGACCCCTAAATTCGACTTTGCTGGAGATGTCGACACCAAGGATCCCGATACTCTCCGAGATCTTAAGAGGCATGCTCTGAAAGCGAGGTGCTACGACAAAGGGGTTTTTTTTTAGCGGTGAATGCACAGACTTGCGTCTTACTGGGGTTGAAATCCACTAGGTTCAGAGAACCCCAAATCGAGACTAGATCTAAAGAGTCTTCGATTTCAGACACAAGCCTGGCGCGACTCTCTTCCACTCTTTTTAATCAACGTAGGGGCTCTCCCCCTATCCCCATGCATCCTGCAATCCAACAGCTGCTGGGCGCTCTCGACTGACCACAGAAGACTACCATGAAATGCATTTCCTACTTTATCTTATTTTCCTAATGTACGTACGTGTTTCGGTGGTAAGTGAGATATGTCAGAGCCCATTCCCGTCCCATCCTATTCCTCTCCATTTTCCCAACTCATTCCTTAATCTGTAGAGGTAGGCAACGTATCCTGGGGCGTACCAACGTTTGTCATTCTGGACTGATGTTGGCATGTATCGCGGATGTCTATGGATGCCAGTATCCACTAACCATCAGGTGAAGTGTATGCTCGTCTGCCGCCTTTTACCTATAACAAAAAAAATAACTGAAAAATGTGAGGAGCACAAACACTAACGATCGCCAGTGACTTATTTTGCAACTTTATAATAGATAAATAAATAAATAAATAATAATAATAAGTTGAACTCTGCTTATTTGCTTATATGAGATTCACGCCCATGTCCTCTACAAATTTAACAATTGCTTCCAATATCACCATTAAGAACCAACTACCAAATTTACTCACCAACCATACTCTGTACGCTGGAAACCAGCTGATCAGCTAAATTGCTTTGCGCCATCTCTTCTACGATCTTCATAGTCTCCTCTACCACTGCTTCTGTATCTAACTCTATAGGTTCTTCTTCTCTTTCTTCAGGATCGAATAGAGCTAGTTCCTTGATTTCTTCCTTCGGTTTTTCTGGTGGAAGAGGTATACCTAGCAAAAGGCGGAAGGTTACTGTATCGTTTTTCAAATGATTATTGCAGCCGAAGATGTGATGGTTTACTGGCGAAAGAATGCTTTATATATGCTAACTGAGAACGCTTAAAGACCGCACCTATAAACGTGCTAATGTTGGCGTGAGGGTTGGCTTGCCTGGTTACGAATCGGGACCTGCCTAGTTTGGGGAGCACCAGATATTACAAAAAAAATAATACGCATTTATATACGAATGGTATCAAAAATATTGTCTAGTTTGTTACGAATTGCTACAGGGGAATAGCTGACTTGAACAGCGATTCCCCTGGAATGACACTTGAACATTGAACCGGTCGAACCATACTTAAGTTATTGCATTTATTAATTTATTTTATATATCTAATTTTTATTATAATTAAATTTAGTTTATCAAATTATAATAGTTTCTTTTTTTGTTGCAACCTACGCTGCAGCGGCACATAATTAGTTTTTGTAAAATAATTAAAGAAATAAAAAAACTTGTGCGGTCAAGGGACCCCCGTCAGGAACGAAGATCTTCACGCATTTTTTTAAACTCCAAATGTAATTCGAAATAAAATCTGTATGTGTATACCGAAATTTACCGAATACCGACGAACTGACACGATCACAAGAATCGCGACCATATCGTGTCCGAGCGAGAGAAAGGCGAGAAAGAGAAAGGCGTATGGAGGGGGTAAAAATCTTACGTGACGTTACATTTTCTCTCGAATCACACCTACCGCAAGCCGGGTAAAGGAACTTCGTTCCAAAAATAAATGTACCGCAAATGTCCAACATAAACTCTCTGCTATTAAACTTCATTCTACTTTTTTAACGGATTATGTGCTGTTAAATGGTTACACTTGTAGCACTAGGGGATAGTATTCTCTGCGCACTTGTATCACTCCTGGTGTTGCAGATGTCCAGGAGCAATAGTGACCACATATCAAGCGAACCACCCGTCTGCCACGTTTACTATAAAGAAAAGCAACTAAAAAAGACGCGTTAATAGCAACTATTACGTTTTTATAGAAAAAAGATGGCTGTACACTAAGAATGTTAAATCTAACTAAAAATTAACACGAATTTTATAATTTTTATTACATTATTTTGATGATTAAAATGTATAATATGTGCATAACACGCTACATAGTTGATACCCTAGCACCGGCTAAAAGCTTACTGGCAGAAGCGGGCGCGTTCAAGGGTCAAAGACCTAAGCGAACAAATGTGGATAGTGTTCTACACATACGACTAAATTAATTAACGATTATTTATTTTTAATGTAATAAAAGAATCTTGAAATATATGTTATTTTTTAGTATAATATTATAGTTTTAGTGTACTCATTAACATATTAAAGTATTTTATACTATTTTTGTAGAACGTTATATACTCAGGAAAATTGCTCGGTAGGATTGTACTACTATCTATAACTTCTCTTGTCATTTCTTACCAGTATCCTCAAGATCCGGAATCTCGCTTTCAGGCAGAGGATCAACTGCCTCTAAAATCTCAGGCACTTCCTCGGGCACTAGTATAGGGTCCTCTGGCTCGATTGGAACGGATGGCTCGTAAAGAGCTCGAGCCTCCCACGGTAGAGGCCCAGTATCAAAGTTCTGGGGAACATACGATGGTATGGCTGTATGGATGGTTTTATGATGGTATATTACAAGATGTGTGTATTATTCATTTTTTATGAAAAATGGCTGTGAAGTAGAAGACATGTGGCGATGGTGAGTGGCTTATCAGGAGATCCAGAACTTTATCATATTATTAATCTTGTCGCGTTGAACAGAATTAAAGTTGGTTGATTTTTATTTTACAGTTTTTATACAATGTGTCACTTAAGTAACACAAAAGCCGGAAATAGGTTCTTCAGTATCGAAACAAGAATCGACTCTATCAATTATACAATAGGATTTCCTTTCATAACTTACTGTCCGTGTCCAGTATATCTTTAATTCAACGCGCAGTTACGCAAAACAAATACTCATTGCAACTATCGCCAGTGACGGTCATTATCCTTTACTGAGTAATGAATGCTACAAACATTTTAGACAGAACAACAAAACTTTACTTGGATGTAAAGTTTGATTTATTTCTTAACATAACCTTAGTTTTCGCTAGAACGATGCATTTAAGATAATTGATGCGTTTTGCGCTATTACGGGGACACATTGTTTAGAAAGAAGGCGATATACCAGTCTACCCGGTGGTAAATTGATACTGTCGTTATTGAACATTCGCGACACATGCCAACAACATCAGTTCAGAATAACAAGCGTTGCTCTTTATTATATTATTGTCAACGTGATTAAAAATTAAATGTACATAATTTAATCCAATTAAATGTGACAAAATTAAAATATTAAAAAGTGCTTCCGACATAAGGATTGTTGATCTTATATTACGATTAAAGGCCTTTTAATTAAAATCTATAAGTATCTTGGAGCATGGATTTCTCATGACGCTCGTAAAGAAGTGAGAATGAGAGTTATCCAATCGGCCTAATTATCACAATCCTCCCACCCGGTGAAGTTAAAATGTTTGTCGTGTTGTGTTATTTGTGATAAATACTTGAAATATATTTTGATGTCTGTGGAGAAACGTTGCAAATATAGTCCGGTCAACAAAACGTGTTATTACATAGTAATAGACAAAAGCACATTCGCAATTCTTTACATGGTTTATGCCATGATTTTATTTATTTATTATAACATTGTTTATACAATGTGTCACTGAAATAACGCGAATCTCGAAACACGTCAATTAATTTAAAATATAATAGATAAAACCGTTCCAGTGAATAATAAAATTATTTTAGGGAATACATGTCAAATTACAGACATGTAAATTTTTGTTGTTCTGTGTAAAACGTTCGTTGCGCTCATTACTTAGTACAATGTAATGACCAAGCGACACACGTAGATGAAATAAACAATAAGTAATGAGAAAAAAACATTAGAAACTTTTAAAAACCATTAGAATCGATACTATTTTAAATATTCAACAACCCATTTTCAACCTTTGCGTTATTTCAGTGACGTATCGTAAAGTGTATCGTATTTATGTATCGTAAAGTGAATTGTAGTCTATCATAGACATCTCGATATTCTTGATCAAGATATTTATGGTACAATAATTCAACGCGCTGTTAAAAAAAAAGTGTTGCCATGTTCGTTTTACGTTGACGTTACGTTACGTTTCGTTTACCACACTTGATTTATGTTTGAGGAATGAAAAGGCAATAAATAAGTACTTACATAATTATTATGCTCCTTTTACGTAAGAAATAAGGTTTATGTTAAGTATTTTAAATAAAAACCTTTTTACATACGTGAGGGAGCTGCTTGAGGGTAAGGGAATACATAAAATTAATGCTGGATATTCAGGAAAAATATTTATTTAAATCAATCCTACTGACTGGTTAATTCGTAAATACATTGTACCGATTACACAATTGTAATTAGGCAATCTGCTTTTTATTTTGCTATCTTATTATTAAAACCTAATACAATTTATTACACTTATATTAACTTATAAACTATATTAACATCTAATTAACATCCATTTACCTCGGTTTTATAATCTGGAGCTACTTTTGGCTTTGGCTGTTTCACGATTTTTACTTTGTACGAACTCTGAAAAAAAAAACATTCATGGCCGTGTTAACATTTGGTTTGACTTTTTGGCGGGAACTCTAGGAAGTGACGTGGAATTTTTGTTTGATCAATATATTATAAAAATAATAATGTATTGCAAGTTTTAAGGTGTAATACTGATAGTTTATTAAACTTAAAATTGCTTTTTGTGGCGTAATGTTTATTATAGTCAAATAAAACCATAGGACTGCGTTTTTCGTGTGCTTCCAAGGAATCCTCTTCTGTTCTCCGGAAGTAAACCTACTATCGCTTTACTCCTGAATAATTTCAATGAGACTGGACTGGAAATTGCGTTTATAAATTGTTTTCACTTGAAATTTACGAAGAAATCTCGACACTGGCACAATCTGATAATTGCGCTATTGCCATATAAGGAAAGAAAAACAGTTTTATAGTTTGCAATTAAGGGTGAGCTGTGTGGCTACACTATATTATATAATTTTAATATTTTGCGGCGGCTAATATAGCAAAAAGTAACGGTAAACTGGCTGCATTATACCACAGGAACTGTATAATGAATCTGGATAAAAAGTACTATAAATGTTAACACGGCTATAAATGTTAGTTTCATTAAAATCAGTGCCAGTAGTTTTCGCGTGATATGCGTTCGGACAGACTTAAAAATTGAATAAAAATGTTGGTATGGATAATATAAAAAGTGATTGCAATATAAAGCATCACGCGTACTTTATATTGCAACCACTTTTTCAAAAAATATTCAAGTACAGACACAGTTATATTACTATTTTATTATATGTATAGATGAGGTGCATTACCTTGTATTCAAGGTACTGTAACAGGAGTATCGTTGCCAAAAGGTTTTAGGTTTTTTTATTTTTTATGTACGAAGGCGGCAGACGAGCATACAGTCCACCTGACAGTAAGTGGATACTGTAGCCCATAGACATCTGTGATACATGCCAACATTAGTTCAAAATGACAAACGTCGGCACGCCCCCGGATGTGCTGCCTACCTTTGGAGATATAGGAATGGATTTGGAGAAAGGGTTGGGAAAATGGGGAGGAATAGGATGGGATGGGAATGGGCTCTGGCACATCTCACTCACTACCGAAACACGTAGGTACATTAGGGTAATAATATAAAGTGGGAAATGCAACACATTTCAAGGTAATCTTCTGTGAGAGAGGGGTAACGTGGCCAGTCGAGTGTGCCCAGCGGCTGTCGGATTGCAGCGTGCACTCTCCCTCTCATTAAGTAAATACTAGGACTCATTAAGTACTCATTAGTAATTATGAATAAATAAGCAAATATTATATAATACATATAATTATAACGATACAATCGTTATAACTACAGTTACTCTGTACCCTAAATTTATATTGACTACAAATCGGGCATTGAATAGAGGTCCTTAAAGGTTAAAAATAAAGAAAAATATTCACCTATTTTTATCACTCTTTCAACACAACCGCACACACTGATATAATATTAAATACTGATTTTATATGGACACTTCAATCTATTGCCAAAATAATATAATTTGTATTTTGGTTTTATTGAATGGGTGCCAAGGACTTTAAAATTGCCATTTGTCGATATGGGTTACTATGACGATCGATTGACTTAGTTATAAATAGGCATTCCGCATTTTTCCTTCGCCTGATCTTTAGATGGATATAATAAAATAGATGGCACTGGTTCCCGCCAATTTTGATGTCATTATGACACGCATTACCAACACTTCAACAATGACTTTTTGACGGGAACCCGAGAAGTGACGTCTAAATTTCCTGATTTTATTATATACATTGTTTAGTGTGGGGTTTGTAGTTAAAACTTCAGTTTTTTTTTTAAATAAAAGCCTGTGACCATATTTGTCATGTGCGTCCATCCCTGTCCTCAGTAAACCTACTATCACTTTAGCGAGCGACTCCTGACTTGCTCCGACGTGACTGGACATTGGCGGAATGTATTTTGAATTTAATTACGAAAAGAACTGGCAGAATGTCTTTAGTTAACGACCAACATAGTCTAATGTTAGTTTTAGTGACCCTAGGACAATGTTATTAGGTAGCTTTGTTTTATGTCAATTCCGACAATAAGGTCCATTTACTCAAATAACGTCACATTTAAAATTATATTGAAAAATGATTTACTTGGTTTTTCATTAACCAATGATTACAACTAATGACATGAATAATGCTATTTAATAAGGGTAAATCCTTCTTCCAAACTCATCCAGGATGAGTTTACTTCGGATGAGTTATAAAATAAAACTTAAATTATCCTTACCTCAGTTTTCTCTTCAGGTGCAATGTAACCATAGTAACCAAACTTTGCGCTAGGCACCGGCCTATTTGGTCTTTGTAAAAAGGTTGTCCACTTCCTCTCCTCTTCTTTCCTTTTCTCTTCTTTAGTCTTCACTATCTCCTCATTCAACGCTTTGAGTACTTCAGAGTCTTTCATAGATTCGATGATAGGTTTAATTTTCTTGAAGTCGACACTGGAATTATCATCATCCAGTCGATGCATATGAGATGCTAACACTCTTGAAAGACTATTTTTCAACCATTTTTGTAAAAAAAATCCGCCATATTGCGCGCCATTTTAAACGTCAAATGTCATCCGCCATTTTGTGAAGTTTATTTTGTTCATGTTGAATTGTTAGTTGATAAGTATTTTTTGTAGTTCGCCGTTAAATGTGTGGAAAAAGAGAAATATAATTATGTATTAATATCGTTGTTTATTTTTAGTAAATAATTGTAGCGATTGGATTGAAGATAAAATAAATATAGGCCCTTGCAAATAAATTTCCATTACTTCTCAGAGAAGATCAAAGGGAGATACTTATAATAAATACTTCAAATACTCTACGAGTAAATAAATAAGTGCAGCTCTTGAGTTTTCGATGCCAGTAAAATAATGCCATCTAGTGGTTTAAAATGGTATCTAACGGCTATTAGTTATGAGAGACTGTTAATTTTTTAATTTTATTTTATTGGTTGGTCGGAGCCTATTTCCCTTCCCGACCCATCCTATTCTTACCCCTCCTATCCTTCCTTATTCCATGGTACTCTTGACTCCCCTCCACCCTTCAAGAAGGATTGGGATGAGGAAAACTACTCGTCCCGTTATATTTCCTATTCCCCATTTTTCCAACACCATAATTTATTACTAAACCTCCAAATTTGACATTACTATGTACTATGTACAGTATCCACCACATACCACCAGATGGACTGTCTACGTGACTGTCACTTACTTTGTATAGAAAAACTGGAAGTTTAAGGTAATATAGAAAAAAAAAAGATTATTTAATCAAGTGCCTAAGTGAAATTTTCCCCGTTGCAAGCGCTAGTGTTGTTTACGGCCAATTTTAAGGTAGAGCTGCGCGTTTTTACTCATAGAGTAGATATTTGCTTTTGCCTTTAAGCAATTTGATGAAAATATGATGAGCTGTGAGTAATGTTTAGTGCGAGAAGAGCCTGAATGTTTTATATGAGTACGGTACATAGTAAAGCGATAACGAAAGTCATCACACTAAACAGTAACGTGAATGATGAAAATTAACAGCGTTGAATTCAGACGACGAGAGACAAAAGGTGAAAATGTAAATAAAACGTGTGAATTTATGATTTGTATAAACAAACACCAGCCCATATCTTCCCCGCGCAAGAGTAAGAAGCGATTAAGGGAGAGAATAGCCGCTGCCACAAGCGCTAAGGAACTACACCACCTCTGAAAGAGTGGATTCCCCAACCCGTTTGGTCGGCGTGGCGTTTTAGGGCCACGCATCCCTTATGCAGAAGACAATATACATGAGGCTCTCCTATAAGGGAAGTTTCCCTAAGGACTGATTACATATAAACAAGTGTTGCCAGTAACAACTCAAAAAGATTTGGGTGTAATTATTATCTAGTAGTGACCTACAATAGAAAACTCACAATAGGTCAGTAGTGAAACGAGCCAATTGAGTGATTTTTCTTATAAAAAAGGCGTTCTCCTGTATTACAGTTCCAAGCTACGTGACGCTCCAAAGCCTTCATACGACCAATACTTGAGTATGCACGTACTGGAGAGAGTTCAGGGATGGGCTAACAAGATGATCCACGAACTAAGCCTAACGATTGCATTGGATCGCTGATGGTCTCGAACTGTGGAACGAATTGATGTCGGGAACGTCTACTAGACTTCATATTTCATACTGCACGATACTAAAAATTTTTTGGAACCATATTTCTTTCGAAATGTCTACCTACTTGATAAATATGTGATATTTCAAAATGCAAAAGCAAGCAAGTGATAAATGTCATTCCGATGTTTTTTTGAAAGTGAAATATTAATTGAATTTGAGTGAAATATGAATGTCAAAGTGAAATGTACAATAAAATGAATTCACAGAAATGGTTGAAAATGGAGTCGGGAATAAATACAATAATCCTTGATATACACTGATACTTTTATGGTTTTAGAGCCGGTACATAATTACTCTCTTTAAAAAAAGAACACTATTAATAGGTAAAATCAAGAAAGATATGGGTACAAGGTTCTTTCCATTTTGTTATTTGCTCGATGACAGTCGCCATAAAACGTAGCTATCTACGTTAATTTTCTGCGTTGTCCAAATTAATTTTATTCAGTTATCACATGTGAAATACAATTCAGGAACAATTTTATAATATTTTGCGAGTATTTTTGCAGGAGCTTATATCGTCGGGTATTTCAAAATTGCTACTTCCCACACATTTCAATAAAATAACTACTGAAATATAAAAGTATAAATACCCACCCCATAACATGAGCCTCTCTCAACATTTCGGATTCGCCAGAAATCAATTCGGCTATCTTCTCTTCTGTAATGCCCGGTTTGCCAAGTTCCTCTGCAAAAGAAAAATAACGTACCGAAAATGTATACATCTACTCGTATATATACATATAATAAAAATGTAACTGATCGCTGTCTGTACATGGAAGATATATGAGAAAAATATTATTGGGGGCCTTTATCAACGCAATAGAACCCAAAACAATGATTGTTAGAATTTTTGTCTGTGAGCGCTAATCTTAGAAACGGCTTAACCGATTTGGGTGCGGTTTTCACTAATGTATTGTGGTAAGCTTCACTTAAAATTTAGTGTTTGTTTTATTTCAATCGGTTCATAAATAAAAAAGTTATATCAATTTAAACAATCATGTATTTCCCCTGTATCATGTATCTTATTTCCCCAATGTACGTACGTGTTTCCGTAGTGAGTGAGATGTGCCAGATCCATTCCTATATCTCCAAAGGTAGGCAGCGCATCCGGGGGCGTGCCAACGTTTGTCATTTTGGACTGTATTGCGGATGTCTATGGGCGATAGTATCCACTTACAATAAGGTGGACTGTATGCTCGTCTGCCGCCTTCGTCCATAAAAAAAAACGTAGACTCATTTTAGTATCAATTATTTTTCTTTTAAAATGGCCGCATTGTGACATTCATTTGAGAATCTGCAAACCAATCTGCAATCTGCGATCCCTTTAAACATCTGCGTTCGTTAACTTGCAAGAATTATAGCATGCGAGTAGATATGACAACAATTATACTCACACTCATGTGAGCAAAACACGTACAAGGATACTGTATTAAAAACAGATTTTTTATTCAAGTCAAAGATATGACATATAGAACTGTCAATAAAGTGTGTCATCTTCGTACAAATTTCACTCGTTCTTTTTCTTTTTTCATTCAAGATTTTTCTTTTTATGAATCAAATATTTTATGTCAGTAGCAGAGAATTTTGTTTATTTTTTTAAAATTGTTAATGGGATTAAACTTACTGGCTATCTCCTCGTCGACGGTAGCGTCCTCTAACCCATCAACAATGCCCTGTATCGTGCCCAGCACCTCACCAGTCTCCGGTATTATGACTGGAACGGGGCTCTTTGATTGAAGTTGATCCTAAAAAATCAGTACTTACCTATACTTCGTTCTTTTGGTTTGTTCAATGATTCTGCATAAGAGTAAGCCACTAACAATATTTATGCTAGGGTTGCTATGAGATATGAATATTTACCGGTTTCCGTTACAGATATGTTTTTAAAAACTTTTTTAAGATCATACCTACCATTGATGGAAATCAAATGAAAATAAAACCAAAGGAATAATTGCAACTTTACTTTTAAGGAATTTATTAATCCTAAAAATAATTGTATTGAACAATTGGTACGGAACTCACAGGATAATACTTATACATTCCCCTTATTGTATCATAAAATATACCTACTACAATAAGAATTGTAGGTAACGATTAATGAAGTTATGTACCTTTAACTGAGGAACAGTTATATCAAGTTGTGTGTAACGTACACTTCCAAAGAAAAACATTGAAATTATAAAAAAATTAAGAAACAAAAGAATAAGGCAATAAAATCAATTAATAATATCAATTTTCGCTAAAGGTAAATTAAACTGTATAAAAAGTACTTCACCGCTAAGAGCAACGTATCAGATTATTTTGTAATAACATCCAAAACGTTAATTTCGGATATCCGATAGATTCGGTTACGGTTATGGAGTTTAATAACATCTAGGAGGAGGCGTGTACACGCTCTTGCAATGCACGTACGTGTTCCGGTGGTGAGTGGTCATCCCACCCTCTTCTATTCCTCCATATTTTCCCATCCGAATCCATTCCGGAATTTCCAAAGATAGACAGCGAAGGTGTGCCAACCAGGGCCGTCTTTACCAGGGGGTGCAAGGGGTGCGGTGCACCCCGGGCGCCCCGCGCCCGGGGGCGCCTGTCGAGCGCTGAATTCAGTGCCGGCTTTACCTATGGTGCAGGGGGTGCGGTGCACACGGGCGCAGGGTCTTAGGGGGCGCCGAGCGCCGCTCGCGACACCTCCAAAGAGTTCAAAACGCCTACTAGAGGGCGCCCTGCACCCGGGCGCTACATGAGCTAGAGCCGGCGCTGGTGCCAACGTTTGTCATTTTGAATTGGTGTTTGCATACATCGCGGTTATATATTATGACAGTATTCATTTTGCAAGAATCAAAATAGTTTTAAGAAATTGTCACACTTTGCTAGTGTTAATTAATTGCTACCAGTTTTAAGCTAAAGCTGTCGGTATGTATCGTAATTGATGAAGTAAACTTACCTCTACATTTATAACTACGGGCACATACTCATGTCTCTGGATTTCCTCTGGCTTAAACTCAACAGGCCTGAACCCTGTGACTTCTACATTTTTCACATCCAAATCATCGTCTGTCTCACCCCTTTTAACCCTCAGGCATTCTGGCATATCCTTAGGTGCTGCCTTAGATTTCTGCTGATTTCTCATCGCCCTAGCTTCCTGAGCAATAGTTTTAGCTAATTGCAATATATTTTCATTGTTTTTCTTCACTTGCTTATCAACTTTAGACCATTCTTCTTCATGTTTGGTGGCTTTCGTTTCAACTGCTTCTGAATATCCGTTGTACATGACTGGTCCAGTTTGTGGTGATACAGTTTTCGTTGGTTGAACGTATTTATTGTCAATACCAACTTGTTCCTTGTACTCTTCGATGCTTTTTATGGTTTTGTCGATGGCAGAAGCGAGTAGTGAAGACTTTCTCTCTATTTCCTTTATTTCCTCCTGTGTTAATAATGTTAAGTGAGTAAAAGTTATTGGTATTTTAAAGAAATCATTATCTTCTCTCAAAATAAAACAAGAAAGGCGTTTGTATACAGGGTGTGTCGTAAATAGTGGTCCAACGTTAAGGGGTCGATACACCATATATTCAGCTATACATATATTCACCATATATTGTGATATATGGGGTCGATACCATATATCACATACCAGAATTTGAAATTTTTTTTTAACGGGTCTGTTTTATTCATTATTATTATTATTTTGAAAAATCGATACCTTGAGTTACTAATTTGGCTGTTATTTCAACAAATAACATTATTTTTTTATTTTGATTCTTGTTTATTATTGATAAATACATGTGCTATCACATACAATACTTTTTTAAATGGAAACTTAAAGATATTAAAGAAAAAATGTTTTTATTTCAAATTTCAACTCTAATCTCTAGAAAAGCATGTGAATTCGGGGGCGAATGGTGTAAAAAAAATGTACTACACAATCTGTGCCCATTATTTTAAAAACTTGTCCAATAAATGTAGATTCTAAAATGATATTAATAATAACCGATTCCATAATGAAAAAGAAGTTATTGCCATTTCAATTGAGAAGGAGCCGAATTTAAAAAATACACTTTTTCATTTTAATTAACTTACCGGTATTGCAAAATGTTTTGGACCCATTTAGAAGTAAATTTTAACTTAGCTACTAACAGCTGAGTGGTATTTGAGTCATGCACAAACATATCACAGGTAAACAAACGTGTCTCATGTAAAAAAAAGGGTACTTCGCCAGATAACACAAGACATTGAAACATCTCAGTATAGAGCGCATGAGTAGTGAAAAAATCACAAGGTTTTTTTTTATTGCTATTCTCTTAAGTATGAACGAGACAGACTATGTCAAGAAGATATTCGTAATAATCTAATCAATTAAAATGCTTCAGTGTGGTCCCGTACGTCGCATGCGCTTCTAGTCTCTGTGTTTATCTCCGCCGTTAATTAAACAAAAGAAGATCTGGATGACTTCGATCTGGATGTCTGTCCCGATAAAGTCGGGCTGCCGATGCCTATGCATTCGCCATGAATAAAATGCAAATAATAATAATACTCCAAATAATATCTCCAAATCTCCAAATATAGTATATCTCCAAAGGTAGGCAGCGCATCCGAGGGCATGCCAACGTTTCTCATTTTGGACTAATGTTGGCATGTATCGCGGATGTCTACGGGCGACAGTATCCACTTACCATCAGGTGGACTGTATGCTCGTCTGCCGCCTTCGTACATAAAAAAAAACAATCTTGCAAAGAAACCATCTTATTGTTATCATTGTCTTAGATTAGATTTTCCAACTTAAAAATTTAATTGTTACAAGATTCAGTTTAAATAAAAACATGTTCTGACATCTGTTTTTTACGACCCCGACACTATAGGGCCGCAACAGATTGGACAAATTTCGAAAATTTTACCTTACGTCTAAAGTTGATCGCTCCTCCCTTCAACCCTGGTTTCTGGTAGACCGGTTCCTTGCTTTCGGGCGGCGTGGGCAACGGTGGATCATACACGACTCTCTCAATTGTCGTCTCGATGTGAGGCACCAGATTTTTCTTAACTATATGAGGATCTTCGTCATGCTCGGGTTCGGGAATAGGATCGCGAGGATACGGAGTACCATCACGGTTTCTCGGAAGAGGAATTTCTAGCCTAAAAATGTACTCATCGGTCAATGGGGTTGGAGGGTACGTAGAAGGTGTAGGAGTGCTAATATCTCCACTGCTTGAAGTAGACAGCTGTCCTTCCATTTTCTCTGGAACTAAGTCCGTTCGAAGGCTCAACTTCTTTTTTTCTTGTACAGTCCCATTTGTAATAGTAGTTTCTTCACTAATTTCGACTTTCTTCTGACTTTTGATTTCTACTTCCTCTTTGGTTTTCTTGACTTCTTCATCGTCTGGCAATGACTGCATTCTTTCTACTTGTAAACTCTTTCTGCTTCCTGACTTTATCTCATGAAATTCAGACTTACTGCCCTTCCTTTTCGCTACAACGCTGACTTCGACGTCTACCGATTTTTCGTTTATAGCTACAAGATTTTCAAGAATCGCCTCGGATTTCTTAACATCGATTATAGATTCTTGTAGTTCTTCTTTTTTCAAGTCGAAAATGCTTTTGTCGACTTTATCTTCTTGAATTACTTCAGTGATTTCTTGAATTTTGGTTTCGTCGATTAATTCCAGTTCAGCTTGTTTTTCTTTCACATCCTGTTTAATTATTTTCAACGCTGCAGACTCATCTTTGACAGCGCTTTTCGTTTCTTCAACTGTTACAATAGACTGTTCTTTGACTGTTTCTGCCTTTTCTTGAATATCAACGGCCTCTTTTTTGGCAACCTCAACAGTTACACTTGACTTAACGACAGATCTTTGTTTTACAATCGGCTCTAATTCGTTTTTCTCATCGTTAATTGCAAGAATTGGCTCCATGATTTCAAGCTTCTCTTGCATTGCTGCTTTTTCAATATCTTGATCAATTTTTCCATCTAATTTTTGTGTTTCTTTTTCCTTGATGTCTATTTGTTTCACTTCTTCAACGACGTCTCTAATAGCCAGTATAGATTCTTGTTTAGACGAATTTTCTTTTTCGTCAGATATCCTAAATTCTTCTACTTTTACTTCTTCTTTAGCAGTTTTTGTTGCAACTGCTACGGCCATAGCTACGGAAGTCGCGGAAGCTACAGATTCCTGTATAAGGGACTGCACATCTTTGATTTCAGCTTTTTTGTCTTCAACTTCTATCACTTCTTTAATTTCAACCGCTAATTCTGCCGTTGTAGTTTCTTTTTTGTCTTCAATTACTTCCTTATTCGAAACTATTTCTTCTTCAGCCTGTAGTGCGGTTTTAAACTTTACAAGATCTTTTATTTTCACTTCTTTCTCAATTATAGGTTCTAAAACCTCAAAAATCGTCTCAACAGCTGTTTCTTTTAACTCTTCACTAATTCCTGTGGTGTCAACTACCACACTCTGCTGAACTTCTTGAACCTTTTCAATACCTACACTAGAATCTGTTATATCTGTCAACTTAACAGCTGTTTCTTTTTTGGACTGTACGGCTTTTAATTCTTGAGCCTGTTCTACTTTTATCATTTCTTTTTTGACCTCAGATCTATCTATAACAGCTGTATCTGCAATAGTAGCTTCCTTAGCTACTATTGCAGTGCTGATTTCTTCAATACTCTGTACAGAAGAGGTTTCAGATATTGGAGACAGTTGTTCTTCCAAAATGGCATCTTTATTCGTATAAACATGTGATTCTACAATCGCTATGTAGGTATTCCTTCCTTCCTTAGATTTTGACTTTTTGGATTCATGTCTTGATTCAACTTTTTTTGCTTCTATGGATTCCAGAGCAGTTTCAGTTTTGGTGGTGACTTCAGTTATTTGCTGGGAGGTTTTAGTTGATTTCTGACCGTCTACTTTTGACAACCACTCTAAGGGGTCACTTTCTTTAGCAACTTCCTCCTCAATTACACTGCGACTTTTGGGTCTATCTTTTACAGTTAAAGCCTGAGTTTCTTCTATGCCAGTCTTGGCCTGAAATTCTGAAATCACTGCCTCCATTTTCTGAGTCAGTTCTTCAGATTTCTTTTCTGTCAATTGCGCCATTTTTGCACCTGACTTTCTTTTCTCTTCAACTACAGGACTCTCTTCTACGTAATGTTTAACAACTTCTTGCTCTATTGCTTTAGCTTCCACTCCTTTAACTTTTGCAAGCACTTCTTTTTGAACTCCTTCTACTTTTTGTACCATTTTATCAGGAATAGAGTCTTTAACTTCGACCTCTCTTTTTACTTCTTCCTGTTTTCTTTTTTCTATTTCCTTAGCTTCGACGGATTCGTTTATCTCGTGATCAAACAAGTCTTCTTTAACGGCTACAGTTTCCGTTTGAACTTCTTGTTTTTCTCTAGATAACACAGGTTCAGCTAAAATAAATCTAGATAAAGCAACCATGACATCAGTTAGGTGGATAAAGAAAGTTTTCAATAGCAAGTCATAATGATATGAAGAGTGTACAGTCCCTCTTATGTTTGGTATTGTTTGTAAACCAATAGTATACGCTCTTTGTTCTTTTAGTAATTTAGTGATTGAATATTTTGTATCACTCTTAATTTCACTTTTCGTTTTGTCTGCTTGTGCTTTTGTCACATTTTCCTTGATTTGTTTTTCCTTTTGTTTTGCATTAGCTGCTACTGATTCAACTTTTGTTATATCCCTTTTTTCTTTCGTTTCTTCAACGTCTTTATCAAATATAATAGACTTCCTCTTTACGCCACCTGCTTCAATAACCTCCTGTATTTCCTCTTGAGCAACTGCTTTTCTTTCCACAGCTCTATCTTTAATAGTCTCAAACATTTCAACTTCTTTTGCTACATTAACCTCTTTATTGTGTCCATTTTGTTTTATTATTTCTTCAGTAGTTTTATCAATGAGATTAACTAAGTCTTTCACGTCTTTTTTAATTTCTAATTTTTCTTCCTGAGTACTCAATTCTTCCATCATAGCACTAGATTTAGTTTTAGTTTCATTTTTAATATCTTCTCTTACAGATTCAATTGACTTTTCTTCAGTTGCCTTAATTTCTTTAACAGAACTCTCAGTCGATGCAATTTCAATTTCATGTTTTATATCTTCAGTGACTGTCACAGCTTTTTGAATACTTTTATCAACTATATTAGCAGCTTCATACTCGATCCGATCTAGATCTATCTCTTTTCTCATTTGCACATCGAATTTAATTTCTTCGTCAGTCATTCGCACTTCCTTAAGCTTCTTAGTAACATCTTCCTGTATCTCCTTCTTATTTACCTGAGTAATTTTATTAACTTCACATGTTTCAGTAGTTACTTTACTAACTTCAGAAACTTCTATCAACTCACTCTTCTCTTTCTTCAACTCTTCTCCTCTCTTCTTCTTAGTGCCATCGGGATCGTATTGGGGAGAAACTGGCAGCTTGAAATTCGTCGGCGGGAGTGATTCATCCTCCACTTGACCAAAATCATCCTTATAGTTAGGGTTTAGTATAATAGGGCTTTCTAAGGAAGGAACAAGAATGGGTTCAGTAGAAAAGGGTCGATAGGGTTTAGTGGGAAGTAAGAAAGGCGAAGCAGTCTGTGACCTGTCTGGAAGGTCTGGTGCAGATATGATAACATTAGGCACGAGGTCAGGGAACTGTTGTATAGAAAATACCTCAGAGGGTTGAGATGGTCGGTCGAAATCGTCCTGGTCTATCGGCTCGTAGATCGGCTCGTAGTCGTCCAGTACCGGGTCGTAGAGACCGCTGTAACAAAAATAAAGGATATGCAACGTGTCCCCGAAATTCTATTAATAATATTATAAACGCGAAAGTTTGTGAGAATTGATGTATGGATGTTTGTTACTCTTTCACGCAAAAACCACTCAATGGATTTTAATGAAACTACAATAATATAGTTCATACATCAGAATAACACATAGGTTATAATTTATAAAGATATTGTGTAAATTGGCCAAAATATAACGATAAGTGTCAAGTAAGTCGGAAAAACCTTTGCCATCTGCGAGCTATTTTGGCGTGCGCTGCAGAAACCGTAAGAGTTACACGAATATAATGTATGGTGGAAATGTTTCCGAAATTATTCCGAAAAGAAAAACTTATAAACCGAAGCGACGCGAGGGCGGGTCGCTAGTAAGGTATAAAACAAAGAACAAAGTCAAACACGCTCTGACTACGGAACATCATAATTAAGTCTCCCTTTGTTTTGTTTCACTAGCTTATTTACAATTAAATTTATTGCTAAAATGTCAATAACGCTGTCGTCACGTAATTGATATGTCAATTAGAAATGATACTTTTGTACACACTATATTAAATTGTGCTTTGATGCAAAAATAAATAAAATAAAATATGAAACGCGTCAACTAATTTAAAATATACAAAACTGTTCTCGTTAAAGTAAAATAAATAGCTCAGCAGTGAAGGAAAACATCGTGAGGAAACTCATATACTTGAGAATTGTTGCCTATGTTAATACAAAACAAATTATTTGATTTGAATTAAAAATATAAATCTGCTGCATCTCTTGTACGTACGTGGGTGGTACATGCCAGATCTCATTTCCATCCCATCCAAATTTATTCCTATAAATCTCCAAAGGTACACAGCGCATCCAGTGCCGTGCCAACTTTCTTCATTCTGGATTGATGTTGGCATGTACCACGGATGTTCATGGACGACAGTATCCACTTACCATCAGGTGGACTGTCAGCTTGTCTGTCGCCTTCTTTAACCAAACAAATTAAAGCTTTAAAGCAAGGAAAAATACCAAAGAAACAGCAAATTAAAATCAACAAAATATTCAAATTTTGAATAACTGAAGCAAAGAATTTTAAATTACTACGAATGTCTGATTTTACTTAATTATACTAAATTAAACTGTAAATAAATTAACTGTAATTAATTATTTTGACTGAGTATTTAGTTGACTGTTGTTGACTTTACTGTTGAACTCAAACCAAGCCCACCTTTAAATTAGCTACGATCGATTTACTGCCTATTCAGTATTTTTCTTTAAAAAACAAAACGCCCTTTATTCGAGTTATTAAATAATGAAACGAAACGTAATTCATTAGGCACAAATCCGCTTTAGATCGTTGTGCAGTCAAAGTATTTTTGATAAATTAAAATTAACCGTAGGTAATAATCGTAAAACAAAGAGATGTGATTAAAAATTATTATTGATTTATATTATATAAACGTAAATCAATATTTCATTGTGTATTTATTATTTATTCATTGTAACAATTACAACATTGTATTCGAACGTCCATTATAAATGTCATTACATAATGGTGAAAAAAAAAAAAACGTCAAATATTTAGTCGATCAATTTATATATCTTCAAGAGAATGAAAGCATCATGCTGAAAGAAACTTATTTATGCGTTTTAAAATCATCTATACATATAATAAAATTGTAACAGGCCGATGTCTGTACATTATAGATATTGAAAAAAAAACTAATATGGGGGGGGGGGGGGTCTTTATTAGAGCAACAGAAGCCAAAACAACAGTTTTTAGAAATTTTGTCCGTCTGTCTGTATGTTTGTACACGCATCACGCAAAAACTACTGCATGGAATTGAATGCAGTTTTCACCGATGTATTGCTAGAGGTCTAACTTAAAATATAGACTCCATTTTACCGCAGGAGAATATCTTATTCTGATTGTTTTAAATTTAATAAACCGAAGCGAAGTGAGGGCGGGTCGCTAGTTGGTAACAAGTAAAGATTTTCTAACATCTTTTCCCCATGATCCATTCCTCTTTGTTTCGTTCCATATTCATAAATGTACATTGATCTCAAATATTTATACACCAGAAATGGTAGTCCGTAGCGATTTATTGCAATTAATTTTGATGTAAATTTAATCAGCAAATAAATTTAATTTCAAATTAAATTTCATTTCATCTTAAAAATATAAACACTTCAAGACAATAATGTTATTATTTACACTATTTACACTATTCCTGTAGTATCTTGTTATTATAATAGCTCTGAGCGACACTTCACTTATATTTTCACAACTCATTTTCACACTTAATTAATCAAAAACCCTCACTCATTGCGATAGACCAGGTAGAACTTCATTATTCCTTCGACCAACCAATATCGAGTTTTAAAAAAATAAACTGTCAAACCGTTCGTTTCGTTTCAAAATCGTAAATGAAAAAAAAGGGCATACGCACGTGTACTATTCAGCCTCGTTGTCGCCTTCAATATTCGAATTTGATTTGAATGAATTTATCCGCGCTCGAATTTAAAGGCTCATTTACACAAGTAGAGTTTCTCAGCGACCAAACATCGTACAATTCTCGCTTATAACTACTCACATGATGATAAAAACTCGATGATAACAAGGATAAAAGTGGTCGGATGATAATAGCAGTTGTTTATACTAACTTTTGACCGATTTTCGAAAAACTTGCATTCGAGAAACTCTCCTTGGTATAAGTTGTATAAGTCATAAGTCTACATTACACGATATAATTCAGGGGATGATGATAATTAATATAACGTAATAATTAGAGGTCGCAATTAGGTAGTGTGATTTATGTAGTTGCAACGAAATGTTGATATGAACATGGACATTCCTGGCATTTTCTGAATAATAATCCCGGGAACCGTAATTTATTGCCAATAGTACCTATATTTATTTACTATCTCAAGGCACCGTGCTGGTTTTTAGGGTTGCGTCGATATCTCAGAGATAAGATAAATAAAACAAAATGATATATTAATGATTTACACATGTTAACATTCAGTTTCAGTTTTTAATCTATAGTTTTTAATCAGTTTCTTTTAATCTATCTAATCTATCATCGGATATTTAATACGCTTTAAACTGAAATCCCGGGTTTGAGGAATATCCATATTATTCTTTTGCTCTATGATATCATTGCAAGTACTTAAATCACACTACCCTAATTCCGACCTCGGGTAATAATACATGATAATATTCATTACAATACACGCACAATTACTCCCACACTACACATAAATTTAATTTTTAAAATGACAAATAATTTTAAAAAAAACTTTCAGACACGAACGTTTCGTTCGACTCGAGTTTTACATTCGCGTACGTCTGCGAAGTATCTAACGGATTATTTTTTATTTGAAGTTAGGCACAGATGTTAATTTTAACAACTACGAGTATACGAGTCGTACGAGTTATTGGCACGTGCCAGTGATTGACAAGGCAAAGGTATTTAAAATTATCGACGTTGAAATGACCGCCTCTCACATTGTGCTAGATATTGTAGCCATGTTTAATTTTAAACCAAAGATACAGAATAAAAGATTTTATCCAGCCAGAGAGTATGTAGCACCCAGAAGCAATTCACGTATTTTAAAAGTGTTTTAAGGAGTTGGGATGGCTGGTGTAGCCGCCACCACCGAACATCCACACTGCCAGTTAAATATGGTTGTAATTTTTGGTGTTTGTACTTTTGATTAATATTGTAACCAAATGATTTATTGTATGGTGAGGAAAACATGGCCTTTGATTCATCAGTTCAAAATATTCAATAACCAAACGTTCGCTACACGAAATACAATTTACATTTTGAAAAAAAACAAAGCGATGTAAATGTCTTACCGCACCACTCCAAGCATGAGTGTGTCGCCGGCGACAGCGACGATGTGTCGCGCGTCGTCATGCGCCAAATCGTCAGCGACTACACTGTTGATCCGCGACACTGTGTCCCCATTCTGCAGACCCGCTCGCTCTGCTGGAGATTCCGGAAGCACCTAAAGTAATAATAATAATATGTAGACTAAAACAACCAATAAGCTGTGGATGTAAGGAGCTTGCCAGAACCAACATCATAAAGTATCTGGGTGGACCGTTTGACGAAAGACTATGTTTGTTTCATTGATGTCTTCAAATCGCGTGTATCTTTTTTTTTTTATGTACGAAGGCGGCAGACGAGCATACAGTCCACCTGATGGTAAGTGGATACTGTCGCCCATAGACATGCGGGATACATGCGAACATTAGTCCAAAATGACAAATGTTGGCACGTCCCCGGATGCGCTGCCTATCTTTGGAGATATAGGAATGGATTTGGAGAAAGGGTTGAGAAAATACGATTGGGAAAATACGATAAAATGGGAAATGCAGTACATTTCAAGATAGTCTTCTGTGAGAGGGGGATAACGTGGCCAGTCGAGCGCGCCCAGCGGCTGTTGGATTGCAGCGTGCACTCTGTATCTGAACACTTTTTACTCAAACAGTGTGAATGACTGATGTGTTTATTATTATTTTATTTATATGTTTATATATGTATGTGTGTGTAGCATAGCACGTGTGTGTGTGTGTAAATTATGTTGTATTTATGTACTTAGTGTAATAGTGTCAAAACGCTATTATATTTAGCCAGCTCTCAACCACCGAAGGTTAGCTGGAAGAAAATGCTATATAGCATTAAGCTCGCCTTTGTACACACATTTTGGTGCAATAAAGAATTTATCTATCTATCTATCTAAGTTTTAGAGACTACATTATTTTTACCAACTTCGGATTTTTACCATGGCACCGCTCGTCATCATCATGCGGTCCATCCGCGCTTCCTTGACATAGAGTCGCTGCGTGCAGTGCGCTCGAAAAGACACTTTATACCGCGAACTCGAAAGTTGTGGAATAAAATGCCAGCTGAGGTATTCCCGTTACGCTACAATATGAGGCTCTTCAAAAGAGCTGCGAACAGGATTCTGCAAGGTCAGCAGCGCAAGCCCCCTGGTGTCGCAGGTGTCCACGGGTGGTGATGACTACTCGCCATTACGTGACCGACCCGCTCGTCTTTTAAAAAAAAAAGAGATTAATAGCTCAGTTTTGCTTGCTATGCCTGCATATTAAGCTTGCCTGGCATGATATTTATTAAAAAGAAAACTTATCTTTGTGATAATCTGTTACGATATCACATAAGACACGCTTTTTACTTTACATGTGGTCCTATTGAACAAATAAAACAACCTTTTTTTAAATCAGTCATGTTTTAATCGTTTTAATCTGCAATAATCGGTCTAAATATGGAATAATTTACTACTACATCAGCATTCTTTGTTTACAATCATGATTGGATTCTGATTTAAGTTTGGCAACATTCAAATCAAATCATCAGTGTAATGAAATTTCAAAAAATATTTATTTTTAGTTAGTATTTATTTATAATCCATAAGAACCAAATTGGCGGGCACGATTCTTTGATAGTGTTCTATGTTCAGTAATTCATATGTATTTTGAAAATGAAACACATTCTTATTATGTTGTATTTAAGTTTCAAATTTGACTTTTTAACGAACCCCTCTTCATCTGCTTCAACCCCCCCCCCTTTCCTAGAAGTTGCCAAATAAACAATTTCCACCACGTTGAATTTTTGCTATGACTGTATAGATTTGTAAGTAATTTTACTTTAAGTCATCGATCCACGTGGCCTGAGGGCGTCCCACACTGCGCTTCTCGGTACGTGGCCTCCAGTCGAGGGCTTGTCTACCCCCATTGGTTATTCGCCGGTGGTTGAATGTGAAGAGCCGAGGATCGTGTGTGGTGGCGAGCCGCGAGAGAGGCCCGTATCCAGCAGTGGAGAGATATAGGCTGATGGTATAGCCTATACTAATATTATAAAGAGTAAAGAGGTAAAATTGTGTGTTTGTTTGTATGTTGGGGGTAATCTCTGGAACTACTGAACCGATTTCAAAAATTCTTTCATAAATAGGAAGCTACATTATCCGTGTCTAATATAGGCTGTGTTTTATTTTGAAAAAAATACTAATAAATAAACCGAAGCGAAGCGAGGACGGGTCGCTAGTGTGGTAAAACTTTTTTATTAATTATGGTAACTAAAATTTTTTTTATTTATTAATAATTCATTTTTTTGTAACATAAAGTACGAATGATATTGAACACAAGAAACATTCTGAAATTTTTGTCTGTCTTTCTGTTTGTCTGAACGCTGGACGGATTTTAATGAAACCTGGCATATGGATAGATCATTTAGGGTACTTTTTACCCAGTTCCATATAGAGTTCCCGCGGGAATCTACAGTTAAAGCAAACGAAGTCGCGAGCATTGCTATGCTATACATTTCTATTGTTATAAAAGTGCCTAATGTACTTTTTGATATCCAAGATGGCTCACCATCACTAGATATTATAAATTAAAGTCCCCCGCCGCGCTGAGTTTGTGTTTGTTCGGGCTAATCTCAGAAACTACTGTACGAATTTTTATACGGTTTTCACCAATAGAAACAGGGATTATCTAAGAAGGTTATAGGCTATAATTTATGAACATTTTGCGAAAATAAGCTACCGGTATGATGATTTGCAATTATCCAAATTATTATCGGTATTATCCACCAGAAGTCATCCCGAGCTCGGGGCTACAGATAATTAGTGCTACCCGTGCGAAGCCGGGGCGAGTCGCTAGTTAAATATAAAACAAATAAATAAAACATTAGCAAATAGATGTAACGTTCATTGTCAATCACTTGCAAATAACAATAGATTGCGCAAGAGACGTGTATCGTTTGCCAGCGCCGATAGATCGGTGCCAGCCTATTCTGATCGATTTATTTTAGAGTCGTGTCAATGTCGAATTTAAATTTATTGTTAGATACACAATGAGCCACTTTAGATCTTCACATATTCTTTTAAATCTAATATAGTACGTCCACTGGGAATTGACAACATTCCACTTGAGAAAAACGTCTCTTTCGTTTGCAAAATTTAAAAGATAAGAAATAATTAGAATTAGACGAACCTAAGAGTCTTGATACTTGTGAAAAAATTAAATGCATCAAAATTGGTTTTAGGGATTCTTTTACTATTTTATCTACACATTTCCTGTTTACATTAAATGTCATTGCTAGTCTGATTAGCAGGGATCTTCAAAATTAACACTTATCATACATTTATCTTGTTTTTATTTTTATTTATAGTAAACAGGCGGTAGACGAGCATACACTCCACCCGAGTAAATGGATACTGTTCATAGACATCCGCGTTACATGTCAACATCAGTCCGGAATGACAAACGTTGGCACGACCCCGGTTGGGCGACCCTGCTCTTGCGATTAAGAAGTACAGACAGGTAAAAAGAATCAAGGTTAGTTGTTTTTCGGGAATCGCAGATGAAGTAGGTAAAGTGATTTTATTATCGCCAATCCAACAAACAATAGGATAGTTACTCACCTATCTCTAGTGGAATGTTTCCAATTCCTAGTGGACGTACTATACTAATTTAGTGGCCGTGTCGTGTGGCTGGCTCTAAAGCCAGCCTATATAAGCCAGCCAGCCATACTAATATAACACCACCCAGATTCTTCCTGTGGGTGTCGTAAAAGGCGACTAAGAGATAACAAAGAGGCTACCACAAGCCCCGAGGAACTGCAACATCGCTACAAGAGTGGACTCAACGACCTATTTGGCCAGGGACAGGGTGGTGTTTTTTATTAAAGTCATACATCTCCCATACACAATATAATGGTGTATGAGGAGTCCCATGTCCAGTAGTAGATGAAAAAAAAGATTGTTACGGTTAATTTTGTACAGCACCTTTAATTACTGAAGTTAAATATATTTCACGCCGCCATACAACATTTAAGTGATTCCATACAAATTTTGTTAACCTGTATTGTAGCATCCTGATACGATTTTAGAAAATGGTAAAACGCGTATTTAATTAATTGTCTTGGAGAATATTTCTACAAAGTTTCAAGTTTACTAACTATCAAATATTTTTTTTCGTAGTAACTGTGACACCCCATTTTACCCCTTCAGGGGTTGAATTTGAAATACCTTAGCACTAAATGTTTACGTCGTAAAAGGAAGCTCCATCAGTCAGTCAGTCGGGATATTTCTCTCAATATGTATGCAAGAATAGAAAATAGATATTCATCGAACTTGTGTACCTTGACAACAGTGAGCGGCATTTTGAATTCCGATCCTCCAATAAGTCTGAATCCCCACGCTTCATCTCCGATGCGTTCCAATTTAACGTCCAGCTCCATCTATCGGGAAAATACGTAATTTAATAAAATACAAATGCGTCCGAAGTCAAAAACGGTGATTTTCTTTCGTGATTCAATTGAGATTACAATTTTACGAATATCCTTTTAACAATATATAAATACAAACAAAGAAACTTTATTGGAAATACTTTTACTTCATTATAATCATAACTAACGTTCTAACTTCATGTTGCTGATATTAAGTACCTAGCTTTAATTTATTTACTCTAAATTTCTTGTTAGGTACCTATATTATTGTAATCTATTAACATTTTATGTCACTAGTTACTATTCCAATAATTGTACGCCATTTGGTAAAACATTCAGAACTGTCTGCATATTTGTTTTTATATCATTATAGTTGTTCTATATAATGTCCACCTCGGGTTTCTACAAGCGCACCTCCCGTCACAGAAGTGCGCTCCATCCGCATTTCCCCGATACGCAGGTGTCGCGCACTGTTCGCTCCAAAAATCATTCTAAACCGCGAACCCGTAGGCTGTGGAACGACCTGCCTCAAGAGGCCTTTCCATTAAGCTACGATATGGGGTTCTTCAAGAGAGCTGTGAATAGGATTTTACAAGGTCGGCGGCGCACCCGCAAGCCTCCTGGTGTTGCAGCTGTCCACGAGCGGCGGTAACAAGTGGGACCGCTTGCTCGTCCGCCCACTTCTACATAAAAAAACCTATGTTTACAAATAAATAACAACTCTGATAGATTCTACTGTTTTGAGTTGTCACCAAATTTTTCATAAATTATACTTAATACAAATTTTCAGGTCAATCGATCACAGTGCATATTAGTGGATACATGTACATACTCCAGTTTCTTTTTTTAATAGTTTCTTCTGCGGTTTTTCCTCACGATGTTTCCCTTCACTGTGTTGAGCTAGTGATAATTTAGAAAATCCGCGCTTATGTAGAAACTCAGTGCGACGAGCTGGATTTGAACTAACGACTTCACGAATGAGAGCTGAGAATAATAGCCAATCACTGTTCACATAATAAGTATTGAAATCATAGATAAATATAGAATGAAACTATACATATTTGTACTGATGCTTAAAAATATAATATACAACATTTTCAATATATAGGCTAATAATTCCTGCATATTGAAAACGTTGTCCATATTTGGTTCTTGTGGCAAGTGACGGCATTACCGTGCTGACTGTTCGGCCTATTAAGTTTTGGGGGTCGTATGTCAGAAAGATCTCCACAGAATAAAAAGAGAAACTAAATTAGATTAATAGATATTGAGTCTATTCACGGACTTAATTTAAACAAAAAATGGGGTCTCTGTAGAAGCTACAGAGCCCAAAACAGTTGTTTTTAAAATGTTTTTCTGTACGTCTTCGTCTGTAGGTCTCTTTGTTTGAGCATCAAGTAAAAACTACTGAACGGATTTTGATCGCGTTTTCACTAATGTATAGCTAAGTATCCCGAAGGGCAACTGGCATATGTGTCATCTTCATATGACACAAGGAAGTTGAGTTATAGGGGAAAATAAAAAATGACTTTTAATTGACTTTAAAACTACTGGGTTGATTTTCATCCGTGAAATCCATCAAGTCAATCCATCCATCAGTTATTACGAAAAATGTCAACCTAAGACCTTTTTTTTTTAATACCCCGCCCTTTCGCTTACCTCTTTAAAACTGTAATTGACGATCCATCGCAAACCACGGTTAAAATCTAACTGCCAGTTAAACTTGGCACTGGTAATCGCGCCCGCATTTTAACCTGAATATAGGGTACCCTAGATCTAGATTGCAAACTGTTCGATTGTTGTCTTAAAATAACGGTCTCTTTATGGAAAAGAAGACAGTCGTTTCAATTTAATTTACCGTAAACAAACATATTTAACTTATTGAAATTATTAAAATTGTGTATTTGCGCGTTTTGTGGTTTAATAGTGATAGTTTGAAGTGTTTTCTGTGCGTAATGTTTGTGATAATCAAATAAATGCGTGGGAGTGCGTTTCTCTTGTGCTTCCAGGGAGTCCTCTTCTGTTCTCAGTAAACCTACTATCGCTTTACTGAGCGACTCCTGCCTTACTTCGACGGGACTGGACAATGACTTTTAAATTGTTTATTAAGAATAACACTTGATACTGGCAGAATGTGCTAATTGCACCATTGCCTTATAGAAAAAAAAAACGCCAAACGACTTTTCAGTATTTCAACGGCGCATTGTGTATTTTGAGAATTTTTAAATTGATTACAATGTATTTATTGTATCTGTGTTTGAGTAATATTTACAGCGTTTCTTGTTACTCAATGTATTTTAATTGAGACAGTGCCTGGCTAAACAGGATACGTTTTAAACTTTGAAATTATTAATTACGAAGAAAAACTTGACACTGGCAGAATGTGTTATGCGCTATGTGCAATGCAGAATGTGAGTCATCGATGCGGCCACAACTGAAAATCAGCGCTACGTTTTCTTGTAGCATCTATTGAGTTGTGTGGCCTTTCGTGCAACTACTTTTAATTAGTATATTTATTGATTCTAATCTTTGTATAATTATTTTTATTGATTCTAATCTTTGTATAATTATATTTATTGATTCTAATTTTTGTATAATTATTTTTATTGATTCTAATCTTTGTATAATTATTTTTATTGATTCTAATCTTTGTATAATTATTTTTATTGATTCTAATCTTTGTATAATTATTTTTATTGATTCTAATCTTTGTATAATTATTTTTATTGATTCTAATCTCTGTATAATTATTTTTATTGATTCCAATCTTTGTATAAGAGTAGTGTTGTTATTATGTGAATAAAATATTCATTCATTCAAATTTACAGCATTTTCTATTTTATCTTCTTTCCCCAATGTACGTACGTGTTTCAGTATTGAGTGAGATATGCCAGAGCCCATTTCTATCCCGTCCTATCCCTCCCCATTTTCCCAACCCTTCCACCCAATCCATTCCTTAATCTGCAAAGGTAGGCAGCGCATCCGGGGGCGTCGTGCCAACGTCTGTCATTCTGGATGTCTATGGATGACAGTATCCACTTACCATCAGGTGGAATGTATGCTCGAATGCAGCCTTTTTTCTGAAAAAAAAAAGCGCCTACCATCACGTGGGACCGCTTGCTCGTCCGCCTACTTCACTAAAAAAAAAGCATTTTACGGAATCACCGAACAATAGCTGTGGAAACCCCGTGAAAATCCGTTCAGTACTTTTGGAGATTAGCGTGTTCGAACATACAGACAGACAAAAAATTTCAAAATCGTCTTTTTGTATTCTGATACTTCAATGTACAGACACGCTGGCTCTACAGTTTTATTATATGTATAGATATATGTACACAACATTGTTTTAATTCATATGTTTTTATAATAATTATATGAATATGGAATTGGCAGTTTAGTATAATTTGAGAAGATCACATATACGACCTGTAAATATGAATTAAACCAAGTCCAACTAGATAAGTCTAACGAAACTAAATCAAGTTGGTTTCAAAAACATTTGCTACGAGTCAACTTATTTGAAGAATTCACAAAAATGCGTTTATTAGCATTTCTATATTTTTGTTCTGTATTTTATTGTGTTCACTCGAAGACCAGACCGAAGGCTTTAACAGAATCTATGGGACAAGAAGTTATTGAGATCGGAGCTCCCATAAACGGTCAGCCATTCTTAGAGCAATGTTCGATGCCGGCCTTTGAAGCTTGCCACTGCAGGGCCGGCTTTAAAATACCCATCTCTTTCCGTGGGTGCCGTAAAAGGAGACGAAGCCGTTACCACAAGCCTTGAGGAACTCTGTACCGCCTCTAAAAGAGTGGACTCGCGTGCGTACCAGCTTGGCCAGCGTGATGTTTTAAAGCTATTCCTTAAAGCAGAGGATGAAAAATTGATATTTACAGTTACGGCCCTGCAGTTTTTTTTTATATGGATGTGGGCAAGCGGTCCCACGTGATGATAAGTGTTACCGCCGCCCATGGACACCTGCAACACCGGGGGGTATGCGGGTGCGCCGCCTTCTTTCCAGTGGGACATTAAAAGCTGATTGATACAAGTATATGCACTACGCAAGGTTGTTCTGCTCCGATCAATGACTATTTCACGGAAGAAGAGTCTGCTGGAAGAGATCAGCCACAGGAGATAAGCTTACCTTTTGTACATCTTCTCTTATTTAATCATGTATAAGTATGTGTTTGTATAATAAAATATATAATAAATAAAAGATATATTTCTTTTTTTAAGAGTTCCCACAAGAGCTTGAAGAGGAACCTTCAAATGAGAGTGGCGAATTCAATGTCAACGCGACGACTACCATTCAACCAGCAACGAAGAAAGAAGTTAAGAAAGTAACCGTAAGCAAGATTAAAACTACATAGAACAGAAAAATAAAATTGTTAAAAAAAATATTTTGATACTTGAACTAAAATTTAGCTTAGCATTGAATTCAAGTATCAAAAATATATTTCCAACTATTTTTAGTGATAACTTTTTTTTTTCCCACTTTATCAGTCTCAACTTTCATTCCAACTCTTAAGTAAAACGGGTTTTCTGTAAAAATAATAAATACTGAAAAGTTACGAACGTATCTAATTTTAAATTTAACTCAACAATTACTTAGTAATTGGAAATAATTGCTTACTAATAGAACTAAAAAACCTACTACAATATTTTAATTTTTTAAATTTTAATTTTAGTTTAAGTTTTAATTTAATTTAACTCGACCCTGGATGGACGATGAGGGTGCTGATGGGTGATGACAGTGATGGGTAACTCCGGAGTTAATGAATCAAAAGAGTTGAATCCGCGAGCGGAGCAGAATCCCTTAATTGTTCCATCGAATTGTTATTCATTCCGATTCCGATTCTGGCGCCGATCATGATCACGAGTGTAATCACCCATCGGCACCTGTCGTGGGCCCCAAATCGAGATGCAGCGATGGCATGACCTGTTTTTTTTTTGCTTAAGCAACGATCATTATCCTTATATAAGTAGTATCGTTGTATAATTATAAAACACTAGCGATCCGCCCTCGCTTCGCTTCGGTTTATAAGATTTTTTTTTCAATTGCTTTTTTTCAAAATTTCATAATAAATTATAGACACGGATAATGTAGCTTCCTATTTGTGAAATAATTTTTCAATAATTTTCCAGAGATGATCCCCAACATACAAACACACAATTTTACCTCTTTATTATATTATAGTATAGATAAGTAGGTGAATCTAAAGAGTTAAGGAGTAAGTAAGAGGAGTCGGATCCGCAAGCGGAGCAGGATTAAGTGAGTTAAAACACTCCGAGAAGTCTTGATTAACCACCACTATGCTACGCCGCCACCGATCTCGCGGTGTGAAAGCTCTATGCCAGAAATTTGTTTCACCCAATGTAATGTCCGGCGTGCTCTTGCATCTCTCGACCTCTCTGCGGTATTCCTGCAGTGGTGCTCAAATCTTGCGCTCCTGAGTTATCTCCGGTGCTTACGCGACTCTTTAAGCTCTCATACTCCTTGAAACGCTTCCCGTCAGCATGGAAGGTGGCTCACGTTCACCCTTTACCTGAAAAGTGTGACTGTACCAACTCGACCAACTACAGGCCAACAGCGATTACCTCCCTCATCTCCAAGGTGATGGAACGTGTTATTAATACACAGTTCCTTGGGTACCTAGAGGATCACCAGCTGATTAGGGACTGTCAATATGGATTTCGTCATAATCGTTCGGCTGGTGAAACACCGTTAGGCTGATGCTATCGAGAGTAGAGGCGAGGCTCTAACTGTTAGTCTACATATCGCCAAAGCCTTCGACCAAGTACGGCATAAAGCGCTACTTTCCAAGCTACCGTATTTCTAGTTACCTGAGGGGTTATGCAAATGGGTTGCCAGCGCCCTGACTAGGTAGAGTATCAAAGTCTGAAAATGAAATATCTTTTTAAAAAATCATTGCAGTGTACTCTACGAACGATACAGAGCCCAAAACAACATTTTTTATAATTTTGTCTGTCTGTGTGAACGCTTATCACGCAAAAACTACTGGACAGATTTTAATTTAATTAGCTATAGTTAAATAGTTTTCGCTTATAAGCCGGGTTAACATTTAAAAAACATTTTTAGTCTATAGAATCAAGACGAAAACTTAAAGACATTGACAGAATTGACGGAGTGAAGAATGATGAAGATGACTCCAAAATTGAGAAAGAACTTGCTGAGATATACAAGGACACTGTCGGTACGTTAAATTTTCAACGAGATTCACTACATTTTGCTATAGTCAAATGCAGCCATTTAGAATTGTTTTGTACTTTAACGAACGTATTTTATTCATGTAAATAATGGTAGCACAAATCAGAAATTTTAAATTTTATTTTATTTGGTTTTACAAGTCGCAAAATCCAAATATCCAAACTGACACCGCCATCTATCATTGAGTACGACAAAACACTTTTATTTATCCTGACAACTGTCGATTGTCTTCTGATTTTTCACTACACTAGTCTACACGCGTTGCGCGAGCACGTTATTCATCTAAAATTCTAAATACCTTACGTATTGGTTGTGTCTAAGCAAATTGCTCCCGTAAATTCTTCGCGTGGATGTCGTAAAAGGCGACTAAGGGAATCACAAGCCCTGAGGAACTACACCACCTCAAAGAGTGGACTCGCCAATCCGCTTGGCAAGGGTGGCGTTTCGAGGCCATACTTCCCGCATATACAAGATAAAGCACATGAGCAATATCCAACAGTGGATACTGAAAGGACTGGTTGTTAGCAAATTCAATTCAGTGCATAAATACCTAAGGATCTCCAAGAACCTAGCGACCTATGGATACTGTCTCAAGAGGTCTTTCCATTAAGTTACGATATGGGGTTCTTCGAGAAAGCTGTGAATAGGATATTGCAAGGTTGGCGGCGCGCCCGCATGCCCCCTGGTGTTGCAGGTGTCCATGGGCGGCGGTAACACTTACCATAACGTGGGACCGCTTGCTCGTCCGCCCTTTTCTCTATAAATAAAAATAGACCAGATCGAGGAACGCTTCAAAGAACACTATCGGCGGAAGATTACATTTCCCCAACAGTAATAGGTACTGATGTCCATTCTACCTATATAATAATCGATAGGATCCGTTGAAGATACAGACGCGTTACTTATTATTTTAGGCTTTATTTACAATTACAAACGTAGTTTTTATGATTTTGCAATTCGATTTCCTTTCAGATTATAAAGCTGACATTGACGACGTTACGGTGATTACCAGCCAGGCCTCAGTGTCGGTCGAAGACAAGTTTTCATCAGAGATCATAACAAGTAAAGTCCTTCATTTCTAATTTGTCAGTATCAAACAAACATCTATACAATTCAATGATATCTCGTCAGATGTATACACTAAACATGACAGTATTCTAACACGGCAAAATTGAAAATATTGATCAGATAGGTACAGCAACTTAAAATTCTTCAAAGTCTGACCCTTCTGCGTCGATACGCTTTTGCCAGCGCAATTTCCATGCCTCGTACGCTCCCAGGAAGTCCGCGACGGAGATGTCTTTTAGAGCCCTCGTCGTACTTACTTTGATGTTATCCAAAGTCTCGCAAAGCGTTCCTTTCATGACGCTTTTCAGTCGGAGGAACAAAAAGTTAGATGGAGCAAGGTCGACACTACAGGGCGGTTATAGGCCCACACCGATACGGGTCAGGTAGTCCGTGACAACGAAGGCGGTGCCACCTGTTTGACTGAGATCTGGACAGGCAATCGTCCCCGAAGGCTTCCTGAAGCATCCCGAAAGTTTCCAACGGCGTCTTGTTCAGCTTCACGCAAAACTTGATCGCGTATCTTAGATTCAACGTTTTCTCCATCGTAATAAGTACGACGCGACCACTAAACAGGCTAACGTGACCTGACCACTCCAGGGCACAGAGACAACTGAGCGCGGAACCGCTGGAAAGCTTAAGCTCCCGTCACCCTATCCCAACCGGTCCGACCGCTCTGCGATGTATATTCGCGGAAAAAACTGCAACGCATTACTTTTAGGACCAACTAGGTAGTGAGTAGTGTCGAGTAAAAAGTCAGAGAACTACAAGTTATCACACCAAATACTTTAACATATCTTTAATACCACTTATTTAGTGTGGTATAGTGCGTTCCATAAATGTCATTTTGCTAGTTGAGACGTTTCGTTTGCAAACTTTTTATAGCAATTTCAACTTATATTTGACCTCATTTCACCCAATACAGAGACTGAAAATGTGACGGTGTCAGCAACCAGCCAGGCTTCGGTGGATGAAGAAAAGTCTGCACTAAGATCGCGTGACGGGTAAGGTGTATTGGTATTGCATTTTAATTGATTTTTTTATAGGTGAACTTCTTCATGATTGGTAGAACGTGGCCGAAAAATTTAGTATTTTGAGTAATTGAGTAAGTATATGGTACTTTTTTTATTTAGCCCGGCTTTGTGTCCCACTGTTGGGCAAAGGCCTCCTCTCTTTTATGTCAGACCGTCCTGTGAACACAATAATATAGTTTCTATACAAGAATAAATAAAAAATACCTGCATTCTCTTAACAATTTAATTATTTCGTGAAAATAACAACTTTTGTTCAGCGATATTTTTTTTAATTGAAAAATTTGGCAACTTTTTTACATGAAGTCTGCTTCGAGCGGCAACGCCGAACACTGCATTTATTAACAGCAGCTAAAGGAGTCCCTTCTTTTAGACACCTACATGTTTATAAACCGGTGCGAATAGACTACTACAGTACGACACAACTGAAAGGTTCCAACCTATTCCCTCGACCGATGGAAATCGATTTATTTCCTGCCTCAACGTCTTATTCGTTGCTGCCTCGAGCGCGCGGAGCGCGTCAAATGATCCCACATGCGTCATACGTTGATTACACATTATGTATATTCTTTAAAGTTCGATTTGACGAGGTTAGCCGATGGCACCTCTGAGTTGTCTCGTACATAGATAGGTACGCGTACAAATTTATAAAAGAAGTCGTAAAACGGAAGTTGATAATTTTCATAAAATAAATTCAGTTCTTATTTAATCCCGTATAAATACTAGTTTAATTGGTTTAAAGATTTGTGGCCAGCGACCGTGTGATTGCAGGGTGCACCCCCCCCCCCCTCAATTCTTGCTAAAGATATCGCGCATTGGTACTCCGTGGGCCTGGTTTAGACATTAAAGGAAATAAAATATCATAGGCACTTAAGATGGACTTCCGTGGGTCGCGACTCGCGTCTGTAGCGACAGAAGCGCGAGTTACTGGCGTCAGTAATTAAGCTCAGCCAAGCTGCCAATACAACTTCATGTTTTTTTTTTTTATTGCAGTTGGCAGACGAGCATACAGTCCACCTGATGGCAAGTGGATACTGTCGCCCATAGACATCCGCGATACATGCCAACATTAGTCCAAAACGACAAATGTTGACACGCCCGCAGATGCACTGCGCCTACCTCTGGAGATATAGGAATGGATTTGGGGAAAGGGTTGGGAAAATGGGGAGGGATAGGATGGGAATGGCCTCTGGCATATCTCACTCACTACCGAAACACGTGCGTACATTAGGGAAATAAGATAAAGTCGGAAATGCAGTACATTTCAAGGTAGTCTTCTGTCATACTGTTAATAGTGGCGTCAATGACCGCGCTTCTATAATAATTCTATAATTATCACTTGTCTAGATTTAGATTCCAACCTAACTCAGATAATAAGAAGGAGGTGGAGCGCTTCCGGACGTCGGTTGATGAGATCATGTGTGAGAGGTCGGTCACGATGAGGCAAATCGAGAAAAAAGCTGATGAAGAACAGGTTTGTCGCCACTGAAATAGGTGGTTTGATTGTTAAATTTAAAAATAGTTTAAGGATAGTTTGTTTTGTTACCGTGCCATTAAAATAGGTTTAAGAATAGCATGACCCCATCACTGGGTGTTATAAAAGAGAACTAAGGGATAATAAAGCCGCTCCAACATAATAAGCCTAGGGACTAGTAATAAGGATAATAAAGCCTTAGGGATATCACCATTAAACGAATGGACTCGCCAACCTGCGTGGCGTTTTGAAGGCTACAAATTGCTCGTGCCCGAGACATTGTACGTGCGGACACCTCTGCACCAGTGCATGAATAAGGGCTGGTTACAATTACGGTTATGATTTTCGTACCTATAGCTACCCATACCTAGACATAGGCTGATGGTATAGCCTATGTTTCTCCACTGTTGAATAAAGACTACCGCTGAATATACTCTTCAACATGTACCAACGCATGTTTCTTTAATTATTTTTAATTTATTTATTTTGTATATTTATTGAATTTATTTTGTATATTTATTCAGCTTATTTTGTATATTTATTAATTTTATTTTGTATAAGTGTTTATTGAGTTTATTTTGTATTTTATACAGTTTATTTTGTATATTTATTCAGCTTATTTTGTATATTTATTAATTTTATTTTGTATAAGTATTTATTGAGTTTATTTTGTATATTTATTCAATTTATTTTGTATTAGTATTTATTGAGTTTATTTTGTACATTTATTCAGATTATTTTGTATATTTATTCAGTTTATTTTGTATAAGTATTTATTCAGTTTATTTTGTATATTTATTTTGACAGCTAACCCCCCTTTTAAAAAAAAATCCGTGTTCAGTTGCAACAGCGCCACGGGAGAATGGATAATAATTTAGTTAATAGAAACCGGCGGTGATTCCATTTCATTGAAACTTGTGATTTTGTATTATAATTGTAAATTGTATTATAACTTGAATTTATACCTATGTTATCCTTTGTTTCTTTAAATAAAAAGTTTGCCAACTTTGTCCTATATTTGTACATATCTTAAAATGGATTAATTATATTGTTAACTTGAATTGTTATTTATATATATTGGATATTTATTATAAATATCTGATTTATACAAACTCTGATATGTATTGTAATAGTCGTAAATATTATTTATTATATTATTATTTTTATATTTTATTTATACTAGTTTTTTTTTTCTATTTATACATGTATAATAAAACTGTAGAGCCAGCGTGTCTGTACATTGTATATATTTACCAAAAACTGATTGGGGGCGATGAAGGAAGAGTATCAGAATACGAAAAGACGATTTTGAAAATGTTTGTCTGTCTGTATGTCTGTTTATCTGTTAGAACACGATAATCCCCAAAACTACGGAACGGATTTTCACGGGGTTTCCACGGGTTAATTAAGCTTAGCTTGGCGCTTAGAATAGGCTTTGTTTGTTAAAAACTAAAATTTCACGCGTACGAAGTCGCGGCCACACCTAGTCTTCTATGTTTGTTACATTTAGATACTCCCCTAACTCTTCCCCATATCCCGCATAACCCCGAAGGTTGACTGGGAGATAAAGTTATAAGGCATTAAGTCCGCCTTGTGTAATAATTAACAAAAAATGGTATACAAATGATAAATGTCTTTTCTTTTTCAGAGTAGTTCATCAAGATACTCCTCGGATTCGGTGTTGATGGTCGTCATCTCCTTGGCGGCCATGTTTTCTTAATTTTGTATTTATATGTATTTACCCACTTGAAAATTATTTGTAATTGAGCTACAAGAGAAATTACGTTTTAATGTTGTTGTTTCTTTTATTATTCAACACCCTCCAGCCAGCTGGGCTGGCGAATTGAAGTAATTAGCCTTAGGCGGTTGGCTGAGAAGAGTCGAGGATTAGGAGAGGCCAGAGGTGTCCAGCAGTGGAGAGACACGGGATGATGGTGTTGTGTTGGTGAAGAGCTGTTCCGATTCTGAGTCATTTGCATGATTTCTTTTTTATGTACGAAGGTGTCAGCATACAGTGCACCTGATGGTAAGTGGATACATTAGTCCAAAATGATGACTGTATACTCGTCTGCCGCCATTGACCATAAAAAATACAGTGAATTCATAAAATATAATAAATAATGAAATTAATGGTAGCTTTAAATCTTATATAAATTAACTTAAGTAACTCGACTACATCATAAGCGACTACATCATAAGCGACTACATCATAAGCGACTACATCATAAGCGACCAATGTCATTATCAATATATAGAGAAGTCTACTTGACTACAGTACATCATACGTTTTGAACGTTTTAGCACTTAAATCTTTTGACATAGGGTCATTTTAACCTTATCTATATATCTCTATTTACATATAATAAAAATGTAACTGATCGCTGTCTGTATATGGAAGATATATGAGAAAAATATTATTGGGGGCCTTTATCAACGCAATAGAACCCAAAACAATGATTGTTAGAATTATTGTCTGTTTGTCTGTGCGTTTGTGCACGCTAATCTTAGGCCGATTTGGGTGCGGTTTTCACTAATGTATTGTGGTAAGCTTCAATTAAAATTTAGTGTTTGTTTTATTTCGATCAGTTCATAAATAAAAAAGTTATATCAATTTAAAGAATCACGTCGAACATTCGTTCGATAAAAAATAAGCTATAAGAAATAATGTGTGTGATCGTTTTTGAAAATACCAAATACCCCTAAGAAGGTAAAGACGGTGTTTATAAACTAAAGTCCACGCGGACCAAGTCGCGGGCAACAGCTAGTTCATAATAAACATATTGAATATATTCGGTTTCTTGACATTTTGTCACTTAGACGAAAGATTTTAACGGCTTACCCTAAGCCTTAGGGTAAGCCGTTAAAATTGCATTGTTTTCTTTTGGTAAAAAAACTAAATGGAAAAAAAAATGCAACATTCTCTTTTATATAACGTTTTATATACGTTTCGAACGTGCTCTAATAATCGTGCCAATTTTCGCCTTTTTATATCTACAAAATCATGGTGCGATTGCTTGCTTATCAGTAAATAACGGTGAATCATATTTTGTTTATAATCTGATAACACCGAAACACTGATGCATATTAATTATACAGGGTGTTGCACGAATCAATACTGAAGGACGACCACGTTGTAATGTTAAAGGTAAGATAAGCTTTTCTTAGGTCTCAAGCAAACGGCGTCAATCGCCCAAACGTTGATTTTTTTTATATACTAGTGGGCGGACGAGCAAGTGGTCCCACGTGATGGTAAGTGTTACCGCCGCCCGTGGACACCTGCAACATGCGGGCGCGCCGCCGACCTTGCAAAATCCTATTCACAGCTCTCTTGTAGAACCCCATATCGTAGCTTAATGGAAGGACCCCTTGAGGCAGTCCGTTCCACAGCCTACGGGTTCACGGTATAAAACATTTTTTTTTCATGAAATAATTTCAATCAGACACGCAAACAGACATCTTTTCCTTTCTGTAAGATTTTTTACTGTTTATCACCAGCCAAAATGTGTCAAAAAAGCCAAGAAATCTGTTAATTAGAAAAATATCGTGGGACCTTATTAAAAGATATAAGTTACCACGATACCAAAACCTGCTGTATGGCTCCAATAGCTAACTTCCATCTGTAAAATTGACAGACACCAATAAACTTTATATTCCAAATTAATTAAATGCCGGTCCCTTTACTTCCTCTGCTGCATCCTCGTTTTGCATCCTGCATTGACCGGTCCTTAACGTGCCACTCGTTGCATTATTGCATGTGGATTTTTTTAAAGTACGGAGGTGGCAGACGAGCCTTCAGTCCACCTGATGGTAAGTGAATACTGTCGCCCATAGACTTCCGCGATACATGCCAACATTAGTCCAAAATGACAAACGTTGGCTCGTCCCCGGATGGGCGCCTACCTTAGGAGATATAGGAATGGATTTGGAGAAAGGGTTGGGAAAATGGGGAGGGATAAAATGGGAATAGGCTCTGGCACATGTCACTGTAATGTGTGTGTGCGCTGCAGTCCAACAGCCGCTGGGCGCGTTCGACTGGCCATGTTACCCCTCTTTCGCAGAAGACTACCTTGATATGTACTAGACTTCCAACTTTACCTTATTTCCCTAATGTACGTACGTATTTCGGTAGTGAGTGAGATGTGCCAGAGCCCATTCCATCCAATCCCTCCCCATTTTCCCAACCCTTTCTCCAAATGCATTCCTACATCTCCAAAGGTAGGCAGCGCATCCTGGGACGTGCCAACGTTTGTCATTTTGAACTAATGTTGGCATGTATCGCGGATGTCTATGGGCGACGGTAGGTGGATTGTATAATTTGTATGCTCCTATGCCGCATTTGTACATATTTTTTTTTATTTGAAACCACCTGTATTAAGTATACTACCGCAACATAAGTAGCTAGATAAAGCTTATCATTGGCCATTATTAGTCGGTGTACAACACACGCTAAATATTTTTGTTTATGTGCGCGGTGTGCTGTCCGTGACCTAATACAGTGGATTTTTGGTTAAAGGTGAAGGAATAGCTTTTGAAAATGGAGCACCCAGCGTTTTCGGATTCGGGTAGCAATCCTGGTGTTGAAATTTGGACCATCGAGGTACAGAAAATACGTTGTCAGAGCTTTAAAAATTAATATATTCGTCTAATGGCTTGTATTTCGACGTGTATAAAAAGCTGTGAATAGGATATTGCAAGGTCGGCGGCGCGCCCGCATACCCTCCGGTGTTGCAGGTGTCCACGGGCGGCGGTAAGACTTACCATCACGTGGGACCGCTTGTTCGTCCGCCCACTTGTTTATAAAAAAAAAAGATATAATGAATTATATACCTATAATATAAATTAAATAATTTGTATAATAACAATAACTGATATACCTAATGTAACATATGCTTTGTACCTTTTTTTTCGGTATGGCTACATTCTTGTAGCCCTAATGGCCTTTCAACTGTCACCGGACATGTATAGTTTAGGGCCAGCGCAGAAGGAGCTCAGCCATGAGTGAAAAGTGGTTCAGCAACGATGCTAAGGACTTCCCTCGCCGGTAGAGCGGCGGAAGGAACGGACTTCGGCTTAGGGCGCTGCTTTGGGAGGGTATCGCGGGATCGCGAGTCGGTGAGAAGCGCCCAGGCATATGCCGATACCTGGTGACGTCCTCGTCTCCGCCGGAGGGGACGGTGTATATGTGTAGTATGTTAGTGTAAGAACCACTTTGGCAGCAGTAATTGGGTCGTCGGGGTCGTCTAGGACGTGCCGTGGATGATGACGACGACGGCAATGGAGAGGGTCATTCCTATCGGGGACATAGGTTAAACTGGCAACTACTAGGGGATTAAGATGGTGAGGGACTCTGTCGTAGTAGCGTAGGGCGGAGTCTTTTACGTATTTGACGATGAAGCGAAGTTCCAAGTCCTTTTGGAGGTCGACACTGCGAGAGGACCATGGGGCAGCCACGACCTTACGCACTATTCTGGAGTGTTTATCCTAAAGTGTTTTATCCTAAGGTAAAGTGAGAAATGCAGTACATTTCAAGGTAGTCTTCTGCGAGAGAAGGGTAACGTGGCCAGTCGAGCACGCCGAGCGGCTGTTGGATTGCGTCGTGCCCTCAATTTTTTTGCCGTTCAATTAATTCTTCGATCAAACTGTATTTTGTTTGATCGATGATTTAATTATTTCTCTATTTAAATCATAGTGAGATTATATTAATATTGTATATATCGCATATTAATAATAAGAGTCCTCTTGTTAATTAAATTCCTAGGGATTTTAATTAAAAAATCAAAGTCGACGAATTCCCGCTTCGTGGAACTTATATTGTCACCAGAGAACTTAATCCTAAATTTGATCATTAAAAACCTTGAGCAGCATCTTTAAATTTGCTGCTCATTCAGTAATTTTTGCTGCCCATTTAATTAATTGTCTTTATAAATTATATTCATGTTTTTTTGCAGAAATTCGAACCAGTGCCAATTGACACGAAGATGTACGGAAAGTTTTATAATGCAGATTCATACATTGTTTTGAAGGTATTACACTGTTTTTCATTTATCAATACAGTGGCAGACGAGCATACGGTCCACCTGGTGGTAAGTGCATACAGTCCACCTGGTGGTAGGTAAGTGGATACTGTCGTCCATAGACTTTCGCCCCAAATGACAAACGATGACACCAGATGAGCTTTTAGGTGGTGAGCACTAATTAAACCCCGAGCTTCGACGGTAGCATATTTAATAGTTGTTGTACTTTTTAGTTATTAGCTGTGAATGGTGATAAATTATAGTTAATTGAGAATACAAGGATATATATACAATCTTACAAACGCGACTTGCGTGTCAAATCCGGTTTTATCAGATGAAGTCTCATATGAAGTCGCGCCCTGTTTGAATGCGATCAGGTCGCGCGGAAAGGCCGTGCCATCTAGTGATTTGTCGGCGCGATGACATAAAAACTTAAAGAGTAAATAAAGTACACATACTTATTAAATACAAAATAGTATAGCGACGGTTATTGAAGACAAATTAAATGATCAATTACAAGTTCCTGTGTCGTCGGTACCAACAATTCTTTGTACGCAACGTCTAAGACATTATTAATTATCAGACCACCGGCGACGACAGTTCCACCTACTCCTACGATGCGCACTTCTGGCTCGGCAGCAAGACCACACAAGACAAGAAGGGTTCCGCTGCGATCCTGACAATCACCTTGGACGATATGCTGGGCGGCAAAGCTGTGCATCATAGAGAAGTTCAGGGACACGAGTCCAGCCTGTTTCTGGGATACTTTAAACCTGGTGAGTTTCTCGTACCATGTGGAATGCGATTATGCAAGGAAATATGCATCTTATAAAACGCGGGTTGACGTTTGAGCGTCCCAAGCGAGAACAATACAGCGACTACATTGTATTTTGAACGAATGAATTAGAACGGTGAGCTAGATAAATATTCGTTTACAAGAGGTGAGTCAGCTCATTTTTATCTCTTACTCATGAGCTACTCATTTCTATTTGCATACATGATCTTCCGGTGAACTTCCACCATCCACCACTACCATCCACCCACTACCGGTGAACTTCTTCAAGTTACCAGTCCATCTGACCAGAGAGAGACGACACCCTGAGCTTCATTGAGCACTGAGCTTCATTTGGGGACTCATATACCCCACCAGTTATCGGTTTTGCGGTAATTGGCACTTCATCATGCTGATTCTATGATCGATGTCAATGATTTTAATTCTCTGGCGAACCTCTTCATTTCTGATGTTATCCTGCAAAAAAACTTCAAGCTCTCTTTCTTGGTCACTGAGCGACTTTCAATTTATGAATTACCTACGTTATTAAATTTCTATTTGTGCTTGTTTTTTCACAGCCATCAGATACTTGGAAGGTGGAACAGAATCAGGTTTCAACGAAGTAGTGACGAACGCTGGAGCTGAGAAGCGTCTACTGAAACTATCCGGATGCGATAACATGAGGATTGAAGAGGTAATCGATAGCTTCTAATCAAGGGGTCTACTCTGATTTTACACTTTTGAAGTGTCGGGCCCGACCGAAGTTCGAACGAACGAAGTGCCTATACCCCTACTCTGAATTTCCTTCGGTCGGAGCTCCATAGATTGGGTATCTTCAGATTATTTAAAAGATGAGGATATTGTTATCGTGAAATTTGAGGTTCGATCCCGAAGTATCTCTTGTCAAAATCTACATTTCCGTAGTTGTCACGTACGATCCGAGTAGTTAAATATGGAACGTTTTCGTGATAGGAATCGCACAAATTATCGGCCGAAACTTCGTATTTTGTGATTTCGGAGTAGACCCTCAGATTGGGATCAACTTACCTAGCTGTGCAAGATAACAACGATGCTAAGCAGTAACGTGTTCTGGTGTCATAGTTAGATGCACCAATTTATCAGTTAGCTATGAATATTTTTTTCTAATTCTCTTATTTACGGTTCCTGTAACTCAAAATTTACTCAATATTTCTCATCTCATTATAAACAAATGCTTTTCAAGCTGTGAGATATGCAATATATATGTAGTATTGACACTACAGGCAATATGATATATAGAGTGCAGTAGGCACATGTTTGCGGATCAAACTATGGATGGACTTTGACCTGATGGACGATGGCTAGATGCCTGCGTGATTCAGGATTTAGTTATTTTGACACTATGCCACGAACCCAAATGTTGTGTGACGAACTTCCAGCTGAGATTTTCCACTTAGTTACGACATGGGGCTTCAAAGCCCTTACCAACTTACCAACTTACCATCTTGTGTGCCGCTATCTGCCATCTTACTATTTAAAAATAGTTTTACATTAACGGCCAGCAGGTACTTAGGAAATGAGCTCCAAGAAGTTCCGTTAATGGCTCGAGAGACTATTGTTACTTTTACCTATTATTACTTGGGGGGATTAAGATATATTATGTAGGTAACTACTTTTCTTTGAATTGATAATTAAAGATAAATTTCATGTAATCAAATCATTCGTTTTTATGATAAGAAATGAAATATGTTGCTCATCGTTAAATTTATATCTGTTAATTACTTTGACAATCATGTACCAGGAATTGAGTCCAATTAGAAAATTCTTATCTACACGCTGTTATTCACGTCTTCTATACAATGGCCGTGTGGTTTCGGCTGGTTTTAACATAACACCAGCCCATCTCTTGCCGTGGGTGTTATAAAATGCGACAGTTACCACAAACCCTGGGGAACTCTACACCACTTCTAAAAGAATGGACTCGTCAACCCGCTTGGCCAGCGTGGCGTTTAAAGGACATACATTCCTCATTCCTCATATATATGAGAAGGACCGTGTCACCGTTTATTATACAACTAGCAAACCGCCCTCGCTTCTCTTCGATTTCGTTAAAACAATATTAAACTATACGTATAAACCTTCCTCTTGAATCACTCTATCTATTGATGAAAACCGCATTAAAATCCGTTGCGTAGTTTAAAAGATCTAAGCGTACATACAGAGGGACAGACGGCGGGAAGCGACTTTGTTTTATACTATGTAAAGATGATTAAACGGTACTCTCGACATACATTCGGGAGATCGTGATTTCAAGCACCAGCCCTTACCTAAGTATGTTTAAGGTAGATTGCCAACGTTTGTCATTTTTGACTAATGTTGGCATGTATCGCGGATGTCTATGGGCGATAGTATCCACTTACCATCAGGTGGACTGTATGCTCGTCTGCCGCCTTCATCCATAAAAAGTTTCTGATGGATGGCAACAACTCGATGTATTTCGGTACTAAAATTGTTTTACCTATTGTTGAATTCCAGCTGATGGTGCTACACCTTCAAAAGCAGGCTCAATCATAATCTGACCACGGAGTATCTCCTAGTCCTAGACGCCCTGATTGACCTTATTTGCATTTTTAGGTGCTAGCAGAGGCCTCCTCTCTGACCAAAGACCACTGCTTCATCTTGGAGGTGGAACACGATATCTTCGTGCTGATGCCGGAGGGCGCTAAGGCGACACACCGGCGGAAGATCATCAGCGTCGCCAACACGCTTAGAGATGACTACCACAACGGAAGAGCTACTATTGAGATCATCGGTGAGAATGATTTGATTTTTATTTTACATTAATTAACGTGAAATAAGTATTTACTAATTAATTACATAAGTCAATTATTTCCTGGGCTCGGAAGCAAACGATGTGGACGGCTTTATACAATACGGATCATCTATAGTTTTATCGACGTTTTTGAAAAACATTGTTATTTTAAATTGTCGTTTTTGTCTTTTCTACCTTTAACTAATACTTTATCACGCACTGTAGCTGTAACTTGTGCAAACTGGAAAAACTATCTTGAATTTAAGTATTGTTTTTCAACACTTCACATATCGACGATTCGTTTCTATTATAGATCTTGGCTACGCGTTTATCGCGGATACCGAGTCCGCGGATACGGAGGCCCTACTGTATATACAAAAATTAAACTTAAGTAAACAAGGCCAATACAAGATTATACTAAATAGCTTATAAACGTATTAATTACTAAACTTATTTGGGTGAGAACGAGCTGCACGCGCTACTACCTGCTCCATATAAAACCATAATACCTATGATATAATACTATAACATCTTATTATATATTCTATGTATGTATATGTCCTGTCGTGAGAATTTAAAAAAATACTCCTATTCTCAGGTTTTATTTTGCCATCTACGTGTGGCTAATGGTAGCTGAACAAATACTGAACTGATTTATTCAAATCTGTTTCAAAACTCCCTTTTAATGTGTCCTTTATTTATTTATTTATTGAGGGGGAGTGTGCACGCTGCAATCCAACAGCCGCTGGGCGCGCTCGACTGGCCACGTTACCCCTCTCTCACAGAAGACTACCTTGAAATGTACTGCATTTGCTACTATATCGTATTTCCCCAATGTGTGTTCGTGTTTCGGTAGTGAGTGAGATATGCCAGAGCCCATTCCCATCCTATTCTCTCAACCCTTTCTCCAAATCCATTCTTTCATCAACAAAAGGTAGGCAGCGCATCCGGGCGCGTGCCAACGTTTGTCATTTTGGACTAATGTTGGCATGTATCGTGGATGTCTATGAGCGACAGTATCCACTTACCACCAAGTGGACTGTATGCTCGTGCACTCTCCCCCTCCAATTTCTTCTCCAAAGGTTGTCTGGCAGACATCGCTTTTTACAAAAAAACGTCTTTTGTGCATTTCATGTGTTTACAATGGATGCTACTGTTTTACGTTTGTTTTTTTTATGTACGAAGGCGGCAGACGAGCATACAGTCCACCTGATGGTAATAGGAATGGATTTGGTGAAAGGCTTGGAAAAATGGATGCCATAGAATGGGAATGGGCTCTGGCACATCTCACTCACTTGTTGTGGAATAAAAAGGAATATGTATCTATCTAAAACAGAAACTCACGGTGAGTTCAACTTCTCAACCTGAGGAATATTTAGAAGAAGACATAAAACTGACTCAATTTCACAGATGACTTCTCATCGGATGAGGACTACGCGCTATTCTTCGAGGCTCTCGGCTCAGGCTCCAAGGACGATCTCGTAGACGACCAGAGTTCAGAGGTACCTATCACACTTTAATCCGCTCTCCAATTATGGCTTATTTAGAATCTTGATCTAAATACTTTGTTGTACTCTCAGCCAAAAATAGATATCTTGACAGAAGTCCCCAGGGCCGTCTTTAACCTATTGGAGGCCCTGGGCACATTAGGATAATAGGGCCCCTATGACTTTGACAGAGCACTATTTTGTTCGAATTTTTGGCATAACATCAAAAATAGATTTTTACTCTGTTTTTGGGCAAGAGTAGAGTAGCTTCGCGCGTGCACAAGCTAACAAGCAAGTTGGTATTGTAGCCAGTCATTTAGGTTCGATTTATTCGAATTAAATAAGTTTGTCGGTAATAAATATCGGTTATCGTTTGGTGATCTGGCAGGAATTAGGAAAATTAGATCCTATCGATCGCGGGGCCCTGGGCACTTGCCCAGTGGGAAAGAGGGGCTTGGAAGTCTCTTTTTTGCGAACATACGATAGTTATGTTGGAATCAGTAGTGGATATACCAAGATTTAAAAGAATTTAAGACACTTAAAAGAAAATATAGTAATCGCTTTTTCTCCTTTGATATATCTCACCCTCAGTGGAATAAAGCCTTAAGTCGAAAAAGATAACGTTTCAGGAGAACAAACATATTATGTTGCATAATATATTATTAATATTCTTTAGTTTTTATATATCTATCTATATAAAAGCGGGTATATTGGAGATTAATAGACTTCGACACCGTTTAACCGATCACTATGAAAGTTGGCACATATATGTATCTTTTTATGGAGAAGGTTATTATGCTATCGACTTTGTTGTAACTCGCCACTAGATGGCGCTACAGAACATCAACTTCTATACCGTTCAACCGATTGCCATGAAAATTGGTATACATAGGTATTTGAGTATGGAGAATATTTTAGAGCTATTGATTTTGTTATAACTTGCCATTAGATGGCGCTACAGCACATCAACTTCTATACCGTTCAACCGATCGCCATGAAAATTGATATACATAGGTATTTGAGTATGGAAAATATTTTAAAGCTATCGATTTTGTTGTAACTTGCCACTAGATGGCGTTGCAGTACATCAACTTCTATGTCAGTACAACGTCTGCCGGGTTTTGCTAGTATATCATAAAATAATAAGGTCTAAACATCATTACCTTCTGTAGTGATATTTTTATGCTTATTTTTTTTTTAAGGAATTCTTTTCCAAAAAAAAACATTTTTAGAAAATATAAAACGTATCCTTTTTCAGACATACACGAGAGACGGTACATCGGTGTTCCTGTACAAGGTGCTTGTTGGCGATGACATCGAAGTGGTCGCTTTGAGCAAACCGTTCAAACAGAAACATTTGGTGTCTGATGTGAGTACATGAAATCTTACCAAATCTTACCTTTAAAAAAAAACATCCTGCTTCAAATGACTGTTCTTATTATTCAGGAAGTATACATCCTGGATACTCCATCCTCGGGTGTCTTCATATGGCTGGGCAAAGATGTGGATTCCACTAGCAAGTCCAACTACTTCGATATTACCCAGAAATACCTCGACGTCAAGGGATATCCGGCTTGGGTAAGTAAAAAAACATTTTGTCATTAGGCGACCGATTGGCGCAGCCCTCCTTGCTATGCAAAAGGTTCCGGTTCGATTCCCGTTCGAACATTCCTTTTTTTTAAAGATGTGTTTATTCGGATCTAGGGATGGGACCTCACGTGATTGTAAGTGTTACCGTCGCCCATGGACACCTGCAACATCAGGGGGTATGCGGGCGCGCTGCCGTTATTTGTGTTTGTGTCTTTGTGTGTGTCTCTCAACCCACGACACGAGGAATCCTAGTGTGGGCCATTGAGTGTAGCGTCATTTGTTTATTATTTATTTCTGTAAATTGCCAATCCTCACGACCGTTTTGTCAAAAAGGGCAAGCCTGGGTTAATCCTTACGATATAAGGTTCTTCAACATATCTGTGAATAGGATTTTACAAGAAACCCGGCAGTGCAAATCCTGCTGTCGCAGGGGTACCATCGCGTTGGGTCCCTTGCCTGTCTGCCACCTTCACCACAAAAAACCTGTATAACAACATTTCTGAACCTCCTTAGGTAAACATCACGCGAGTATCGGAGGGCGCTGAGAGTTCCACCTTCAAGCAATACTTCCACAACTGGGATACCGTCTCCTCGACGAGCTCGAGCGTCAAGGCACTGGTCTCTGAGATTGGTAAGTAAAGCCAATACTGTGGTACAATTTCACTGTTTATCATTATCGAACTGTTTTTACTAAATAAATATAACTACTTTATGTATATTGTATAAAGACCCATGATTTGTATATATATCTTATATTATATATTACGTATACTGGGCATTACGTATACTGTACATTACGTATACCGTACATTACGTATACTGTACACCATCTACCTGTAATGAATATACATATTTATTTCCTCTCTACCCAAAGTTTAAGGCGTTTGTGCATTTTGTGTCTATTTCTGTTATAGTTTATTTTTTGGTGGGCTATAAAGAGGTTTATCTATCCATGTCTACACTGCTGGATATAAACATTTACCAAAGCCCGCCCCTTAACACGATCTCCTGATTTTGGTCCGTGAGTCGGTAACGGTCAGTCCACATTGCTTCAGTTTAATTTATTAAAATTACTACCGTATCCATAACGGTAACTAGCCCATTTAATGTCTATTGCTGGACATGGGCTTCCTCATTCATACACATTGTATTGTGTGAGCCAGCCGACACCACACGACAAATTAATTAAACCATTTTATACCCGTGGGCTGTGGAACTGCTCAAGAGGTCTTTCCATTACGCTATGATATGTAGTTCTTTAAGAAAGCCGTGAACAAGATTTTGCTAGGCCGGCCATATCTCCTGGTGTTGCAGGTGTCCGTGGACGGCGGTAACCGCTCACCATCACGTTGGCCACTTGCACATCCGCCTAGTTTCCTATAAAAAAAAATCGTGTGCGGTCAGGAACGAAGATCCTCACGCATTTTTTTAAACTTCAAATGTATCGCGACCATACCGCGTCCGAGCGAGAGAAAGGCGAGAAAGAGAAAGGCGTAGGGAGGGGGTAAAAATCTTACGTGACGTTACATTTTCTCTCGAATCACACCTACCGCAAGCCGCGTAAAGGAACTTTGTTCCAAAAATGATTTAAATTTTTTCTTCTTTTTTCTCTGTCAATTGGACCATATACATATCTGTCAATTATTTAATAAATGAATTCATTCATTACAGATGTCGGTTACTTCTCAGCGGACGCTGATGAGTCAGCGGCAACAGCTAAGCTCATTGGTAAAAGTGCGTCAGCCAGGGGATATATGCCTGATCAGGGTGAAGGGAGCCTCACTGTCACCAGGTAAGTGATTATTATCTTAATAACCAGATGTTTCGGGGGAGATGTTGCATCCCACTGTAACCGTAATTCTAGTTTTTCCTTTTTAATCGTTTAAAACTTGTTTATTATAGGTTTAAATAAAAAAAATAACACACCCTCTGAACACTGTATTGATGACTGGTTGATCACTTAACCCGAATTGACGGGACTGACCGGATTGACCACTGAAGCGGAATATAGCGAAGGGTGTAATCATATCAAAACAATTTTTTCGATTAAAAAATACTTTAACTTTTTGATAAATTTTAAATCGTATTGTTCATTTTTCATATCAGACAGAAGTTTAAAACTTTTTTTAGAAATTTTTTTAGTGCCCCATATTTTTACCTGGCACATAAGCTGTAACTATGCCAAGTTTCATTAAAAGAGTAATGCTATTTCCAGTAGTGTTTTATACCCGTCCAGTATAAAACGTGATGCTCGTTCAAAGCGGCCGTTTAACTATCACAAGCAGAATTATAAGTAGTCATTTTTATAACCCCCCCCCCCCCCCCGTTTAATCAGTCTACTAAATTTTGCCAAAAAAACGAAAGTAAATATATAAATATTGCTGACGTAATCGCCATTCAGTCCCCGTCCCCGTCCCCTATGTCATCAAAAATAAGCAAAGCAAAGACCGCCCCCCCCCTCCCTCACCCCTGGTACTTACGTAATACTTGAACGGCCCAAAACAGACAGACAAAATTTTCAAAAAAAAAAAGTTTTTGACTACTTATATCGTACTTCATACTGAAATCACTGTTCGTCTGCAAGACTGCAAGCGGTCTTGCACGTACGCCCTCTATAAAAATAATGGTGTCATTTAATTTTAGGATTGCAGGTGACTCCGAAGACGTGACTGAAGATTTTTCGTCCGGTCAGTACAAGTTCTACCAAAGTGAAGTTTATGTGGTGCAGTACCGGTACAACAATGCTAATGGCGATGAGGCTGTCGTTCTCTATTGGTGGATTGTAAGTATTATACCTATCAGTCTGTACTGTCTATCTATCAGTCTGTACTGTCTATCTATCAGTTTGTACTGTCTATCTATCAGTCTGTACTGTCTATCTATCAGTCTGTACTGTCTATCTATCAGTTTGTACTGTCTATCTATCAGTCTGTACTGTCTATCTATCAGTCTCCATAGACTGAAGTATATAATGAAAGTTCCTGAAATTGTATGGAAACCACATGTATCACGTGACGAGTTAATTCCTTTGTAATTCCCTCGTCACGAGTAATAACATCTCTCTTCACTCAGTTGACTACTTCTGACGTTAGCACAATTAGGCACTTTTAGGAAGAAAAGATATCCCAATTTAGAGTTTAAAAACTAAAATTCCACGCGGCCCCAGCTAATATATACTTATACTAATATAATAAAGAGGTAAAATTGTGTGTTTGTTTGTGGGTATGTCGGGGGTAATCAATGGAACTACTGAACCGATATCAAAAATTCTTTCACAAATAGGAAGCTACGTTATCCGTGTCCAATATAGGCTATATTTTATTTTGAAATTTTGAAAGAAAATAACTTATAAACCGAAGCGAAGCGAGGGCGGGTCGCTAGTATATAATAAAACGTGAGTATACTGTTTACATAACAGTTATTATTTAAAGAAATGTTCGTTACACAGGGTGCTGACGCAAGTGCACAAGACAAATGGGCAGCCTATGAACTGGTCACTCAACTCGATGAAGAGGTAAACTTTTATATTTATTAATCAATTTTCAAGCTAAGTGATAACAAAGCGTCGAATAAGTGCATCATCTTTATAAGTGTGTACTCGCCAACCTGCTTGACCTGCGTGACGTTTTAAGACCATACATTTCTCGTGCATGAGAATAATGAAAGGGCTGGTACCACGACGAAGCAACACACCGATTATACTCTGTATATTTCCGACTTTATATTAATACTGTGTTTATATAATGTAGTGAAGTCTTTTGAGTTAAAATCCCACAGCTGTATTTATTACTGTTTCAGTCGGAAGGATCCATTACAGCAACAGTGAAGGTGCCCCAAGGAAAGGAACCGAAACATCTGCTAAGCATTTTCAAGGGTAATATTTTTTTAAAACTAATTTTTTCCCTTGAAATACCCTCGCTCTTTTTCAAAATATAGAATGCAATGAATAAATAAACACACAGTTCGTCTCTTAGCAACGTGAATGTTCCTCTCCACCATAATCTGCATTTATAACTGCAATCTTGTTCACAGGCAAATTGTGCATATTCATCGGAAAGAAAGAAGATGTCCCCGACGAAGACGAAGTTCGACTTTTCAGGGTGAGTTTCATCTTTGCGATGTTATTTCTGATTTAATAATCTGAGATTAATCTGAAATAATCTGATTCTGAGAAATTATTGAGTGTCACACTTCCCAAAATGGTTAATGACTTTTGACTACTCCAGGCTCAGTAAAAATACCAAAGCCTAACACTAATAGTCCACTAATGTCCACATTGTCCATGTGGACATTATCCACTCTGTCACCTTCTTTTTATAAGATAAAAATCCGATCAGTAACGTCAATAACTCTACCGCGCGGGTCTGTGTTACAGCTGACATGAGATCATGTACCTACCTAGAACTTTATTAGTTTTATTACAACAAATTATAGTGAGTACATTAAATTACATTAATGAGTTAAATACATGAGTTAAATCATTAAATACAAGAGTACATTAATTACACGCGAACCCGTAGACTGTGGAACGAACTGCCTCAAGAGGTGTTGCCATTAAGCTACGATATGGGGTTCTTCGAGAAAGCTGTGAATAGGATTTTGCAAGGTCGGCGGCGCGCCCGCATACCCCCTGGTGTGGCAGGTGTCCATGGGCGGCGGTAACACTTACCATCACGTGGGATCGATTGCTCGTCCGCCCACTCGTTTAAAAAAAAAATTACTGAAATTGGCAGCAAATCGATGACGGCAAATTTAAATGAAGAATAGGCTTAGGGTTCTCTGATGACAATCGAGATATACGAGTAAGATTTTGTGTTGACGAAGGCGGCATACGAGCTTACAGTCCACCTGATGGTAAGTGAATACTATAGCCCATAGATATCCGCGATACATGCCAACATTAGTCCAAAATGACAAACGTTGGCACGCCCACGGAGATATAGGAGGAGATATACCTTTGGAGATATAGGAATGGATTTGGGGAAAGGGTTGGGGAAATGGGGAGGGATAGAATGGGAATGGGCTCTGGTATATCTCACTCACTACCGAAACACGTACGTACATTAGGTAAATAAGATAAAAGTGGGAAATGCAGCACATTTCAAGGTGGTCTTCTGTGAGAGAGGGGTAACGTGGCCAGTCGAGCGGGCCCAGCGGCTGTTGGGTTGCAGCGTGCACTCTCCCCCTCGTGTAAATTACGTAATGGATGGATGTAATGGATTCCCTAGTGTAATAATTATAATTAATTAATTAAAACAGTTGATTTAAACAGTCAGATAGATAAATAATGTCACCATTAAGATACACATACATATGTATAATGTATAGCCATGTGCCTTCCCCCGGCGGTTGTCGTAAAAGCCAACTAAGGAATAACAGAGCCGCTACCACAAGCCTAGAGGAACTACACCACCTCTAAAAGAGTGGACTCGCCAACCCGCTTGACCAACGTGGCGTTTTAAAACCTTACATCCCTTACAGGCCTTATATGAGGCTTAAATCCAACAGTGGGAAAGGGCTGGTTGCATTGCATTATTATTATTACGTTCCATCTGTTTCCAGGTGGAAGGCACGGAGACAGGAGTGGACATGAGGATGGTTCAAGTGGAAGCAAACGCGGATGTATTGGAAGATGACGACGTGTTCATATTGGATGCGCCTGAGATCGTTTACGTTAGGAATGGAAAGGTAAGAAGTCTCCTGGCTACGGCATACTAATCGTCAGATACATGGTGTCTGCCAGTCGTCGTATACATGCTGTCGCGCGTAAAGAATAGAACAATTTATTTGCAAGAGTACCTACTTCATACAAAAGATCTTAAAAATAAAGTTTCAATTACAGTATTCAGTCAACATTACGGCATGCAAATGTGTTTAATGTAAAAAACCGTAACTTATGTTGTGCATCATGGGGGAAGTATAATTTAGTCAAATTTAAATAGAAATATCGGTATTACTAAGTATTTATCGACCCCTTAATGTCATTAAGTGACACTGGCCGAAAATGTTATTTTGTTAATCAACCTTTTTTATTTCCATTTTTTGTTCTTTCTTTCAATTTAAATACGCTTATAGTTTCCAAGTTATAAAAATTGAAAACTACTCAAGAGGCATAAGCAGTAATTATAATAGGTAGTCGTAGAAGTTCGCGGCCTTTTTGAACGTATGACTTTAGCGTGCTATGTTTCTGGCAACACTGATCACTGGCGGGAAAGTGATATATCGTTTGACAGCTGACTTTTTTGTAATGGCGGCAAATTGAAATTACAAGTTGAAAGTTTTATCTTTTCATATTTTAACAATTTCAAATTGGAAGTTAATAATGAGAAACTTAGATAATGTTTTACAATTTTTTTTCGACAAGGGTATGAATGCTTCTCGAGCTTGAAAAAACATTTGTGGTGTTTACGAAGATGTGTTATCTAAAACTATTGCAAAAATGGTTAAGTCGATTCATGTCTGGTAATTTTGATGTGAATGATGTTCCTCGCTATGGTCGTCCTATGTAAATGTTGATGTTATCATTGAAAAAAATGAAGCATATCGATACATAAGCAGTAATAAGCAGTAATAGCGAGAAGAGCCATCACAAATAGACCCAAAGCCAGGTCTCACTGCGAACAAAGTCATGTTATGTGTATGGTGGGACTGGAAAGGCATTGTGTATTACGAGCTTTTACCACATGGCCACATTAATTCTCATGTCTGCTGTCAGCAATTAGTAAAATTGAAACAAGTAAAATTAGTTTTCCACCACGACAATGCTCGATCGCATACATTTTTGATGACGAAACAAAAATTGATGGACCTTGGCTGGGAAGTTTTAATGTATCCTCCACATAGTCCAGACATAGTTCACACAAACTCGTACAGCTATAATTAAAGTCACGTTGTACGACATCGAATCTATGATTTTAGGAGTCCCATCCCAAGGAGCACGAAGCCGCCGTGGAGTTCATCAGCTCCCTGGGAGTGTCCGATGATAAGGAAATTTGTGTAGTTGAACAGGGAGATGAGCCTGAAGCATTCTGGGAGGCTTTGGGTGAGTTTCATCAGATATTTTTTATTATTAGGTTTATTCTGTTAAACCTGACAGACAAGCAGCACACGGCACACCAGATGGCAAGTTATCACAGCTGCAACACCTGAGAAGATGATCGCCGATCCTATTCACAGCTTTCCCGAAGGGCCTATTATCATACATAGCGACCCGCCCTCACTTCGTTTCAGTTTATAAGTTTTTATTTTTTCAATATTTTTTTCAAAATTTAAAAATAACGTATAGCCTATATTAGACACGAATAATGTAGCTTCCTATTTGTGAAAGAATTTTTGAAATCGGTTCAGTAGTGCCAGAGATTACCCCCAACATACAAACACACAATTTTATCTCTTTATTATATTAGTATAAAAGTATAGATTAAGTAATAGAAAAACTTAGCAGACGGTTCATTGTACAACTTTTTTTTTTTAATTATAATAATATGTCAGACAGATCCATTTTGCCTTAGAAAGGCTTCCTGAAAATAAAAATTCTTTCTCTCAAACTCCAATCACAATGAATTAAGCACACACACAACACACTTTGTGCCGTGTGGTTGTTTCTCCCCGTGGGTGTCGTAAAAGGCGACTACGGGAGAACAAAGCCGCTGTTACAAGCGCTGAGGAATTACACCATCTCTGAAAGATTGGACTCACCAACCCGTTTGGGCAGCGTGCCGTTATATCCCTCGTGCTGATACTGTGGATACTGAAAGAGCTGATTGCACAACAGACTTTAAGCTTGTAGGTAATTGACCACACACTAAAACTACACATTACTCAAATAACAGATTTTACCATACACAATTAATTGGAGGGGGAGAGTGCACGGTGCAATCCAACAGCCGCTGGGGGCACTCGACTGGCCTCGTTACCCCTGTCTCACAGAATACTACTTTGAAATGTACTGTATTTCTCACTTTATCATATTCCCCAATGTATGTACGTCTTTCGGTAGTGAGTGAAGTATGCCAGAGCCCATTCTCATCCTATCCCTTCCCACGTCCCCAATCCTTTCTCCAAATTCATTCTTTCATCAACAAAGGTAGGCAGCGTATCCGGGGGCGTGCCAAAGTTTGTCATTTTGTACTAATGTTGACATGTATCGCGGATGTCTATGGGCGACAGTATCCACTTACCACAGCGCCGGCTCTAGCTCATGTAGCGCCCGGGTGCAGGGCGCCCTCTAGTACGCGTTTTGAACTCTTTGGAGGTGTCGCGAGCGGCGCTCGGCGCCCCCTAAGACCCTGCGCCCGTGTGCACCGCACCCCCTGCACCATAGGTAAAGCCGTCACTGAATTCAGCGCTCGACAGGCGCCCCCGGGCGCGGGGCGCCAGGGGTGCACCGCACCCCTTGCACCCCCTGGTAAAGACGGCCCTGACTTACCACCAGGTGGACTGTATGCTCGTTTGCCACCTTCTTTCTATAAAAAAAAAAACATTCTTTCTAATATTAGAGCGTAATTGACGTAAAAACATATTAGGTAAAATTGTTAAACCACTCTTTCCATAAATTGTCGGCGTGAAAAATGAAATCTTTTAAAAAATGTTATCCGTTGCATCCCAAGTAGCAGTAGTAATCGGGATTGGATCCAGGGCGCGGCAACACAAGCAATTTTCTAATAATTTTAAATATAGATCGTGTATTAATAATCACTTATTATTTTTCGTCAGATACGAGACCCATCATACTAATAAATATTATAAAGAGGAAAGATTTTTTTTTTTTTTTTTTGTATGTTTGTAACGAATAAACTCAAAAATTACTGGACCGATTTCAAAGATTCTTTCACCATTAGAATGCTACATTATCCCTGAGTAACATAGGCTATATATTATATATATTATTATATATAAAAAAAAATCTTATGAACCGAAGCGAAGCGAGGGCGGGTCGCTAGTATTAATATAAAATTACAACATTGAATACGTGTATAAAATTCTAGGTACATATTTTAAAAAATATGATCAATGATATTTAAATGTGAAAGTATGTGAATGTTTGTAGAAACATCCCTTATTCATTATCAATTAAAAATAAAATCTCTTGCGATACCGAAAGCCTGTTACTGATTCTGATTGTGTGCCCTTTATGTGCACTTAATAATTATTTATGAAATTGAATTGTATTCAGCGCCGGCTCTAGCTCATGTAGCGCCCGGGTGCAGGGCGCCCTCTAGTAGGCGTTTTGAACTCTTTGGAGGTGTCGCGAGCGGCGCTCGGCGCCCCCTAAGACCCTGCGCCCGTGTGCACCGCACCCCCTGCACCATAGGTAAAGCCGGCACTGAATTCAGCGCTCGACAGGCGCCCCCGGGCGCGGGGCGCCCGGGGTGCACCGCACCCCTTGCACCCCCTGGTAAAGACGGCCCTGATTGTATTTATACAAAAGATCGAATTAGTAGATGTTACTTTATTAAAAAAGATAAATGTTATTTTTACGTGGAAAGCAGTGCACTTTAATTTTTACGTAACCGTTCAGAAATCTTAAAATAGTTCAATCAAACTAATCGTGTGCCAGAACACTATATCGTGCTCCGGCAAACGAAGAAAGCACCAAATGAGTGCACGATAACGTGCTCCGGCGTAACAGTGGGTAATGCAGAAAGCCTGTTACCTATGCCAGGGGGGCAAGCGACCCGTCCTGCTCCATCGTGGCTACGCCCATAAATGTATCTCAATTAAACAAGGTTTGTGATGTACAGGTGGCACTCCGGAAGAGAAGGAAGACTCATCGGGTTGGCGTCTGGCAGTGAACCGCCGAGTGACCACCCCCCGCACCCTCACCGCTGTCACTTACTCGGTCACAGGCAAGATCAAGTTCGAAGAGCTTCCCGAGTACTCGCAACAGGTAATAAAAGATGGCCAATTTTATCTATCTAAGTACCTGTATGGTTTGCCGTAGACTATCGATGGGCAATCTATATAAATAAAAATGTAAACGTTCGTTTGTTCAAAATCTTAAATCTCCGAAAGTTCTTCACCGATTGCTTTGAAATTTCGACACAACGTTGCATTCGAACACACGCATTATTTTATGTACCTATCACAGGGTAAAACATGTTTTTTTACCCAAAAACAGGATAAGCGCCATCTGTTGGGCAGCCACAGCAACGCGCGGCCGAGCACAGCTAGTTACAAATAATTATCGAATGAATCGACGATAGGTACTTTTATTATTCGATAGAATGTCGACAATGGCGGAAAAACAATCGAATTAAAAATCTCGATCGATTGTGCGTGATCCGTCCGTAACTTTGCCAGATATAAATTTCGAAATTCCTAACCCGTTTAAAATTACGGGTAAAATAGTCGTGTAAACTGGTTACACACATTTTACATTAGCATACCATCAGTCTATATCTCTCTACCGTTGGATACAGAACTCTCCTGCGGCTCGCCACTACACACGACCTTCGGCTCCTCTCATCCAACCACCATCACCATTATAATTAATTACGATTAATGTTTATTGAAAATGTGAAATGTAGGTAATAACATTGTATTATAACCTATAATTTCCATTACAAAATAATTTGAGAGATTCTTGTGGCCCTAATGGCCTTTTAAGAGTCACCGGATATGTATGGTTTAGGGCGAGCGCAGATGCTCAGCCAGGATCAAAAGTGTGTGCAGCAACGAGCCTAAGGCCTAGACCGGCGGAAGGAATGGACCTCGGCTTGGGGCGTCGCTTTGGGAGAGTCGATGAGAAGCGGCCAGGCACGTGCCGATACCCGGTATAAGTGTTGGCTGAAGGCCGGTGTGTGTTCACGATGTAGCGAGGAGATGTGATGATTTAATTACCATCTATTATTTTGCTCAGGGCGGTGCTCGTGTGATTCGCGTGCTCGTGAGTTCAAACCCTCGACCTGTGCCAATGAGTTTCCACTTAAGAACAGATTTTTTTAATGAGGGAAGCATCGCGAGGAAACCCGCACGCTCCAGAAATAAATAAAAAATCCGGAGTATGTAATCCACCAATCCGCAATGGGCTCGCGTGGATTATGGCCCGAAAGCCCCGTGATTTATTAGGGGAGGCCTGTGCCCTGCAGCGAGTGAGACTTTATAGGCTGATGCAACATTTACTCACATTGCAAATGATTTGATTAGGTCGGTACACGTGGCCGGAGCGCGTCCCACACTGGACTTCTTGGTATATACGTGGAATCCTATCGAGGACTCCAATAGAGCATACGGAATTAATTAATTAACGACAGTAAAGCTCGCTGTCTATTGTTTCCAAATTATTTGAAAGTATTTTTAAAAGTCAACAATTTAAACTTCAATGGGCACTGTCGCTTTGTCGACATCGCAACAGTCCTGAATGATAAACGTTGTCCCTCGAATGTGCTGTCTACCTATGGAGATTGGGGAACGGCTCTGGAGAAGGGTTGGGAATTTATCCGAAATCTCCGAAATCTATTCTCACATCTCCAAAGGTTGCGCCATCCGGCCAACACTTTTCATTATGGACTGATGTTGGCATGTATCGCGGATGTCCATGGACGACAGTATCCACTTATCACCAGGTGGATTGTATGAATTGTCTGCATCTTTCTTCCCATAAAAAACAAATCAAAATCGAAGTGTCCTGAGTAGACGAATTGGTGGACGCACTGTGTACTTTACTCAGGTAATAAAGAAATAAATCATTACCTTGTCCCCAGGATCTCTCCGACGACGGTGTCTACATCTTGGACACTGGTGAGGAGCTGTACTTCTGGCAGGGGAACAACATCCCGGAACGCGTGAAGAAAGGCAGGAGCGATATTATACGGGTACTCAAACGAATTTGTTTTACGTGATATTTTAATTTAATAAAGGGAGATTTCGCTATTTTCTGTACGTTTTAGGAAAAACGTGTATGTTACACACTCACTCATCGATATACACATACCCTTACACACACACTCACACAAATATTACACACATACACACACGCATGCACCTGAGTTCAGAAATAAAAGTTTTAGTTGTTCCAATGTGTATATTTATTGTCAACTAGCGACCCGCCCTCACTTCGCTTCGGTTTATTAAATTTAAAACAATCGGAATAAGATATTTTCCTGCGATAAAATGGAGCCTATATTTTAAGTTAGACCTCTAGCAATACATCGGTGAAAACTGCATTCAATTCCATGCAGTAGTTTTTGCGTGATGCGTGTACAAACATACAGACAGACAAAATTTCTAAAAACTGTTGTTTTGGCTTCTGTTGCTCCAATAAAGACCCCCCCCCCCCCATATTAGTTTTTTTTCAATATCTATAATGTACAGACATCGGCCTGTTACAATTTTTAAACCGTTAAAATTTAATAAACCGAAGCGAAGCGAGGGCGGGTCGCTAGTTGACAATAAAATTAAAAGCATTATAATTTACACACAAATGTAATAAAAACAAAACACATCGATGAATCATTATTATCTTTATGTAATCCATAATCTAACGTTATTTGAAAATAAAGAAAAGTATCTTGGGGGCGGCATTTCGAAGCCTTGCATCACACAGAAAATCTACCGCAAGGCCCTAACTATAATCACCATTTGCAAGCATTTCATAAACTGAATTACATTATTTAATAAATGACATACATTCATTAGTGTCGAGATATTAAAATTTGGTGTCGGTATAAGGTAAAATGCTACCTACCCAAGGGGAGAGGGGCCCCGAGTCTTGCATTGCCTAGGGGCCTCTACATGACTTATGGTAATCCGGCCCTGTCTGAGACAAGTTTCCATAGTCTGGGAGACAGGGCATCAATGTATTTATACCCTGTGTTATGTCAATAAAGAAAATTGAAATTTTCTTTATTTACCGGGAGCGTGCCAACGTTTGTCATTCTGGACTGACGTTGGCATGTATCGCGGATGTCTATGGACGACAGTATCCACTTACCATCAGGTGGACGCAGTGCCGGCTTTACCTATGGTGCAGGGTGTGCGGCGCACACGGGCGTAGGGTGTTAGGGAGCGCCGAGCGCCGCGAGCGACGCCTCCAAAGAGCCTACTAGAGGGCGCCAGGGTATTGATTGCACCCGGGTACATGCCCTAGAGCCGGCGCTGGGTGGTCGTCTGTTGCCTTTTTTCTATAAAAAAAGTATGTTCGAATTTCCGTTGTCCACACTGTAGGCTCTGGGTAAATGGGCGTAAAAGAATGTCAGATGTTATTTACTAAAATTACAACTACTCCTTTGTTTCCGTTTCTAATCTTACTTAGGGTAAGATTAGAAACCATTAAGATTAGAAAGTACGATTTTCATAAGATTTTCACAGGATTTCATTAAAGACGATGGTCTGGACCGCACTGTGGATTCAGCTATAGTGGTATCCGTGAAGCAAGGACAGGAACCGGCCGTCTTCACGAAGATGTTCTCCGGTTGGGACGAAGATATGTGGAACGTGAGTATACCATCAGTTATAAGTCCGACCTCCCTAAATTCGTGCCTATGATCTCACTCATAGAGCCTAGAGGGGTACTTAAGCTCGACTCACATTCGTGTGATCGTGAGTTCAAATCCTCCCCTAAAGTAAGAAATTTAAAAATTGTCACTATATAGCTCGGCGGTGAGGGAAAACATCGTGAGGAAACCCGCATGTTGCAATTTTTGTGACAGTTGTGACTTCTGATTGCACTGGGCCCGCGTGGTGGATTATGAGCCGAAACTCTCCAGTGATTTACTAGGGGAGGCATGTGCCCTGCGGTGGGACATTAACTGCTGATACAAGTACAAGGACTCACTCGTGGCCACGAGCCAACGATCAATAATCGAAAGATTCCACATGCAAGCAGATCACCCAAAATGTGAAAGTTTACAATATGTTAACAAATCAGATAGCAGTATGAGGGGGCAACGCGGGCAATGATTGGTCGATCTTAATAATAATATATGGTCACAAGCAATAACGGTGGTTAGAGTAAAAAATTATCGATTTCGATAAAACAAGATCAAATGGTTTTGATGTATCTTTATTATGAGCATATCTCGTCTCTTCACTTATTTTTTTTTTATTTCACTTTTTTACTAAATGTTAATGAAGTCGCTGTCCCCGCGATTTCCTTCGCATGGACATTATCCTATAGTCATTAGATTCTAAACCTGATTTGGCCTACTGGCCCCTTTCAGACAAATCTATTGAATAAGATTTTGAACTTTTGTTAAGTGGTAATTGTTATGTAAACGTGAATGAATCACTGAGGCAGGTGAATCAAAAACGAACACGACGGAGGGTATACAGACTTGTCTGTAACTAGACAGTATTTTTCATGTAACTGGACCGAAATATCAGCTATAATAAATAAATAATAAATCGTGAGTAACCCGTTCACATAACAATACAATGAATGCCCCCTAAACTGCATTATTTAATTGAATGAAGGCAAAGAGACAGAGGAAAATGTGCATTCAGTTTGCATTGCAAACTTTGAAACTGAGTGCCGTGACCATAGATAGCATCACTCTATTTCTTATATGCGACCAAGGGACAACAAAGCGGCTGCCACAAGCGATGAGGAACTACACCACCTCTGAAAGAATGGACTCGCCAAGCGTGGCGCTTTAAGGCCATATATCCCTTATGCACAAAACAATGTGCATGCCTTCTCATGCACTATCCTGCAGTGGATACTGATTGCTGATTGTATTCAAAGTTTATATTTATTTATAATGTATTGCACGCAAACACCGCACAAAAGGTGGATTTAATGCCTTACGGCATTCTCTATCAATTATGGAATATAAAGGAAAGTTCTTAATAATAAATAATATACTTACACATAACACTAAATGCAATAAGTCAATAAATATCTATATTTATATGAATATACATTTATATAGCTACATATTAATAATATTTTTTTTTTTTTTTATGTACTAAGGTGGCAGACGAGCATACAGTCCACCTGATGGTAAGTGGATACTGTCGCCCATAGATATCCGCGATACATGCCAACATTAGTCCAAAATGACAAATGTTGGCACGCCCCCGGATGCGCTGCCTACCTTTGGAGATATAAGAATGGATTTGGAGAAAGGGTTGTGAAAATGGGCAGAGATAGGATGGGATGGGAATGGGCTCTGGCACATCTCACTCACTACCGAAACACGTACGTACATTGGGGATAATATATAAATATTAAATACGTAAAATATTAAATAAAAAATAATATACCACCTCCTTGAGCTATTTTAATACCCTCAGGGGGGCGGTATCGCCCCCGTTAAGCCTCCGCAATCACTTCATTGGCAACTTGCACAGAAATGTATTCAAGAACAGAGAGAAAAATTTGTTCATCGATAATTGTTTTTTTTTTTTCAGAACCAAGAATCATACGATGACATAAAAAATCAAACTAAAGCAGGCAACGCTTAAATAAAACAAGTGTGCATTTTTAATATTTTAATATTTTTTATAATAATATAAATTATAATCTATATATGTGCAATAATAATCAGAAATAAACATTTTTGGCAAATTCTTATGTATAGTCGGAATTTTAATTCGATTCCAGATTTGACAATTTCAGTGTTGCAACGTTATGACAAGTACTAAATAGTAACGTTGCGAAATTATTCGATACGGAAATGGAATATTTCCGGATCGATTCTTCTCGTTTATAATTTTATTCTCGTAAACTAAGTATATCAGGAAATTAAATATTTGTGAACGGATAATTTAGTTATGACGATTAATTTTATTACGGATCTGAGAGTTTTCTTTAATAATTGTGTGTGAAATAAATAAATAAATGTGATCATGAAGGAACATGAGAAATAAAACAAATAGATGTATTATGGTAATATTTTATTTTATAAATCGTCGCCGTCATCGCTATCGCTATCGCTGTCACTTTCTGTAACATTTATTATAAATGTGTCTGTGATATTGTCAATTAACATATCTAGCCTACTCATTTTTTCCTCTTCTTTGACAACATGGGATACGCATTTAGACCATTCGGTGGCCGTAATTTTTTGAATGCCTTTCTGGATCATCGTTCATCACTTGTAAAATCTGAAATAGTAAATTTTATAATAGTTTGGAATCATTACTTATATATAAAAGATGTAGGTATAAAATAATACTGTCTGACTGATTGACTAACCTTTGCAATGGTTGGAGGTTCATTTCGGTAAAAGAACTGATGAACTATTCGTCGTATTGCGGAGAATGTAAATTCATCAATTTTATCTTTGAAACTTCGCTTTGGTCCAGTTTTTTTAGGGGGAGTTGGCGGCGCACCTTTATTTACTTCCTTCAAAACGTTACAAACAGAGCGTGAGGTTATTCCCAATATGTGAGCAACTTTGTTCATACATTCATTTTCTTCCACAACTTCAAAGGCCTCCAATTGCGCAGAAGTTTCATTTTTCACGTACTTATATGCGTTGCGGATCATTACTTTTTCAGTAACAGTGAACGCTTTTCGTGGACGTTTTTTTCTTGGAGACAAGAAAACATCCACGTCTTTTTGTGATGTACTTGGCGGAGGATCCATTTTGATGGAAAACCAAAACAAATAGATTCACTCAAAGTTCACAAAAAACTATAAACGTAACAACAAACACAACGTAACAAAACTTTAACAAAAACCCAACAAAATAACAAAATATCGATTCGCAATGAAACGAGATATTCGTGCAGTCAGACTAGGAGAATGAAGCCGAATGACAAGATAAACAAAATGGCGATAGCTGCACGAGCGCGCACGGGTTGCCAATACAGAAAACTATCTAGGCTCTTTTATTATAAGTTTTGTTTTTAATATAAAAAAAAACAAAAATATTAACTTTTTATAAAATAAAGCAGCGGTTACTAATTAATAAATAATTGTTATGAATAATTATGTATTTATTTAAATAAAAATCAATAATTTAGTCTTTAATTGGCACACCAATATTATGATTACATAAACATAAATCGCGATAGTTTATCGATTTTTGTGTTCATCACTACACTATTATATGTGGTATCATTATTTTACAAAATGACAGTAGCTAATGTCAAATGTGGAATCGAATTATAATTCCGACTATAGTTTATTTATTGAATACATAGGTAGCATGTTTTGTAAGACGATGCAATCAAATTTGTATATTTTCCTGGGTGAAATCAAGTTCCTAACAGATCGAGCTACAGATAAAAAGATAAAATCATCCATTTTTAGGCAGTGTTCAAATAAAAGCAAATAGTGAGCAGCTCACTGTGCGCAGGCAAACTGTACACCGTTTCGCAGATTCATTGGTTTGGGTGAGCATGTATCTCTATAATAAATAGTTTTAAATTACTACGAATGTCATCACCAAGTCGCATTCTTGAGACTCATGTAACCAGAGAAACCTTCAGTATTTTCTGTTGTTCATTTAAATCTTTCTCGTAAACTATTAGCCTTATGTGATCACTGCCTTAGTTTTGGAGACTACGAAAAAAATTAAACTTCGAGGTTAACACATAATCGGACAGCACTAGTACACCATTATCAATATTTTAACACAGCATATCTATTTTCACTGTCCATTTGTGCAGCTAACCGCCAGCAACACACTGATCGATGATCTGCAACAAGTTAGCATTTTCCAAGGCAGCTCGTACTCTCTCCTTGTCAGCTAGTTGCTTATTGACAGCATGCTCCGAGGCGTGTGTGCCTTCTGTCACTTCAACTGTCACTTTAAAGCGAGTTGGCAACGCTCTGAGAAGTTGTACTCGGATTGAGAGGCCTGAGAACATATTATGAACTTTTTATATACAAAGCCAATTTGCAAGCAAACCAGTAAACTGTTTCATTTTGTTTCGTATTATGAGATTCAATTAGCAGAGTGATTTCTGATTGGTATAATTAATTTCCTTTTGTTATTCAAGTGTTTTAAAATCTAAGTGTTATACATTGCATTATTATTTTATCATTATTAATTTATTATTAAACTAGCGACCCGCCCTCACTTCGCTTCGCTTCGGTTTATTAAATTTAAATCGGAATAAGATATTTTCCTCATTGCAATGCAGTTTATTTCAAAGTGTAAAGTGACTGGTAATAAGAGCTTGTAATAAACCTCCTGAAATTTAAATGAACTGCATGAAGCTGCATAACAGTTATTATAGAAAGCAGACAGTCCACCCGTTGACAAGTGAATACTATCGCCCTGCCACATCCTCAGTACATGACAACATCAGCCCAGAATGACAAATGTTGCCCCCAGATGCACTGCCTAACTTGCAAGATTTAGAAATAAATTGCTCAATGTTTAAATGCTGAGTAAATGCTAATTAAGAAGTTAGTCTTGTTAGACTTGAGCATTAAACGCTTATGAGCACTACAGCCCTGTAGTGTTGGCCGGCTCTAGAATAGTATCACTCACCATATCTTGTAATTTAAGATAATTAACAAGATATTTAGAATTAGAAATTAAATATTTCATTAGTATTTGCTAACATTTAAAAGTATTTAGTAGCAAGTGCAGCGGCACAGATTTACCATAGATTTCCATCAAATAATACATGAATGTGTAATTATATTGATAGCCAAATAAAAGAGTAACAAATAAATTGGTGTATACTCTGACAATCCCACAAATCTTTTAGCACAGATGTTGTAAAAGGCGACTAAGGGATAACAAAGCCACTATATAAGCCCTGAAGGAACTACAACACCTTTAAGGAAATGGACTGGTCAAGCCGTTACACCAGAGTAGGGTTGCCACCCGTACTTTATTATAAAGTATTGTACGTTATTTCAGGCAATTATACTCTATACTTTATGAGAACAATAAAGTACGCGAAAATACTTTATTTTCACATAGTTTGATTTTTCGAGGATTTTTCTATGGATAATCTTATAAACGGACTAACAAAAAGAAAACAATATCTCTTCTTTGGATATGAAACAGGCAAAAAATTACACTATTAATTAAAAAAATTAAAATTAAACTATCACCTGAATTGACTAGTAGAAAAGATGCTGTGGACCTGTTTAGCAGTGACAATTATTTGTTGAATATTGCTCAAAGTAATAAAAAATATGTTTTTAAACAAAATAATAAGGTAAAATATTTTTTTTTTTTTTTTATTATTAACAATTTTACAAAGATTAAGTATATAGCTAACATAATTGTATCTAGTAAACCATACAGATTTGTCTAAGATACAAGTACTGCTGGAATCAGTAGTCGAGACATTAAAAACCTATCTGTGAGCAGTGAACAAATTATAATTTGGACAAGAAATATGTTCTTAATTTATATTTTAAATTATTTTCCCCGATATCTTTTTTAAATTTAGGATCTAATTCATTTATTAACCTGGGAACAGAGTAAGCGCTGGTCCGCTAACCGTATATATTGTTCGCAGCGTTGGTTACCAAATGCTTGTGTTATACTACGAGTAACTGTAGGATGTGATATTAACATTTGAATTTTGGTATTGAAATATTGTTCTTTTAATATATTATATGTGCTTTTAATATGAACGGGTAAAGTATTGCAATGCTTAAATAGTTTAAGGTCATTGTTGGCATATTTTAGTTTAATGTTGGTGGGAACAATTGTTTTTAATATTTTTAGTTGTAGTCGAAAGATGTTATTTAGGTAAGATTTATACGTTCTACCATAACTACTAATACCATAAGCTACTATTGACTCAGCTAGTGCATTGTATAACATTAGTCGTGTTTTAAAGGATAATCGGTTCTTAGCGAGATTTATAGTAGACAGGAAAGACCTCAGTTTATTACAGATTTTATTGATTTGGGGCTTCCAATTTTGAAATTCCAATTTCCAATTCCAAAATAATACTTTATTTTGATACAATATACTTTTTTTTTCCTACCTTTAACAACCAATATACTTTATTTGCTCAAATAAAAGGTGGCAACCCTACACTAGTGACATTTTGAGGCCATATATCCCTTGTGCATGAGAAGGCCCATGTGCAGCAGTGGACGAAAAAAGCTAGTAACTGAAATGATTGCAGTTTTTGGGTTTTATTGTCAATCATGTATTTTTGATTCATCAGAGGTTACTAACCTATTAAGGTCGCCATACTGCAATGTGGTATTGTCGGCGTAAAATTCACATGAACCGTATTCTCCTTATTATTTACCCTTATATTACTTTCCTCTACCACTCTAAGCTCTTCTAAAGTCAAAGGATGCTCTGGATCATTGATATTTCTTATCAAATCGAATATTTCTCTGTCATCGAACTCATCAATTGCATCTTCGTCGTGGTCTGAAGATGTTACGTCGCGTTCGGAACCTTTTTCATAAATATGAGGGTTTACATTGTCGGCTATCTTCGTCATTTTGTAGTTTAGTAGACTGGAAATGTATTTCCTTGGATTTCTGCGTATAATTGAGGAAAATTGGAGAAAACGAAAGAGCATTAGATGTCAACTGTCAAGTGTCAAATAAATATCAATCAGCCTGTCAACTGTTGTAGCAACATTCAAATCGTTGTTTGATTTTAATAATTTGGAAATTTTTCAAATAAAAACAGCATTACCCCGTGCACTAAAAAATTGTTATTATCAAATTTTATACAAAGTGCCCAGTTTTAAAAACACGTCAACATTATTGAAGCATTAATGAAATCTTAAAAACATTTACTGAAATAAAATTGAAAATGTTCAATGTTCGGATCGCCTCGACACATATGACAGAAATGTCGTTTAGAAATTGTGTTTCAAACCAAATTTGTATGGCTAGCATGAATTGCTTTTAAGTGATTGTTCGAATAAAATCTATCCCTCCTAACGCATCTATCCATATAAAGCAACGCATGCAGGGCATACAGCCTGATCTCTAAAAAGTATGAACTTTTATGTACATTAACTTTTTAAGTGCAATGGAGTTCTTTATAGTGGATTTCAAATGCAGAATTACACAAAAACTTTGAAATAATTAAAAAGAAATAATGTTTCAATTACTGTCTCGACGAAGGATGCCTCTGTAGGAATAACAAATTATTGTCCAGGTCATCTAAAGTTGAAGACTGTCATCAGCCAGGGGCAAAAGTGACCATAGAATGATAGAACTATCAACCTCATGATACATACAATCCTCTATCTATATGACATTTATATTCAGTAAAATTTGATTATTTAAACAAATAAATTAAAATCTGACATTTCGAACATTCACAATAACATTTAATCTATGTCGATTTATTTTTATTTGTAAAACTGGGCTGGAACTTCTGAACGAGTCCTGTCACTAAATTTGACAATTCATAAGCTCGATCAATATATTCACTGCAGTATTTTTTACGAAGTTTTTAATTCCAAAAGGGGCGTTAATATTAAATTTTGTCTACCATCACATATTACAGGTAAATACTAATATTATAATTGTTATTATAGAACTAATAAATTATCTACCATTCCATCAGCCTATCTCTCCACTCCTGGTTATCGGCCTCTCCCAAGGCTCGTCATCACACACGATCTTTGACTTATCTCATCCAGCCACCACTGGCGAACTTCTTCAAGTCGTCGGTCCACCGTCCTCCAGTGTTCATACTTGGCCCTCACTCGAAGACTGGTCTCCCCGATCGGTTATCAGTCCTGCAATAAACATGACCCGCCCACTGGCATTTCACCATGCTGATTAAATTATCTATTTCTTCAAAACTCCGATTGGAAGTTTCAACAAATAATCCTAGATCTATGGTTATCCTAGATCTCTATGTGTGGTTATACAAGATGTTATCTAAACTGTGTTTCTTTTTGCACTAAGAAATCATTCAAGGATTATTTTATTTGAATGTCTCCGACCTTATTGTTGGCGTTTGTTTTTTCATTAATTGTGTTGAATATTGTGATCTAGAATTAAATTTCTCATCAGTAGAATGTTTTTGTTACTTATACAAGGAATTATTACCTGAACCAAAGCTAGTTTTTTTTTAAATAAAGTCCATTCTATAGATCAATACAAATCTTTACATAGTATAACCGCTTGACTGTTAGGGAGAGTTTCCTGAGAGGAGCTCCAATGCTAAGACACTTGACCTTGAAATGTACGTCAATGAGGAAGGCAATAAAACATCTATTTTACGACACACAGACCCTTTAAAGTGCAGTTCAGTTGTGCTTTTTGTATAGTGTTTGAAAAGGGCTTTACGATTGTCTATCAAGACAAGTTTGTGGTGTTACTTTTTTTATTCTACTAGACTGTAAACATTACACATGGGAGCTTTGCTTGCAACATAACAAAATGTAGTTTTAAACGAAAATTCTCTTTTTATTTGTGTTTGTATAGTATCAGTTAGGATCATCATCATCGCTTGCACTTACTTTTGTGTTGCTGAAGATAGTAAATATCACCATAATCACTAAAAACACACAAACACTTAACGCCCTTATGTGACGTCACAACCACAGACCGACTTTGTTTTCGTCTTGCTCAAAGGACGGACACGAAACAACTAGCTCTTCAACGGCAAACTTGTGTAATGTTTATGTTAGAATGAAATAGACACCGTTTCGTATGGGTTCGAGCGTTTAATAAAGAGAGACAGACTTGTTAATCAACTCCGTACTCGCCTGGAGAGATTCCTCCCCCCTGGCATTGTACGGATAATCCGACAGAGAAGAAATTTCCCTTGCAACCAGTCCAGCGGATAAAACAAAGTCGCTTCCCGCCGTCTGTTCCTCTGTATGTACGCTTAGATCTTTTAAACTACGCAACAGATTTTAATGCGGTTTTCATCAATAGATAGAGTGATTCAAGAGGAAGGTTTATACATATAGTTTAATATTGTTTTAACGAAACCGAAGCGAAGCAAGGGCGGTTCACTAGTCTATAATAAACTCTAATTTACACTTTATTTATATTTAAAAGAAATATTGACCTTATTTTTTAATTAATTTTAATATAAAGTTATTAATCTGATACACACAGACAGGGTCCATGTATGGTCTCATACGTTTGTAACAACTAATGTAGCAACACCCATACAAATAAATAAATATCTTTTAACATATGTAACACTGTTACATTTGCAAATCTAATGAACCCTCTTTCTAAATATGAATTCCCAAATCCAAGGAAGCATAATTGTGTAGATGCCAGCATTGTTCATTTTGACTGAGATTGGCATATATTACTGACTTTTTTCTTATCTGCTCTAATATTAATTTTATTTTAATTTTAACAGTAATAAAACAGTAATTATAATGAATACCGATTTTCTAAAAAAATTCTAAAAATTCCGAATATAGCTCTTTTTCACATCTACATAATATTAAGATTATAATTTATTCTAATATTATACTTTAGAAAGGGAGAACATATTTTTCATTAGAACTGTGATTGAAGCTTAAAAATCGGGACTATTTAGACTTTAACGTTTGTTAAAGTCTATATAAATAAAAATGTAAACATTTGTTTGTTCAAAATCTTAAATCTCCAAAAGTTTTCATTGATTGGTTTGAAATTTTGACACAGCATTGCATTCGAATACGCGCTTGTTTTTATATACCTATCACAGAGTAAAAACATTTACCCAAAAGCAGGGTAAGCGCCATCTGTTGGGCAGCCACAGCAACGTGTGGCCGGGTACAGCTAGTATTGATATATTATATCAACTTATTCTTCCCCAGCAATCATGATGGGTGGTGACCCGTGGGTGGTACAGCCCCATGAGCATGCTAAATTCACTGAGCACTTCCGTAACCTTGGACCTATAAATGGTGCTCTTACCGGTGAGCAGGCTAAGAGATTCATGTTGCAGGTAAGATTTGATAACTATAAGGTCCTACAAAATAGTGTAAAATGTTGTAATTTCTCCTTCAATAGTTTATTGTGATGATATTATTTATGTTATGTATGTATTATGATGTTATGTACCTAGGTATTATATGTGTATTATATTATACTAGCAAAACCCTGCAGACCTTGTCCTGCCATAGAAGTTGATGTGCTGCAGCGCCATCTAGTGGCGAGTTATAACAAAGTAGATAGCTCGAAAATATTCTCAGTGCTCATATACCTATGTATACCAATTTTCATGGCGATTATTGAACGGTATAGAAGTTGATGTGCTGCAGCGCCATCTAGTGGCGAGTGACACCAAATTCGATAGCATAAAAAACTTCTCCATGAAAAAATACATATATATGCCAAGTTTCATGGTGATCGGTCAAACGGTGTCGAAGTCTATTAATATCTATACCAACATCCATTTTTATATATTTATATATATATATATATATATATATATATATACTCTTAGTAGTCATTTTTAATGATTGTGCGATGCACCACATTTCTGTATTTCTGTTTAACCAAAGGTTAACTGGCAGAGAATATCACTAGGCATTAAGTCCGCTTTTAGTACAATGTTTGTTTATGCCCTAAAGTTTAAATAAATAAAAAAATATAATTATCTGGCATATCTCACTTACTACTGAAACGTTATACGTACATTGAGGAAATACGATAAAGTAGGAAATGCAGTACATTTCAAAAGTTCATACATCACTATTAACTATACTTTTACTTAATCTTCCGTCATCTCTGCGTAGAGTTTGACTGGGAGATAATGCTTCTAAGCATTGAGCCCGCTTTTGTCACTTTCTACAATAAAGAATAAATAAATAATATATTTATTTTTCTTCTAGTCTCAACTGCCTCCTCCCATCCTGGGCCAGATCTGGACACTGGCTGACACCAATGCTGATGGGAAACTGGATCTCAAGGAGTTTTCCATCGCTTGCAAAGTAAGAATATACAGAATGAAATACATACTCGTACATCCAAACTTTCAGTGGCCTTTCAAGAGTCACCGGTTTTGGTGTTAAGTCGTACAATCGAACACTGTATAAGTGACATTATCTGAATTATGTACATTATCTGCAATACAATGCAGCCAACCCTTTTAGTATTTACAGCAGGACATGAGCCTCATTTACATTGTCTCGTGCATGAGGGATGTATGGCTTTAAAATGCTACACTAGCCAAGCAGGTTGGAGAGTCTACTCTTTTCGAGGCGCTGTAGTTATTTAAGGCTTGTGGTAGTGGCATTATCCACGATATCCACGAGAAATGTTGGTGCTTTTCTAAAGACGGCCGACACCTTTATTAATTATTGAAAACTTAATTATTGAATTAGGTAATCTTCGCCTTCAATGTACAGTCGGCAACAGTTCACCCTATAGCCACGGGTATCTTAATACGCTACGAATAAAGACTAGTTTTGAATGATTTTGAGTACATTTTTGACCAAACGTCTGTTATTCTATTTTTTTCAGATCATAAACTTGAAACTTCATGGCATTGAAATACCGAAAGTTTTGCCTCAGTCACTGCTTGCTTCTCTAAGTCCTACAGGTAAGTAGTCAAATTGAAAAGAAAAGAACACTGTACAGAGACATTAAAAACGTGGGTAGACATATATTTTTGATATACAGCAAGTCACCGAAATAATGCAATACCTGAATTTCAACTATCTACAATCAGCATTTTCAACTATCAGCATCTGAACTAATTTACAATATATAAAATCGTTCTAGCGAAAAATAAAATTATTTTAGCAAATAAATTAAAAGTTAGAAACATGTAAAGTTTTGTTATTCTATCTAAAACGTTCGTAGCGCTTATTACTCAGTACAGAGTGGTGACCGGGTGCGTCTAGGCTGACGCGCGTAGAATGAAAGATACATTTGAAATAAACAAAAAGTGAAAGAACGAAATCTATTATAGAAAAGAACTGGTAGAATCGATTTTACTCTCGAGAACAAGTTATTTCAGTGACATGTAATCGTAAATTATCTCTAACCACCACATGTTTGTCAACAGGTCAACAAAAGCAATTCTCCCCACCGGCTAAACCCCCAATTCCTCCAATGCCGACCATACCTCCTCAAATCCCACAACAGCCCCTAATCCCTGGCTTACCCCCGCAACCATCCAATCAATCTCTTCTGGGAGACTTCTCGACCTCACCAGTCATGAACCAAACCCTTTCATCCACTCCAATCCTACCACAAACTAATTCTGCAGTGCCAGACCTTATATCCGGGGTTAAACCGCCTATAAATCAACCTATGGGGACAAGTCAGCCTCTTATCGGGGGCAGTCCGCCTGAAATCGCTAATCTTATAGGGTCTAACCCATCTCTATCTAATACCGCGCCAACCCAATCCCTTACTAGTTCCGCCGCGCCACGTATTGGTGCCAACCAGCCTCTAATTGGGGCAAATTCGCCCCTAACTCAGCCGTTAGTCGGTCAACCCCTGGCGCCCATTAGTTCTTCGCCTCTTGGGAGCCAACCACCTATAGTCGGGGCGACCTCACCTCTGGCTTCAGCCCCGCCGCAGTTGGGGCAAAACCAGCCTCTAATCCCCTCGGGAATAATGGGAAATCCGCCCTTAATCCCTTCACAGCCCTTAGTAGGGCCAACGCCTTTGGTACCTTCGTCTCAACCGCAGATACCTACAGGCACTACGGTAGCGTCGCTACTTAGTAGCCCGCCTAAGACTATCGATACTATAGTAGGTTCGATTTCGAGTCGGCCTGTCACGTCCACCCCGATAGCTCCAATTAAGAGCGAGGAGACATCAAAGCCTGGTGAGTTTTTCGGTTTTATAAATTCAAATTTAAATTTTGCACACATTTATAATTTTAAAATATGTAATTATAATTTATTTTCATATGTATTCGATTTTTTAATTTTATATGGTCATACTATTAGCAGTGCTGTGACATCTTTCGCTTGGTGTTGCGAATGATTCTCGTGGAAACTTTATAATGAATCTGTAAAGTTTACCTTTATATCAAGTGTAGCTATGCCAAGTTTCAGTTCCGTACAAGTATTATAGTTTTTGCGCGATGCGCGATCAGACAGGCCGACAAAAATTCCGAAAATTGTTGTTTTAGGCTCTATATAATTCCTGCTTTGGGGCCGTTCAAGTATTACGTAAGCAGCAATGGGGGGTGGGTGCGGGGGTTTCTTTGCTTTGCTTATTTTTGATGACATGGGGGACGGGGGGGGGGTCTGAATGGCGATTACGTCAGCAATATTTATTTATTTACTTTTCATATTTTTTGGGCAAAATTTAGTAGATTCTGATTAAATAAGAAACTTGAACAGATTTTGTAAAAATTATACCAATGCTTACGTATGCATGGGGGAGGGGGGGTAAGACCTTTGCTTACTTTCGCTGACAACCCCTTGTTGTTAAAACACAAACACAACGGGGTGGTGGGGGGGGGGGGGGGGGTTAAAAATGACTAAAATTCTGCTTACGGTAATACTTGAACGGCCCTTTACACCGATTTGACTGTTTTTAAATATTTAATACAAGCGATCCCGGTGATTTCGTCCGCGTGAACTTACGTTTTCCATTGTAACTTCATAATTATTATGTATAAAAAGTGCCCTAAATGTGAACCTAGCATATACAGCTGTATGCAAATTAATGTGAACACGAACAATAGTCATACAATAAAGTTTACTTAAAAAAATTACAATAATACAATACAATAGATAATATTAGGTGAAATAGCCGTTGTTAATGCAAAAAATCAACATTTTTTTTGTATGAAAATTATATATTGAGCGATTGACCAGACTCAGTTGATTGACAGCGAGCTTGTCCATCATTGTTTGCAGTTCTTCACAGTACACATCTGCATTAACTGTTGTGTCAGATCTCAGGAAGCTGTAGTGGATAATACTGGCACAGGACCACCATACAGTCACTATGAGCATCTTTTGACTCAGTGCTCAGGAAGCTGTAGTGGATAATACTGGCACAGGACCACTCACTATACAGTCACTATGAGCATCTTTTGACTCAGATCTCAGGAAGCTGTAGTGGATAATACTGGCACAGAACCACTATACAGTCACTATGAGCATCTTTTGACTCAGTGCTCAGGAAGCTGTAGTGGATAATACTGGCACAGGACCACTATACAGTCACTTTGAGCATCTTTTGACTCAGTGTAAACTGAGTTTTAGATATTATTTGGCTGTCTCCTAGGTTCAACCATTGTGACGAACGTTTACGAGTATCATACAGGATCCACTTCTCATTACAACTGACAATACGATGCAGAATTCCTTCATTTTTGTGCCGGTTTCGTAAACTCGTTGCGTATTTGCATCTGACTTTGATTAAGCTCATACGGTACTCACTATCCGAGCTTCGTCACTTTCCCGGTTCAACGCAAATGTATCAATATCATTTTATCACTTACGCCGAAGGCTGCTGCTAACTCGGACGTGGTCTGAGATGAATCCGCTTCCACTATTGCTTTCAATTCGTCATTATCGACTTTAATCTCCGGTCGTCCACGGGGGCTTGTTCTGGAAGTCGTAATTTCCAGAACGGAAACGATCAAATCAAAAACGCACCGTGTGTTCGTTTGCAGTGTTTGTTCCGTACACATCGTTGATATCGCGAGCCGTTTGTGCTGCGTTGCTGCCACGACGGAACTCATACACCAAAATAACGCGTATTTTTAATTATTCCATGGTCGCAAACACAACAATATCTGAGCAAAAAGTCGTTGAGGGAATAACAAATGAATAGCTGATTTTGGAAAAGAATGTCGTAGCTTTAAATTGAAATTAATTTGAATTTGGAATTCCAAACCAAACGCAAGATAACTAAGTTCAAACTGGCCACTATGAACAAACAGCAATTTCATAGGTAAATAAAAGTAGGAATAAATATGTGTACCCTCTTGACACTGCACTTCTTTCACTTGCACTTTCACTAGCACTTTTTTCCCCACAGTACACTCACTCACTCACACCGCGTACGTACATATAGATGTCTAATTGTAGCGGTTCCATTAGCCGGTTTTTTTTTTTTTTTTGACAAATCAAGGAAAAATCCTCATGGACACCTGAGAATGGGGGCCCCAGGTAGTGCCGGACTCTTACCGGCTAAAAACCTTGATTTGCCATTTCCAGTAACCTCTGACATAAATCAGAGTCTGTTTCTTCTTTTCCGTTTATGTTCAGACTTCTCGATTTTCTGCGAATTTTGTGTTTATTTATATACCATTCTGTCTTCATTCCCGTGCATTAATTTCCAGTATTTAATCAGTTATAATACTGATAGTAAGCGTTATTCTTATACATTACATCTATTCTTAAATTTATTCTATATTTTTCTATATTGTATATTGCACGTATTATATATTACATATTAAAATTTTCCACATATTATTCTGATATGCGTCGTTATCGCCCCATTTGTATATTCCTGTACTGTCAAATTTATACCATTGACATATGTATATACCATACCATACCGTATATACCATTTGTATATATACTGTCAAATTTATATCTATTTCTTGTTTCTTATTTCTTATTATTTTAGAAATATGCGTCATATTATTTTTTACTTTGTGTCGCTCTTCTTTCATTTCGTTCCTTTCTATTTCTATCTATTCCCTGTCCATAGCTGGTGTTTGTGACAGTAGCGGCATGTACTGAGCAAGACAGAGTAACAAAGTCAGAGACTTAACTTTTTATATGAAGAAGGTGTCAAACGAGAAGACAGTCCACGTGGTGATAAGTGGATACTGTCGCCCGTGGACACCCGCGATACATGCCAACATTAGTCCAGAACGACAAGTTTTGGCACGCCCCCGGATGCGTGTACTTTATTTTCCTCTGCCCCAAGGTTGTCTGGGAAGCAGGGGCGGACCATGAATTTGGGGGACCCTGGGCTAACATTACTTGGGGGCCTACCTAATTAATCAAACTAATTGCCATTTTGTCAAAAAACTGTTTTCTATAATTGGCCCTCTTTTGGTTTTTCTAATACTTTATAAATTCACAATATTGTCCATTGTCTTCAATGGGGGCTGGGGGCCCTTTATATCCACGGGGCCCTGGGCTGCAGCCCAAAAAGCCCATATATATAATAGATCCGTGCCTGTTGGGAAGAGATCGCTTTAGCGATAAGGTCGCTTATTCTGTCATTTATGTTGTGTAACATTTAATAACGGTTTATAATAATAAAGTAATATAATAATAATAATAAAGTATTAAAGAATATTTATTATTATATTTATTTATTAACTGAATCTTGAAACAACGAAATTTGCAGTTGTGAAATCATAACTGAAGTCAACAAACCATTTAATTCTATTTCTACAGTTTGTAATTATATATCTACAGGGCTATAGATATGTGAAATTGTTACATCGGAGAAAATGGACCTTAACGTCGGTACTAGTTTCCCAGATATCTAATTACATCTTTAAAAAAATAACAATTTTAGTTGTTGATCTGAAAAATCAGATGTTTCTATCTAAACAGAATATTGAAACGACGAAATTTTAAAATAGGAAATCGCACAATAAGGTCCTTTTGATAGCGTCACAATTTTAATCGATTTTTAAATATTTTATGTATATTTTAGCATCTGTGGTGACGAGTCCGACGGACATGCCAATGGGTGTTATGAGTCCACCACCCGCCGCTGAGTGGGGAATACCACAGCCGCAGAAACTCAAGTACGACGTTGTTATATATTTTTACAGTTATTATATATACCTTTAAAATTGTCATTTAATTTTACGATATTGATTTTTTTTTCAATTCAACCTGCTTGGCCGAGCTAACTCACTCTCACAGAAGACAGCAATAAAATATATCAATGTGTATGGTCAGTAAGTGAGAGAGACGCCAAAGTTTTCTTTCCTTCCCATACCATAATCTAATCTAATTTTAAAATTAGACACGACTACTCGAGATACCCCGCTCTCACAGAAGATTTTTTTTATGTACGAAGGCGGCAGACGAGCATACAGTCCACCTGATGGTAAGTGGATACTGTCGCCCATAGACATAAGACATCCGCGATACATGCCAACATTAGTCCAAAATGACAAATGTTCGCACCCCCCCGGGATGCGCTGCCTACCTTTGGAAATATAGGAATGGATTTGGAGAAAGGGTTAGGAAAATAGGGAGGGATAGTATGGGATGGGAATGGGCTCTGGCACATCTCACTCACTACCGAAACACGTACGTACATTGGGGAAATACGATAAAGTGGGAAATGCAGTACATTTCAAGGTAGTCTTCTGTGAGAGAGGGGTAACGTGGCCAGTCGAGCGCGCCCAGCGGCTGTTGGATTGCAGCGTGCACTCAAGAAATTTGCAGTGAAATTTGCCATTATGTCTAAGCAGTGAGTGAGATATTTCCAGAGCCCATTGTACATCTAATCCTATCCCATAATTTTCTACTAGGAAGGTAGACCTGATCCATAAGGTCAAATTCGTTCAGAGGGCTATGGAGAAAGCCGTGCTCGGAGTCTCTCTGAAACGAAGAAACTTGCCAAAAAACTAAGTCACTAAGAATCTGGATGCTGAAGTGGCCATGGACAGTATACTTACCCCAGGACCGATAAGTAATCGATGGGGGAGACAAGTTCTTGAATGGAGACCTCGTTTCTGCAATCTATTCCTAAATCTTTTAAGTTAGACGGCTAAGGCCTCAGACCAGGTGAAGAACAGCGCAGCGCGGTTTTCATACAACAATCAACTTTGTCGACATTGGAAATCGAAAATTTACCAACGCACCTACGTCTTCGAGCGCGTTAAAGCGGATGTAAGCGGTAGGTGCGTTGGTGAATTCTAATTGTCAGCACTAGCTCCATAGCTCCATCTTAATTTCCATTTCAGAAAAAAAATTTTGTGTTACTTAACCGTCTTACCCCCAGGTACTCCATTTCACAAAATATTTTTTTATGTTACTTAACCGTCTTACCCCCAGGTACTCCATTTCACAAAATATTTTTTATGTTACTTAACCGTCTTACCCCCAGGTACTCCATTTCACAAAATATTTTTTTATGTTACTTAACCGTCTTACCCCCAGGTACTCCATTTCACAAAATATTTTTATGTTACTTAACCGTCTTACCCCCAGGTACTCCATTTCACAAAATATTTTTTATGTTACTTAACCGTCTTACCCACAGGTACTCCATTTCACAAAATATTTTTTTATGTTACTTAACCGTCTTACCCCCAGGTACACGCAACTGTTCAACGCGACAGACCGCGCTAAAACCGGCGCAGTTTCCGGCGCGCAAGCCAGGGCTATTATGTTACAATCCCGCTTACCCCAAGCGGCCCTCGCGCAGATATGGGCATTGTCGGACTTGGACTCGGATGGGAAACTAGGTAAGTGACAGAGAAAACACACGTGTTACAACCGCAGTTACATAATGCAACCTTCGCGCAAATATCGCACCCTCAGTAAACTCAGTAAACAAAGCCGTAAGTCGTATTAGATCAAAGTATTGATTTCACCGTTATCTAAAAGAAGCGCTACACGAAAAAACATTGTTTTTTTTTTCATAATTTTATTTTGAAAAAATTAGAGCCAAAATTCGTTTTAGACATTATGTAAAAAAAAATTGTAAATAATAAATATAGAAATAACAGTTTCGAGGCCGTTCAAGTATTACGTAAGCACCATAGGGGGTGGGGGGAGGTTCTTTGCTTAGTTTTGATGACGCGAGCGACGGGGGGGGGGGGGTTCTGAGGGGCGATTACTTCAGCGATATTTATTTATTTACTTTCATATTTTTTTGGCAAAATTTAGTAGATTCTGATTAAATAAGAAACTTGAACAGATTTTGTAAAAATTACGCCAATAATGCTTACGTAAGCATGGGGGGGGGGCGGTAAGAGCTTTGCTTACTTTCGCTGACAACGGGGGGGGGGGGGGTAAAAATGACTAAAATTCTGTTTACGTAATACTTGAACGGCCCCTTTACAGAAAGTAATAATAATAAAGGATTTTATGTTTTGGTATCAGGCTGTGAAGAATTCGTCCTAGCGATGTATTTGTGTGAGAAAGCAACGCAAGGCGACCCGGTGCCCGCGAAACTATCGCCTGAATTAATTCCGCCTACCTTCAGGTAAGTACTTTTTTTTTACAGATTTTTGTATCGACTCTGTCAAATACGAATAATTGATTGATTCACTGTAGATTTTACGGACTAAATCTAAAATATATTAAATTAGTACGGTGGTGACGGTACGGTACGAGTACGCTGTACACGTACTCGAGTCGCCCAACGACTGTGGGTGTTTTACTAATTTAAAAATATTTTAGATTTAGTCAGTAAAATCTACAGTGAATCAATCAATTACTCGTGATGTTCGTGAGAGAAACGTAATCGTGACCGGTCGAGTGCCACCAGCGGCCGTGGGAATGTAGCGTGCACTCTCGCTCTCCAAAGGAGACTAGAATCGAACAATAAATTTAAAAAAAAACCTGTTGGAATTTTCGTTGTTTCATTGAAGACGTTATACAATTTTTCTTTCGTTCCCAGACGTGACTCGATTACAAGTAATTCGAGTGCAAAATCATATGAAGAAAGGCGTAGAGAAAATATGGCTCGTGGACAAGCAGAGTTAGAACGTCGACGTTCACAACTAGCCGACGCTCATATGAGGGAGAAGGTAAGAGTGTTTCATGGAGCGGCTGCTCTTGAATGTCGCACCAGTCGCACCGTGTAGCGAGTAATCAGTACAGGATAACAAAATCAGAGACTTCATACAAAAAAGAGAACTTTTTTTTGGAAATAACAATTTCGAAAAAGAGTGGAAAGGGCTTAGGGTCGATTACTAAGAGACTTTCAAATCGGACAGAGCCGGCTCTAGCCCTTGTAGCGCCCGGGTGCAATCAATACTCCGGCGCCCACTAGCAGGCTCTTTGGAGGCGTCGCGAGCGGCTCTCGGCGCCCCCTAACACCCTGCACCATAGGTAAAGCCGGCACTGTAATCTGACTCAATGAAAATAGTATAGAACTCGTAGATCGTAGATTTAGAAAAAAAAACATTCTTTATTTTTCATTTCTGTCATTTGTTTGAATATTATCTATACACATAATAAAACAGTAAACGGGTTGTCTGTACATTGACTTAAATATAAAGAAAATGAGGTTTCTTTAAAAGCTACAGAACCACCCAAAACAGTACAGGAATCCCTCATGTTGCTGCTTTTACAGGTGTTAAAAATCCTTTACAGCTGCTTACTATTATAAATGGGAACCATCCCGCAAGTACATGGAGCTAGTGACGTTTCATTTTACGCACAATATTTTTTCGTATACTTAATTAACATACGAAAAATATTATGCGTAAAATGAAACGTCACTAGCTCCATGTACAGACCTATACAGATAACTTTGCCGACGAAGGATGTCGCTGTTATCGACGGCGGTGTTACTATTATATACATTTCACTCAATTCATGGCTATAGATCATAGATCATTGATATTTTAAGCAAGATCTTACGTTCAACACTTTATGCGATTCCTAAATTTTAATTTGAAATTTAGTTCTATACTTGTAATAGGTATCAACGCTGTACTGTAAAGAAATCTGTTGGTAAAGCTCTGGTTTCCTAGGATAGCGGTGCCGTCATATAGCGGCCGTAATACAGCGGTGAATGCCGCTACTAGAACGTTGTCTATGTAAACAAAATGGCGCGGTTTCCTAGAGAGCGGTAATTGACACCGTAATGTCAAAAAGCGGTGCCGTCATTTGCATGACGGCCGTCTTGTCGGTGTCGAATGGTTGCGAACGTTTTTCTTGATAGCGGTGAAGCCATTTTTTAATATATTGTATTGTTTTGACCAGACGAAGTACAAAATGAGTTCCAACTCCAACTGGAGCAGCGAGGACGACGAAATTTTAATAGATTTCGTACGTAATCATGAAGCTATTTATAATATAAAAAGTAAAGAATACAGAAAAACCCTATTTGAAACAGAATTTGTAGCTCATCCTCCAAGTAAATTATTAATGCTAAATCAAGGTCGTCCATTTTCTCTTCTGGATACGTTTTTAGGTTAGGTTTTTTAAAAAAACGGTGGCCGTAACGGTGTTGGAACTTTCCACATATCGTCACCGTAAAGACAGCCGTCTTTTTGCGTCCGTCAAGTGACGGCACCGCTATCCTAGGAAACCAGAGCTTAACTGAATGTGAACTAAGCTTTAAACCCGCATAATTGAAATAGTTTCCTCGTGGAATATTTAACTTAGCGTCGACAACCAAACCATAGCGCGAAGTAGACGTCCGATACAGCGACATCTCTCGTCACGAATCTGTAACAGTCCTCTGCAAAGGACATGGCAAGGCGACACGCTACACTTGGGTCAATGTAAATTGTTAATCGTTTCAATCAATTCATGGACATATAGTTTTGGGCTCTGCACTTTTGAACGATTTATTTTTAATGAACATTGAATATTTTTCACTTTTCACGCTGTCCAGGAGGCAGAGGTAAAGCTTTATTCAACTATACTCGATTCATTGACGCATGAGATCAAACGTAAACAAAAATTTAATAGAAATCACTTTGTTTTATTAAAATTAAAGCCTAGGCTGATTCTTTAGTTCTTATTTAGGTTCTACTTAACATATAGACATACTTAACCCTAGAAAAATGCTAGTGATTGGAATTAAGTTTTAAAACTACAAGTACTCGTACCTACTCGAGAACATGAAACAGCCATCATCGTCTACTTTCTTTTCTTAATCCCTTTTTCGCAATTATACGAATCGTAATTAGTCTCCTTTGAGACAGTATACGAGTAGGTCACGTTCAATTACGAATATGTATTTATATAGAGCAGTTACAACATAAATTAGAAAATAATTATGGCACCATCGGATTTTAAAGAGGGGAATATTATTTATTCGCAAGCACGACAAGTTATTTCATTGAAGAAAGTTTTTTTTCTTCAAATTAACAAAACTATATCATTTTCAATAAAGTTATTGTGAACCCGATGTCATTACGTCATGTGTGCCAAATTCGTCTATGTATCGCTCACAAACAAATAATGGAGACTTATGCTACAAATAATTTTCAATTAAGTACTGTTATTAATTTTCATTGTCACACTTAGTTGATTAAAATCACACTTGTAATTGCTCTATATAAATCAACGCTAATTCATGTTTAATTTGAATTTATCGATTCAAATAATGTTTTATGAACTTTTAAAATCTGTAGTTATTTCTAATCAACGATAACAAGCGACAGATGTGCCGTATCACTTTATTGCTGTTAATCAATGGTTTAAAGAGGGTTTTTAAAAAAAAATCTTTAATTTAGTATACATTCGTGAATAAACGAGATGACTGATGTCTCGTCTCGTTATACGAAAGCTCTTTCATATTCTCGAGTATTGTACTGCCTCTATTGTTTATCTTTTGTCTCATGTTAATAATGAGTATGGTATAACTGTTCGCACGATTACAAACTATTTTTACTTTCTTAGATGACTTATTACTGTAACTTTAAAGTGCATTTTCGTTTGCTCTAACTGAATAGATAAGTTTGTTCCACAACGTTACATTTGCGGTCCTACAAAATGATTTTTTTATTTGTTCGATTAACTAAATTAATAAGGTCCTACAAAGTTAGTGCGAAATATTTTAGTATGCACAATGGGGAATGCTCTGAAGAATTGTTCAATATAATGCCCACCTCGGGTTTCTACAAGCGCACCTCCCGTCACAGAAGTGCGGTCCATCCGCATTTCCTCGATACGCAGGTGTCGCGCACTGTTCGGTACAAAAATCATTTGATATCGCGAACCCGTAGGCTGTGGAACGAACTGCCTCAAGAGGTCTTTCCATTAAGCTACGATATGGGGTTCTTCAAGAGAGAGAAATAGGATTTTTCAAGGTCGGCGGCGCGCCCGCATACCCCCCGGTGTTGCAGGTGTCCATGGGCGGCGGTAACACTTACCATCACGTGGGACCGTTAGTATTTCATACAGTAGATTAAATCATTATATCTAATCTTAAAATTAACATGTATTTCACGATTTTTTTTACTATTATACATCTATTTATAAATAAAAATGTAAACGTTCGTTTGTTCAAAATCTTAAATCTCCGAAAGATCTTCACCGATTGCTTTGAAATTTTGACACAACGTTGCATTCGAATACGGGCGTGTTTTTATATACCTATATCAGGGTAAAAACATGCTTTTTACCCAAAAACGGGTAAAGACAGGGTAAGCGCCCACTGTTGGGCAGCCATGGCAACGCGTGGCCGGGCACAGTTTGCATAATACGTTACCTTTGGAGATATAGGAATGGATTTGAAGAAAGGGTTGCGAAAATGGGGATAGGGTGGGAATGGGCTCTGGCACATCTCACTCACTACCGAAACACGTACGTACATTACGGAAATAAGATAAAGTGGGAAATGCAGTACATTTCAAGGTAGTGTTCTGTGAGAGAGAGGTAAAACGTGGCCAGTCGAGTGCGCCCAGCGGCTGTTGGATTGCAGCGTGCACTCTCCCCCTCTAAGCCCGTCAACTAGTACCAGCACTAACGTCAACCTAAGTCAATAATGGCGAACGTTGGCACATTTATAGATTCTAAGATGATATAATCATCATTGTATATAATTATGTATACCTAATTTATATTTACAGGCTGAAAGAGAACGCAAGGAGCGAGAAGAAGCAGAGAAGCGTGAGAAGATTCGCTTGGAAGCGCAGAAGAAGGAACAAGAGGAATTGCTTCGGAAGCAGAAGGAAGAACAGGTGTGAGCTATTTCTCTTAATTAGGCTCATTTTTTCCACAAAATATAATTATTCTTTAGGGCAAAAATTCTAAAACAATTCAAATTCTAGGGTTTTTCTAAAAGAATTCGTTTTTATTTTTAAATAGTACAATCAAAAACCGCTTATATTTTTGTTTTCTTTATACATATTTTTCTCTTTTTTTTTTTTTTAGAAAATTTAAATTTGACACCAACTCAATTCTCCTTAGTTCAATGAGTTCAATTATGTGCAGAATCAGCTCTTGTGGTCCAGAATAATGTACCATTCACCCCTTGCACCCGAAAGGGGTATATGTTTCTTACACCTTGTAATATTTTTGTAGGAAAAACGCGAAGCAGCGAGAAAAGAGATGGAAAGACAATGTCAGTTGGAGTGGGAAAAGAAAAGGTAATTGTTCAAATGATCATACTCTTGCAAACTTATTTTACGTTCGTAAACTCTTATAACTAGAGGTCGGATATTCGGGTGCATATTTACCTAAAGTTGATGTGTTGGATAAGTATGGAGTGCACTTTTGTATCGAGCGAATGCCGCAATCCCGGCATCGACAAATTTTATGTTCCGCCTAGAATACGATGCATATACCCAAAGTTGTAAAGTTAATCCCCAAGAGCCTCAGAACTGCATTCCTACAAATTGCCATTAGAACTAAGAATTTGAGTCCAAATCCGAAGTTTATATCTTCAATTTAGATCCTATCGACTCTGCCCCGGCCACCATCAGACCTTCAAAACCGCTGAGGAGTTTCATAAATAAGCATCCTATTAGTTGTGGAGTCGCGGGATTTCGGTTTTCAAATAAATTATTTTAAGAAGCCGCTTCCATACTTTATACCTTGTAGGTAAATATGCACCCGAATATCCGATCTCTAGTAATTACTGTGATTTTAAACTTCTTTTCGTTGCTCTTAACTAAATGAATATGTTTGTGCTACAACTTTATATTTGCGGCTGGTGCTACCTAGCCGTGTATTGAATATGTTGATAATGAGCCGCAAAGGAAATTGTACTTTTTCATTGTCAAAGTTTTTTGACAATTTTGAATCCATGATCCATATTTATTAGACATCTACCTAAGGGAAATTAAAAACTAAAGATTTGTGATTATTTTTCCATTTTTCAGAGTGAAGTACAAATAAGTTTTCTTTTTTTTTTTCATTTTTTCAGAGCACTTCAATATTTTTAACACAGCACTGATTATTTTTCCCCCTCTAGATCACGAGAATTAGATGCGATGCGAACCGAAGAACAGACCAAAGTACTTTCCTTAAAGGCGAAGAGCCATGCTTTAACCGCTGAACTAGGCTCCGTGACGTCACGAGCCGGAAACTTAGCTAAAGACATCCGCGAGACGAGGACAGCTGTGGCTGCTGCCAAGTGTACCATTGACGGCATGAGGTATGTGTGTTTTCACATGATCATTTTCAGTTAGATATAATATTTTTAGTATGGGTGCCGGTGATGTTCCGAATATTCGTTTTGGCGTATATTGGGCGACATTTTGATGTATTCGTATTCGCGATCTCCTAAATGAATACTCGAATCGAATAGCAAAAGCCCAATGTGAATAATAAATGGGTGAAAGAAGTTTTATACAAAAAGAAATGATTAAATATTCATTTGCACGTAATTGTTCTTTTAGTTTAATTAGTAAACGGTTTGTTAGTTCAGTTAGTAAATGATTTGTTAGTTGTAATTAGTAAACGGTCTGTTAGTTCAGTTAGTAAACGGTTTGTTAGTTCAGTTAGTAAATGATTTGTTAGTTGTAATTAGTAAACGGTCTGTTAGTTCAGTTAGTAAACGGTTTGTTAGTTCAGTTAGTAAATGATTTGTTAGTTGTAATTAGTAAACGGTCTGTTAGTTCAGTTAGTAAACGGTTTGTTAGTTCAGTTAGTAAATGATTTGTTAGTTGTAATTAGTAAACGGTCTGTTAGTTCAGTTAGTAAACGGTTTGTTAGTTCAGTTAGTAAATGATTTGTTAGTTGTAAATAGTAAACGGTTTGTTAGTTCAGTTAGTAAATGATTTGTTAGTTGTAATTAGTAAACGGTTTGTTAGTTGAGTTAGTAAATGATTTGTTAGTTTAATTAGTAAACGGTTTGTTAGTTCAGTTAGTAAATGATTTGTTAGTTGTAATTAGTAAACGGTTTGTTAGTTCAGTTAGTAAATGATTTGTTAGTTTAATTAGTAAACGGTTTGTTAGTTTAGTTAGTAAATGATTTGTTAGTTTAATTAGTAAACGGTTTGTTAGTTCAGTTAGTAAATGATTTGTTAGTTTAATTAGTAAACGGTTTGTTAGTTCAGTTAGTAAATGATTTGTTAGTTTAATTAGTAAACGGTTTGTTAGTTCAGTTAGTAAATGATTTGTTAGTTTAATTAGTAAACGGTTTGTTAGTTTAGTTAGTAAATGATTTGTTAGTTTAATTAGTAAACGGTTTGTTAGTTCAGTTAGTAAATGATTTGTTAGTTGTAATTAGTAAACGGTTTGTTAGTTCAGTTAGTAAATGATTTGTTAGTTTAATTAGTAAACGGTTTGTTAGTTCAGTTAGTAAATGATTTGTTAGTTTAATTAGTAAACGGTTTGTTAGTTCAGTTAGTAAATGATTTGTTAGTTTAATTAGTAAATGATTTTGTCGTCAGATCTGACCGAGACATCAGCATGGCTGAAATGCAGCAGCTCAAAGCGAAAGTGAAGGAATTGAACGCAAAACAAATCGCTTTGAACAAAGAAAAAGCAGATTTGGATGCTAAGGTACGAATGTGAAATTGTACGGAAACCAAGGTTCGAAACGATAATTATCAATGATGACTTGTCCAGTTGGACTCGCCCAGTCGACTATGGGATACATCATCGTCCTCCCCGAAGAATGATTGATAGGACTTCCTCCTATTAAACCACAAAAAACCGTAACCAACCTTTTTACTGTCAACGTACATGAGTAATTTATGATCTTAAAACGCCACACTGCCCAAGCGAGTTGGCGAGTCCACTCTTGTAGAGATAGTGTAATTAGTTTACACGACCGATTAAACAAAAAAAAAATTGATTATAATTCAATGTTTCAGGCAAAAGCATCAGAGGGCGCTGGTGAAGATGGCAAGTTGAATATGATGGAGGTTACACTGAAGCAACTTCGAGATAAGGTATGTATGAACATTGCTGAACATGAACATCCATGTGAACTTTGTAAACTCAGCTATAATACTAAGTAATTTACATCAATTGTTTGATGTTTCAAATAAATCGGTCCGCGGTTTTGCCAGCTTACCGGTCGATTCTTAAATCAATGTCAATTTGTTTAGACGCGTGTGGAGTTTCGTGGTGATGGCAATTGAGTAGCCTTTCTGATGGTTGTGGGTGGACCCTGGACTATGCGAAATGAAAGATCGTATCTAGTGATGGGTAACTCCGGAGTTAATGAATCAAAAGAGTTGAATCCGCGAGCGGAGCAGAATAGCTTAATTGTTTCATCTAATTATTATTCATTCCGATTCCGGTGCCAATCATTTTATTTTTTGCTTATGCTGCAACCGTTAGGGAAAGGGAATGAAGTGCTCTCGGAAGGTGAACCAAAAGAGTTAATTAGTAATTAAGGGGAATTGGATCCGCGAGCGGAGCAGAATTAAATGAGTTAAAACACTCCCAGAGGTCTTGATTGTCCACGAAGTATCGATTGACGTATCGACTCCCGAAGTATTATATGATTTTGCCTGCCAATTTTCTACTTTTAACAGGACAGACAAAAATCGATAGTTTGAGTATGTACCCAAACTATCGAAGATAAAAATAGCGATGGGAAACTCCGGATTCAATGAATCAAAAGATCCGAAACCGTGAGCGGAGCCGAAACTCTTAATGATTCCGGCTAACTGTTATCGACTCCGTGGAGTTATTTATTACTTTCATTTTTGTATTGCTAAGTTACATGAACGAACATGATGCAAAGCGAATGAGTCGCTCTCGGGCTCTTATAAAATATAAGTAGGTGAATCAAAGGAGTCGAGGAATCATTAAGAGGAGTCGGATCCGCGAGCGGAGCCGGATTAAGTGAGCCAAAACAGAGTCGTGAATACCCACGACTAGTATGTAATCGGCTTCTCCATATCAAAAGCCCAGTAATGAACAAAAATAGAAAAAAAAAATTGACGAAATTTAATTTAAAAAGCTACCCTCCAAGCGTAAAGAGACACTTATCTTAAAATCGTTGGTATTTATGGAGATATGAATATCTCCAAAATTAATAAGTGTATCACGTGATCACCAAAAAACCTATAAAACAATTAATCTTCATTTTTATATATAAAAATGGATGTTGGTATATCTGAGATTAATAGACTTCGACACCGTTTGACCGATCACCATGAAAGTTGGCACATATATGTATCTTTTCATGGAGACGGTTTTTATGCTATCCACTTTGTTGTAACTCGCCACTAGATGGCGCTGCAGCACATCAACTTCTATACCGTTTAATCGATCGCAAAATCATATCGACTGCAAAACAGAATAATTTGTGGTTTTATATACAGAGGTAATAAATAAATATACTCAGGCAGGACAACGTCTGCCGGCTGCAGCTAGTATATATATGTAAGATAATTAGAATATTCTAGAAATCTAATATTTTGTTTTGTGCGAAATAATCTCCGATTTTTTAACTTGTCTGATTGAATGTTGTTAGGCTCTTCTGAAAAATTTGTTAAAAAATACTTACTAGGTTTTGGCATGGGACAGCCGTTATAAACTTTTATAAGAAAAAATAAATAAAAATCTAACAGAAGTCTTACCCCAGGTGGAAGCGGCAAAGGCTATAGTGGAGAGCAAGAAGACCGACCTGGAAAGTAACAAAGGCCAGCTCTCCGATCTCACCTCAAGGGTGTCGGAGCTCGGAGAGAAATGCGAGCAGGTAATAATAATAACCAGTAACTATAATAGACTCAGGTCTATAATAATAATAATAAATACTCTTTATTTGCATACAATTGGTTATTACATGTGCACAAACAATAAATGACAGAATACAATAGGCCACCTTATCGCTGAGGCGATCTCTTCCAGCCAACCTTAGGATAGAGAAAAATAAAAGGGATATAGGTAGTACAAACAGACCGAAATCCACACATGGATCATGTTCAATATATACTTATTGACAATATCGATAATAAATATAGTAGAATATATACATATAATAATAAATAGCTTAATAATATATATATATTATATATATATATATATATATACCAATTTTTATTTATTTAAACTTGCACAAAGAAACATTGTACAAAAGGCGGACTCGATGCCTAGTGACATTCTCTGCCAGGCGACGTTTGGTTAAACAGAATTACAATATACCTACATACATATAATTGACTCATATAATTCATACATATATATGTATATATATACACGTTTACACATACAAGTACGTACAACAATAATAAATTGAATTAAAACAATATAAACCATTGACCCTTTTCCATAGAGTAAGATGTCGTCGAAGTAGTTTTCACTATAATAGACCTACATTACACTACACGACAAATGAAACAAAACTGTATACCTTATACACATGGCACGCCCACTCACGCACACAGACAAACTAAATATAAGGTCCTACAAAAATTGTGTAAAACATTTTGAATCCGTCAACTATATATAAATAAAAATGTGAACGTTCGTTTGTTCAAAATCTTAAATCTCCGAAAGCTCTTCACCGTTTGCTTTGAAATTTTGACACAACGTTGTATTCGAATACGCGCGTGTTCTTATAAACCTATCACAGGGTAAAAATATGCTTTTTACTCAAAATCAAGGTAAGCGCCATCTGTTGGGCAGCCACAGGAACGCGTGGCCGGCCCCAGCTAAAGTCGGAATTATAATTCGATTCCACATTTGACATTAGCTACTGTCATTTTGTAAAATAATGATACCACATATAATAGTGTAGTGATGAACACAAAAATCGATAAACAATCGCGATTTATGTTTATGTAATCATAATATTGGTGTGCCAATTAAAGACTAAATTATTGATTTTTATTTAAATAAATACATAATTATTCATAACAATTATTTATTAATTAGTAACCGCTGCTTTATTTTATAAAAAGTTAATATTTTTGTTTTTTTTTTTATATTAAAAACAAAACTTATAATAAAAGAGCCTAGATAGTTTTCTGTATTGGCAACCCGTGCGCGCTCGTGCAGCTATCGCCATTTTGTTTATCTTGTCATTCGGCTTCATTCTCCTAGTCTGACTGCACGAATATCTCGTTTCATTGCGAATCGATATTTTGTTATTTTGTTGGGTTTTTGTTAAAGTTTTGTTACGTTGTGTTTGTTGTTACGTTTATAGTTTTTTGTGAACTTTGAGTGAATCTATTTGTTTTGGTTTTCCATCAAAATGGATCCTCCGCCAAGTACATCACAAAAAGACGTGGATGTTTCTTGTCTCCAAGAAAAAAACGTCCACGAAAAGCTTTCACTGTTACTGAAAAAGTAATGATCCGCAACGCATATAAGTACGTGAAAAATGAAACTTCTGCGCAATTGGAGGCCTTTGAAGTTGTGGAAGAAAATGAATGTATGAACAAAGTTGCTCACATATTGGGAATAACCTCACGCTCTGTTTGTAACGTTTTGAAGGAAGTAAATAAAGGTGCGCCGCCAACTCCCCCTAAAAAAACTGGACCAAAGCGAAGTTTCAAAGATAAAATTGATGAATTTACATTCTCCGCAATACGACGAATAGTTCATCAGTTCTTTTACCGAAATGAACCTCCAACCATTGCAAAGGTTAGTCAATCAGTCAGACAGTATTATTTTATACCTACATCTTTTATATATAAGTAATGATTCCAAACTATTATAAAATTTACTATTTCAGATATTACAAGTGATGAACGATGATCCAGAAATGCCCAAGGTTTCCAAAGACACCCTCAGAAAAATTTTGAAGCATCTTAATTTTAAATTTGTTGCACGGTCACGCAAGAGCACACTTATTGATCGAAATGATATAATAACATGGCGCCAGCGTTACTTGCGATCTATATGTCAGTTTCGACGAGAAGGGAGACATATATATTATCAAGATGAAACTTGGGTTAACGCAGGTAAGGCTAACATTTTGAATTAATATACATTTACATTAAATTTAATAGTAATATTGAATGTTCATGTACTATATGTGATTTAAGGTCATACTGTAAAAAAAACTTGGGTGGACAAGCAAGTCACATCATCTCGGCAAGCGTTTTTGGAGGGACTGACCACTGGATTAAAAAACCCATCTGGAAAAGGCAAACGTCTCATAATTAGCCATATAGGTAGTGAAGAAGGCTTCCTGGAAGAGGGGCTCATGATTTTTGAAGCAAAGAAAAATTGTGAAGATTACCATGATGAGATGAATGCAGTTTGTTTTGAGGAGTGGTTCGCTGGAGTCTTACCAAAATTAAGACCAAACTCAATTGTGGTGATGGATAATGCACCTTACCACTCCCGAAAATTGGAAACGGCACCAAAAATGAGCTGGAAAAAAGCTGCCATTCAAGACTGGCTTTTAAATAAAAATATTCATTACGAACCAGATATGGTTAAAGCTACGCTTTTAGAACTGATTCCACATAACGAGTCTTTTAATAAGTACGCTGTAGACGAAATGGCAGCACAACATGGGATCACGGTTTTAAGACTGCCCCCTTACCATTGCGAGCTGAACCCTATCGAATTGATATGGGCTCAGGTAAAGGGGCATGTAGCTCAAAATAATAAAACCTTCAAATTGACAGACGTGAGAAATTTATTTGAGGAAGGCATTCAAAAAATTACGGCCACCGAATGGTCTAAATGCGTATCCCATGTTGTCAAAGAAGAGGAAAAAATGAGTAGGCTAGATATGTTAATTGACAATATCACAGACACATTTATAATAAATGTTACAGAAAGTGACAGCGATAGCGATAGCGATGACGGCGACGATTTATAAAATAAAATATTACCATAATACATCTATTTGTTTTATTTCTCATGTTCCTTCATGATCACATTTATTTATTTATTTCACACACAATTATTAAAGAAAACTCTCAGATCCGTAATAAAATTAATCGTCATAACTAAATTATCCGTTCACAAATATTTAATTTCCTGATATACTTAGTTTACGAGAATAAAATTATAAACGAGAAGAATCGATCTGGAAATATTCCATTTCCGTATCGAATAATTTCGCAACGTTACTATTTAGTACTTGTCATAACGTTGCAACACTGAAATTGTCAAATCTGGAATCGAATTAAAATTCCGACTATAGTTTCAAATTAGTAATTGGTGATTAATTTACTGGTATGTGCATAACACTATCCGCAATCTCGCTCGCTCGGGTCTTTGACCTTTGAACGCGTCCGCTTCTATCTACGTAGTTGTTACGTAGCACAATATTTTGGACATACGAGTAATTAAACACTAATTAATCATTTGCTTTTAGTTTAATAAAAAGGTATCGTGATTTTTTTAGTGTTTTAAAGTGGATTGACATTTTAAAATATTTCACACTTATTGTAGGACCCTTATACATATTTAAAATAACATAAACAGGTGTGGAAGTTGTACGAACAAAAGAGGCAGGAGTACCTGGACAGGAGGAGCACCGCGCCCGCTGAGTCCGCGTGGTCTGCTACCGGTAAGTGGTGGATAGATGAAAGGATACATGAGTACATGGGTGGACACATGGATATTTGAAACTAAAGATACAATTTGTAACTAAACATCATTATCAGTCAAAGGACGCATGCTCTGCTTATTGATTTTTGAGGTTTAAATGGAGTTCAAGTATCTGATTTCTACCGCTAGTGATTTCTAGCGGTCCATGGATGGTCGAAAAGCCTTCAGAATGATTTTTTTTTATAAAGCGATAGCGATTTTTTTTAAATCATTTCTTGCAAATGTGGCTGCATCTTTTGCGCTAAAGGGATAAGAGAAGTGTTATTTTGTGGAAGAATTGATCAAAAAAAACTTATTAATCTGTCGCCCATGAAACAAGATATTTAAAAAAAAAAACTCAATTTTGAAAATAACAAGCAAATCAATTGTCATATTTTTATCTTTTTTTTTAAATGGCTTTAATTTTTATACCACCAAAAAAAACTGTTAAACGGGCAGCAAATCTCGATCACTAAAATAAACTATTTTTGTATAACTCAAATAATCATCTTTTTTTATTACTGAGAACGTCAACATAAATTTGACGTCACCAGAGAACCCAAACGTGACCTTCAAATTTGCCGCCGTCGGTCTGCTGCCACTTTCACTATTTTTGTAGCTCATTTCATTTATCCCCCAAAAAAATACCTGTGTTGATATTTCCACACCATTTGCTTGGTCGACTGAATTGTAAATGTAAATGTAACGTCATTACTGTCATTACACTAATATTTATATTACACAGTATGTGAGTGAGGGTGCTCGGTGCAATCTCATAGTTGCTGGACGCACTCGACCCTCTCTCACAGAAGAAGACTACTTAAAAATGTACCGCATTTTATTCTATTTCCTCAATATACATGCGTGTTTCGGTAGTGAGTGAGATATGCCAGAGCTCATGTCCAAATCATCCTATCCTATCCCTCCCAACCCTTTCTCCAAATACATTCGTACTCCTTCGTCGGTAGACAGTCGGTCGGTCGGTAGCACATACGAGCACCAACGTTTGTCATTCTGTACTGATGTAGTCATCCACTTAGTTGGTAAATATCCACTTACCGACGCGTGGACTGTATGCTCTTCTGCTGTATTCTGCCCATAAAAAAATGTGTATGTCAAAATATATTTTTCATTCATTCACAGAAGCAGACTGGGGCACGTCTAACGATGCTTGGGCCGAGCCCGCAGCGGAAGACGCTTGGGGGGACGCGCCCGCAACCACTGGTACGCTCCGCCATTATTTATTATTTACACTTTATTACACACTAGCGACCCGCCCTCGCTTCCCTTCGATTTATGTTTTTTTTTTTTAATTATTTTTTTCATAATTTCATTCACGTATAGCCTCCTATATTGGACACGGATAATGTAGCTTCCTATTTGTGAAAGAATTTTTGAAATCGGTTCAGTAGTTCCAGAGATTACCCCCAACATAGGGGCCGTTCAAGTTTTACGTAATTCTTAGAACTACAAATTTGTAATTCTACAAATTCGTATTCCATTTGTATTGTATTCTATTCTATTCTATTGTATTGTATCTATTGTATTGTATTGTATTTGTATAGTTCTATTCAAATTTGTATTCGTAATTCTACAAATTCTTAGAGAGATTATTAGGTAGAGATTATCTTACAGCATTAAACTCGACCTTTAATACGGTAATGTACACTGAAGTGTATAAATATACTTATAAATCTTATCATTTTATATAGACCACGATAGATCCTAATCGTGTTACGGTTATTTCCAGCTATAGAACCCGTGGTCACCACAATTGCGCCAAGATGGCGTTGTGTTTACGAGTTCAACGCTCGCACTGCAGACGAACTCAGTCTACAGCCGGGAGACTTGGTAAGACGGAAAACTATTGTTTCATTTTTTTTTTTGTTGTATTTTTTCATGTCTGAAATGTTTTATGTGTGGAGAAAATCTTCTATCAACGTTATTAATCAATTTTGGGAGGTGGAGGGTATACGCTGTAATCCAACAGCCGCTGGGCGCGCTCAACTGGCCACGTTACACCTCTCTAACAGAAGACTACCTTGAAATATACTGCATTAAATACAAGTAATAAAACGAGCGGCAACTAAATACTAAATGTGCAGCAAATCAAACTACCGTGCTACCGGGATTTTAATTAAAGTGAAAAAGATTAAATCGACTATGGGGTTGCCAGGTTCAATACATCTGCTATACTTACGAATAAACGTAAGACGATGCCAAGTTATACATTGATTTGGTTGACCAAACATTTGTAAACTTCATATGTATATTGTGAATTAATAGGGCATTTTAATTAAAAAATCTCATGACAACATCAGAGGTGGAACTGTCACTGTTGGACTGACGTTCCAAGATGGCGGCAACTAGTTCCTGTTTTGGCCGTGGCCAAAGGAGGAACTAAAAAGCACTGTATTTTTGTATAACTGAATTACGAGTAAATTATTTTAAATTACTAAGAATTTCATCATCACCTCGACGGACTCTTATTTCATCATCAACTCGACGGACTCTTATTTCATCATCAAGTCGACGGACTCTTATTTCATCATCAAGTCGACGGACTCTTTATTTCATCATCAAGTCGACGGACTCTTATTTCATCATCAACTCGACGGACTCTTATTTCATCATCAACTCGACGGACTCTTATTTCATCATCAAGTCGACGGACTCTTATTTCATCATCAAGTCGACGGACTCTTTATTTCATCATCAAGTCGACGGACTCTTATTTCATCATCAAGTCGACGGTCTCTTATTTCATCATCAACTCGACGGACTCTTATTTCATCATCAACTCGACGGACTCTTATTTCATCATCAACTCGACGGACTCTTATTTCATCATCATGTCGATGGACTCTTATTTCATCATCAAGTCGACGGACTCTTATTTCATTATCAACTCGACGGACTCTTATTTCATCATCAACTCGACGGACTCTTATTTCATCATCAAGTCGACGGACTTATTTCATCATATAGTCGGCGGACTCTTATTTCATCATCAACTCGACGGACTCTTATTTCATCAGCAACTCGACGGACTCTTATTTCATCATCAACTCGACGGACTCTTATTTCATCATCAACTCGACGGACTCTTATTTCATCAGCAACTCGACGGACTCTTATCTCATCATCAAGTCGACGGACTCTTATTTCATCATCAACTCGACGGACTTATTTCATCATCAACTCGACGGACTCTTATTTCATCAGCAACTCGACGGACTCTTATTTCATCATCAAGTCGACGGACTCTTATTTCATCATCAACTCGACGGACTCTTATTTCATCAGCAACTCGACGGACTCTTATTTCATCATCAAGAAGACGGACTCTTATTTCATCATCAACTCGACGGACTTATTTCATCATCAACTCGACGGACTCTTATTTCTGTTATCGCCAGAGAGCCTAAACCTAACCCACCTTGAATTTGCTGCCATCGATTTGATTATTTCTCTATAAATATACTCATACAATATATCCCGTGGTGTAGGTGAGCGATGCCGTCGCCCCTCGGGATGACGCAGAACCGGGATGGAGATGGGGCACAGCAAGGGGTGAGAATTTATTTTTTTCAGATCCAATCACTTCAGTTTAAATATAAAATAGTTGAATATCAGTGAAATAACAGCGTTTGTGTATTATATACATTTATACAAGAGACCTTATACAGTGTGTCAGGGCATCGTTTACGGATATTTAAAGGGAGTGTTATACACTTATTTTTATCAACAACTAGCTGAGCCGACAGACGTTCTCCTGTCCAAATTTCAATACTAAAATAATTTCAACAAGTTCATACAAAAATCCCATAGAAAAAAATCACTTTCAGTTTTTCCCGATTTCCCCGGGCAACTTTTCCAATTTTTCTTTCCCTAAAAACCTTATTCGGACTATTACGAACATTTTTTTAAAAAAATTAGCCGGTATCGGTCGCGCCGTTCTTAAGTGATGCGCTTACCAACGAACAGAATTTAATTTTTATTTATATAGATAACATCTACCTACCAACCCCTACCCCACCCCCTTGGATGGCTGCCATCTTAATGTTTAGTCAGTCGAATAAGTGTACCAATAAAAAGACAATATGTATGAACATAGGGATCGTAGAAACATGAAAATGGTCTCATTGGAGAAATTTAAAAAAATTGTTTCATTTAATCGATGGCCGGTACTTTTACCTCTCGATCGAGACCAATTTCATGTTTTTACGACACCCTATGTTCATAGATATTGCCTTTTTATTAATGCACTAGCTGCGCCCGTCAATTTTTTTGCACATAATATATAGCCTATGTCCATCTGGAATAATGTACCTTTCAAATGATGAAAGAATTTTTGAAATCGGATTAGTATTTTCGTAGATTACCTCCTACATCCAAACTTACAAACTTTACCTCTTTATAATATTAGCATAGATATCTTAATCGACTGAGTAAAAATAAGATTCAATAAGATTTCTGCCATTCAAAGGGTGTGGACCCCCACGCCCCTTGAATGGCAACTGGTAGGAAGGTGTTTTTGTCTAAGTGTTATAACACTCCTTTAAAATATCGGTAATCCCCTGACACACCCCATAATAGTAGTTAGTAAATATTATACTCACATACAACTTAGATAGATAGATAGATAAATTCTTTATTGCACCAAAATGTGTGTACAAAGGCGAGCTTAATGCTATATACCATTTTCTTCCAGCTAACCTTCGGTGGTTGAGAGCTGGCTAAATTTAATAGCGTTTTGATACTATTACACTAAGTACATAAATACAACATAATTTACACACACACACACACGCGCGCATATATACATACATACATACATACAACTTACACTACAATCTGTGAATTATTTATAAATCAACAAATATTTAGGTCAATCGGGTTGGTTCCCGGAATCATACGTGGAGGACATCAACGCGGTAGCAGCTTTGGCTTCTGAAGTCATCGAACCTATCGACATGAAGACACAGCTTGAAGGTAATATTTACTCAGATAAGAACATTCACAGGTCTAATTAACATTACAACACTAGGGTCAATTCTAATCCAATTTGTATCAAATTTAAACAAACATGGCGTCCTGAGCTAACTGGACACGGTCTTAAATTAAATAGTGAAGTGATAATTGTTTACATATCCACAATTTGATTCATCGAGAGTGACCATTTGCCCTAGATTTAAAACTATAAATGTTGATACGTTTCAGTCATTGTGGACTGAAGTGTGGACGTCCACGGGCGACAGTATCCATTTACCATCAGGTGGACTATATGCTCGTCTGCCGCCTTCGTACATAAAAAAAAAGAAAACATGATATTGTTCCAGGTATCGCTGAAGTACCTGAAGCTGAAATTTCGAACGATTTGGGAGGCGCCATGCCAGTTATCGGTCAGTTTATATTGTTATTTTTTTGGTAAATTTTCGACAATTTTCCTGTTTTTACCCATTTTTCCTATTTCCACGTTTACGTTATACGTTTTTTAATTTACCTCTATTCGTTTTTTTTATTTCCTGTTACGAAAGTCGCGGGCAACAGCTAGTACCGAATAAATAAGAAATAAAATTCGTCACATATATACATTCCTGGCTTCTACTGCAGAAGGCGGCGATTTCTACATAGCAGCGTATCCATACACGTCCACCGAGCCAGGGGACTTGATTTTCGAAGCCGGGGAAAGGATTGAAGTGATCCGACGGGATGGCGATTGGTGGACAGGACAGATTGGATCCAGGTATTTTTACAATTTTACAATTGTTTACTGATATTTTTGTAATTTCCTAAAAAAACGCATAAAGACCACGGACGAACTGGACCACAAACAATTAGTATAACTGTTAATACTGTGTATCTACTACACTGATCAATTTTGAGCTCGAAATGCCTCATGAAAATCACTATGGTTTTTGAAAAGCATTTTCGCGCGCTGCATCCAAAAAATATACTCGTTTCGTCCCTAGACGTCAGGATTTTAAGCCACCGAATAACTTATTTTTGTGCTAAAAAAGAGCTAAAGTGATTTTTAATTTCAGAACGGGCATTTTCCCATCGAACTACGTAACAAAAGACACGACAACTTCCGCAGCTGGTACAGAAGTGATTTCCACTATACCGGAAGCAGTCGAACCGTTACCGGAGCTGGAGACCTCACCGGAGCCCCCTGTGATGCCAACTTCACCACCTGTACAGGTAATGAGAGAATCACGTTTAAACACCATAACAACCAGCCGATTTGGTATCCACTGTTGGACACGGATACATGGATCCGCATACACACTGTATTGTCACAAATCTGACGAGCGGTTGTATTTGAACCTACGTTTAATACTCACATTGCAAATAAATTATTTGATTTGCTTTGAGGAAGGGATGTATGGGATAAACGCCACGCCGACCCAAGTGGGTTGGCGAGTCCACTTCTTTAATATAATAAAGATAATATAATAACACTATACTAATCTATACTAATATAATAAAGAGTGTCAATTTTGTGAGTTTGTGTGTATGTGGAGGGTAATCTCCGGAACCACTGCACTTGAATGAACTTGCCATTTTTTTTTTCGAATTTGGAATTTTCGCGGCACCCTCTGGCGTCTACCGGCAGTTCTCTATGTCATTCGGTCGAGCACCTTATGACTACCTCTCACCGTTTGGGTAGGCCGTCGACCGTCGAGCTGAAGGTACACCGGATGCGGACAGGCCCGCCCCCAGTGCAGCTCCTGGGCGAGCTCGGCCTGCGGCCTCGCGAGAATTATGGCCGATCGAAGTTTAAAATTTCAATTGACGGCCGCCATCTTGGAAATGGCGGGATCGAAAAACCGACCCGAAATTCTCAATCAGGGGCCCCTCGACCCCCCGGATGCTGATTTCCACCCCCCTGCGACAAACTTAAAAAACAGCGGCCATCTAGAATCCGCCATTTTGTGTTTACGTGTTTCGGTAGTGAGTGAGATGCGCCAGAGCCCATTCCCATCCCATCCTATCCCTCCCCATTTTCCTAACTCTTTCTCCAAATCCATTCCTATATCTCCAAAGGTAGGCAGCGCATCCGGGGGCGTGCAAACACTTGTCATTTTGGACTAATGTTGGCATGTATCGCGGATGTCTATGGGCGACAGTATCCACTTACCATCAGGTGGACTGTATGCTCGTCTGCCGCCTTCGTACATATATAAAAAAAAAAAAAACCTATTTGAAAAATTCTTTCACCATTTGAAAGGTACATTATTCCAGATGAACATGGGCTATATATTATGTGCAAAAAATGCGTTACATGCCCGCCACAGCTAGTATATTGTATGTATATTTATATATATATATATGTAATTATATATATTCTTAATGTAGCGGTTCAGAAATCACTCGAAAAAATCCAGTAAAAATCCAGTTTTGTTGTCATTTTGAGGGTCGTTTGCCATTTCGCTAGGCTTTTCATATACATATTTTAAATTGGGCTGACATGTTCTCAAGTTTTGTGTTATTTTTCGGTCCTACAAAAATAGTGCTAAATATTTTGATATGTCAATCGATACACTTAAAATTTTCAATCTAATTAAAAATTAACGCGTATTTCGTGATTTTCCTAAAATTAAATCGCCGATTAATTTCCCCGTGTGTGTACAACACGTAGTTGACACCTACTGACGAGTACTCGCTAGCGGAAGCGGACGCGGGCAAAGGGCAGTGACCTGGGCGAGTGCGGATAGTGTTATGCACAAAATATAATCACCAATTATTTACTTATATTTAATGGAATAAAAAAAAAACACGAAATATGTGTTAATGTTTTAGTTATAAAATAATTTAGTTAATGTTAAAATATGAAGCACTATTTTTGTAGGACCTATCTTCTTCTCGGCCATCTTATCTTCTCTGTTAACCTTCTAGGAACAAAAATCGTCCACTCCGATCTCTTCGGAAGTGGCAGCGATAACAGAATCGGCGGCCGCCGCGCCATCGCCGCGTCCGGCGTCCGCAGCGCGACGCGATTCCGGACGGGACTCCGCGAGCGGTAGAAAAAAGAACGAAATCGCTCAGGCCATCGCTACTTACACTGCTACTGGGTGAGAATCATAAATATAGTACAAGTATATTGCGCACACACACACACACACAAACGCACATACATATATACACACTAGTGTTGTGCACTCTACGTCACTCACGTCACTATAGTTTGATTATTTATTTATTTGTTGCTAATAATACGGGTTTGTCGCTAGTAATAAAATTTTGTCGCTAGTAATAAAATTTTGTCGCTAGTAATATAAGTTTGTCGCTAGTAATAAAACTTTGTCGCTAGTAATATAATTTTGTCGCTAGTAATAAAACTTTGTCGCTAGTAATAAAATTTTGTCGCTAGTAATATAAGTTTGTCGCTAGTAATAAAACTTTGTCGCTAGTAATAAAATTTTGTCGCTAGTAATAAATTTTTGTCGCTAGTAATATGTTTGTCGCTAGTAATAAAACTTTGTCGCTAGTAATAAAACTGTCGCTAGTAATTAAATTTTGTCGCTAGTAATATAAGTTTGTCGCTAGTAATAAAATTTGTCGCTAGTAATAAAATTTTGTCGCTAGTAATAAAAGTTTGTCGCTAGTAATAAAACTTTGTCGTTAGTAATAAAATTTTGTCGCTAGTAATAAAATTTTGTCGCTAGTAATATTTTTGTCGCTAGTGATTAAACTGTCGCTAGTAATAAAATTTTGTCGCTAGTAATAAAATTTTGTCGCTAGTAATATAAGTTTGTCGCTAGTAATAAAAAATTGTCGCTAGTAATAAAATTTTGCCGCTAGTAATAAAATTTTGTCGCTAGTAATATGTTTGTCGCTAGTGATAAAACTTTGTCGCTAGTGATAAAACTTTGTCGCTAGTGATAAAACACTGTCGCTAGTAATAAATATTTGTCGCTAGTAATAAAATTTTGTCGCTAGTAATATTTTTGTCGCTAGTGATAAAACATTGTCGCTAGTAATAAATATTTGTCGCTAGTAATAAAATTTTGTCGCTAGTAATATAAGTTTGTCGCTAGTAATAAAAATTTGTCGCTAGTAATAAAATTTTGTCGCTAGTAATAAAATTTTGTCGCTAGTAATATGTTTGTCGCTAGTGATAAAACTTTGTCGCTAGTAATAAATTTTTGTCGCTAGTAATAAAACTTTGTCGCTAGTAATAAAATTTTGTCGCTAGTAATAAAACTTTGTCGCTAGTAATAAAATTTTGTCGCTAGTAATAAAACTGTCGCTAGTAATAAAATTTTGTCGCTAGTAATATAAGTTTGTCGCTAGTAATAAAATTTTTGTCGCTAGTAATAAAAATTTGTCGCTAGTAATACATTGTGTTACATTGTCGACAAGTGACTAATTATCCGGATAAATTCGTAGCCCGCTGCCCAGCGCAGGGCACTTAAATGTATACTAAATTTACCTATGTATTTATCAAACCCAGCACCGAGCAGCTGTCCCTTCAAAAGGGCCAGTTACTGGTGGTCCGTAAGAAGGCAGACAGTGGTTGGTGGGAGGGCGAGCTGCAGGCCAAAGGGCGCAATAGACAAGTGGGCTGGTTCCCTGCTAGCTACGTCAAGGTACGTCCACAATAACGACACTTACACTACACGCATTTTTAGGCCTTTTTTTTTATTATAAGACGTGGCATAATTCACCAGACCACACGTCCAAGTGTAACCGTTATCATTTCTTACCACTAGTGGAGCGACGTGAAATAACGGATATCTGCTACATAATAATTAAAAGTAAACGTGTATTTCATGGGTTTTTTTTATCAAATAAATAAATTGATGATTAATTTACTCGTGTGTGCATTAAGCTATCCTACGTAATAACTATAAGCGGGCCAATTCAAAGGTCAAAGACCTAAGCGAGCGAGGGTGGATAGGAAAATAAAATTATTTTAACGAATAAATTAAAACTTACGTTGATGTTTCATTGTCGTAAAACAGTCGTGGCGATCATTACTAAAACAAATATTCTACCGCTAAATAAACAATGGAGTACTTTTGTTCAATTGTTTGTTGTCGTGGCGCGCGTCGTGGGGTGTCTATACTCGGCTCACATTCGCGTGATCATGAGTTCAAGTCCCAGGTCCGTACCACTGAGTTTCTACTTAAGTATAGTCCTCGCAAAACTTCTTGGGCTTTGACCTTGAATGGGCGTCAACAGTCTGCGCATGTTCCTCCCACAATTTGAAACAACACTCAATAAGGCGAGTGTGCGAGTAGGAAGTTATTGTTGCGTCTCGCTCGAACTTTTGCGAACATATTGTAAATACCCCCTCGGTCGCGTTCCAGCCCGCACCACCAAACGGATCTAAAAATAACTGCGCAGATTTGTCACGTGACATCCCCAGAGCCCAAGAAGTTTTGCGACACTTATATCTACGGATTTTTTTTTTAATTGAACCTTGTTCGGCGACGAGGGAAAACATCGTGAGGAAAACCCGCATGCCCCAGAAATAACGAAAAATTTGATGTATGTGATCCTCCAATCCCCATTGGGCCTGCGTGGTGGATTAAAGCCCAAAAATCCCCAGTGGTTTATTAATGAAGACCTGTGCCCTGCAGTGGGGCCTTCAAGCTAATAGAAGTACCAAGTACATGTCTCCTATTGTAAGCTATCGGACGAATAAAGTCTTAAATAAAATACGTTTTTTTAACAATAAACTTTAACTTCACTTTACTATTTGGCAACTACGAAATAATTCAGTCTATTGAAATTCAAAATAATAACAACCAGTGAAGCCTGCACTCTGCACGATTACAGGTGCTGCAGTCGTCGGGTCGCACCTCGGGGCGGACGACTCCGGTTCTGTCAAAAATGGACACTCTGCCGACAGAAACTGTCATTGACAAGGTGACGACATTGATTTGCATCTTTTACTCATTCCTTAATAATGACTCTGAATTTATTTTTAGGAATATTACTTAACTGAAGCTATATTAATAGGTTTAAAGCTAACGTTTCCTTCATCTCAACACACACGCGCGCAGACACACACACACACACACACACCCACACACACATTTAAAAGGGCATTATTATAATTAGTAACCTGTCTTCATAAGCTTAGAACATATTTTTTTACAGGTAGTTTAATAAAAGTGTAGTAATTATACTACACTTGCATTAAACTAATAATAATAATTATATTAATAAGCAATTACCGATACATTACGAAAACATTGGCCATCGGCTAATTTGGAAACACCCGAACGCGTCCTCCACGTCTATGCAGTATAGCAATAAAGTAGGAAATAAAATAATCTATCTATCTCTATCTACAGTCCTGGAATGAGCTAAATGCGCGCGCGGTGTGAGGTGTGGGGGACACGAGTACCGCAGACCGTGACAGTTGACACATATATGTATCTTTTCATGGAGAAGGTTTTTATGCTATCGACTTTGTTGTAACTCGCCACTAGATGGCGCTGCGGCACATCAATTTCTATACCGTTCAACCGATCGCCATGAAAATTGGTGTACATATATATTTGAGCACGCAGAATATTTTCGAGTTATCGACTTTGTTATAACTCGCCACTAGATGGCGTGGCAGCACATCAACTTTCCAGGGCAGGACAACGTCTGCGCGTTTTAGCTAGTAAGGTATATAATTAGAGGTACGGTAATTCATAGACTTGAATGACGCGTTCGGGTGTTTCTGAATTAGCCGATGGCCAATGTTTTCGTAATGTTTCTGTACTTACAATATGATTTAATTTACTAAACTATACTATGCTGTTCTTTCATGTAAAATAAATATAATAAATAAATAAATTTCGAACAAACGCGTGAATACGTGTGCGAACAACAGTGACATGTAGAGAGATGTTCTCAGAGCGCACGGGCTCACGACGTGAATCTTGGCCGTTACTTCACGGCGTGAGCCTAGATCCATGCGTGGACGCAAATCGCATCATAATTAATTGCAAATCCCTTTAGGCGCAGGAAGGAGAGTTTCACGAACGGTTCTGTATTCTCGTATGCGACCAAACTATATACAATTTACATGCATACATGTATGTATGTATGCGACCATACATACATACATGTATGTATGTATGCGACCATACATGCATACATGTATGTATGTATGCGACCATACATACATACATACACCGGTTGCAACTGTTTACATGATGATAACAGTTCGAGAGACTCGCGTTCGAGAAACTCTCCTTGTGTAAACGAGACTTTACACTAGTGTGTTCCAGCTCTTATAAATAATTATTTATATATATATACCTACTATATGTCATCGGCGGGTACTTACTAATATTACTAACAAGTAACTCATAATTCTAGGTGATAGCGCTATATCCTTATACGGCCCAAAATGCGGACGAGCTGAGTTTCGAAAAGGACGACATCATAGCTGTCACGGACCGCAGTCAAGACCCGGCTTGGTGGCAAGGTGCTTATCACGTACCATCATATACATACCATCACATGCCATCACACACCACAACATACGATTACATACCAGAAAATTAACTCTGTCCAACTAAAAATGACACATGGTGCTTATATAACATACCATCACACACCACAACATACCATTGCATGCCATAATATTGTCTGTCCAACGATATATGACAATAACATACCATCGAAAAGGACGCACAGCTGTCACGGACCGCAGTCAGGACCCGGCTTGGTGGCAAGGTGCTTACTTACCACATACCATCACACACCATAACATTCACTTTGCATGTTACAAGATGCTTAAATAACGTGTCATTCAACTAATTTAAAATGTATATAAAATCATTAGAGAAAAATAACATTATGTTGGGGATATAAATCGTAAAGTTTTGTTGTTCTGTCTAAAATGTTCGTAGTGCTCAGTACAGGATAGTGACCGGGCTCGTAAAATACAAGATATACGAGAAACGAACAATAAGTTATGAAAATAAAACGTTTATTTCAATTACACGTAGAGGTACGGTAGTTCAATTTCTAGGGGGAGAGTGCACGCAGAATTCCCACAGCCGCTGGTCGCACCCGACTGGCCACGTTACCCCTCTCTCACAGAAGACTATCTTGAAATGTGCTGCATTTCCCACTTTTACCTTATTTCCCGAACGTACGTGTTTCGGTAGTGAGTGAGATATACCAGAGCCCTTTCTCATCCCATCCCTCCCCATTCCTTAGTCCGTATTCTGGACTGATGTATGTATCGCTGATGTCCACGGACGACAGTATCCACTTACAATCAGGTGGACTGTACGCTTTTTATATAAAAAAAGTCGTATATTTAACCGATGTCAAAACTTTAATGACAATTTTTTATCAATAATTATTTAATTATGATTATTATCTTATTTCCCAGGGGAGCTTCGAGGGATGACTGGCCTTTTCCCGAGCAATTATGTCACAAAATTGGTCAACTAAGTCTATTGTAATGGCAACACTAATATCGCCTCGAATTTGTTTCATTATTAGAATGTATGTAATTGCAACATTAACCCGTACAATGTTGCCAACGTAAAAATAGATTTGTTAAAAAAAATCTATAATGACAACACTATCTCTTATGGTAAATATTATAGCTTACATGGTGACTATTTTCCACAAATATATTCCATAATTATATTTGTAATTGCAACACTGACCCGTTTCATATTGCTATCTTAAACAGGTTGGACTTGTCAGAATTATTAGAATATTTGTAATTGCAACACCGGGCCGTTTAGTAGAAGTACCATATTTCGCCACGAATATATTTCATGGTTAAAATACAAATAATGCCACGGATAAGTTTCATTATAAGATTTTTTGTAATTGCAACACTGGCCACACTGGCGACTCTTGAAAGGCCACAAGAATATAGACATTTAGAAGAAGAAAAACATATGTTGCCAGCTTAAATAATTATCAGTGTTTACCACGAATATATTTCATTATTAAAATGCCTGCAATTACAACACCGGCCCGAATAACATTGCCAGTTTAATTACTTGTACTGTGCATGAATATTTCATATTTAAAATTTATATAACGGCAACACTGATCCTTATAATGTTAACTTAAAATATTTATTAAGAGTTTAAAGTATTAAGCCTACTAATCGTTTCATTTACGTACCTAGTATCTAAAAATATTTTTAAAAAATCTGTGATTGATTTTATTAAACGTATCCGTTTGATCTGCAATAACGTAACAATGATACGTATCGTGATGGAAATGGATACGGTATCATAAAGTCAGTTCCAGTGCGCAAGTATCGCAACCACATTGACCGTATCCAAGGTATATCATGCTTAAGATGGTTTATCCCATTTGCCACCACTAGCTTCGCCAGCACTGGTCACAATTGGGAAAATCATACGATTTTCCATCATCTTTCCATTGGGATGCAACTGTCCCGGGTAGTGGCAATTGGGAAAAGTTGTCCCGTTCTTGCCATCAGTGATGCCAAATGGGAACTAAATCATTCCCTGTCGCCATCACTCGTGGCAAATGGTATGATTATTCGCAGTTGCCACCAGTGCTGGCGAAGCTAGTGATGACAAATGGGAACTAGTTCATTCCCTGTCGCCATCCCTGGTCTCAAATGGGAAGATTTTTCCCAATTGACACCACAGTGCTGGTGAAGCTAGTGGTGGCAAATGGGAATAGACGCTCAAGATACGTATCTCTCGTCTTAATCGAGTCTGGTACACGCGCGTAATGAAACGACACGAATTTTTGAATTCATTGTCTTTGTATGTAACATTGTCTATGTATGAATATTATAATCATGTAGTTATGTTTATTGTAGTAAATAAATGTTATTCAAGTATCAACTTTGTTTCATTTGCAGTTTTATCTGGTCTAGGCTTTTTTCAGTAAATAAATGTTATTCAAGTATCAACTTTGTTTCATTTGCAGTTTTATCTGGTCTAGGCTTTTTTCAGTAAATAAATGTTATTCGAGTATCAACTTTGTTTCATTTGCAGTTTTATCGGGTCTAGGCTTTTTTCAGTAAATAAATGTTATTCGAGTATCAACTTTGTTTCATTTGCAGTTTTATCTGGTCTAGGCTTTTTTCAGTAAATAAATGTTATTCGAGTATCAACTTTGTTTCATTTGCAGTTTTATCGGGTCTAGGCTTTTTTCAGTAAATAAATGTTATTCGAGTATCAACTTTGTTTCATTTGCAGTTTTATCTGGTCTAGGCTTTTTTCAGTAAATAAATGTTATTCGAGTATCAACTTTGTTTCATTTGCAGTTTTATCGGGTCTAGGCTTTTTTCAGTAAATAAAGGTTATTCGAGTATCAACTTTGTTTCATTTGCAGTTTTATCTGGTCTAGGCTTTTTTCAGTAAATAAATGTTATTCAAGTATCAACTTTGTTTCATTTGCAGTTTTATCTGGTTTAGGCTTTTTTCAGTAAATAAATGTTATTCGAGTATCAACTTTGTTTCATTTGCAGTTTTATCGGGTCTAGGCTTTTTTCAGTAAATAAATGTTATTCGAGTATCAACTTTGTTTCATTTGCAGTTTTATCTGGTCTAGGCTTTTTTCAGTAAATGAATGTTATTCGAGTATCAACTTTGTTTCATTTGCAGTTTTATCGGGTCTAGGCTTTTTTCAGTAAATAAATGTTATTCAAGTATCAACTTTGTTTCATTTGCAGTTTTATCTGGTCTAGGCTTTTTTCAGTAAATAAATGTTATTCGAGTATCAACTTTGTTTCATTTGCAGTTTTATCGGGTCTAGGCTTTTTTCTAGTATAGTCGGCGCCAGTCGAAAGTTATGTATCGCGTTATTTTCCATAAATTTTCCAAAAAAAAAAGTCGTATATGCATGTATAATAGACATCGTCTACTTTCGTTTATTGGTCCCTTTTTTACTAACTACACGAATCGTTATTGACACCTGTAATTGCACTATAGTGTCCAGGCACCAACTAGCGAAAATCTAGGGACCTATAATACATCTAATTTAATCGTCAAAAACACCGGTAGACGTCCCATCCCCTCCTTTCCTGTCTTTTTGACGTTTTGACGTCCCACAGATATAAAAAAAGGACTTCTTTGATTAGCAATGATCTTTGCCATCGACTAATAATCACAAATAATGTACATTTAGATAACTGACAAAAGAAAACGAAATGTCACGAAATTTGATCAAAAATGTATGTAAATCAACAAGTTATTGTAGTCTACTGCAATAACAATCGTTGACTTTTGAGATTTTATAGAACGATAGATTTTGAGATAAGCTATAAAACATTATCAAAATTTTAGTAGTATGCCCCTTAACTTTAAAAGTTGCTGTCGTTTGAACATAACCTATGCGCGAGCGCAGAAAGCCTCTTTTATGATTGTGATGATATTTATTAAATATCCGATTAAAAAAAAGTAGCAAATTAGAAACAAGGAATACCTTAATTCACTTTTAATTAAGGAATTTTCAGTTAATATGTGGGTGGCCATCATCAACGATCATCTCATTTTTTTTATAAAATTCTGTTGGTAGTTATGTAAATAATTGCATTCATTGCTGCACCACACCCGTGTCGTCGAGACCCGTGTGTGTGTGTGCGTGTGTGAGAAAATGTGTATTGTAGCGTGTGAGCGTGTATACACGTATATATGACTGATGGGTATAGGTCGCTCGATGTCGCTGATGGTACCTAAAAAAACTTGTAAACTCTCCCCGAAAAATTTATAAATAAAACACAAAAATACTTTTTGAAACGAAATAGTTTTATTTTCCATTTTTTTAATAATTTTATTAAGTTATCAACCCATAAATAAAGTGGTAGACATACACAACTGTAGCAAAGACTGTATTGCCATCAAATGTTAAAATTATACACAGAAATAGTTCGACAGACAATATAAAAGTAAAAGTAGACGGTGTTTCAATCAATAACTACCTGAAACCGCTTTCATAGACACACAAACATGACACATTGAACTTTAATAAAGTATCACTAATAAACCACAAAGTCCCGCCAAAGAATCTTTTAAAAAGTCATAGAACAAAAGTTTTTTTTCTTTTTATATATGGCAATGGTGCAATTAGGACATTCTGCCAGTGTCAAGTTTTCTTCGTAATTAACAATTTCAAAGTCTAAAACGTATCCTGTCAATGTCCAGTCCCGTCCAAGTAAGTCAGGAGTCGCTCAGTACAGCGATAGTAGGTTTACCGAGAACAGAGGAGCACTCCTTGGAAGCACACGAAAAACACTTTGAAGTTTAATAAACCGACATAAACCACAAAAAGCCTAATACACTATTTATAAAATAATTAAACGCAAACTCAACTTGACTAAAAGTCGCTTGTGTAATGTAATCCAGATTAGTGTTGCCAATTAAATATTTTTTTTTAAAGATAGCAACACAGTCTCCGATTGACAATTCGTAAATGTATGAAGAGACATCTTCACAAACAAACAATGACTTAAAATAACATTTTTGAGACAATTTATTTAAACAAAAAAAAGAAACAAGTTTCTGTAAATCTCTATGGTTTTAATTGTGGTTACAGTACGCGGCAATGTATACAGCTCGTGATAAATGAGAAAAAGAAAACTGCTATTGTAATTATTGTCGAGAAGCTTCTCTATTGATTTCCGTCGCGTTCTATCCCATCAATTTACATAATAAAATTTTATTTCATATTTTAGTAACTGGACCCCGACAGACGTTCTCTTGTCCAAATTTCAATAAGTTCATACAAAAATCCCATAGAAAAAAGCACTTTCAGTTTTTCCCCAATTTTCCGGGGCAACTTTTCCAATTTTTCTTTCCCTAAAAACCTTATTCGGACTACTATGAACATTTAAAAAAAAAAAAATTGCCATACCGATGCAGCCGTTCTCAGGTGATGCGCTCACCAACGAACAGCATTTAATTTTTATTTATACTATAGAAGATAAACAATTCTTTTAAAATTTTAAACAATTTTAAAACAATTCTTAAAATAAGGATAGTTAGATACAAAAAGCAAGAGATCTCTTCCGGCAGACCTGTGAAATGGAGACATTGATCGAAAGAGAACAGGCGTGCGTAGTGCATATACTTATATGATAATAATATACACATGTAGTATGTATTAATACCCACCAAAATAAGTTATTACTACCGTCTCTTTCTCATTTATGACGTGCAACGTATATCGCCGGGTACTGTACAAGCGAGTAACATCTACTGTGCATTGCAAAAAACGTTAAAATATATTTTTGCAGGAGCCTTTCGCAAAATATCAATTTAGCAGTGGGCAAAAACTATAATACATTTTTAGCCGATATCACTATGCCAATAATATAATAAAAAACTGTTTATATACCATATTTATCATGATCGATTTTGGTTCGACCATAACTCCGCTCCCGGACATATGTAATTAGATGCGTGTAATGCAAAAGTGTAGCATGGCGTTTGTGATTGAAACAGAAATAGCCATTAAAAAAATTAAATTATAAAAAAGAAACTGGTGATGTTGAAACATACAGACAAAATTACCATTATATTTTATAATAATTTCTAAACTCATTAACTTCTCTAATTAAATTTCTGTTACTTTATTATGTAATTTGAAACTAATATTAAACAGTTTCAACATGTTATTATGTGATCCTGATCTGTGTATCAAAACAAAAGTATAAGTATCAAAACATTTTATAGTGCACAACAAATTCAACTGACAATACAAAAATGTTGCCATTTATATAAATTCCGAATATTTCCCTGTGACATGTTTTGATTGCTAAAGTTAGGCAAATGAAAGATGAGAACGGAAAAGCGTCGCGAGTTAAAAAAAAAAGTCAGACTAGATTATATTTTTGACATTTAGAAACTTATTGGTGAAAGCCTTTGTATCTTACACATATGCATAATGCAAAAACCTTATTACATATGTCTGGGAGTTGCTTGACATAGATTACATGTTGGAATTTTAGCGGTTACTTAAAAAAGTGGTACTATATAATTTTAAATGTTTTTTTAAAATTAAACAATATTCGTAATAATAATTGGAATGTTGTAACACCATATCCTTTAAATAATAGGTCTGTATATAGGTCACACTGAAAATTTCCGGAACTGGCCACTTACATAAACAATATTTAAAAAGTAATTACAATATTTGAAAATGGAACTCTTTGGCTGTAGAATAAAGTTTGCTTCGTCTAACAGTCATTTATTTTTTCATTGTGGCGTTTAAAAATTGCGTGTATGCATTACGATGGATTTGGTAAATCTTTAGAATATGACCGCACGATTTAAGAGGGGGGAAGGGACCCGGGAGGGAGAGGGGGATGGGGTAACCCCCTGGTACCAGTCCCCTGCCGCGGAGATGCTTAGTGAGAAATATTAATTTGAAGTTTCTTAGAAACTAACCTCAAAATTACGACAAAGGATTTTCATAAAGGAATCGCACGAATTGAGGGGGTCATTGCAACTGCTCCGGCGCTACGGGAAGTGCAGCCCCTTCGCCCTTGCGTAACACAGCATAGAAACCCGTGCGATCCGTAGCGGCTGAGGATGGTAAAAAGCCGAAGCTGCGGATTCCAACAAAGCAGCAAAACCAAAGTGGCGCGTGTGCAAAGTGCCGCGAAGCAGATGATCGCTTCTTTTTTTTAGAAAAATTGGACACATGCCTACTATTGCTTTTTAGAATCATCGTACCGTGAATGCTGATTGGTACACGACCATTTCCTTGCCGGAAGTTATTGAGAAACTCCGTAAAAACAACCGTAATCGCTGCATAATCTTACACCATGACAATGCCAGCTCTCACACGAGCTGGTGAGGAGACAGGGAATAAACTAGGAACACTAAAATTTAAAAAAAATACAATGAAAATTATCAAACATGTGAAAACAAGTTTATTTATGAATCAAACATGAAAGTATTTATATTATACTTGTGCGTGAGGAATGTATGGCCTCAAAACGCCAAGCGGGTAGGCGAGTCCACTCTTTTGGAGCCCGTGTAGTTGCTCAGAGCTTGTGGTAGCGGCTTTGTTATCCTTTAGTCGCCTTTTATGACACCCACGGGAAGACATGGAGTGATAGTCAGCCGACACCACCACCGATACACAAGATAATGTGCGTTAGGAAGCTCATGGCCAGCAGCGGATATAGAAAGAGCTGGTTGCATTGCATATATATTATTATTTATATTTTGACATGGGAAAATAAAGGGTAGTAGTGGCTAAACAATTATTTCTTGCGACATACCATGTAAGCTCTATTCACAATAAAATTCAATATATAAACCGCTATAACTACAACATGTAAGTCCTTGTCTGTTTGTCTGTTTACTGTTGATGTGCTGAGTTACAAGCAGTCGCGTGGTCTCTGTGCTCACGCCAATGTCTCTCCACGAATTTTCTTATGTAGTTGTAAGGCTTTGAGTCGGGTTCGCCTAGAACATTCTCTACCTGAAAGTCGGAATATTTTTTTACCAAATGGCAGATTGTGGCGGCTCATCTACAGATAATACAGAGATAGATAACGCAAGTTGTGTGCGTAGTTGGCGCTAAGATCCTACTTCCTAAGGTCTTTGTTTGTTCCGTATCGCTAAGAAGTCATTGTTACAAAAACAGAAATGCCTAATTATGGTATAATCAATTGTAAAAAATGTTAGAGTGAAAAGAGATGTTTCGTTCCATTGGTGAGTGGTTTCCCATCACTACAATTTACTCGTGATGCAACACATGCGGTGACACATACAACTACATCAACTTACGTTGTCTACCTATGTCTATGATCTCACCAGGTGATGACAGGTTCGAGAGTATATTTTAATTTTAGAAAGTGTATTGAGGAGAATATCATCCGCTTAGTGGCAAAATGGATTATCCAACGATTTTCCCAAAAACGAGTTACTTGTACCAGAAGATTCGGCTTTCTGAGCTCCTTCTACTTCTTTCTTTCTTTCTTTCTTTCTTTTCTTTTTTGAGCTCTTTCCACTGGTAAAATCGGTTTTCTGCTAAAATCAACTGTTTCACAGATGTTGGGGTTTTCTTTCAAATGCTGTTATGTTATTTTTTTTCCTTTTTCCTTGATTTTTAAGGTTTTCTTAAATTTCTAGCATCATACACAAAATATTATGCTTTCTATTACTTGAAATTATTTTTTTCTTTTTTTATAGACAAGTGGGCGGACGAGCAAGCGGTCCCCCGTGATGGTAAGTGTTACCGCCGCCCATGGACACCTGCAACACCAGGAGGTATGCGGGCGCGCCGCCGACCTTGCAAAATCCTATTCACAGCTTTCTTGAAGAACCCCATGTCGTAGCTTAATGAAAAGACCTCTTGAAGCAGTTCGTTCCACAGGCTACGGGTTCGCGGTATAAAATGATTTTTGGACCGAACAGTGCACGACACCTCCGTATCGAGGAAATGCGGATGGAGCGCACTTCTGTGACGAGAGGTGCGTTTGTAGAAACCCGATGTGGGAATTATATTGAACAATTCTTCAGAGCATTCCCCATTGTACAGGCGGTAGAACACACAGAGACGCAACGTCTCTCCGACTGCTGAGGGATTCTAAACCGCCCGTGAGAGTGGGAAGTAATTTAAGTTAATTTAAGTTTCTAGTACTTATATACTTTAAGTACCTACTTGTCATTTATTCATATGTTGGCATTTTAATAGCCATTTCATAATTTGTTGTCAATAAAAAAAAACTTCCCTTCTTTACTTGTTCTAGTCGCGAAACTTTCAATTGAAGTTTTCTAAAAATCATGACGGCAAATTGGTGTTGCCACTAAGAGGATGATTGATGCTTTAATTGATTGATATATGAACGTACTTACCAAGTATGAAGGGGCAGATATGTGTACTGAATAAAAACTACTGAGTTCACTGAATGAGGGCCTATTAAAAATAAGGATAAAAAGCTGTACCTTATAAGGTGGTGTGATGGTAACTTCATTGTAAACTCGGATAGTCTGTCCCGCCCAAGACACATCTTCGATCACTCTAGCTATCGCCATGAACAGTCGCTGGCCTTCTGGGTCTAAGCATGCTGACAGGGCTGATATCTGGTGGATAATGTTCAAGAACATGAAAAAGCCGTCATACATTATTGTCTTCTTTCGTCTGCTGCTTTGGATTTTTGCAATTACAGAAATTGTACATCGCAAGGATGGATTTAAGTCGGCACGTACATGGGACCCCGTGATTGAACTTTGCAAACCTCATGTGTGTGGTGATATTGTAGTAAGGAATTTAATTCATAAAAACAAGTTCAGTGTGGGTAGGTGAATCAAAAAAGAAACACGACGACGGAGGGTAGACAGATCTGTCTGTCAATAGCAACAACACCTTCACCCGCGTCCGCGTTCTCACCGCGACCAGAGTAACTGTTCATGTAGCTGGACCCCAATATCGGCTATAATAAATAAATAGTGAGTAACTGTTTACATAACAATTATTATGTTCTCTGTAATTAGTTGCCTTTGAGACAGTATAAGAGTAGGTACCGTTCAATTATGAATATTTATAGAGAGCAGTTATAACATAACTTACAAAATAATTATGGCACCACCATATTTTAAAGGAGGGAAAATTATTCATTATTCATCTATATATCCCTTATAAACAAAGGAAGAATAGAGATTCATGCTACAAATGATTTACAATAAAGTAGTCTATTAGATTTCATTGTCAAACTTAGTTGATTAAAGTCACACTTATAATTGCTCTATATAAATCATCGCAAATTCATGTTTACTTTCAATTTAGAATATCTATTCAAATAATATACTATGAACTTTTAAAAACTCACTATTCACAATCAATGATAACAAGTGGCATATGTGTCATATCAATTCTGGACTTTATTGCTATTACCTACTACCTATTATTCAATAATTTAAAGAGGGTTTTTTTATGAATAAAGGAAGAGACTGATGTCTCAAGTCATTACACAAAGGCTTTTTCATATTTTCGAGTACTGTACATTATTATTAGTTATATATATTTTTATATCACTGGATGAAGAACCAGTAAAGCAAGCGACAAGCTAGAATTAGTTCGACCGCTCCATCCCCAAACATTACATTAAATTTATTTTTGCACAACTCTATGACACTAAGTAATAGAGTTGTAAACACATGGAATAGATTGTTACAACAAGTGGTGGATTCCGCAATGGTGGGGATTTTTAAATCAAAACTTGATAAATGAATTCGAATTTCAATTTCTTAATATGGGTCCATCAAGACTTCAATGTTCTGAAAATATCAAGGTTGAAAAAATAGTACTTAAATTACAAATATATATATATGCAAGATTATGCTGATTCCAGTTGGTCTCATTAAAACAAAGAATTGGAGCAGGAGCAATGGATATGTTGGAGTAAGATAGAAATAGCCGAGATATAGATATGTGTCTAGTAATTTATCTACAGCACGAAAGATAGATAGATTAACTGAACTGTTTTCATTCTAGGGGATACATTCTACTGTATAGGGAGAGAGTGCACGCTGCATTCCCACAGCCACTGGGAGCACTCGACTGGCCACATTATCCCTCCCCATTTTCCCAATCCATTCCTTAACCTGCATTCTCGACTGATGTTGGCATGTATGGTGGATGTCTATTGATGACAGTATCCACTTATCATCAGGTGGCCTGTATGCTTGTCCACTGCCTTTTTTCTATAAGAAGATAAATCTATTTCTCTAGGAACCTAAATCAATTTAGTGATATACAAAAATATATATGTAAGTTTTTTATTATTCCACTAGATTTATTCAGTGATTTAACAATGTTTTTGAAAGCTTTTGTTAACGATTTCTGCATAGTTTCTGGAGGAAAACAATGAATAAATAAAACTAGGTAATGAACTAATCTCCATTATTAATTATTTTGTAATATATATAAACCTTTTTTAAAAATTGTAATTAGTATTAATTGTATGAAGTATCTAATCAACTTACAAACTTACTCAGCTATTTCTATCTTACTGTGACACATACACCAGCAAGAGTATTGGCACATCAGCTGCTGGATGCTCGCCTATTATACAATAATAATAATTTCTAAAATCACAACTCTAGCCCGTCACCCCTCAACTAACTTATTGCCTTTTTTAAGTTTTTATGTTTACTACCAATTATTAACAAAGATTATTAAAATACTCACAAGTCGTCTCTTATTCTCAATTGAATTGCGTACTCTGGTATTCAGTTTATGTAGATTTAGTGACTGCGGTGGTTCTGGTACCGAAGTCACTTCTTTCTTTATTTGCACGTCGCTCACGAGAGATAGGTTCACGATATTCACATCACTGCGTTTAAGATTACCGCTAGAAGCCGGAGATTTGAGTATTAACATCTTAGTTTGAGGATCAAACGCTAAAACTTCCCCTTCGATGTCTTCATTGTAACATGTTCTAGTAGCTACAATACTCCCGATTGTAAAGCAGTCCGACACCACAGCGGACATTTTATTGGTTGTTTTAAGGATTTAAACCCCAAAAACAGCTAGCATGTATGTGGTAAGGCAGTTAATTGGAATTATGTAAGATTCAACGTGTTAAAATTTGTTTTGTTACAATGTCCACCATTAAAATTTAGGTGATAGTTGCGTTACGTTCTATGCACAATTTTAAGGATAAGTTGAAAGCATTCAGTACTGAAAAATTTATAAAATATTATCTATAGAAGATATAATAATGGTTTTTATTGAGCTGCATTCTTTTAAAGTAAAAAACTTTTAACTTATAAGCTGGAATGTTTGTAAAATGACAAAATATTGATTGATAGCACGATGTATAACGAAACGTTTTAGTACGTTTTGTTTCTCCATTATTCTTAGCTGCTATAACTTTTTAAACTTTCGCGTATTGGACACATTTTATATTTTAGATGGGTCTGAACGCATTTATTAAAGGTTATATTTGTTTACTTTTTGTTCCTACTCGACGTTTCGGCACGGGTTACACTAGCCGTAGTAAAATGTGGGTAGTTGATGAAACTGCTCGCAGCTCCCATCCTGGACTACCCGGCTGTTCAGTCAACTCGTGGCCACGGCTGGTGTAGGCGGTGCCGAAACGTCGAGTAGGAATAAAAGGTAAACAAATACCTTTATTATACGCGTTCAGACGCGATTTAGAATATGAAAATATTAGTTGGTGCATAAGATTATCTGTAAAGACTGTTAAGTGAAATCTTACACAAAATAGTTAAAAAGATGCTAATCTATCTAAAATAAGTTTCAATTGAACTGATAATGTTATAATAGATATAATATTGTTCAAATCAATTGTAACAAAAGGCAACTTTTCGTTGGAAAAGCTACGCTAAAAAATATAAGAATAACGCTGTTTACAATTTAAAATTTATTCGCGCGGTTTGGAACAACGTATCCCATTTCTTTTTGAATTTTTGGCGGGCATCCGAGAAGTAAAGTTGAGTTTTGGTTTGATTATGGTAAAAATTGTGTATTGCGGGATTTGTGGTTTAATGGATATATAGTAGTTTATTAAACCTCGAAAGTGCCTAGAGTTACTGCATATTGTTTGTGATAATTAAATAAAAACGTGAGACTGTATTTTTCGTTTTCTTTCAAGGAGTCCAACTACGTCCTCAGTAAACCTACTATCACTTTACTGAGCGACTCCTACCTACTTCGACGGGCCTGAAAGAGGACGTGATTAAAACAATTATGTGTTATTACTTGCTATTTTTTTTTATAGAAAAAAGGTGGCAAAAATAGCATACAGTCCACCCGATGGTAAGTGGAAACTGTCTATAGACATCTGCGATACATTCCAACATCTGTCCAGAATGACAGACGTTGGCACGCCCCCGGACGCGCTGCCTACTTTTGCAGATTAAGGAATGGATTGGGAAAATGGGGAGGGATGGGATGGAAATTGGCTCTAGCATATCTCAATCACTACCGAAACACGTACGTATATTGGGGAAATATGCAAGGTAGCCTACTTTCTGTAAGAGGGGTAACGTGGCCACTCGATTGCGCGCAGCGGCTGTGGGAATGCAGCATGCACTGTCTCCCCGCTACGTCAGTGTCCAAATAAATTACATAAAATAATAATATAATCAGTTTCCATCAAATTTGTTCAAAATGTAAACAATGGCAGTCTGAGGTAACTCACACGACCTTAAATCAAAGAAATATCTCTCAGCTTTAAATCTAAAGTCAGATTTTTTATTTGAGTCAGGGAGAAGACATGTAGAACTGTCAGTGAAATTTGTACTGAGATAACACTTTATTGGCCGTTCTACATGTCATATCTCTGATTAGACTAAAAAATGCGAGTTCAGGGTAAACTTGCAGTGGATGGATATATAAACAATTATCAACTCACTATTTAAGGTTGTTTCAGGCACTTCGGGTGGCTGTTTATTTATACTTTGGACAAATTGGATCAGAACCGAATATAAATAGAAACGCCCCGTAATAAATGTTTTCCCCGAAATTAGTTAAATTTAGCAAGTAAATGTGGTAAAAGGTTAATTTTAAAAAATATGTTCAATTTCTGAAGGGATTTTGTTTCAAGTTTGAAGCTAGTTTTAGAACAGAACAAAGTTTTTTCACATTAAAATTAGTTTTACCATACCATACCACATACGATCTGGGCGTCTCTCTGTTGCTGGATATAAGATTCCAAAATTATTTCCCATTTTATCGCATTTCCCCAATGTACGTACGTGTTTGGTGGTGAGTGAGATGTGCCAGAGCCCATTCCAATCCCATCCTATCGCTCCCCATTTTCTCAACCATTTCTCCAAATCCATTCCTATATCTCCAAAGGTAGGCAGCGCATGCGGGGGCGTGGCAACGTTTCTCATTTTGGACTAATGTTGACATGTATCGCGGATGTCTACGGGCGACAGTATCCACTTACCATCAGGTGGACTGTATGCTCGTCTGCCACCTTCGTACATAAAAAAAAAAAAAACTGGGTTTTATAAATAAAACAATCAAATAATAAAAATGCATATCCTTATATTTTAAAGCGCTTAAACAATAAATGATTATGACAAGAATTATTATTACATCATATTCAAAATGTAAGGCTTATATTTACATATTTTGTAGGCAACGCGATAATTCACCATCTCAGAATAATAATTAAAAAAAAAAACAGTTTTCAAACTTGTATTCCGCCATTTTGATTTGTGACAAATCTAAGGCGACCGACGTCCAGAGACGACAAATAAGTTTGCTAAATCTGACCAACGAAAACCGGTACTGGAACAGCGACAAATAAAAAAATAATTATAGGTTATCAACTCATCACTTGTCACAAAAAAAATAGTTGGATAATAATTTTGATACTTGAATTCAACGCTAGGCTAATTTTATTAGCCTATTCAAATTCAAGTATCTATTTTTTCGTGCCAACTTTGATTTTACGGATTATTAGTTTATTCCGACTGTTCCAAAACGCACGAGCGATTTTCGACAGTAATTAGCCATTTCCTTTTATTTTTAAATTATAATTATCGTGAGATTTTTAATTAGTTATAACAAGGCTGTTACTAATCAAATTTTTACATTAGATAAAGCTGTAGATTTCTATGGAAATAAATAAATCATGGTCTCTTTTTAAGGAATATAGAAAAAGAGGCACTGTAAAACTGTAATGACATGGTAAAAAGTGGAATTTCGTGAGTTTTACAACAGTCTCAATAAGCTAATCGAGTGTTTAAACATATACAAACTCGTTTACAGCTAGCCCAATGTCAATATATACCACAGATGGCTATGTATCACCAAACGAAAAAAAAACAACATTGTAATTTTTTCCCGCTTTTTCAAAGAAAACCATTAACAATAATTACAACTTTTTTATTACCCTGAAATATTTTTTCCTAAAACGCATTTGCGACATTAAAAAAATATCAATTCTTTTACAAAATAAATTACTACACTTTTTTATTATTATTATTATTAAAATGGTTCACTTCAATGGTTCAGGTATATATTTATTATTTACCTATTTTTTATATGAAATCTAATCACATTTAGATACATTTCTGTTGATTTGATTTTCTTTTATAACCTAAAGGGTAAGTTTAATGTTGAGATAAAAAAGACTTTTTGACATTGTTGGATACACTTAATGATTAATTTCTGCTACAACAAAAAATAATAAAAAAAAAAATCTTGCAATTACAGCGGGAAAAGAATTTAAAAGCCGACAATACAAAAAAAAAAAATTTTAACAATGCAGTTTTTTTAATTTCTATTATTTTCAATTGGAAAAAAAAACTACATATATTATATCTAGGAAAATCATGAAGTGTATTTCACATTATCAAAATAGTTAAGAAGTGATATATAATAAGAAAGTACAAAAGTCACTAAAGCCTAAAATATATATTTTTTTAAATATTTTTCCTTCTCTTTCTAGCGCGTACAAAGTTCCTACAATAATCTTTAACTGTAGACTGGCTTATTATTTTTTGACTATTTTTAGAAAATTTTAATAATTTCCTGAAATCATAATCTAAATAAAAGGGGCCGCGGTATAAAATTATGACGTCATTTTTCTATAATATATATATACACGCACATTTAAAATAATAAATAAAATTATTAATAAAATATTAGCCAATTGAACGTTCAAACAAATACAAACCTAGTTTGCAGCTCATTATGCTAATATTTAATAGGCAGATAGGTGACGTCCACTGCAAATATAATGTTGTACAACAAATCTATTCACTCGGAGAAACTATAATAATAATAATACGAACGTTCAAAGTCTTTATAATAACTAGTTTACAAACGCAAATTAATGTTTGTAATCGGTTAGCGAAATTATAAATAACGCAAAACTTCTTGGGCTCTGGTACGCGACAAACGTGAGCAGTAGCTTATTTTTAGGTCCGTTTGGCGGTGCGGGCTGCAATGCGACGGAGGGGGTAAATTTACAATGCAATACGTTCGCAAGTTCCTACTCGCACACTCGCCATATAGTGTTATTTGAAATGGTGCCACTGTGGAAGCCCATTCAAGGTTAAAGCCCAAGAAGTTTTGCGACGACTACAATGTTCTATGCATTTATTTTTCTTCGTATGCGGCAAATGATGAAATTAGTACATTCTGTGAGTATAAAGTTTTCTTCGTAATAAAGAATTTCAACATCTAAAACGTATACTATCAATGTACAGTCCGCTCGGTAAAGTACGCTCAGTGGGTTTACCGAGGACAGCACATTGAAAGCACACGAAAAACGCTGCTCTAGCACAGAACGCGCAATACACAATTATTACAATAATTATCAATTCTATAGGTCCTGTTTGGCGTTCCTTTAACGTTGTACAACAGATCCGTTCGCACAGATTATAATAACTCGTTTACGAACGCAAAATAAAGTTTGTGATCGTTCGAACGTTCTCTGTTGGAAACAATTCTTTAGATAGTGCACTTTTTAAAAATATTATTTTGTATCTTTTATTTAGGGGCCGTTCAAGTGTTACCGTAAGCAGAATTTTAGTCACTTTTACCCCCCCTTCCCCCCCCACACCCCGTCAGCAAAAGCAAGCAAAGCTCTTATCCCCCTCCCCATGCTAACTTAAGCATTGGTATAATTTTTACAAAATCTGTTCTCAAGTTTGTCATTTAATCAGAATCTACCAAAATTTTGCCCAAAAAAAATACGAAACTAAATAAATAAATATTGCTGACGTAATTGCCATTCAAACCCCCCCCCCCTCGGCCCCCGTGTCATCAAAAATAAGCAAAGCAAAGACCCCCCCCCCCTTTCCCCCTTTGGTGGTTACGTAATACTTGAACGGCCCCTTATGGCAGCAGATGTTTAATCACAATACCGCTGATACCTCGTTGTGTGAAGGTATACACGATGGAGATAACTTGATCGGCGGTCGAATCCACCGAGCCTGGTGTGGTATGTGGTATTCATACGTGTGGTACAATCACAAGACAACACCATATCTAAATTGTTCTTATAAAAACAAACAATTGAAATAAAATTAGGTAAATACATATACATAATGATAACATTTAAATACATAGACATAGGCTATTGGCATAATACAAGATTAAAAATCTCAGGTTTCAAGACCAAAGAGGTATATATCTACAGAACAGTTCCAATTAAGAATAAACCTTATTACTATGGCACTAAGGTCGAAATTTTAAAATATACCTTGCCGTTTCAAAACCAAGACATTTGTAAGCAGCTCCATTTATGAATGAACTTTATACTTATATTTTTAAGGTTGCGTCTTTATTGTGCCTTGTATATAGGCTTCTTATTTCGAATATTTATATCGACGGAATGACTTAAGCGACATACATTTTACGTTCAAAACTAAATTCTAATGTCAACATCAATATGGTCCAAAGTAAGTTGTATGTCGGTTAAGTCATTTTGCCGTCGATACAATTGCAATCTACAGTTAAAAACAATGTAAAAAAATCTTGTACATAACTTAAAACACATTCTAAACGAGTGATGCGGTCACAGACAAAAAAAAAAACACGTGATCAACCTGCCAGTAACTTTACAGGAATGAAATGCAGTTCAAAAAGAACGGGTACCAGACGAGCACGGCCCGTGATATATGTCGACATCTGTCAAAACTGACAAATGTCGACACGTTGGAGGGTATGCCGCCTGCTTTTGGAGATTTAGGAATGGATTAAGAAAAGTGATTAGAAAGTATAACGAGATAAAAGTCTTCCTTGCTCGTTTACTCCTCCAGAGTCCTCCATTCTTTCTTGGACGGGATGGTGAGTAGTGGGTATAATAGGATTAGATTATGTTCCATTATTTTATTTTAAATTCAACGGGATGGGATGGTAAGTTGTGAGAATAGTGGTATAGGGACTTCTCTTATCCATTATTTCCATTCGAAGAAACGGAATGGTGAGTGGTCAGTATAATAGAATGGTAGATAGGATGAGATGGGATAGGGTGTAAGTATAGTTGGATGGGAGATTCTCCTTATCCTATAACACTTAATTCAATGAAATTGGTCTAACTTAGCTCATTTATAGCATTGTTTGACAGTACATGCTAAATTAAACCATACTGTCTACGAAATAAAACTCATAATCGCTTGTCTGTAATGTTCAAGACAAAATGTTCAATTTCTATCGTCTTATGACGGCATCACGTCGGTCTGTCTGTTAGCAATAACTCAGTCTTGTTGAGCTCTAGTTCAGGATTATGAGTCTGGGCGGTAGCATCCCCTTTCGGCTTAGCCATACACTGAAAGGAAAAATTTGAAAATTATTTAATTGATCCGGAATAAAAATCTCATGGTTTTTGATTGGGATTGACTTTTTTTACGTTATTTCCTTTGGGATATTCAAGATTCATTAGCCCAATTGATTCAGTAGTTTCAAAATGATGACGGTGTCATCCTTGCGAAAAATCCCAAAAGTGAAGTAACGTCGTGTTGCAATTAAAACAGACATGAATCTTTTTCATTTAAGAACACACGCTGTATAAGGAAATTTGAGCGGTGATAGCGAAGGGGTATTTATACTCGACTCACATTCGTGTGATCGTAAGCTCAACGAATCCCGGGTCCGTACCACCGATTTCTACTTAAATACGATTTTTTTTTAAAAATGTGACCAGCTCAGCGGTGAAGGAAAACACCGTGAGGAATCCCGTATACTGCAGAAATAAAGAAAAATCTGCAGCGGGAAATCGCCTTTAATATCCCGCTGCATAGCCTAGGAAATCACTGGAGGATTTCGGGATGATCCACCACGCGGGCCCAGTGTGGATTGGTGGATACACATACTAGATTTTTTTGTATCTCTGGAGCATTTTGATTTCCTTACCGCTAGTGACAATTTTTAAAAATCCCTACTCAAGTAGAATCTCAGTGGTACCGGCCGAAGATTTGAACTCACCATCAAACGAAAGTGAGACGAGTACAGATATCCCCTAAGCCAGGGGTTGGCAATCAATTTTAAGTGGGGTCCAGATGATTAATTAGTATGCCAAAAGAGGAACATGGTCAATAAAAACGATCCATAATTATTATTTTCATGTTTATTAGAGAAGCCACAATAGAGCGTGGTCGTTATCTAACTAGAAACTGTGGCACTCGTTCGCTCGCCGCTTCCATGGCAACGGATCGTTCTCGCGATAACACTTTAAAAATGGCGCGAAAATAATATTGAAAATGCATCACATATATGCAGATTGTACAATAGAAATAGATAGAACGGTAGAAGGTCCAGTTTTATACCATCCGTGGTCGCGGTCCGCCAATTGCCGAACACTGCTATCACGGAACAGCATCACTGCTATCACTATATTCGGCCATCACGGAAAACAGTGAAATTTCCATTTTAGTTTGAAGCGAGCCAATTTCTTGTATTTCTTTTATACAAAGGTTAACAATATTTTAATATTACGGTTAATGACTCATTTACACAAGGGGAGTTTCTCGAACGTGAATTTCCCGAACATCGGTGAAAGGGGGATCGGATCAAACAACAATTCCCAAACAAGTGATTACTGTTATCATCGAGTTTTTATCGTCATGTAAACAATTGTAGGCGAGAATTCTATGTACACAGGTCACACTGAAAATTTCCAGAACTGGCCACTTATATAAACGATATTTGAAAATGGAACTCTTTGGCTGTAGAATAATGTTTGTTTCATCCAACGGTCATTTGCTTTTTCATTGTGGCGTCATTTTAAAAATGGCGTGTATGCATTACGACGGATTTAACTCGTGAAAATGTTCGCTGTATGATTTTTTTACGATTTTAAGTGTATTTTGACAGCTCAGCGGAGCCTCGCTCGGTTTCTAAACTGCTTTTGGCGATGAAGCACCAAGCAAGACGACAATTTATTCAAGCAGCATTCAAGCGCGGTCGTGTCAATCTCAGTGACGAATTTCGTGGAGGTGAACAACAAAAGCATCGATGCTGTGCGCCACACGATCGAAGCAGACTGGCATGCGACCTACCATGAGATTCAGGCATCCTTAGGCATGAGTCAGATACAATCAATGTTACACAAACATTTGGCTGTGCTCGCGGTGGATCCCACACAATTTGACTGAGGCTCAATGCCATGCTTATCAGATTCAACGAAGGGGCGTCAATATGGCGTGGAACATAGTAACAGTTGACGAAATATGGATTTACAGCTACAAAGCAGCAAACGACCATTTGGGTCTTTCAAGATGAGCCGAACAGTCCCGACACCTTGTGATTTCTTCTTGTTTGCAAAAATTAAGAACCAATTACGCGGTCAACGATTTTCATCGCCAGAAGAGGCTCTCGAAGAGTATGAGAAACACGTTTCCAAGGTCACCGCGGAGGAGTGGAATAAATGTTATGGAAATTGGTTTATTCATATGAATAAGTGTATTGACGCTCACGGAGAATATTTTGAGAAACAATAAATTGATTTTTGGCCGTTCGTTGTATTTTTTTCTTATTCATTCCGGAAATTTTCAGTATGTTTATCGTAGTTTAATCGCATGCGAGAATCGTAGCCGAGTCTTTAATGTAGCGTGTGCGTACGTATGCGTTTGTGTGTGTTTGTTCGCGAGTGAGTGTGCTTGTATTCATGTGTTTGCGTATGCTTATATTATTCTTGTTTGAATGTGCGTGAGTTACTGTGAGCGTGCATATATTCGTGTGTGCGTACTTGTGTTTGTATATGTATGCATGTTTGTTTGCGCATGCGTGTATTCATTAATGCGTGCTTGTATTTCTATGTGCGTGTACTTGTGTTCACGTGTGCTTGTGCTTGTGTTCTGTTCGTATGCATGCGCATGTGTTCACGTGCGTTTGTCACAACTTACCCGACGCCGGCGCCGACGAGCAGCGACACGATGTTGGTGACGAGCACGGCGCAGATCGCGCCGCGACTGAACAGGCACGTGCGACGCACCGACAGGCAGTGGTTCTGTGGCGTGCAACGTGATTACATATATTACCTCTATATGTCTACAGGTTACAATGACAGATTCATAAAGATAAAACTAATTAATTTAAAAAATATTTTCACCGACAAATTACTGGAAAACATTTAGCTCTTTTATCTATACTAATATAATAAAGAGGTAAAATTATGTGTTTGTGGGTATGTTGGGGGTAATCTCCGGAAGTACTGAACCGATTTCAAAAATTCTTTCACAAATAGGAAGCTACATTATCCCGTGTCTAATATAGGCTATATTTTATTGTGAAATTTTGAAATAAACAACTTATAAACCGAAGCGAAGCGAGGGCGGGTCGTTAGTATGAAATATTCTGGAAAATAAATCCTTCTACACTATGAGAAATATATGGCGTTAAAACGTCACGCTGGCCAACGTTGCAAGCTCCATACATGGCTCGTGCATGAGGTCCGCGTCCAGCAATGGACGGTATAAGGACCGGTAGTGGTTATTCTATTGTATAGCATACCTGGTGCATATTGGGCGTGCTGCGGTGGTGCTCGAGCACCTCAATGGAGGATGTGGCCGAAGGAGGCCCACGGGCGCTCACCGGGTGCTTGAACCGCCAGTCTCTGGGGAAGGTAAGGTTTGTGAAGCTTACATAACATACGGTATTGTGTAACGTTGTAAATTGGTTTATATCAAACTTGAGCTCTATTATAACGCAATGAGGTGCATTGTCCTGTGGTAGGCGTTAACTCTAAATTTACATTGCAGTTCTACTTGTGGAATAAAAATAATTAGAATCCAAAAAAGGATGACGGCGGCTTATGGAAGATGAGAATTCGCATCACGTGTTTGTGGGCTCGTGCAGGCTACACTGAGGAACATGAGATGTTGAAGGGAATCGGCCGCGAACGGATTTTTGCCAAATTCACAGAATTCGTATTAATTAGTTTGTTAGCAGCCATTTTATGATTCCCCGCCGGACACGAGCCCGAATGACCTTAAAACGTCACGCTAGCCAACCGAGTTGGCGAGTCCACTCCTTGAGTGCTACGAGGGCTTAGGGCTCGTTCAAGTATTACGTAAGCACCAAAGGGGGATGGGGGGGGGGGTCTTTGCTTTGCTTATTTTTGATCACACGGGAGACGGGTGGGTCTGAATGACGATTACGTCAGCAATATTTATTTATTTACTTTCGTAATTTTTTGCAATATTTAGTAGATTCTGATTAAATAAATAACAATAAATAAACTTGAACAGATTTTGTAAAGATTATACCAATGCTTACGTAAGCATGGGGGGGGGGGGGGTGTAAGTTTTGCTTACTTTCGCCAACAAGGGGGGTGGGGTTAAAAATGACAAATTCTGCTTACGTAATACTTGAACGGCCTCTTACGGTGGCCGTTCAAGTAGTTAAAGTTAATTAAAGTAATTGAAGTCAATAATTATGCTTTTGTAATTATAGAATAATGAACTTGTATGTATGACGTGAAATTGATGGTTTTATTACTTTTTTTTGTCTGATACAACATAGAATGTACTGAATTTTTGTTTCAATAATCATCTTTGTGTAAAATACCCTATACTGCTACAAATAAATGACATATGTATTTTGCACAATAAATGCCCGTCGACTCACTTTGGTGGCATCTGGTCAGGCCGGCTGCTCCACTCCCACACCCAGTCGTTGGAGTCATCCTGCAAATTTTGAACAGTACCTTTTAATTAACCTTAATATACTTCAATGGTGAGGGAATCATGAAAAAGATAATACATAATTAAAAAGGCTTGGTGTGTATTTAAACAAACAATAACAAAAATATGTGTATCGGTAGTGATTGAGATATGTCATACCCCATTCCCATCCTATCTTCCTCCTCCCCATTTTCCCAACCCTTTCTACAAATCCATTCCTACATCTGCAAAGGTAGGCAGCGCGTCCGGGGGCGTGCCAACCGCCTAATGTTTCACGGCGGCTAATGTTGTCACGTATCACGGATGTCTATAGGCGACAGTATCCACTTACCATCAGGTGGACTGTATGCTCGTCTGCCGCCTTCGTCCATAATAAAAAACCCGTGAGCCATTTGGGTGGAGGCACAATCTGGCATTGTACTATTTGTCCGAATCAAACCTCAGTATTCATGTACTCCTAATCAAATACCACGTTTCTCTGTGCAGCAATGCTTAGATTAGCTTATATTCATCATTATTATAAACATAAAATATAACTTGCCCTCCAGCAGTTGATGTAGACACCCTTCAACTCATCTTCCGTCGACGGCTCCAGGTTTGGACTGTTTGGAGGAGATTTCGGGCTGCAATTGTAAAAAAGAAATACTTACAAATATGTACAACTGGATTGTACAACGAAACTTCGACACACAGTTGTGCGAATGCTGTTTTATCGACATTAACGTTTGACCGACACGACAGTAGAACAGAACAGTAGAACAGAATTGGAAAATCATTCTTCGTATTAACGTCATGTCGGTCAAACGTTTTGCCGATGTAACATTATTTGACCCAATGTGATTACGAATAATCGTCGTGTCGGTCAAACTTTATGTCGATCAAACAGCAATTATTAATTCGTTGAATAAATTTATAATGTGGCAGGGCGCACTGATTAAAGAGACAAGTCTTCAAGCTGCGCCCTGCTAGTTACAACGTACGGTGAAGTGGCCTTCGACGGCAGGTCTGATACGTTCAAAGTCACTTAGTGAACTATGGCGAGAGCTGTGCTCGTAGTTTCTTTGAAGTCACGGACATAGCTCATTGAATCAGCATGCTGAAGTCGCAGCGAGCAGGTCATATCTGCTGCTGGACTGACAATCGATGTTACCCCTTAGTACCCTTTTACGATACCCACGGGAAGATATGGGTCGGTGCTATTTTAAGGCCGACCCACACCACAGGGCAACGATAATTTTATACATAAAATCCATTAAAACACAAGCTCAACGATATATGTATAATAGTGTTTCAGGGAATTGATACTATAAAATAAACAATATTCAGTTTCTCTGTAACAAAAGAACCGTTTATTGTTTCTTTCACATATAATTATTTACCATAATGGTGGGTTTAGCACAGTATTCTATCTAAAAATCCTACGTGTAACAAAAGAAACGACATTAAAGTCTATTCTTCAAATGTCAATCCCTTTCGTTTCAGACAACAGACAAATTCACAATATTAAACTATCCAAATCAACAACGCCATCGTCATCCACCCATACATTACAGACCGTCATAGATTATAAACCATAGATCACCCTACATCGATATACAAGATCGATAACCTTGTATATCGATGGCGCCCGGAATGAGCGGCAAATTAAAATCGAAGAAATAGATTTTCTTTACATATGTATTAACAGATTGATACTTTGATTATAAATATGCTAGAATTATTTAAATAAAATTATTGTTTAATGAAGCAGAAAAAAATGGCGAAGACAGTAGGGAATGTGGTTACAAAAGCTATTTCATACATAAAAGTATCGTTAAACTACGCAAAGTTTTTTTAAATAGGCACGCCTCTTTTGTGACATTTAAAGTTTTCTAAATATAGTCCAAGCTTCTGTATACAATTATGTTAGGAAGCTTGGAGTCCCGAGGAACCTGTCCCACCGGTCCGTACTAGGGTCGCGTGGCTAGAGAGAGGCAACGTCTCGACAAATGTATTACATAAAACCAGTTCCGCTGGTTAGCACCTGGAATCGCATTGCCAGATCATTCAGGGGACATCGGGCAGATAAATATAGTGGATACAATTGGCAGAAAATATACAATTGGATTCAGAAATTGGTGCATCGAAGTGGCATAAAAATCTGTTATTATATTTGAATTCTTAATTTGATGGATCGAAGAGGAGCAAAATTCATCCATGGATCCACCGGTGAAGCCTGATTGTGGATCCACGTGAACGGATGCTAAATTTGTGATAAAGAAAAATATAATCTATACATATAATAAAATTGTAACAGGCCGATGTTTGTACATTATAGATATTGAAATAAAAAACCGTCTTTATTAGAGCAACAGAAGCCAAAACAACAGTTTTTAGAAATTTTGTCTGTCTGTCTGTCTGTATGTTTGTACACGCATCACGCAAAAACTACTGCATGGAATTGAATGCAGTTTCCACCGATGTATTGCTAGAGGTCTAACTTAAAATATAGGCTCCATTTTACCGCAGGAAAATATCTTATTCCGATTGTTTTAAATTTAATACACCGAAGCGAAGTAAGGGCGGGTCGCTAGTTCTTCTAATAAAATGATATAATATTTTACTAAAAATACGATGTTTTCTTTGTAACCATATTTATAGTTAAACTAAGTATTTTTTATACGAAATAATACTTCTATCTATTATATATAAAAGTACAGCGATAGATTATGATTAAGATGAACGACAATTTTTATCCCGAATGTGTGGATCATTTTCTGTTTTGATGCAGAGCTCGTTCAGATGCGCAAATCCGATGACGAAGATGATGTAAAAGCAAATTGCACTCCGGCCGAGTGCTACATTATCACCACGTCATCACCGTGTTATGTCACGACACGTAATACGGTGCACGTGGCGTGGCTCGCATAATAAAAATACGTTTCCACTACATTAACTCCTGCGATTACGACTGTATCGGTTTACGAGATAAGAAAATGTAGGAGGAAAATCTATACAAAGATTTACTGAGGGGTAGTAAGAAAGAAAGAAAATACATTTATATGTCACCAAAGAACGCACACATAAGTTCATCTAAACAGTAATTCCAAAGTACAAAGAGTGTATATACTGCGAAAGCAAATAGGTCAGAATATTGCTTCACCAGCCGAGGACAAGCGCTGATATTAAATTGGGGCCTGATGCAAGTTGAGTCAGTGGCATATATTTGTATTATGTATTTAACCGAATTTATTATATTAAACGAAGGCAAATAATAAAATTTAATATAAGTTTTCTTGGCATTTCAACGAACACTACACAATAAGTGGCATCAAATCTTTGTTAAGAAATTATTTTCCGCGGCAATTCGTTCGGCTGTAAATGACTTGGACAAAGCATTTACAACGCAAAAAGGAGCATACGTGCACTATATAACGGGAGTCCATTGAAATCATGCCAACCACTTTAAAAATCTTCCTTGTAAAAATAAAAAGAATACTTTATACTTTAAAACAAATTCAGAGATAAAAATTTTAATACAATACAATGAATTAAAACAAGCTATAGTTAATTGCAATCATTATAATGATTCGCATATTTATTCTATGGATTGGGACTTCTCCCAGGATTTTTAAGATTAAGGAATGGACTGGGAGAAAGGGTTGGGAAAATGGGGAGGGATAGGATAGGATGGGATGGGAATGGGCTCCGGCATATCTCACTCGCTACCGAAACACGTACGTACATTGGGGAAATACGAGAAAGTAGGAAATGCAGTACATTTCAATGTAGTCTTCTGTGAGAGAGGGGTAAACTTGACCAGTCGAGTGCGCCCGGCGGATGTGGGAATGCATGGTGCACTCTCCACCTACAATACACCTGCTGGATTTCGCATGTCATAACAAATTGACAAAACATGTGGCACTATTGTCTGAATTTACCTATCGTAACAACTTTTGTACAATGTTTATACAAATAGATATTTAAATTTAAAATTAAATGTCCCTACAAATGTGCTCGCTAACTGAACATCAAACTACGCGCAACAGAAACAACGAACTACCTATGTTAAGAGTGTATGTGCACGCTGCAATCCCATAGCCGTTAGCCGCACTCGACTGGCCGCGTTATCCCTCTCTAACAGAAGACTACCGTAAGATGTATGTACTGCATTTCACACTTTATCCTACTTCCACAATGTACGTACGTGATTCAGTAATGAGTGAAGTATGCCAGAGCCTATTCCGATCTCATATCATACCGCAATCTGCAAAGTTAGACAACTCATTCAGGGGGCCAACGTTTGTCATTCTAAACTGATGTTGACATGTACCGCGAGTGTCCGCGGGCGACAGTATCCACTTACCACCAGGTGGACTGTATGCTCGTCTGGCGCCTTCTTTCTATGTACTGTAACTTGACAATGTCTCACCTGCCCTTAACGCTGGATGCGCGTGAGTGCCTCACGGAGGAGTCGCGACTCTCACGCTGCGCCTCACGGAGCAGTCTGATGTATTCGTTCTCGACTGCGGCGAGGCCGCCTCCCGAGTTCAACTCCACCCATGACTCTAGAAAAATGAAAGAATTCGTTAAAAAACAGTAGGTATTAAAACAAGTTTTATACTTTCAAACCTTCGCATCAGTTCTTGCAAGTTTTGTATCTAACGGTAGCAGTGTAACAACTCGTGATCCCGCGCTGCCCCAAGCAAACGCACTAAGCCGTGGTCCGTTCCTTCCGCCGGGTAACCAGCGTGGGAGCCCTTAGGTTCGTTGCATCAAAAAATTTCTTTTGGGTGAGCGCCTTCTACGCTCACCTTAAAGAATACATGTCCGATGACACTTGAAAGGCCACTAGGGCCACAAGTATTTAGCCATTCGGAATAAAAATAGACATTTCATTCAAGAATGAACATTGTTATATATGGCTTAGTTTTCTATAAGAGCGGAGGCGATTGCATGGGATTGATATGGTAACACTGTCATGTTTCCGAAAACTGATTTCAAGTTGTTGCATCCTCTAAATCCTTGTTAAGCAGGACATTTCAGACATGCCATGCCAACTTTCGACTATATTGACTACTATCGGCAAGTACCACAGAATACCATGGGTGGTACAGTAAGTCATCAGGAAGACTGTCTCCTCATCTGGACCTATTAAAAAAAAAGCTAGGGGTTTAACTAATTTCTCAACGAATCGCCACGCGCTTTAGGACCCATGGAACCCTCGCGAATTTGCAAGAGGACTGTGTCCTAGCCCTATAATATTATATATAAGTATTAAAACAATTATGAGTCGCCAGTAATGACGTAATTAACATTGGCGACAGTTAATTTTAAAAAAAAAGTGTAATTAAAGTGATTACGATCACGAAAAAAAGGCAACTGCAATTACAGCTGATAATATAATCCAACATGGCCGACTTCCGGTTGAGCAGGATGTCCATATACACAGAATGCATTAGGATGAAAATGGAAACGGAATAGACAATCGAGAAACAGTTGCAGAATCGTAATGAATTATTGTAAATGTTGGCGTGTGACCACCCGAGCCTTCCCGTGGGTGCTAAGTAAAGGTAACAAAAGCTGCCACCACAAGTCCTGAATAATTAAACAACCTCGAAAAGAGTGGACTTGCCAACTGGTCATCCACCGCCAGCGTGCCGTTGTAAGGCCATACATCTCTAATGCACAAGACCCCGTGTCCAGCAGTGGCGATAAACTCTTATTATGACTCTTATCCAGTACCAACAAACTTCTCAGTCGCCGTTTCATCTGGCCGAAGGGCGTGCCATACTGCCTGCGTGGACTTCATTCCAGGACTCGTCTACCTCATGGGTTGTCGGTCCTGCGCTAAATATGACCTGTCCATTGTCATTGCTATGTCGGCGACTGTAGTTCTGTATCCTGTAAAGATACTCCGAAGATAGCTCTCTCCATAGCTCGCTGAGCGACTTTAACCTTATGGATCAGGCCAACCATTACAGAATCCACGTTTCGGCAATGTATGCCATACGTAACAGGACGAAGTGATTGAAGACTTTCGACTTCTTGTGGTGGCGATCCTTAGTGGCTTTTTTTTAAAGGTTATCAAGATTTTAATCACTGCGTAACTCAATTGTGGACTGGTGGTGACTGAATGAGAAGACCCTCTTCGGGTCGTATGTGGTGACGAGCCGCGGAAGAGATCTATATCCAGCAGTGGAGACACAAAGATTGATGATAAGATGGTGCTGTGGTAGTGAGGAAGGCTCGGATGTACAGATTAAAAACATAGTACGGGAAGAATTGAACTTTATCATAATTGGCCTTATCGCGATATCATCATGACTTTAATTAGGATTGTATTCGTGTTAATAAGAGCTGGTGAGTGCACGAACTTCTCGACTGTAGCGGACGTGACGTCAGCACACTTGTGGCTCACCGCCATATTGTTTTGAAAATACGTAGACTGGCCATAGTAGCGAACTGAATGTAATTACGTTACAGCGATTGTGGTAGCGGCGATGTTTATAAGTATTTGCGTTTGCAGGTATTTATTTCCAAAGTTCCATCACTTCCCGTGGCTATAATCTAAGACGACTAAGGGATAACAAAGCGGCTTCCACAAGCTCCGAGGAACTGCACCACCTCTAAGAGTGGACTCGCCAACCCGCTTGGCCAGCGTGCCGTTTAAGGCCATACGTGCACTAGGCTCGCGTCCAACAGGGACCGATAAAACGGTTGGTTACAAACTAATTAACATGAATCCTGTGACTTGACATAGACAAAAAGCAAAACTTCCCAAAACAAATGGCTTCGCAAAAATTAACAGAAACATTTCCAAAGTATACCATTTTCGTTATAGCGATTGAGGCAAACAATTTATTTATATGCGAAGCTGTTTTGTATTGCAATAACTCTTAATAACGATAACGCGTCGCGGTGCGACATTTTGATAATTCCCGTGCCCCCCGATGATTCAATGTTGTAACTAAATCAATAAATGGCTTTACCTACACAGCAAAGTAAGTTCTTAGGATTCCGACGAAACTAAACAACCCTTAATGATTATTTCTAGTGTTCGAACTAATATCGATAGACATGACGATGTCCTTGCACTGAGGGAAACATTTTTTCAAGATGGCGGTCATTTTCCGAAACATTCACAAAAAAAACTTATCTTCGGGCGTTAGCCCAATTTTAAACTGTCTTGTTAAAAAACGGATGCGTACAAAATCGACCTCAAATCGAGGACAGACCTTTTTCCTTTTTTAGTCCTTCGAGCCGGACATATCACAAGTAAACAAAGCGACCTCACCGTACCTTTTATCAGCGCATTAAAAAACTCACAACTGACCGTATCGTTAACCAAAAGAGTCTATATACATATTGAATTGAAATCGTAACAAAAAATAGTAACAAAAAAACTGTACAGGAAATGTATTCGATGAGTTTAAAAGGTTTGACTATACGGTTTGACTATTTGAAATGAACATATTATTATTGGCTATATTATAGATAAGACTTTTTAAGGTCTGTACTCACACGCACACGGGAATGTTCCCTGGCAGTTTCGGTGGTTATTTAGTAGATGAATAATTTAAAAAAAAAAGAATAACAGAGAAAAATGCAAAAAAGAAACTAAAGTTCTCGATTAGTTTAATTGGGAGTTATGGATAAAATATAAGTACCTAATAGATAATAATTATTGTTTATATTTAAGTTCCGAATATAAATCTTTAGTAAAAAAATATTATTAATAGAAGGCATTGTAGTGGAGGCAACGACAATTTAAACACAATTGTCCGTTATCCCCATCCTGAGGTTTGTCAGTGGAGCAGTATAGCGTGCAAGTTTATTCCACGCTATGGTACAAAAGGCGAGCTTAATGGTTTAAGTCAGTGATTCCCAAACTTATTTCGGTCATGGACACATTACCATAACAAAAACTTAACTGTGAACCCACAAGTGAATTAACTTCTATGATATAATAAAACCTGCTGAAAATACTTTATTCTGTCCTCACTAATGAGATAATTGCACGTGGGTAGGGGTCCATACGGACCCCCAGGGAATGACTTTGGGACATTGGGACCGGACTTTGGGAATGACTGGTTTAAGGCATTCGCTACCAGATAACATTTGGATTGATCAGAGACAATACAATCATAAAACTATAATAATTTTATATATATTATATATATATGTAAATGATCATTCACCGAATTCACCATGGTGGTGGCTATATGGACTTTGTGCCAGTCTGTGGTGACTCTGTGGTTGGGGCTATAGACGTTTGATAGTTCAATCTAGTGACTGAATACAAGAAAGGTATTCGGTTACTTGTGTCTCAATAATCTTCCTGGAGATAATTAAATAGGAAATCAATAGCTCCAATGTTGTTCCTCTTTCCAGAGCCACGCAATTTGGTTTTGATTTCGTGATTCCTACACATTATCTCTGGTGTTTGTTAGAGCACATTATATATATATAATTTTATAGGGATTGTATAATTAATAATAATAATAAGTTCACATTCCGTTTTTGCTGTGGACTTTTGTTTATAAATGAATAAATAATTGTCAGTGGAGACAAAGGTATCAAATAACCTACCCTTCTTATAAATCTACTCCATCCATGAGGAGCCGACGCAAATTACTAGTTCTCCCTCCACAATGCACTAGTTCCAAAACAATGCGGTGTATTGACCATGAACTTCATTGTTTACTTCAGACAATAAGGATACATCAAGGACAGTGCGTAATCAGTTTATTTACTTTCTAGTAACATTGACATACGACTTTTTCAGATTACTTATCAGTCATGACCGCCAATGACTTGCAATCACCTGTTCAAGAATCGGTCGCATAATAGTGACTTTAAACGAATGTGTTTATAAATTAATAGTTTCCGGGGCAAATGCTCGCCACCTCAAGGATCCGCGTACGATATCACGTGCCTAGGTCCGTGGCCGATTAGAATCTAATACACCAATTCCATTCTTTGTGGTAAAAATCCGAAATGTTCTGCGATCATCGTTAATTTCGAACATTTACCAGCATTCACTCGGTATATATTTTTTTTTTATGTACCAAGGCGGCAGACGAGCATACAGTCCACCTGATGGTAAGTGGATACTGTCGCCCATAGACATCCGCGATACATGCCAACATTAGTACAAAATGATAAATGTTGGCATGCCCCTGGATGCGCTGCCTACCTTTGGAGATATAGGAATGGATTTGGAGAAAGGGTTGGGAAAATGGGCAGGGATAGGATGGGATGGGAATGGGCTCTGGCACATCTCACTCACTACCGAAACACGTACGTACATTGGGGAAATACGATAAAGTGGGAAATGCAGTACATTTCAAGGTAGTCTTCTGTGAGAGAGGGGTAACGTGGCCAGTTGAGCGCGCCCAGCGGCTGTTGGATTGCAGCGTGCACTCCCCCCCTCACATACCGACAATAAAGTCCCTTCGCTCACATAATACACATAATAATATGATTATTTTAAAAATCGACAACGCTAACATGCACTGGCAACAGATAAAATTAGACGAGTTCGAGTAAATCTTATAAAGCTGGTAATAAAGACTAGAATAGATATATATACTGTGGACATTTGTTGTGCTTTTTCCAATATGTTGCAACATTCTTGTGCAAGAAAATCTGTACGTGTTCATACGTGTCAGTTGCAGGTATTCGGATTAATTAAAACAGGCGGCAAAAAATACTAAACGAGCAACAAATAAGAAATTGACGTACTCCGAACCTGGCCCCCTACGAAACTGATCTACTCGATCTAAACGGCAAGTAATGATCTCTTGATTATTACTTTGTTAAATCATTATTTATTTTGTTAAATAAACTATTTTTTAATAACTAAAGTCTAGTAATAATTGAATAACTGAGAAAATAGAACTGTATTTTTAGTAACATTTGAAACGTCCCACTGGGCAACTGTTCCGTAATTTATGAGATTCCTAGCAAATTTTTTTCAAAACGTCCGCTTATAATTAGGGAAGCAGGAGACGGTTCGCTGGTTTCCTTTTGTATCAAATTAAACTCCTGCTCGGTTTCTTAGTTTCTGTTTCTGTATTTAAATTATTTAGTAAAATAAGGCGATGACGCACTTCATTCAAGCTTATCATAGACTAGGGACCCGCCCTCGCTTCGCTTCGGTTTTTAGTTTTATTTTTAAAAAATTCAAATAAAATATATTAAATATTAAATACGGATAATGTAGCTTCCTATTCGTGTAAGAATTTTTGAAATCGGTTCAGTAGTTCCAGAGATTACCCCCAACATACCAACAAACACACAATTTAAACTCTTTATTATATTAGTATAGACAAGAAAAAGAAGGGTTTAATGTTGGCCAGCACATAAGCAAATCTAGTCATAGAAAATATTTAAATGTAAATTTCAAGTAATTTCCCTTAGATTATTTCTGTCACGTATACGAATTGCCATATCTTTTCCCCATTTATTTGTCTAAAGAACATTAATTGGGCTCAAATTACAACAACCATAGGAATGAAACCGCAAGCTAGTATAAAATTTCGACAGCCGAAAAATTAGACAACGTATTTTTTTTTATAAATTAGACGTCGGATAATTTAGAATTAAATTACGAAAATCTTAGCATACAATGTAGGCTGCACGGTAAATGATTGCTCATCGCGTTACCTTGCTTTGGTTCTTACAAAAGACCGAAATATTTATGTTAAAACTTCTAAAACACAAACAATAAAATTATTCTGGCACCAAAATACTTTGTCCAGTCATGACTGCACAAAGACAAACGCAAGCCGAAAATCATCCCTGTTTATCCACAGGGAGGCAACACTTCACAAAACTGCAAGCACAGATAAACATTTAAAAAAAAAAAACAATTACCCAGTTCATCGACTGCAACGGAATTCTTTGGCTCAACCATTTTAAAGTCTATTAAAAAAAAGTCACTATCTTGCGAAAAAACAACGATTTTTAAACGTTTTCCGTCGAACGCGGACACGTCCGTCGGCGTCGAGCGCCGAAAAGAGACTGCGTTCAAGTTTTGAATTTAGAATGTACGTAAACAAAGCGTGGAAACGATTGCGTGGGCGCAGACGACGCTGCACGAACACGTACCATTTATAATAACAATGAAAACGCGTAGGCACTAGGCATATCTATACGTATTAGACGTATGTTTATATTCATATCAGTTTCCTCACTAGCGACCTGTCAAACGGCTTGCCACTTCCGGTTTGGGCCACATTGCCACAATATAGGGGTCACTAAAATAGGATATACACTGATACATCTGATACACTCCGACGAGTATCATAATGAATGCAGGGAGAGCATGAGATTAAGGGCTACCAGTTAAACTAAACTTTAATATTTTAGGGGAAATGAACATTGACTAACAAGTTCTATTGGAAGTGAGTGGGGAATATTATTGTGGTTATAACATACTGGACAGTACTGTTATTATTACCGAAACAGAACCATTTAGAACCAAATAATACGGAGTCGAAACGTGAACACGACGGTGAGCCTGATGCAACAAAGTCGCTCAAAGAGATTTGTAGAGATTTATGAGATAATTCGCTCAAGAACGAAGACGACCATAACTCATAGAATTAGCGTGGTTAAGAGATAATGGGCAGGTCATATCTGTCAAGATCGACATCCGAAAGGGAGAAGAATCCTAGAAAGGAAACCCGACGACTTGATTCGCCAATAGTGGTTGGGTAAAATCGTGTTTGGTGGCGAACCTTACGTGACCTGTCTTCAGCAGTAGAGACACTGATGGATTGTATCATTTGTATCTAGTACACAACGCATATCTGTATATCTATCAATTTAGATTCCCCTCTCAATGCTATAGCAGAATAGGGAAATATCAAGATCTAGAAGGAGGAGTTGTTCCATCTACAGATTACACGGATATGCTTTCGCGTTTTGTACACGTTTTTATTTAAATTCGCGATCTGGTGTAACAAAAACCTTTAATTTTAAGTATTCAGACCCGATTACACAGATGCACAGATTTAACATTAAGATATGTTATTGATTTGGTTTTGTTTTCGGTCATTGCACGTCAAAACAAATTAAGACTAAACAGAGATTGTAAACACGTAAAATGCATAAAAAACAATACGACAGTTTTGTCATGTTGTGTTTCAACACTATAAAAGACGAATGCTGGCATCTTTCCTGTGCGACATCGGTGCACACTTTGAAAATCAAAAACCCGCCAGTTTTGTGGTAACGGTATTTTGGCTCAGCTGGTGACCCTTAATCGAGATGTGGTGATTTTTTTTCTTCGAAAAACGAAAGTCGTGATATCTAAATTAAAAGCTAATAATTGGTAAGTAATTTACTCGTATAAGCATAACAGTTTTCACCCTCGCTCGCCTAGATCTTTGACATTTGAATGTGCCCGCTTCTGTTAGTAAGTACTAATAGATTCTTAATAGAACACATAGGTTCATAAATCATTTACTAGCACAATATATAATAATATTGTACACAGGCGAGGTATTGCGACAATGGTCAAATGATTAACTCAACACCATCGAGTACATACATTGCTGCCGCACAATGTAACAAGAGAAACTAGGGTCGACACTTTTTGACTCTATCAGTACCTACGAGTTTTAAGTAGGTATCCAGTAAGTAACCTGCTATAGACATAATTTATAGAGTATAGAGTAATATAGAGTGTTACAGAGTAAATGAATCATTAATATTTATTTTTAACATAATAAAAAAAATCATGAAATGCACGTTGATTGTTAGTAAGTCATAATAGTTTTAGCATATTGACTGACATATTAAGATATTATACACTGTTTTTGTACGACCTTATATAAATATATATATATAGAGAGATACAATACATGTATGAGTTGTTGAATTTGTTTGAATTTTTCAATGACCTATGCTAACAGTAATGCTAATAGAAACACCACGGATTAAACCAAGCTTTGTGGTTCTCCAACGATTAATATCAGTATACATAAATAGCGGTAGTATCCGGAGGGGAGCCAGGTGTTTATAAGTTATTTCTTTTGTCTGGTAAAAACACATCGCCATGCATACGTGACCGGAGTCGCGTCACACGGGCTCGTTATTGCACCGCTTTATTTGTATGCAGTTATTCTCGTCGAAGAAGCGTTTGCATCTCAAAAACTTGCAACTGTATTGACATTTTTAAAGCTCGGGGGTTTAACCCGAAGTAGACGCTAAGCTTCTACTTCTCGCGGCGCTCAAATTCAGTATTCCGTGCCGTGTCGCTAGGAAGTCGTTGTTACGAGTACAAAATACATACGTACATAATTGCGCTCTATTCAACGATGAAAATTCGTCAAAAGTGGTGGAACCGGGTCAGGGGAGATAGATATGTTTCGTTTCATCGATGAGTGATTTCTCATCACTATAATTTACTTGAAAACCAAGCAATCATCAAAATATTCTACAATTATTTTGATGAATTGAAATTTAGCCGATGGAAGTATTTTTTTGGATCACGATGTCTGAAATTTGAAATTCATGTGCAGTGTGTGACGTAAAAAAATTAATTAAGCCTAAACCAACGTCACTAGAACATTATTACGATAATGCACAAAGAGTGTCATTGTAATCGTAAAGATAATCTGTATACAACATCGATATAGGAATAGACTTCATACGTTCTTATCAAGGAAATCCGGCTGGCAACTTCTAGAGGGGGGGGGGGGGGGTTGAAGCAGATGAGGAGGGGTTCATTAAAAACAAATTTGAAACTTAAGTACTACGTAATAAGAATGTTCCATTTTCAAAACACATATGAATTAAAGAATTGTCTCTGTCGTGTGCCTGTACGACAGAGACGACGCTCTACAAAACCGAAGTTAGCCGATCAGAGCCGATGTGTATTACTTTCGGCCGGGATGTGATCATAGATACATATACAACACACCAAACATATATATACATACACGATTTTCCGCTTTTCTCATCCAGCCACCACTGGTGAACGTCTTCTAATTCGTCGGTGCACCTGGCCGGAGCGCGTTTCAAGTTCCCTCCTCCGCCTCCATGGCCTCCATCCGAGGGCTTATCATTCGGTCATCAGTCCAGCGGCAAATATGACCCGCCCATTGCCACTTCAGCGTGCTGATTCTGTGAGCTATGTCGGTGACTTTGAGGTCTACAATTTTTCACACGTGCACATATAGTGTGACTGCCCCGTCATTACATTCATTACAACGCCGAGGTCATTGCCTTCAGAATCAGCCTTCGGAAGGTCGAGCGTGATTTTCTGTGAAACTCACAATTGGCCACTAAATATAGAGTAGGAAATTTGCCAGGAGTTGCCTTTGCTTCCATCCACGTGTATGGCTTGATCTGACGTAATTTCTAAAGTAAATAGTGATGGTATGGATTGAATCATGTAAGTTTGCCTCTCTGTGGGACGTCCTCCGGCCAGGTGGACCGATGACTGGAAACAGTCCATTTGTGGTGGATGTGTGCGATGACGTGCAACGGGAGAGGCCTAGGGGTCTACTCTGCTTTTACGCTTCCGAAGTTTCGGGTTCGACCGAAGTTCAAACCTGCTCTGACTTTCCTTCGTTCGGAGCTCTATAAATCGGGTATCTCCGATTATTTAAAAGATGAGATATTGTTCTCGTGAAATTTGACATTTGATCTTGTCAAAATCTACACTATCTATAATTAATTATTAATACTTATTATCTATTTTGCATTAAACACAGAGCAATGCGTAAAATAGGGTTTGGGCAATAAATTTAATTTAGATGTGAGTATAATAACTTTATAAATTCAAATGTCAAAGTTCATTGTTCCGGCCGATATACAATACTCGTATCGTAGTGAACTTTTTCATGGTAGGAACCTATCGAAATATCGGCCGAAATTTCGTTTTTCGGAGTAGAGCCTCTGTAACCAGCAGTGGAGTGGCAGGCTGGTGGTATGGTTATCTTATACTATAATGTATTATCTTATACATGGTGAAATAGTCTTCTCGGTGTTTTGAACTCAGCTGGTGACCATTAGTCAAGATGTAGAGAAACCTTTCAGAAATTCTAAACTAGTGCTCGCCAGAATACACAGATTTTTTTAAGATCTTAAAATCGAGTCGCATCATGGTCAGACTTTCTTTTAATCATTCGCAAGGATAAGAACTTTAGACGTGGGCCTCTTCATGCACATTGTCTCGAGCATGAGGGATGTATGGCTTCGAAACGATACGCTGGCCAGACGGGTTGGCGAGTCCACTTTTTTAAAAAGTGATGTAGTTGCTCGGAACTTGTGATAGCGGCTTTCTTATACACTTGTCGCCTTTTACGACACTTATTGTGAATGGTGTTATTTCAAAGGCGGCCAACAACACACGGTCAAGACATTGGAATACCTGATGCATTTAATATTTTTCAAATGTTGAAACATAAGTATTTAGTCCAGGAAGTTTCGCAACGAAAACGTGTATTAATAGCTACAAGGCATTAACCACATGCAGACGACATCAAGATTAACGCGTTCGTTCTATTTCCGCTTTTATGCCAGCGGGATTAAGATTTAATATTGCATGTGATACGCTGTTCTCCGTGGTAATACTCACTATATCGCGCTCTAATTGGATCAACAGACGAAAAGCAAATGTTTGTTCAACAAGTTTGTTTAAATTGTTTAGATTAGGTAGCAGCGTCGTAGATTTAAATTTTTTGCTAACTGCACAAATCAACAAAGAGTGTGAATAATGTGCTAGTTCAATCTGGTAGAATACTAGAGAGTGAAGAGACGGGTGTTAAGTGAATAGTGTCGCTTATAGATACATGTAATGCCGGCTGTACACACTCGGCGAGAGCCTCTCGCCGAGTTTCGGGTGAGAGTACTCTCGGCGAGAGCACATCATCGACACACTCGTTATATCAGTTGATCTGTATCCAGACCGTTTGACTAGGGCGCAAAAACCGACACGTGACCGAGAGGTGGCGAGGCGAGGCGAGAGAGGGGAGACGAGACGAGAGCACCATGTACACATTCGCTCTCAGCATGTCTCGGGGTGCCTCACCGAGTGTGTACAGCCAGCATAAGAATACTCTGCATCCTCTTCTCAATTCTATACGACCCAAGTTGTCCAGAGTATTTGAAATGCAACTTTCAGTATCTGGGTGACACCCGTGACCGTCATCTTCATTCCGCTGCCAACTCCTTACTCCAAGTCTCTTTTTGTCATACTGGCTTTATGACCAAATCTTTCACTCGGGCAGCTGAACTATGGAATACCATCCCCACTGTCATCCGGAAAGCTCCTAACAAAATCTCCTTTAAAAAGATGCTCCGGGAACATCTTCACTCATCGCTCATCGCTAGTGGCTCAGTCAGCTCCTTGCTTTTATCTTTTCTTTCATTTTTATTTTATTTTTGTCAGCAACACGTTTTTTTAAATGAAACTTATGAAGATATTTTATTTATGTAATGTATTCACGTATGTATTATATTTATTTAACCACACCATTTAAAATGTGTCTTTCATGCACCTTCTAAGTGAACTTCTCTGATCAAACCAAACGTTGGCCGGTAGAGACTGCCTTAAGGCATTACGCTCGCCTCCTGTACGATATTGTGCAATGAACTGTTAAAATAAATAATAAATCCAATATACATGTCGACGTCAATCCACGAATGACCAACGTCGGGGACACCCCCGGATGCGTTGCCCTGCCAGCTTCGGAGATTTAGGAATTATTGCAGATATGAAAAACATATGAATGCCGTGTCGTGTCGACCGGCTATAGAATAGCCACCAGGCTACCTCTTATGACGACGACTAAAGGATAACAAAGCTGTTACAGCGAGCCCTGAAGAATTACACCACCTCTAAAACAGTGGACTCGCCAACGCACTCGGCCAGCGTGGCGTTATAAGGCCTTACATCCCTCATGCACAAGTCAATGTACATGAGGAAGCCCATGTCCAGCAGTGGATACTGAAAGGGCTGGTTGCATCGTATTACATGTGTATACCTTTATAAACTTTGTAGCTAATCACCCATAGGGTCCATCCATAAATTACGTCATGTAAATTTTTACTTATCCATGAAAACTAATACAGTCTTTTCTGTAATTGCATGAACAGATTTTCTCGCGCAAAATACAACGAATCCATAGCTGTTACTTGATTGCAATTAAGAGTTCGCGCAGAGGTCGCCATACCTTATATGAATGACCTATTTGGCTATATATTTCCTACACATTTGGTCTAATTGGTGCCCATAGGGTAATTGTTTAACGTTTATTACAACCCGTGCTCTGACAGTATCTGAATCTCAAATGTTTACCTATACTGTGGGCAAATTCAGACTAACGCAAAACCCATATAGCCTTGGTGGAGATTGTTTATCGTCCAAACTCGAGGAAGTGGTCTAATTGCTTAACCGATTGGCTGATGACGTCATTAGATTTCAATTCTAGCTACCGTGTTTATCCTAGTTTATATTTTACATTTATATGATTAGAGGCATGGGGGATGTGCCCATACATGCCCATAACCTAACCTTTCGCATGCCCGGTGGGTTTATCAGAAACAGTTATATTAAAACTGCTGAATCTGATTGTACACTTAAATGTGAAAACTATATTTCTCAGTATATGGGGATAAATGTCACTGGGATTGATTCACGTGCTTACATTAGTCCGACGACCTTATGGAGTGTGCATTGGTATAATGTCAGTGGAGTGTGACCAACCACACCAGGCATAAGTCGCACTCTCATTATTGGTAAGTTTCTGTTTTTTTTTACAGTCCACCTGATGGTAATTGGATACTGTCGTCCGTAGACATTTGCGATACATGCCAACATCAGTCCAGAATGACAAACGTTGGCACGCCCCCGGATGCGGTGCCTACCTTTGGAGATGTAGGAAAGGATTGGGAAAATGGGGAGGAGTAGGGAACGGGCTTTGGCACATCTCACTCACTACCGAAACACGTACGTACATTAGGGAAATAAGATGAAGTGGGAAATGGAGTACATTTCAAGGTAGTCTAGTCTTCTGTGAGAGGGGTAACGTGGCCAGTCGAGCGCGCGCAGCGGCTGTTGGATTGCAGCGTGCACTCTCCCTATACAAATTAAATGCTGTTCGTTGGTAAGCGCATCAATTGAGAACGGCTGCACCGATTTTATTATTTTTTTTTTTTAGATGTTCGTAACAGTCCGAATAAGGTTTTTAGGGAAAGAAAAATTGGAAAAATTCGGGAATACTGAAAGTGCTTTTTTCTATGGGATTTTTGTATGAACTTATTGAGATTATTGTAATTTGGACAGGACGTCTGTCGGACTCAGCTAGTTTACAATAATATGCTTGTACTGTTTGTATTATAATATGATAATGTGTTAAATCTGATAATCTTTGTAATTTTTAAAACTTTTTAATTTTGTAATTTGTAAATAATAATAATTGATACTTTGTACACCGGAGACGGTTAAGTACGTGGAAGATATACGCTTATATTGATCTACTAACCGATGTACTGTACTTTAGAACAAATAAAAATATTCCATTTTATTAGAATTATCCGAACTAATCCCACTGATCCCATTACATTTGGCCTTTATCTCTTTAAGAACGTTGACCTCGATACGCGTGCGTGGTCACGTATACATTGTAAATACTTCGCGATGGTCACGAACGGTGTACGTGAAACTTAATACCGTACTATTTATTACTGAGCTCATTGGCGAGATTAATCAGTTTTGGAGTTGTGGCAAACGAGCATACGGTCCAACAGAAGCTTCCACTCAGCAGTGGATGGAAACATGATGATCATGATAAAGGCTGATTTATCCAAGGAGAGTTTCTTAAGACGCGTGCGGGAGAAAAAATCGCTGCAGAATAATGTAATGTACCTGGCACATTACTCATCAAGTAACATTCCTAAAGGTCATTATTAATTGATCATTATTAATTGTCATTCATTACATAATTGAAGTGAAACCACTAAAGTATGTTGTTAATTGCCTCTAAACTGAAAGTTGTATTATAATGACACAAATTGCATATTTTCCTAATGATATTTAATTGCATATTTTCCTAATCATATTCTGTATGTATATAAGGACACGGAAGTCTAATATTCGTCACTTAATATTTCACATTCAACATGTAACATTGTAAGATACATTATTATAAATAAAATTGTGTAAAGTAACTTGTGATTTTACTTCTACTGGTGGAGGCACATCACATTTCTGGCGCAGTCGCGGTAGGATTCGTTTCTACGACCAACTACAGGGTCAACGAGTCCAGAACCTACAATTCAAAGTTCTTCGGGTCGTCACCAGCCACCAGCGGGCCATTTTGGAGACGTCTTGGGAAGGAAAAGTGTCAGCATCGCCGCAAGAAGGACAAGTAAGCTCTATACAATTTATATATGTATCCTGACATTAAAAACTTAAAGGAAAACATTAAATTTGAAGATAAAACTAACTCAACAAAAATGTCAATCTCTCTCGAGATAGCTGAGAGAATGCTAATTAAATTCGATGGACAAAAGAGTAAGCTTTTCGAATTTATTGATAACAGCGACAAGGCTATGAAACTTGTCAAACCGGAACTTAAAGATACACTGTTTGCAATCATCGAAACACGCATTACGGATAAAGCCAGAGCTATAGTCAGAAACAGGGAATTCCTAAACTGGGAATCTCTAAAACAACATCTGCTCGACGCGTACTCAGAAAGAAGAACGCTAGGACAATGGCAATTAGAACTAAATTCTTGTCGTCAATTACATAAGGAATCTGTAATGTCTTTCGCGAACAGAGTTGAATCGTGTTATATTAAAGTCATTAATGCCTTAGATATTAGATTAGACAAAATAAGCAGGGAAGCCTGTGCAAATCTAATAAAAAATGAAGCTTTGAGTGTATTTATTAATGGGTTGAATAAGGAACTGACAATTTTAGTTAAATCACAACGGCCAGATTCCCTTGAATCCGCTATAGGTATCGCTCTTACAGAAGAACAACAATTAAAAAGTAAAATCGAAACCGCTAAATTCCAAAATAATAGCAATCATAGTAGTCAAATATTTCACACTAATATGTTTTGTAGATATTGCAAAAAGAACAACCATTCAATTGAAAGTTGCTATAAGCTTAAGAATAAAAATTCTTATAAAATACACACAAAAGAAGACCATAATAATTATAAAAAGTCATTTCCAAATAATTTTAATAAGAAATATCCTTCCAGTAAACAACAGCCGGGTAGAGGTAATTTAAACTCCGAAAACCCTCAACAACCGGCTGGGTCTGGGGGAAAAATCAATTTAATAACAGCCGGGTCTATGCTTTAAATATTAACGCAGTTACTACATTCATTACTTTAAAATTACGCCAAGCTAATAAGCCGATTAACCTCTTGGTCGATACAGGTGCTAATATTTCTTTGATAAAAGTAGATAAACTAAAATATGAAACTCCTGTACACATCGATCATACTCTTTTTTTAAAAGGAATCGATAATGTTGAAACGCACACTAGAACGCTTGGTTATTCCTACTTGGATATAGAACTACATGACAAATCTTATAATACTTTAATGCATGTAGTTAGAAAAGATTTCCCTATTAATTTCGATGGTATAATAGGCAATGACATTTTAAAAAGTTTCAATGCTACCATCGACTTTGAAAGAAATCTTTTGCTATTTGATGGTCATGTTATACCCTTAGTACACATTGAAACGTCAAATGAACCTCCCGAAAGGAATAATTCGGCCTTCGGGGCCACTCAAACTCAGTGTAGGGATGTCCAATACAAAGAAGTGGTTAAAACATCACTTTTCCCAAAAACACCCGCATTGAAAGCACCCGTGCCAGAGACACTCGTGTCCAAAAATTCTTCTAATGAGAATAATTTTATTAAAAACTTTAATGATATTTCCATTAAAGAATTATTTTGTAAAATTCCCGTTGAGGATTCTATAACTCCCGTTGAGGATTCTAAATATTTAAACTATATTAAAATTCCCACCAGGGATTCTGTTGAAAATTGTACAAGTTCCACAGGTTCAAAACCTAGTGTCCTTAATGAAAACATTTTGCTAAAGCCACGTTGTGAACAAATTATTATTTTTCATGTAAAAAATTTTGATTCCGATGTAGGAATTATTAACAAAAAGGAGATAAAAAGTGGCGTATTCATTGCGGATAGCCTTGTCAAGGTATCGAATGGTAAAATAATAACTTCCATCTTAAACAATAATGATAAGGAAGTTCATTTAAATAATATTGACTTTGAAATCGAAAAATTGGACGAAAGTTTTAAAAATAAATTAAATACTTGTACCATACATACGGTCACCAAGGAAAATTACGATTCAAATCGAATCAAGATAATAAAGTCCAAATTACGTACTTCACATTTAAATATTGAAGAAAAGGAATCTTTAGCAAAAATTTGCATAGATTTTAATCATATATTTTATTTAGAAGGAGATAATTTAAGCAGTTGTGATGCTCTTTATCATTATATTCCTACTAAGGAAAATTGTCCACCAATAAATGTAAAATCTTACCGTTATCCTCAAATACACAAGGAGGAAGTCGAAAAACAAATTAATAAAATGTTACAGCAGAAAATTATAGAGCCGTCAACATCTCCTTGGAATTCACCAGTTTGGGTGGTTCCAAAGAAAATAGACGCCTCAGGCGAAAAGAAATGGCGATTAGTTATTGATTACAGAAAGCTAAACGAAGTTACTGTTGGTGATAGTTATCCTCTACCCAACATTACTGATATTCTTGAACAGTTAGGACATTCGAAATATTTTACCACACTAGATTTAACTTCTGGTTTCCACCAAATTAAGATGGCCCCAGAAGATGCACCTAAAACCGCTTTTTCAGTACCTTCAGGTCATTATGAGTATCTTAGGATGCCATTCGGGTTGAAAAATGCACCCGCAACCTTTCAAAGACTAATGAACAGTGTCTTAGCAGGTATTCAAAATTATAGATGTTTTGTCTATCTAGATGATATAATTATTCATGCTGATTCATTAAAACAACATAACGAAAGATTAATTGAAGTTTTTGAAAGACTAGACAAATTTAACCTCAAAATTCAACTTGATAAATGCGAGTTTATGCATAAACAAGTTTTGTATTTAGGACACTTAATAACTAATGAAGGAATCAAACCAGATCCCAAGAAAGTTGAAGTAATTAACAATTACCCAACGCCGAAAAACCAAAGGGAGATTAAAGGTTTCCTTGGGTTTGTTGGATATTATAGAAGATTTATTAAGGATTTTGCACAAATTGCTAGACCACTTACGATGTTATTAAAGAAAGATGTAGAATTTAAATGGACTAGTAGTCAACAAGAATCTTTCGAGAAATTAAAAAATTCCTTAATGTCTAAACCAATTCTACAATATCCTGATTTTACTCAAGAATTTGTTTTAACTACCGATGCTAGTGGATATGCTATCGGTTCTGTTTTATCTCAAGGTCATCCACCTAATGACTTACCGGTTGCTTACGCTAGTAGAACTCTGAATCACGCCGAATCGAATTACTCAACAACAGATAGAGAACTTCTAGCAATTGTGTGGAGTGTTAAACACTTTCGACCTTATCTTTATGGTAGAAAATTTAAAATCTACACCGATCACAGACCATTAACTTGGCTTTTTAATGCCAAAGATCCATGCTCACGTCTGGTTCGATGGAGACTTTTATTAGAAGATTTTGATTTTGAAATAATCTATAAAGAAGGTAGATTAAATAACGCTGCCGATGCTCTAAGCAGAATAAATAATATTAATCCTGTTACAGAAACATACTCAAAATTTTTAAACGACTTTAACAAAAAGATCATCTTAAATAATAACATAGAAGAAACTAATGACAGTTTAACAAACTCTCTTAATGGTAATATTTGCATTCCAATACCATGTGATTTAGAATATACTGAAACCTATCAAAAAGAATTAGTAACTAAATTTAATCATTTAAAGGAAATAAAACCAAAAAATTTAGATATTAACGACATAATTATAAAACAAGAAAACAGCAGTTACATATACTACATGTGCACTAAACAGCAATACTGGGACAAAATTAATTATGAAGATTTATTTAAATGTCTCATAAAAGTGAAGGATCACTTACTCCAAAATAAAGGGGGAGAGTGTGAGTTAAAAATCCCAAAATTTGAAGACAAATATGATAAAGTGAATTGGCCAAAAATAAGATGTATGTTAAGATACATATTTAGAAATACAAAAATTAAAATAATAATTTATCTTAATCTAAAACTTAACCCAAATATTGATGAAATTCCTAAAATTCTCGAAGAAAATCATTCTAATCCAGTCGGAGGGCACTCTGGTTTCCATAAAACCTACAAAAGAATAAAAGAATTATACAAATGGCCCAACATGAAAAGGGATATAAAGAAATTTATTAAATCTTGTGTATCATGTCAGAAAAATAAACTAGTAAGAAAGAAAAATAAAATTCCAATGGAACTAACAACTACGTCTTCTTATCCTTTCGAAAGAGTTGCATTAGATATCGTAGGTCCTTTGCCACTTACTGAAAATGGAAATAAATTTATATTGACCTTGCAAGATGACCTTACCAAATTTTCACAAGCCTATGTTATTCCAAATCATGAGGCTCTTACAATTGCAAAAGTATTTGTATCTCAATTTATCTGTAAATTCGGAATACCAACGTCTATTTTAACAGATCAAGGTCCGGATTTTACCTCGTCTCTTTTAAAAAATGTTGCCAAACTCTTTAAAATTAAACAATTACAATGTTCTGCATATCATCCACAAAGTAATGGAGCATTAGAAAGATCTCATCTAACTTTAGCAGATTACTTAAAACATTATATTAATGATAAACAGACAGACTGGGATAATTGGATAGATTTTGCCATGTTTTCATATAATACATCTATTCATACTTCAACAAACTTTATGCCTTTTGAGCTTATATTCGGTTGTAAACCTAATCTTCCATCCAGTTTAACATGCAAACCGGAATTTAAATACACTTACGACGATTATGTTAATGAATTAAAAATGAAACTTCAAAAAAGTCATGAAATAGCTAAAGAGAATATTTTAAAATCTAAAAATAAAAATAAACAATATTATGATAAAGTAACTAAGGAAGTTAGCTTTAACGTAGGTGACAGGGTATATTTGCAAAAAGATTCTAAAATTAAAGGTAAAAGTAAGAAATTAAGTCCTAATTATGAGGGACCTTATGAAGTCGTAAAAATTAATTCAAGATGTAACACAACCATTAAAGTTAAAAACAAAATTAAAGTGGTCCATAACAATAAACTCAAATTAGCATATTAAATTGTTACAGAATGATTCGGGCGCTGCTCATCATACTGTATTATACAACTGTCTCTGAAGGTAGAAATGCCAATAGTGACGTCGAGATATATCCCCTAACAAAGGCTAATGCCGGGATCTTCTTCGATTCTATCGGTAAAAGTTTATATTATGAAAGTAATTGGAGACTAGTGACAAAAATTGATATCAGCGATTTTGATAACAAAATCGGTATGATTGAAAATGTATACGTACAAACAAGTCATTTATGTAAAGAAAAGTTTTTTAAGAATTTTTCAGTTTGCAAATCTTCTATGAAACTTATAGAAAAATTAATACCGTCTCTAAAACATAGAGAGGAAGCCTTAAAAGTCCTTATTGGTCACCAAAGACAAAAACGTGGTTGGTTCAATGGAATAGGAGCAGTTTTTAAAACCGTTTTTGGTACTTTAGATGCTGATGATGCACAATATTATGAAAATGCAATTGAATCCATACAAAAGGATAAAACTGAGTTTTTAAAGATACTAAAACAACAGACACAAGTTGTTCAAAGTACTATAATAAATTTTAATGCTTCTATCACTAATTATGAAAAGAATTTAGCAATTTTTAATAGTAACATTAAGAAATTAGACAATTTCACTAAAACAACTAACGAAGCAGTTTTTGCTATCGAACAACAACAAAGCATGGAAGAACACTTGTCGTTACTAATTTTATTAATTAATGAAGTAGATAAAGAATTCTCAAGTGTAATAAATGCAGTTCTTTTTGCTAAAACAGGATTGTTGCACCCAGGAATAATATCTCCAAGAGTTTTACTCGAAGAATTAGAGAAAATTATACCTCATTTACCGACTAATACTAAATTCCCTATCGAATTACAATTAAACGAAATGCACAAGTTAGAAACTGTGCTAAAAATTAATGCAATTGTATATAATAACAAATTGATTTTTGTTATATTGATTCCATTAGTATTTAATGAAAAATTTGACACTTATAAACTCATAAGTTTGCCCGTACGTAAAAATGATGATTACTATTCTTTTATACTTCCTGAGGAAAACACTCAATTCTTATCTATATCTGAAAATAGAATGTACTATATTAGTATGTCAGACTTAGACCTTTGCCAAGACCTTTCCGAAACTTTAAAATTGTGTTTAAACAAAGGAGTAATATTTTCAACACATGCGCGACCTTCATGCGAGGTAGGAATTTTGTTAAACCATTTAGATAATGCTAATATTTGTAACATACGTGTTACACGAGTTCTTAGTGAAATGTTCTTTAAATTAAATTCATACAATCAATGGCTTTTCGTTTCACCTAAACCAACTGTAGCAACGGTCAAATGTGAAAACTCTCATCCTAAAGATATTACACTTGTAGGAAATGGCATCATAAACTCTAATAAAAACTGCAAAATATTTACAGCAAGTATGGTCTTAGCCACATATGACAACAACAATGAAAACACCATAGATATATCAGTGTTTCCTACTTTCGATATAAACGATTGCATAAAAACTAAAGAGTTTAACTTAACCAAAATAAACTTAGTTCCTTTAGAAAGCTATAAATTAGATCACGAATCATTAAAACTCACAAGTCATAAATTAGATGAAATTGAAACTCTAACAGAAAATTTTGAAAAGACAAACACCTTATACAACAGAATAATAGGAAATGGAATGTTCGTATATATTTTAATGTCAATATTAAAATTAACAATAATTTATATTTTAGTTCGGAATATTTGGAGATTCTTAAAATATTTATGGAGGAAATACATTCATAATGATCACGATCGTTCGTGTTGTTCAAAAATAACTAATTGCATAACTTTCAATGTAAGAAGCGGTCATGATTACAACAGTACACCATCCGCTCCAGAAGATGTCGAACTTCAACCCATTAATGAACCACCAATTGTTATTACACCCAGGCGAAGTGTCAGATTAGCTAGTAAATTAAAAACATAATATGTACTGTACGAAATGTAAATTTGTGGATACTCTTGTATTCATTAGTAAAAGTCAATAAAAGAAATTTCTGAAATTTACATTGGTATATTTGTATTTCTTGTATGATTGTAATCAAATATAATATGATATAATTTGAATTAAAGATATATCATTTTTTACAATTATTGTTTGTATATGATAGTCGTAAGATAATGGATATAACGTACTCATATTAAAACCATAGTTAAGTATAATTCATAAATGTTGTTGTAATATATATAACTGATGATTATGTTATGATTATTATGTTATGATTGATTAATGTAATGATTATTATAAGAAATTGTTTGGAAATTGAATTTGCAATGATAAACTTATGATGGGTAAATTGTAATTATTACTATAAATTAGAATTACGTGTCATGAATTCTGTGTTCTTGTACGATTCATTATGTAGTTACTAAAGTATATTTGAAATGTTCATTATAATTCTGTAAAATAATTTGGAAAATTATTTTCCCTAGGGGGAAGGTGTAATGTACCTGGCACATTACTCATCAAGTAACATTCCTAAAGGTCATTATTAATTGATCATTATTAATTGTCATTCATTACATAATTGAAGTGAAACCACTAAAGTATGTTGTTAATTGCCTCTAAACTGAAAGTTGTATTATAATGACACAAATTGCATATTTTCCTAATGATATTTAATTGCATATTTTCCTAATCATATTCTGTATGTATATAAGGACACGGAAGTCTAATATTCGTCACTTAATATTTCACATTCAACATGTAACATTGTAAGATACATTATTATAAATAAAATTGTGTAAAGTAACTTGTGATTTTACTTCTACTGGTGGAGGCACATCACAATAATATGCTTGCTTAGTATAAAACAACTGTTATTATCATGTTATGACTGGTGACCCTTAGTGAGATTTTTTTCCGAAATTCTATATTCCTGTTCTCTACAATTTCATCTCCCTAAAGAGGCCCCTAAATGATCAATTAAATTGTGCAATTTACGGTTTGCGCAATGTTTTTGATCAATGCGCAATCGTTTACTTGCAAGGCGCGATACAATAATATTGTGCAATGTCCTTATCGTTCAATTTTATTGTGGGTCAAGGTGCCGCCTAATAAGGAGATATACTATAATTATCACGAACATCTTGAATCTTATTATAGAAACAAATCCCAGATGCCAATCGATCCGTCGAAAATGCCGAACATCCTCGAGCGGCACACGTGTTGTCTGTAGTACCTACCATTCATACAAACAGTTGGATGGGCGCCATACGACGCAGATGGCGAAAACATTCAATACACAGCTTTAAAAACAACACGTCACCGACCGACACACCCACAACGCTTTATTATTGGAGATCAGACCACCGGGGACACACGCCATTGGTCAATTAGAATAAGTCGTGAGCACGATTTGTCATTAATAATTTTGTACAATGACATATACTTCGAGAAAACCCAAATGCAATGCGGAGATTACTATCTAGCCATCTAAATTAGTAGGTTGGCAGGCAGTGTGGTGTCGTGTGCGTTTAGAATAACACCGCCCCATCTGTTCCCGTGGATCACTCCATCTCTTCCCGTGGGTGTCGTAAAAGGCAACTAAGGGATGTCGTGTTGCTCCAAATAAAGCATTCTCTTTCTTTCTTTCCTTTTCAACTGTGTCCGTGTTCGTGTGAACTTTTAAAGTATGTGGCGTTGGTTCATTGTACCCATATCTATCATTAACATTATAGACGAACAGGTGGTGGTGTGTTAATATTTTAAAAATATTTTGTATAGGTTCTAAGTTCATCGGCCTTGTTTTTGCTTTCAAGTCTGATAACAACAGGTCAGGTCGGGTCTGACCGGCCTAAGTCAATCTTAAAAACGTGGCCAGGGGTTTTATAAGGAGTAGAGGAGATACTCTAAGCCTTAATAATACTCCTTGGGGCTTAGAGTCTAAGGAGTATTGTTACATCACTACCAGCTACTTTTTTTTAATTCCTTCGTCCACTTGGTTCGGATTACCATATTTGTTTCAATATTCGCTTAGCTACCACATTTGTTATACGCTTTTGTCAAATAAAAATCAACTATTCATATAAAATAAACATCACAATGCTATAAAAATATCAAAAAAATATTCTTTATTTATTTACTTTGATGTGTAAAATGTGGGTTAAAGGCGACACACGGGGCTGTTAAGTTCACACTTTTTAACAAATGTATGATGATATAAATATAGGTAGTATTAGTATAATATAAGAATTTTCACGCCGATGACGCAGAGTATGAATGGACTTGATTAATTAATATATTATGTATAGTCGGAATTATAATTCGATTCCACATTTGACATTAGCTACTGTCATTTTGTAAAATAATGATACCACATATAATAGTGTAGTGATGAACACAAAAATCGATAAACAATCGCGATTTATGTTTATGTAATCATAATATTGGTGTGCCAATTAAAGACTAAATTATTGATTTTTATTTAAATAAATACATAATTATTCATAACAATTATTTATTAATTAGTAACCGCTGCTTTATTTTATAAAAAGTTAATATTTTTGTTTTTTTTTATATTAAAAACAAAACTTATAATAAAAGAGCCTAGATAGTTTTCTGTATTGGCAACCCGTGCGCGCTCGTGCAGCTATCGCCATTTTGTTTATCTTGTCATTCGGCTTCATTCTCCTAGTCTGACTGCACGAATATCTCGTTTCATTGCGAATCGATATTTTGTTATTTTGTTGGGTTTTTGTTAAAGTTTTGTTACGTTGTGTTTGTTGTTACGTTTATAGTTTTTTGTGAACTTTGAGTGAATCTATTTGTTTTGGTTTTCCATCAAAATGGATCCTCCGCCAAGTACATCACAAAAAGACGTGGATGTTTTCTTGTCTCCAAGAAAAAAACGTCTACGAAAAGCTTTCACTGTTACTGAAAGAGTAATGATCCGCAACGCATATAAGTACGTGAAAAATGAAACTTCTGCGCAATTGGAGGCCTTTGAAGTTGTGGAAGAAAATGAATGTATGAACAAAGTTGCTCACATATTGGGAATAACCTCACGCTCTGTTTGTAACGTTTTGAAGGAAGTAAATAAAGGTGCGCCGCCAACTCCCCCTAAAAAAACTGGACCAAAGCGAAGTTTCAAAGATAAAATTGATGAATTTACATTCTCCGCAATACGACGAATAGTTCATCAGTTCTTTTACCGAAATGAACCTCCAACCATTGCAAAGGTTAGTCAATCAGTCAGACAGTATTATTTTATACCTACATCTTTTATATATAAGTAATGATTCCAAACTATTATAAAATTTACTATTTCAGATTTTACAAGTGATGAGCGATGATCCAGAAATGCCCAAAGTTTCCAAAGACACCCTCAGAAAAATTTTGAAGCATCTTAATTTTAAATTTGTTGCACGGTCACGCAAGAGCACACTTATTGATCGAAATGATATAATAACATGGCGCCAGCGTTACTTGCGATCTATATGTCAGTTTCGACGAGAAGGGAGACATATATATTATCAAGATGAAACTTGGGTTAACGCAGCTAAGGCTAACATTTTGAATTAATATACATTTACATTAAATTTAATAGTAATATTGAATGTTCATGTACTATATGTGATTTAAGGTCATACTGTAAAAAAAACTTGGGTGGACAAGCAAGTCACATCATCTCGGCAAGCGTTTTTGGAGGGACTGACCACTGGATTAAAAAACCCATCTGGAAAAGGCAAACGTCTCATAATTAGCCATATAGGTAGTGAAGAAGGCTTCCTGGAAGAGGGGCTCATGATTTTTGAAGCAAAGAAAAATTGTGAAGATTACCATGATGAGATGAATGCAGTTTGTTTTGAGGAGTGGTTCGCTGGAGTCTTACCAAAATTAAGACCAAACTCAATTGTGGTGATGGATAATGCACCTTACCACTCCCGAAAATTGGAAACGGCACCAAAAATGAGCTGGAAAAAAGCTGCCATTCAAGACTGGCTTTTAAATAAAAATATTCATTACGAACCAGATATGGTTAAAGCTACGCTTTTAGAACTGATTCCACATAACGAGTCTTTTAATAAGTACGCTGTAGACGAAATGGCAGCACAACATGGGATCACGGTTTTAAGACTGCCCCCTTACCATTGCGAGCTGAACCCTATCGAATTGATATGGGCTCAGGTAAAGGGGCATGTAGCTCAAAATAATAAAACCTTCAAATTGACAGACGTGAGAAATTTATTTGAGGAAGGCATTCAAAAAATTACGGCCACCGAATGGTCTAAATGCGTATCCCATGTTGTCAAAGAAGAGGAAAAAATGAGTAGGCTAGATATGTTAATTGACAATATCACAGACACATTTATAATAAATGTTACAGAAAGTGACAGCGATAGCGATAGCGATGACGGCGACGATTTATAAAATAAAATATTACCATAATACATCTATGTGTTTTATTTCTCATGTTCCTTCATGATCACATTTATTTATTTATTTCACACACAATTATTAAAGAAAACTCTCAGATCCGTAATAAAATTAATCGTCATAACTAAATTATCCGTTCACAAATATTAAATTTCCTGATATACTTAGTTTACGAGAATAAAATTATAAACGAGAAGAATCGATCCGGAAATATTCCATTTCCGTATCGAATAATTTCGCAACGTTACTATTTAGTACTTGTCATAACGTTGCAACACTGAAATTGTCAAATCTGGAATCGAATTAAAATTCCGACTATAGTCTTTTGTAACTTTGTAACCTTTTGTAACCCAGTGATCGCTCACGCGAGCGATCACTGGGAGTCGACGCGAGCGGCGTCTCAAGTGTCAACTCCGGTATAGATGAAGTCCCGTGTGGAGTCGCACCCTATTTGGGTGTGACCAGATCGCGCGGAACATATATCAGCGCAGCGAACCCTGCTTTAATCATAATTTCGAGCTGTACTCGTATCACCCGTACGTATTCGTCAGCGTTTGTATCGTGCACTATTATTATCCACTATGAAGGTCAAAAGTCGTAAACATAAGTGAGCGCGAGCCGATGACCGCACGCCGGGATCGTCGAGATGCTGCGCGCTAGCAGTTTAATTAAATCGGCTGACGGGAAGAAAAGATGCTGTATAACAAAGCTAAATCAAACTAAAATTCGACGCGTACGAAGACGCGGGCGCAGCTAGTTGAACATAAATATTAAACTATTACAATGTGTATATGTATCTATTATTATTTATTATAGTTATTAATTAGAAAAATATGAAAGTGAATATATTGTGAGGCTGTATTTGCGTGTGTGAGCCCAGCGGCTGTGGGAATGCAGCATGCACTCTCAAACATTAAAATATTCGTGTACCAATTAACGTGACCCTTCTTTCTTTTTAATTGAAATAAAGTCCGGGGGCTCGGGGATCACATAGGTTGTAGGAGAATAATGACGGTGAAGTGTGATAATTTCAGTTATTTAAAAATAGTTTATTTTATTGATCACTAGCGAACCGCCCTCGCTTCGCTTCGGTTTCGTTAAACAATATTGATGAAGACCGCATTAAAATCCGTTGCGTAGTTTAAAAGATCTAAGCGTACATACAGAGGGACAGACGGCGGGAAGCGACATTGTTTTTATACTATGCAAAGATGATTTGCTGCCCGTTTAGTATTTTCTTCTGTTGCTCATATAAATACAAGCCTTACAAATCTAACTGACAATTCAATAATGTCATTGTACAGAATTCCGATCGTTTCGTTGTAACACGTACCGATTGCCAAAATTATAACTGCGTAGGTGGGTACATAATGTCGTGATAGTTCAATTCTTTCTTGTCATATAAACGTGATAAAATGAAGTTCTCCTAGTAAACATGTTATTGTTTATCTAAGCAATGAACGATGCCACTTTCTACGTCGTTTCAACATGTCTAACTATTTTGTGCGCATACACATTAAGAGGGGCACTGGGTAAGCTTGATCCCCGTGGGAATCTTTATAATTGATCCGAATAAAAGTTAAATTAAATAAATGTTAGATAAAGTTCTGTTTAATTTTTACTGTACACGCGCAGCGGTCGACTGCCAGAGAATTCCTCGAGGTATTAAGTCCGCCCCTGTTCAATGTACACAGTGTAAAAAGAGTAAATAAATAAATAAAATTATTTTTTAGGCGAGAACTCGAGAAGTGAAGCCGTTTTTTTTGTTTGATTATTGTAAAAATTATGTACCTATTAAATGTTTTTTTTGTTTGATTATTGTAAAAATTATGTACCTATTAAATGTTTTTTTTGTTTGATTATTGTAAAAATTATGTACCTATTAAATGTTTTTTTTGTTTAATAGTGATAGTTTAGTGTTTATCTCTTCTGTCCTCAGTAAACCTACTATCGCTTTACTGAGCGAATCCTGACTTACTTCGACGGGACTAGGATACGTTTTATACTTTGAAATTGTTTATTACGAAGAAAACTGGACACTGGCAGAATGTGTCATTTACTTCAATGCCGTATATGAAGAAAACAAATAAACGGAAAGTAGCATTTGCGTGATTCGCGATCAGACAAACAGACAAGAATAGAAAAAAAAATGTTGTTTTAGTTTCGGTATCATTTGTACCTTATACCGAAAAGACTTCAAAAATATTAAATGCAACAGACACGGATTGTTATGATTTTATTGAAATAAAATTAAATGAAATTTACTTGCTGACCATAAGTACAAGATCTTTAAAAAATCTATCTACCATTTCTGGTGTAAAAATTTTGAAATATTGCGATGTATGTTGACATATACAAATTAGTTATGTTTGTGTCAATAATTTTATATTTTACATAATTATTGTATAGCTACATATAGATTTTATAAGATGTATAGATAAAAAATACTATCAAATAACCAACTTATGGTATGTTTATTAAAATGGTGCAACGGGCTATGATCGGAGTTTCATAGTTTATAGCGGGATAAAGTCTTAAACGAACAAATTGAACCAAAAAACTAACATATCTCACATGATCGACAACCGATGGATACAAGTCCTCGGAGACAACCGGATGCTCTCCAGCCAGACGGACTGACTACTGACGACTTGAACACTTCAAGTTTACCGGATGTGGCCGATTGAGAAGAACGGATTGAGAAGATTGCGTGAGATGAACAACCTACCCGAGTAGGCAGTGTAAATATGGATATTTATTCACACTGCTAGATAAATATATATACGATACATGAAACGAGTGGTAGCGACTACAGATCGGGTAATAAGCAAAATATACTACCTATATATTGAACAGTGGTAAGGACGCATATGGTAAACCAAACAAACAAATCAATGAACTTTTCAATCAATTTCAATCGCTCAACCTTAGGCGCTAACGATCCAAGTACCAGGACGACATGAAACGCTGGAGCCGTTTCACCGAACACACGCAGACGGGTGCAATGAACCCCGCAGGCGAGACGTCTAGGCTCTTGACCTTGGGCTGTGCTGTGGTAGGTGAATCTGACGACCCTCGATCGATAACACTTTTATATTTATGAAGTCCCGGTGGTAGTTCGGCCCTCGTAAGAAAAAGGCATAGTAACATTTTTAACGAAGGCATTTAAATAAGTAAACATTTATTGATAAATTAAAAATTAAAAGAGATTAAACAATGGTTTTTCTTTTTTTTTTTTCCAATACTTCAAGTTTCTCAGCTTGATTTTAAATTAATGAAAATTTTGTTAAATAATTTTACTTATGCCTTTACTCTAAAGAGGGCCGAGTTGTTTAAACAAGTCTTAAAACAATCCCAGATTGCTTGTTTTTTTCAAGTGCTTGATCTGTATTTAATGATCAATGAATAACTGAGAACAAGGACTCGAGGATTTTTTCCACGGGTGGGGCAAAAGCAAACAATATTATTCAGGGTGGAGCAAAGCAATCAGTTTTCTTATAATTTAAACAGAGGTAGTGTAATGCAGAGAGTCTGGTACTTATTCTTCAATATGCCCTTGTCAAGCGCCCCAACCTGCCCCACCGTGGCTTCGCTTATGACTGAAAACCTAAACGTACATGAAATAGAGTGTTTGATAGTTTGATTCCCGGGGAATTCTATAATTGGTCTGTTAAAAAGTACCCTAACTATTGATCCGGCAGAAAAGCTATAGCTTATGTCATATTTCAATAAAATCCGTCAAGTGGTTTCTGTGTGATCAGCGATCAGACAAAATTCCAAAAATTATATTACAGTGGAGTCCGTTTACTACGACTTTGCTTATAACGACCAACCGTTTTTAGCGACGTAGAAACAACTTCATGTTAGGTTTTCATACAAATTACTATGAAAGTACATCCGTTTAATACGACTCCGCTTTGAGCGACCAACCGCTTTAAGCGACGTAATTTATCAATAAATTGTCCGGTTAGAACGTTTTACATATTTACAACCAAAACATAAGTAATGAGCCGCTCCCGCACACCCCCACTTCCCTGCACAACGCTGATTTGACACGCGACAGTTTGTGTTTCGACAGTTATTGATGGGGTCGCAAAAATGTGTTCCTTGAATGTGTCGAAAGAGAGAATAACTGTGATGGTTGCAGCCAACACGAGTGGCACGTTTAAAAAAAATGGTAATACGAAACGCCCAAGATGTTTCAAAAATGTACGGTCATTGCCAGTAGATTATGAAAATACAATTTTTTTCGAATATCTAGAGGGGGGTAACTGCTCTCCCCTGCCCCCCGTTGGCGACGCCCTTGATCCTGCTTTTGGTTGACAATTGTCCAGCACATCCCTCATCAGTGACTTAAAAAGCGTAACTCTAGTTTTTCTGCCTCCCAACACAACTTCGGTATTGAAACCCATGGATCCAGGGATAATTCGAGCGTTGAAATCAAACTTTCGCAAAAACCTCGTTCTAAAAATTTGATTTATAAGATTATTTTCTTTTCACTGACAAATTATTCCTTACACATTCCTATAGCAGAATTATAATGAAAAACAAAATTATAATTATCAGTCCGTTTTGTGCGTCGTCCGGTTAGTACGACGTAATACCACCGGTCCCCTGCTCGTCGCTATATCCGGATTCTACTGTACAATGATTATTTTCGAAAAATATTTACTGTTTCGTTATGATTTTGTTATATGCATAGATAAAATCACCGTAATAACATGTTTACAAAAGAAAAGAAATATGTTTGTAACTAATTATACCAACGCTTCATTATGCTTAAGGTAATACGCATAAAGTAAGATGCGCATACGTATATGAAACGTATTCTCGGCTTTGGATCTGATCTAAATTAGTACCGCTTCAATCTTTGACGTACCCTTTATAATTTACGTTCTGTCAGTCGCTTTTGGAAAATTTCCATAAGTTACAAGTGTTAGAGTCAAAAAGTGTCGACCCTAGTTTCTCACGTTACATTGTGCGGCAGCACTGTATGTACTCGATGGTGCCGAGTTAGTCTTCATTTGACCGCTGTCACAATACCTCGCCTGTATAGAATATTACATTGTGCTAGTAAATGATTTGTAAACTTATGTGGTTTTATTAAGACTCTATTAGTCAGAAGTGAGATCAGAACTTTGCGCTCATCAATCTAATGAATTTATAGTGCAGTGAAGTTAGTGTTTTGTGACTATTATGCAGTTGTAGAACAAAGCACTACGATTGCGCAAGTACGCAGTTACCGGAGGAGACCCGTGTCGTGTCCACCCGATGCCCGATTGCGTCATCATCCGCGCAACCCAGTGTACCCCGATGTTTACATTATAAGTACCTGAGGACTTGGTGAGCCCGTTTCATGTTATTGTTCATAGGACTATTGCCTCTTTGTTTCATATTGTTCCTCTGTTATACTACATAGACATGTACAGTTGGAAGCGAATTAAACGCTGGGACACGAGATATTATTATAATTATAAAGTTATAGAGTGCTCATAGTGAACTCGTTAGTATTGTTATAATATATAGTAACTATATAGTTTAGTGTACTGTTAAAATGGGGCGGCACAAAAAGCAGAAACGTCCCAAGCGTGTTAGTTCCTCATCCTCGTCATCTTCCTCTGAAGATAATAACGTTCGGCGTAACCATAAGTGCAGATGGCGCGCCACTAAGGAGATCCGTTCCACAACGCCAACTATAGGGCACGTAGTTCGCTATCTCGGGCGCAATGATGCTATACCTGAGTTCGACCCGCAGACCTCCCCAGTATCTATAGACCACTGGGTGAGAAACATTGAATCCATCGCTACAATGTACGGGTGGGATGAGAGAACAATAATTTGTAATTGCACTGCAAAACTTCGTGGTTACGCTAAAGATTGGTACGAGCGTTTGGAGGATTATGATGTACCATGGGATGATTGGAAAGCCCGACTGACTAAAGCCTTCCCATTCACTAGAAACACATTGACCATGCTGCGTGCTTTGGTGAATGAAGTAAGGAAGGTAGATGAAGACCCAATCAAATTTTATTACGAAAAATTGGGCGTTGGAATGTCGTGCGGCTTGCCGGACAACGTAATCACAGAAGCGGTTATAGGTACAATCAGCGATAAAATGATTGAAGTCGGTGCTGTCTCGGCGGGCTGCCGGGATACCACAACATTACTAAACTACCTAGCGAGCATCTATCAAAGTAACGTCCAGTTTGAGACAAGGAAATCTAGTGACGTCTCAAGAAGAATTGAGGGCTCGTGTTTTGTGTGTGGGCAAAAGGGGCACAAAGCAAAAACCTGTAGAGCCAGGAAGGTGAGACTACAGACTGACACAACAACTAAACCCAAGAAGGACCGACGTTGTCATTTTTGTCATCGTGTTGGTCACGTGGAGGCAGACTGCTTTAAGAAACGTAATCAGTCTAAGAAATGTTCCTTCTGTGAGCTTCCGGGTCACACGGTTGATGAGTGTCGAAAGAAAAGGTGAGATGACAAAAAAGTAAAAAATATCATGACATTAGTCATCGATAAGGCCGATGCTAAATATCATAAACAAGTCGATGTAAATGGGAAAGAGTATACTGCTTACGTTGACTTCGGTAGTGCTTGCAACACAATTCGACAGTCGGCGCAGGAGGAGCTGGGCTCGAAACTGTACAAAGTAGGGAATAATGTTATCATCAAAGGATATGGAGGCTCCCTGACATCGCCCCTTGGAAGAATCAACGCACAGTTAAGAGTCGATGGAGTGGTCCGTGATACCTCTCTGTTGGTCGTTCCCGACAATATACAGAAGGTGGACGTTTTGGTGGGAGACGATCAAAAAGGCTGGGTGAAACACTTACCCAGAGTTCAACTTGGCCTTAACTCAACGGTATGTAAGGGAACTGGTAAAACACCGCTGGAATTGGTATGTGGTCTCCATCCACGACTATCTGGAGATTTAGTGGGAGCGATTGTTGTACCAGATTTACCAGCATTAAGAGCTGGGGCAGCAGTGAGGATGGAACGTAATTCCGAATATATGAAACGAAAGTTTGATGAAAGATGCACATTAATACCAGGTTGGGGACTTGGTGATGGTTGAGCGGAAACTTCGGAAGAGGGGTATAATGAGTGGAAAATTAGTTGACAGGTATGCTGGTCCGTACAAAGTAATTACAGTGTTACGACATGATCGCTACACAGTACGCTCATGTACCAAAGGTAGGCGAAGTTATCAGAATACCGTTGCCATTGATCGTATGAAGCCCTGGCATAATCAGGCACTTTCAGAAAGCGACGAGGAATCGCAGGAATAAATAATGAACATGAGAGACGTTGACGACCCGACGTTAGAAAGATTGCCTGCTCCGGCAGAGGTGTATACCTGCTCCGGCAGATGTGTATTGTTGATTGCCTGCTCCGGCAGATGTGTATACCTGCTCCGGCAGATGTGTATTGTTGATTGCCTGCTCCGGCAGATGTGTATACCTGCTCCGGCAGATGTGTATTGTTGATTGCCTACTCCGGCAGATGTGTATACCTGCTCCGGCAGATGTGTATTGTTGATTGCCTGCTCCGGCAGATGTGTGTACCTGCTCCGGCAGATGTGTATTGTTGATTGCCTGCTCCGGCAGATGTGTATACCTGCTCCGGCAGATGTGTATTGTGGATTGCCTGCTTCGGCAGATGTGTATACCTGCTCCGGCAGATGTGTATTGTTGATTGCCTACTCCGGCAGATGTGTATACCTGCTCCGGCAGATGTGTATTGTGGATTGCCTGCTTCGGCAGATGTGTATACCTGCTCCGGCAGATGTGTATTGTTGATTGCCTGCTCCGGCAGATGTGTATACCTGCTCCGGCAGATGTGTATTGTTGATTGCCTGCTCCGGCAGATGTGTATACCTGCTCCGGCAGATGTGTATTGTTGATTGCCTGCTCCGGCAGATGTGTATACCTGCTCCGGCAGATGTGTATTGTTGATTGCCTGCTCCGGCAGATGTGTATACCTGCTCCGGCAGATGTGTATTGTTGATTGCCTGCTCCGGCAGATGTGTATTGTGGATTGCCTGCTCCGGCAGATGTGTATACCTGCTCCGGCAGATGTGTATTGTTGATTGCCTGCTCCGGCAGATGTGTATACCTGCTCCGGCAGATGTGTATTGTTGATTGCCTGCTCCGGCAGATGTGTATACCTGCTCCGGCAGATGTGTATTGTTGATTGCCTGCTCCGGCAGATGTGTATACCTGCTCCGGCAGATGTGTATTGTGGATTGCCTGCTCCGGCAGATGTGTATACCTGCTCTGGCAGATGTGTATTGTTGATTGCCTGCTCCGGCAGATGTGTATACCTGCTCCGGCAGATGTGTAGTGTTGATTGCCTGCTCCGGCAGATGTGTGTGTGTTGTTGATTGCCTGCTCCGGCAGATGTTTATTATTGGTTACCTGCTACGGCAGATGTGTATTGCTGATTACACCTGCTCCAGCAGATGGTGACGAACTGATCCCTGCTGAACAGCATGTACATCCGCTGATGTACATCCTGTTCAGCAGACGTACATGAATAAATATTTATTTTGACAACTGCATGGTAGCGGTATCGTAGTGATCCCCGGATACCTACTTGCGGTGTATGACGAAGATGTCATACACCGAGGCAACCGCCTATGCTAATATAAGGGCTACACATGGACTCTGATGGGCATGCCGATGAGGACATCGTCAGTGTCAGGACAGCCGAACTGTTAGAGTCAAAAAGTGTCGACCCTAGTTTCTCACGTTACATTGTGCGGCAGCACTGTATGTACTCGATGGTGCCGAGTTAGTCTTCATTTGACCGCTGTCACAATACCTCGCCTGTATAGAATATTACATTGTGCTAGTAAATGATTTGTAAACTTATGTGGTTTTATTAAGACTCTATTACAAGACAGTTAATTTTTTAATTTTCCAATACTAAATAAATTGTATGTATGTACATATATTTGGCGACTGACATGTGCAGTGGGAAGTCTGTATTGATGTGTGAAAAGTTCGTTCCCGGTCAAAAAATAAATTTAATTACGACGTGGTAAATAGAATGATAAATACAAGTCAATGATTGCAATATATAAAAGGATAACTCGCAGAAGGCTACTGTAAAATGTACTGCATTCCCCACTTTATCCTATTCCCCCAATGTATGACTGAAGTGGATTAGCGGAAGCGGAATGACGCCTTTCCATACAAACGTATTCCCCCGTTATCTGCCTGAATTCTGGCAATAGGACAATTATTTTTTTAATATGTTACAGATATCTACCATGAGCATTTCCATGCGGTTTGATTTTTTTGATTGGTTATTATTACTTATATAGCCTGACCAAGACAATAAGAAACGTCGCCATGATGCGTAAAACTAATAGAACTAACATCTTCTACTGACAACACTAGCTATGAAAAAAGCGAATGTGGCGCCCCCATAGCAAGCTTTTTATTTTTCTGGTCAGGCTTTAGGAGCTAGGACCCTACAAAAACTGACTCGTTTACACGCTGTATAAAAGTCCCGTGTGCAAATTTAACAACTCTTATTTAAAAAAAACGACAATTAATGTAAATCAGAAACGAAAATAGATCCATTTTTCTAGGAGGAAACAGGGGAATACGAAAGCTCAATTTTATCGATTTTTTATAGTTATTATCAGCTCGATGTGCAACTGTCTCTACCCTTGCTCGCTGCCACAACACCAACAAATTGTAACCATGCATTTTGAAATCAGCTGCTGCCCAACCTCCTCTCTTAAGTTCGAAGATGAGCCAAATGGGTTCAGTAGTTCCAATATTATGACGATGTAAAGGGGTTGGGACATTTTTATATGGAGTCTGGCATACCTACTTTCCGCCATTTTGAAAAATTCGCGATTTCGCGGTCGTCAACCAAACCTTAATAAAACGATAGAAGACGTCAAAACAAACACAAAAATGTCCTTATGTGTAATCTCCTAAAACGTCTTTGAACTAAGATAACCAAGGTCAAAGTTATGACTCAATATTATGTCGGTTTCTAGAAGTTTTGGCAATTTTTACTTTAGAACATTTACGATTTATTTTTATGTCTTCTGCCGATCTGTCACATCTGATTTGAGCGTTGGAATGACACGTTTCGAAAAATACGAAACTTCTTTAAACCGAATAAATCAAAGGCGATATAACAACTGTACTTTTTTATGTCTAAATTAAATGTAATAGATCCACAGAAGACATCAAACAAAAAATGTTCTCGGGTAAAAACTTCTAAAACGACTAGAAACCGAGATAATTAATATTAAAAATTATAACTTTGACTTTGATTATCTCAGCTCAAAGACATTTTAGGGGTTTTTACCTAAGAACATTTTTTGTTTGTTTCGATGTCTGCTATCGATTTAGGTACGTTACACTATTTTCAAAATAGCGTAAAATTGGTATGCCACTTAGTTCACATGCCCTTTATGAAATATCTGAAAGACAAATTACAACGTGTATTCACACAAACAATAATTTCATAGGATAGGACTCGTAAAGCTCTACAATTTTTATCTAAACACTTTTTTTCTCTAAAACGGAAAATAGCGAAGACTATAATACGTTCCAATTCAACTTGTCCAAAATGTAAACACATTTCACTCTCGATGAATTATTTTATGGATATGTAAACAATTATCACCTCACTATTAATTTAATTTAAGGTCGTGTCAGTTACCTCAGACCGCCATGTTTGTTTATTATTTGGACAAATTCGATTGGAACGACCTTTTTAAAATTCCACTGAGTATCGGTTATTTGTATCACACTTTCAAGAGTAGGCTTTTTATACACGTGTCTCCATTGTTTACGTTTGTCGTGTGTTTTGTTTCAGGTTATACGCAGTTAACGAGACGCCTTGTAACGCGAAACGTTATCTTATCTATGTATTGCCGAAGACAATATAATCACTTGATATTGCCTTGTATGTCACTTGTATCATCAAGCGACAGAATTAATTTAACATCAAAAAACATCGATGTCAGTCTATTTACCCTATGTTTATAAAAGTTTACGAGCCATAGGCAATGACATATGCTTTGTATGTATACACGTCAAAACATATAGGTTTTCTTTTTTTTTGGAAAATGTACAGCGTCATAATTTTGACGCGAATCCATAGATTGTATTATAAAGTGTGTAACTACTTTCTTTTGCTGTTTCCGTTTCACCAATCAAGTTGTAGGAACCCGCCGGCCGAAGCCAACTAGATCGACATCTATAGTCGGAATTATAATTCGATTCCACATTTGACATTAGCTACTGTCATTTTGTAAAATAATGATACCACATATAATAGTGTAGTGATGAACACAAAAATCGATAAACAATCGCGATTTATGTTTATGTAATCATAATATTGGTGTGCCAATTAAAGACTAAATTATTGATTTTTATTTAAATAAATACATAATTATTCATAACAATTATTTATTAATTAGTAACCGCTGCTTTATTTTATAAAAAGTTAATATTTTTGTTTTTTTTTTATATTAAAAACAAAACTTATAATAAAAGAGCCTAGATAGTTTTCTGTATTGGCAACCCGTGCGCGCTCGTGCAGCTATCGCCATTTTGTTTATCTTGTCATTCGGCTTCATTCTCCTAGTCTGACTGCACGAATATCTCGTTTCATTGCGAATCGATATTTTGTTATTTTGTTGGGTTTTTGTTAAAGTTTTGTTACGTTGTGTTTGTTGTTACGTTTATAGTTTTTTGTGAACTTTGAGTGAATCTATTTGTTTTGGTTTTCCATCAAAATGGATCCTCCGCCAAGTACATCACAAAAAGACGTGGATGTTTTCTTGTCTCCAAGAAAAAAACGTCCACGAAAAGCTTTCACTGTTACTGAAAAAGTAATGATCCGCAACGCATATAAGTACGTGAAAAATGAAACTTCTGCGCAATTGGAGGCCTTATTTACATTCTCCGCAATACGACGAATAGTTCATCAGTTCTTTTACCGAAATGAACCTCCAACCATTGCAAAGGTTAGTCAATCAGTCAGACAGTATTATTTTATACCTACATCTTTTATATATAAGTAATGATTCCAAACTATTATAAAATTTACTATTTCAGATTTTACAAGTGATGAACGATGATCCAGAAATGCCCAAGGTTTCCAAAGACACCCTCAGAAAAATTTTGAAGCATCTTAATTTTAAATTTGTTGCACGGTCACGCAAGAGCACACTTATTGATCGAAATGATATAATAACATGGCGCCAGCGTTACTTGCGATCTATATGTCAGTTTCGACGAGAAGGGAGACATATATATTATCAAGATGAAACTTGGGTTAACGCAGGTAAGGCTAACATTTTGAATTAATATACATTTACATTAAATTTAATAGTAATATTGAATGTTCATGTACTATATGTGATTTAAGGTGATACTGTAAAAAAACTTGGGTGGACAAGCAAGTCACATCATCTCGGCAAGCGTTTTTGGAGGGACTGACCACTGGATTAAAAAACCCATCTGGAAAAGGCAAACGTCTCATAATTAGCCATATAGGTAGTGAAGAAGGCTTCCTGGAAGAGGGGCTCATGATTTTTGAAGCAAAGAAAAATTGTGAATGAATGCAGTTTGTTTTGAGGAGTGGTTCGCTGGAGTCTTACCAAAATTAAGACCAAACTCAATTGTGGTGATGGATAATGCACCTTACCACTCCCGAAAATTGGAAACGGCACCAAAAATGAGCTGGAAAAAAGCTGCCATTCAAGACTGGCTTTTAAATAAAAATATTCATTACGAACCAGATATGTTTAAAGCTACGCTTTTAGAACTGATTCCACATAACGAGTCTTTTAATAAGTACGCTGTAGACGAAATGGCAGCACAACATGGGATCACGGTTTTAAGACTGCCCCCTTACCATTGCGAGCTGAACCCTATCGAATTGATATGGGCTCAGGTAAAGGGGCATGTAGCTCAAAATAATAAAACCTTCAAATTGACAGACGTGAGAAATTTATTTGAGGAAGGCATTCAAAAAATTACGGCCACCGAATGGTCTAAATGCGTATCCCATGTTGTCAAAGAAGAGGAAAAAATGAGTAGGCTAGATATGTTAATTGACAATATCACAGACACATTTATAATAAATGTTACAGAAAGTGACAGCGATAGCGATAGCGATGACGGCGACGATTTATAAAATAAAATATTACCATAATACATGTATTTGTTTTATTTCTCATGTTCCTTCATGATCACATTTATTTATTTATTTCACACACAATTATTAAAGAAAACTCTCAGATCCGTAATAAAATTAATCGTCATAACTAAATTATCCGTTCACAAATATTTAATTTCCTGATATACTTAGTTTACGAGAATAAAATTATAAACGAGAAGAATCGATCCGGAAATATTCCATTTCCGTATCGAATAATTTCGCAACGTTACTATTTAGTACTTGTCATAACGTTGCAACACTGAAATTGTCAAATCTGGAATCGAATTAAAATTCCGACTATAGTTGGTCATGACGTCTTACGTCTTTCTTTATATATCTTTATCTGTTTTTCTAAATCTTGTCTTACACATAAAATATAAAGTGTTGTACCTGAATGTGGACTTTTACTGAGAGGAGGCCCGAGTGTTCACACTCAATAAACCACAGCACTTTACTGGTGACCCCGAAGAACTGAAGAAAGAGCATTAAAAACTAAACAGTTGAATGTACGGATGGTAAAACGAAAAACGAGAGAAAAAATAATAATGGCAGACGTAAAGAATAAAACGACGTAAAACGTCATGACCAACTAGATGTCGATCTAGTTGGCTTCGGCCGGGTGTGTTCCTACAAAGCATTCGAACAAGTACAAACTCCTTTGCGGCTCAAACGGCTCCTTTGTGGAACAAACTTATCCATTCAGTTCAGAGCAACGGAAATCAACTTTAAGATAGCCGTAAATAACTCGTTTACGAACGCAAAAAGTTTGTAATCATAAACATAAAATACATACAAGAAACATACAAAGCGCCAGTGCAAAAACCCGGTATATATTTCATGACACTCCATGACTACACTGGGAATGTAGCCAAAAGCAAACAGACGTCATAGTGAGAGCACAGCTATTCATAGATTATATCTTATACATTCACTAGTCTATGGAGGCCTGGTACTTCTTGGAAATTTGGTGATTTTATATATACTAGTGGGCGGACGAGCAAGCGGTCCCACGTGGTGGTAAGTGTTACCGCCGCCCATGGACACCTGCAACACCAGGGGGCATGCGGGCGCGCCGCCGACCTTGCTCTCCTATTCACATTCTATTCACAGCTCTCTTGAAGAACCCCATATCGTAACTTAATGGAAAGACCTTTTGAGGCAGTTCGTTCCACAGCCTACGGGTATTTATCTATTATCTTATACAATCGCAATTAGCACATCGGTCGAGTTTTCTACGTACAATTTTAAAGTTAAAACAATTTAATAAGCATCTCGTCAATGTCCAGACCCGTCGAAGTAAGTTCGAGGTCTTACTAAAATGATAGTAGGTTTACTGAGCACAGAAGAATTGGAATGCTTATTAGAAGATCACACGGAAAAGGCAGTCCTGAATTTGATTAAGCACAAGCATTAGGCAGTTTGAAGTTTAATAAACTATCACTATTGAAACGACAAAACTCACAATACACAACTTTAACGATAATCTCGCCAAAAAACGTAGTCATAATTGTTGACACATCAACTGATTGACATCGGCAATAGCGATTGAAAGCGAATGCGGTGAATTCATTTGCCGTTCATCACACGCGATTGGACCAGCCCTTAAATCAATGATGATCACGAGCTGCGTAAACCCAGCCGAAACATTCGGTAAAACAAATAAGGTAAACCATATGCTAAGACTAGGGCTGTCACACCTCCGGGTTTGACCCGTTTGAAGGATGCCTGTACGGGCTACGGCTAAGTATCGTCCACGCTAATCTCCAAATTAAGCTACTTCGATCGCACGAGACAAACAGGGGGATCAAACGTCGAATTTCAGGATAAAAATATTTCACTTTTTGAATAATCGGTGATACCCGATATATGGAGCTCCGTTTTTTTTTTTGCTTTATTTTCGGAATGACTAAATTTTTGTGGCCCTAATGGCCTTTCAAGAGTCACCGGATTTGGAGGGTTTGGAGTATTTTAATGTTGGAGAGGACTGCGTGTGCAAAGACAACGCTAGCGAAGGTAATAAGTCATGATGAGACGTACGCACGTTTTGTACAAAATGTCAGCTTATTTCTAAGCGATATTTTACTTCTCCCGCCTGAGAGAGTTGAGGCGACCGAGTACAAAGGCGGTTCGGTTTCGGACAGTTTTTATGTGTTCTCGGAAGGTCAGCCGATGGTGTTGGGTGACTCCAAGATAGTTGGTCTTCCTAGCCCAAGGAATAGTTTCACCGAAAAGAGATATGAAAAGAGATATCGGGTGTGTATAGAGCTCCGAACAAAGGAAAGTCAAAGTAGGATTGCAGCACTTCGTTCGTTCAAATTTCTATCAGGCCTGAAACTTAAACCCTGGTCGTAAAATCAGAGTAGACCCCCCGATTGCACTCGCGGGTCGATAGCTTGTCTATGACCCGACTCCCCCTCGGTAATCAACTAATCACGTAATGTATAAACTGTGTATACTACAGCTAACGAGGTCAACACTCCAATATCAGCGAACGTGTCATTAAACACATCGTGTGTTATCTATACGTGTTCGTTTTACGACAACTGTAATAGGAATCAACTGGTTATACGAGTAGTTCTTGCGCGTCAGCACTTGTGAATTTTGTCCGTGTATGCGAAAAGTAGTCACGTTGTTTATACAGCCGTGCTCCGCAAACTTTTTCAACTTGCGGCACATTCTTATCAAAATTTGGTGGCACACCTCAATATAATCAAAAGTATAGTATAAAAAATAATAATAATACTTGTATTCTACTAATAGAAAAAAATCTCTGAGCAAGTAAAGAAGTGTGTAAAACCGCTGGAAATTTGTCACTCTCGTGCCCTTAGTTACACATACCCTCCTGGATAATACAGGTTACGCCGCGGCACACCGTTTGCAGGTCACTGGTATACAGCTTGTGCTGAGACAGATGCCTTTTTGACACACATGGAAACGCGCAGTTTTATTACTTTGATTGTACTTGTATCAGCCTATAAGGTCCCACTGCAGGGTAGTGTCACTGGGTGGTTTCGGCCCGTGAGAGTCCAGTGCCGATTGGTGGATAATAATGATTTATTTATTTGCTCAAGAATACAGGTCTTATGACAAGTTAGATCAGTTTTTACACATTTAGCTAAATGTGTAAGATCTAGATGTTTAGCTATAAATAAACCCATTTCAAAAATATAAAGGGATGGACGTGGTAAAATCCTTAGATACTTGAAAAGTGGTTTACAGCTATCCATAGATCCAGCCCCGTACAAATGATCTGACACTTTTTTTTGTGCTCTAAAAGAGAACCAGCTGAATAAACTCTAATTAAACACTGAAACCAGCATAGCTGAACCAGAATTTCCCCATAGAATTATGCCATATATCAAAGAATTGACGAAATATATCCATGATAAGCAGAGATGTCCGCCTTGGCACCTGCCCACGTGACTACAATCTGATACAAGTAGTCGTTGGAAGGTTATTTGTCATCGAGACATCTGTACTAGTTTTGTTTGACTAGCGATCGCGTGACTTTAGCCGCGGGCAAAGAAATAAACATGCCAATTACACGCTCTAGTCTAATTTGGCGTTACATTTTGTGATTTTGCATAAAAAAAAGTTTTTAAGCAAATGATGGGTTGCTAAAAAGGAACGGTTTGTATTTAAGCCAGCCGCAAAAAGAATACTATTAATAATAGTGGCGGTTCCTGGGAGAGGTCTATATCCAGCTGTGGAGAAACATAAGCTGATGGTATTCTTATTCACACGAAAAAATAACTAAATTTGATTCTAATTAAATACAAAAGTGAAAGTATCAAGCTTATAGAGTACGCTACAAATTTAATTCAAAATATTGTCATGTAATTTCAAATATATTTTGTACCACATTGCGATGGTCATTCTATGGAGCACGTGACCCACAAAATACGAGTACAATCCACAGACTAAATTAGATCAAATTGATCTTAGTCCAAGCTGCGTCCGTTAACATGAAATGTTTTTTTCTCGGAGTAGCTATATTCTTGTGGCCCTAATGGCCTTTCAAGAGTCACCGTACATGTATGGTTTAGGGCGAGCGCAGCAAACTTCAGCCAGGAGGAAAGGTGTGTGCAGCAACGAGACTAAGCCATCCCTCAGATGGCGAGTAGGTGAGAAGCGCCCAGGCACGTGCCGATACCCGGTAAAAGTGTTGGCTGAAGGCCGGTGTGTAGCGAGGGGGACGTCCTTGTCTCCACCGGCGGGGACGGTATGTATGTGTAGGCTGTGAGTGTAGTGTAAGAATCGCATTGGCAGCAATAATTGGGTCGTTGGCGTCGTCTAGGATGTGCCGAGGCAGAGGACAACGATGACGGTAAGGGGGATTTAAAAAACAGTGATTGCTATATAAAGTACAAATTATATATAGTCCAAAACATGTTTTTGGAAATTTTGTCTGCCTGTCTGGAAGAGCATAACAGAGTAATAACAAAGCTGTGGTAGCAGCTTTGTTATTCCTTAGTAGACTTTTACGAAACCCACCGAAGAGCAGGGATGGTGATTTCTTTAGTCTTTAGAGACATCACACACAGTTCTTATTATTTTCAATTAATTATTTTATGTTTTAATACATTAAGTCTTATACGTTCACCGCTTAGTCTACCACCTCTCAGAGCATAGACCGCATCTAATAAAGCAATAATAAACGGTCGTTATCCAATTGCGGCAAATTGGCAGATATTTTTAGCTTTCTTCGCCTCTTGTAGTATACAGATTTGTCCCTTTGTCCTGTTTGGATATGTACATAGACAAAAATGATGTTTTTTTTATTAAAGATGGCAGAATTTTGCTAAATAGTAATTGATTACTGTCTTTTGTATACAATAACCACAGCTCTTTTATGGCACACTGTTTGACATAAGCATCCTCATGCAGGAGACAATGCCTATAGCCTTAAAACGGCACAAAGTTGGCAAGTCCACTCTTTTAGAGGTAGTGTGTTCCTCGAGGCGAAGATTTCTTCAAAAAAAGGGAGTGTGGTAATAAAACCATTGTGGAAGGCAAAATGGTGAAATTTTTATATTGATGACCTGGAACTTATTTCAATCACTGGAAAAAACATCTATTTCTTTGGAGTTTAGTGGTTTTTCTCAGATTAATCCATCCAAATTTACATCCAATAAAAATCCAAATTTACAACTTGTCTTAAATCTATACATCACAGGTATAATAAAATGGTAAGAAAGCCGTGTTTGCACAATTAATATATGTATTTTGAAAAAAATATTGCAATGTTAGAGCCCAAAACAATTTTTCATCATGCATAAACCACTGGATGGATTTTAATGAAACTTTGCATAGATAAAACTAGTGCTGGGTTAAAATTTAGGATACATTTCATCCAGATCAATTATAAAGTTTCCACACACACACAAGTTCAAGCTAACCGCACACATATTCGAATGTCTACATGCAAGAAGTCACTGGGGTACTGCTTAAATATAATTACAGAATCGGACCAGACCACTCTAAACTAATATAGAATGACAAACAGAAGGCAACTTTTTTGTCAACAAGGTGCCTGTTAGTCACAAAAATATTGTCAATTGTTTAGAATTTCTATATTAGTTGTTTGCCGTGACTTCACTTGCTTCACTTCTAATTGTTTATTGTTAATGTGAATTTGAAGAAAGTTGATACAACCAGAGATTGTGTGATAGTGAGCCTTGGGAGATCTAACTAGCAAAATGACATTTATGGCATCTTAAAAAAGTATGTGTATATTAAAGACTAGCGACCCGCCCTCGCTTCGCTTCGGTTTATAAGTCAAAATAAAATTAAATTAGTCTCAAAATTTCAAAATAAAATATAGCCTATATTAGACACGGATGGTGTAGCTTCCTATTAAGATTTTTTGAAATTGGTTCAGTAATTCCACAGATTACCCCCAACATACCTACAAACACACAATTATACCTCTTTATTATAATAGTACAGATTTTATACTACAGAGTATAGAAGTATAGATATAGATATGTTAAAAAATATATATAAAAAATGCAATATTACATATTTATTAAAGTAATTAGTGCCAGCAAGTTGTACTCCTCGCAATGACAATCATAGCATACCCTATCACCAGCCTATGTCTCTCCACTGCTCAATAAGAATTTGAGGAGGGGAGGGTGCATGCTGCAATCCAACAGCCGCTGGGCCCACTCGACTCGATTTCCCACTGTATCATATTCCCGAATGTGTATACATGTTTAGGTATTGAGTAAAATATGCTAGAGCCCATTCCCCTTTCCCCAACCCTTTCTCCAAATCCATTCTTACACCAACAAAGGTGCATCTGGGGCTGTCAAAGTTTGTCATTCTGGTCATTCTGTCACCATGGGTGACAGTATCCACTTACCAGTGGGTGGCCACTGCATATAATCCTTGGCTTCTCATCCAGGTACATGGAGATACAATAATACACTATTTGCTAAACTGCAATATAACTGCTCAATGCTGCCTCTATAAATGTGTGCAATTTCTATAGAATTAAGTTTCTGGCTATATTCTGCTAGTTGAAAAGGCCTATATCCAGCAGTGGGTAATGTGGGGATACCTACATTATCTTTTTAAAAATGTTCGTAATAGTCCCAATAAGGTTTTTAGGGAAAGAAAAATTGGAAAAGTTGCCCCGAAAATTGGAAAATTCGGGAAAAACTGAAAAATTGCCTTTTTCTATGGGATTTTTGTATGAACTTATTGAAATTATTGTATTATTGAAATTTGGACAGGAGAACGTCTGTCGGGTCAGCTGGTTTATTATAAAAATCAAAATGAATAATGTAATCCATAATGTAAATGGGATCAAATTTAAAAAAGTAAATTAATTACTATGAACAAAAGGATTTTATAAATAATTTAAGGGTTTACAAGTCTAATAAATAGCATTAAAAAAAACTGTAATTTATTAGAGGACTGTATAGATTAAGTTTATAAAAAATTACAGAGCTCAAAAAATGTTTGAACGTTTTATTTGTTTACAAACAAACATTCAACCAATCAATAGGTAAAAGTACCAGGGCCACAGAATCACGTAAGTGCGCTTTATTTACAAAAGCTATAACTCGGCCGAATGCGGAACACCGCTGATAAGAATGTTAGCCGAAATCACAACACCAATTTCAAATAGCCGGTTAATTTCAGAGCATCGTAATCTAAGCGTTGATTATCAACTTTTATGACGCAAAAGTCTATAATATTATTTCCTTATTTGACCTCGAGATTGTCGATTCATCAATTACGATACATTTTACTCATTATCTCATAATCGTTTATTGATAAATACAACAGCTGTTAAAACGTGCTACATAAATACGTACTTTTAGAATAAATAACAAACTGCGTATTGTTATCTACAAAAGATCTTTGAACAATATAAACGTAAAAAAGCGATTTTCACGCCAGAAGTCGATATCCTTGATTAAAAGCAAAACAAGTTAAATTTGCTTCGGGTTTTGGTCACGCATCTTTGTTTTCATTCCAATACGTGCATGTTTACGCTAACACTCACCGCTTAAATCTTCGATGGTGTTAAGTTTTCGAGTAGCCATCTTCGCGTAAAACACAAACACAAAACACGTTAATATCGGTTATTCTAATTAATTTTCACTTTTAGAGAATAATTCGCGAGATTTTTTTATGCGTAGTTAACAGCACACCAAAGAGGACGTCAACGAACAATACTCTTCGTTTTCTGTTTTGTTTGTTGCAATGACAGCAAAAGCCGCGTAGCAAGCGAAATATCGCTTGATCCGTCTTGACCAATAGAAAAGTTTTATGTAGCGGAATTGTACTCTGATTGGCCAGTCATGCTCATTTATAAACACGAAGTTGGATTGCCATAAATAAAAACAAAAATTCCATTTCTTTGGCATAGATAATTATTTAGAAAAAACATGGCGCGCTGTAATGAAAGTTGTACCGCTAATGTTAATAATGCTAATGAATTTTCTAAGTACAATCTTTTAAAATATCACTGAATAAAGAAGCAATCTAAATGTGCAAACTCACTCGGCTTCGTTGGTAGGAAGTGGTATTTTAAACTGACAAATGTTATTAATAATGGCCAAGTCATACTTAGAAATATTTAAAGATATAGTAGTTAAATTCGTAGAAATACATCACAGAAATACGTAGAAATACACACATACACAGTTTCTATATTACCTTTCGAATTTCAAAGTCAATATAAACTTACTGATCGGTTAATAGTGATTTGTTTCACAAATTTATTAAACTGCAAATGCACTGCTAGATAACTCACATCATCACTATATGCTTATATTATAATATAAATTATAAATCTATAATCAGCAGACCAATAAACATTCTGCTGAGAATGTATATATTTTCTGCTTTTAAACGCGTAGAAATGCTAAGTGTTTATTAGTTGTTTACTGATCAGAAACATACTCGTACAATTACCTACTTCCGAATTTTTAAAACTTTCGGTTCAGTCATCAACTCATCACTTATATTATAAATTACTAGCAAAACCCCGCAGACGTTGTACTGCCATAGAAGTTGATGTGCTGCAGCGCCATCTAGTAGCGAGTTATAACAAAGTCGATAGCTCGAAAATATTCTCTGTGCTCAAATACATAGGTATACTAATTTTCATGGCGATCGGTTGAACGGTATAGAAGTTTTGTTGTGCTACAGCGCTATCTAGTGGCGAGTTACAACAAAGAAAGTCGATAGCATAAACACCTTCTCCATGAAAAAGTAATATGTGCCAACTTTCACAGTGATCGGTCAAACGGTGTCGAAGTCTATTAACATCAGATTTATCAACATCCTCTTTTATTTTTAAAGATTTGTTAAATATTACATATTTAATTTAGATGTAAATTATGTGTATTTGTAAATTTCACGCTATATCTTGTATATTAATCATTAATGTAATTTATCTGTAATTTATATAAGTACAAATATTTATGTTTTACACCGCCATTCAATTTATTTGGATTTTTTTCGGATTGTTATCAATATTCATGCTAACCATGCTAGTACAATCTTTAAGCTTCTCGCATGTATGTCTATTTCTTGCATAAACCATAGACATTTATTCGCGCTCCTGTCACTTAGTATCACTAGCTTATCTTTATCATATAGCTATCGTAGATACTTACTTTTTATTGGTCTTTTTATTATATCCAAAATATCTAAACGTAACATCGCAATGAGCGTAAAAAGGGGAGACGATGAGAATTCATTATCCAAAGACTTGAACGAGCCTGAAAGTCCGCGGTGAGTTGGATATTTGTGTAATTTGTATAGAAGAAACACTTGTGTGACAGCTGATTTTAAGCGGTAAAGTCAAAAGGCGCCAAAGATCTGGAACGTGTCATCTTCTATTTTTCATATTTTATATACGAAATATTGAAAAAAATTGTTTCTTTTATAGGAAATATATGCGTTCAGAGACTGTGCCTCGTAAAAGTTGGAGTTTAACAGACCGCAGAACTGACCAAGACGTAAGTTACGTGTTATTATTCCCGCTCTTTTTCCTGCTTTCTTTCGTTAGTAATTGCACTTAAACCTTTTTAATTTCGCATTTATTACTGCAAAAGTTTTTAAAACACCTTTTATTTGTGTTTTTAAGTCAACAGTAGCCAAGAATGGTGAATTATTTGCCATAAAATCAATTTATAAGTTATGCCCTTTTGATGTTAGTATCACGAATGTTTTAATGCATTTAGAACTTAAGTGCAGTGATGACACTCGCACCGGGCACGTAAAAGACTAGACTAGGAACTAGCCTTTTATGCGCCCGGTGTGAGCTTCTATAACTGCGCCCCTGAAAAATGTTCTAATCTTACCCGGCTCTGACAATAAAATGGACAGTATAAAAAAAATCTATCATCCAAAACCTAAATTTTTGTTTAAGTATAGGTACTTGGTAGAATTTTGAATAAGTATATATAAATTAGGTAAAAAAAACGTTTATTTGAATATATTTGTCAAAATACACAATAATACAATACACAAATGACCCAAGACAAATCATAAGCGCAAACAAACAAAAAAAAACAAATATATTTTTAAAGATTTACTTTAAGTGCTTTCCTCATAGGGAAGTCCTTGATTACATTTTCATATGACAGGAGCCATGCTCTCGACACGCAATGTTACCATTTACAAGTCTATTATCATTAATGTTATTTGCTTGTAAGAAAAATATATTATATCAGCTGTGCATACTGCTGATAGTAGGGTGCGTATACATCCATATTATGTGATAAATAATAGCTATTGTATGTATGCTACTAACTACCATGTATCACCCAAAACTTGGTCCTGCTCTGATCATTTCTGCGCTCTGTGCCTGGGCACCGCCCTAGTTACGGCACTGCTTAAATATGACCTTTATAATACATGGAATGTTGTAAGAACAATATTTTGGGAGGTTATTTTAATGTTGATCAATGATAGCCTATGGGTACTACTATTAGCGTTTCAACCGCTTTTATTAGCGGGGCTAATAAACGTGTTGAAGGAGATTATTAATATTCAATGTAATTAGACAAAACACAAGGTGAACTAGGACCTCTGTCCACTTGGCTCCCATGGCAGGATCCCTTAACTTGGAAGTGATTCTATGAGAATGGATTATATAACACTTGCAAGTTCACTTGGATCCTTCGTACACATTGTTTGTTGTTGATACATAGTAGTCAATTACAAGCCTGGGACAAATTGTTTTAGTGATAATACCACCATTTTTATTTTTAATTACTTGTATTTTATATTTCTCAATGTTTTGGGTGTATAATAAAGTATATCTTATTTATCTAACATATGTATCCACGAATCTGCACTGGGCCCGCATGGTGGGACATTATAGGCTGATTTTTGGCTGATAGGCTGATGTCTTCTAGGTGTTACGAGAGATGGGTGTCAGCTTCTTAGAACCCGATAACACAGATCTTCAAAATGATACTGATGCTTCTACTAACCTGGTAAGTGTTATTAATACTTTTAATACAGGAGTGTGCATCTCATAAGCAACAGCACAGAGCTTACTATTTAACCAGCTCCTCACATTTTCCACTTGTATACTCTCACTACCTCATCACGTGTGGTTAATTCACACTTCGGCAAGGAGTCGCTGCATACAGTGTGGTCGTCAAGGACACTTTTCTCAACAGTTGTGAAATGAACTGTCTTCTTTTTCTTTTTCTTCTCTTTTCCACAATTAGTCGATCACGTCGACCATTTTGTGTGGGACCCCTTCCTCGTACGTGAACCCTATTGGGCCACCCCAGTTACTTCTAGAAGTCTATTACTCTTCTGGGCTTGTTACATGCTTCCAACATGCTTTCTGCTACGTTACGACATGGGATTTTTCAAGAAAACTGTGAATAGGATTTTACAAGTCTGTTTTACATACTCCATGGTGTGGCAGGTTTCCATGGGCGTTATCGGGACCGCATGGCCATTTGACACATTCACCATAGAAAAAAACTTTTTATAAAGTTTCAAAACTAATCCATGACACTGATTTGATATTAACCTAGCTTCTACACTTGGAGTAAGTTGGAGTGCTTATCATAATTTTGAAACTGAACGGATTCAGCTCATCTTCAAACTTAACCGACATATGCTATTTTTTTGGACAAATGTCATTATTTTTGGTTCAGTAATGTGCCCTAACAGTTTTTCTACAAATTTTGTTATTCAATAGAAAATCGTTGTCTATTTATCCTTGAAATATCCCTTACGCTGATTGAAATGTCTATGAGTGATATGTAATCATATACAAGAACTTTGATTGATTTGGAATTTTTTACAAATTCCAATATGTATTCCCAAATTTTAATTTCCAGCTGAAACCAAATCTAAAAAGGAAACATGACATAGAGAATGTGAACCCTAATGTGAACTGTGGGCCGGCCGGTGGGAAACTCGGTCCAAAAAGCCCTCGCGGCAAACACAGCCCCACCCCGGGCCCCGCAAGGGTTCGGAGTCCACCCAGCGGGGAGAAGTGTAAGTATACAATAGAATAATTTATTTCAGATGTCCAAAAAAAATTCGAATTTAGATATTACAATTCGTTTTGATCAGAATTTGTTTCAAATTAAATATCACAACCTACTTACAACTTTAATATATTTATTACCTACTTGTATTTGGATTATAAGGTCATACAAATTACAAATCGATACCAATATAATAAAGAGAGAGTGCGAATTTTGTGAGTTTGTGTGTATGTGGAGGGTAATCTCCCGAACCACTGCATCTATATGAAAAATTTCACCATTTGAAGGGTACATTATTCCAGATGGACATAGGCTATATATTATGTGCAAAAAACATTGCTAGTCTATATCTATACTAATATAATAAAGAGGTAAAATTGTGTGTTTGTTTGTGGGTATGTTGGGGTTAATCTCTGGAGCTACTGAACCGATTTCAAAAATTCTTTCACAAATAGGAAGCTACATTATCCGTGCCTAATATAGGCTATATTTTATTTTGAAATTTTGAAAAAATAAAAAAACTTATAACCGAAGCGAGGGCGGGTCGCTAGTATAGTATAAAATGTTTTAATATCTCAATCGTTTAAAATATATCTATATGTATTTTTTGAGGGTTTCTGTGGGTGACTACATAGTAATTTAAAAATTGTGTTCTTTTCTTTTGGCCACAGACATAAAAGAAAAAAAGGATTTTTTTTTATTAAATTAAAAATAAATATTTGTTGATTAATTTCCTCCCGTGTGCCTAACACGTTACATTGTTGATACCTACTGACGCATACTCACTAATAGAACCACGGCCCCCACGTAAATCATCCAAAGTGATTATTGACACATTTCACCAGTGTTTTAAAGTTTGTTTATGGTACCACTACTCTGGAAATGTCTGTGGTTTTCGATGTTTTACCAATTAAATTTCTGCCTTATACAAGGTTTTGACTTTATTTCTTTAGCGGGATGTCAAATATAGATATATAGAAGCCGCGTTAACGATTAAAAAAAATCGTCAATTTTAAGTTTAGATTAATTACGTAGGGGCCGTTAATAGTACATTACTGTCTAGGCCCGAAATAAAACAATTGACGGCCGAGTACTATTGGAAGGACGAGGCGAAGCCGAGTCCTTACGAAGTGATTTTAAAAGGACGAGACCAAGCCTTGATATTTAGGTTGAAATAAAAACGTGAACTTCGAGAAAATGCAAGAAGCGTATATTTCGTTGACACAAGCTTACATCTACACAGTGTTGCCAACTTAACATATATCGAATTATACCAACACGATGTCCAACAATATGGTTGCGTTCTCAATTCCCAACAAAGCAGAGTCCTTTTAAAATAAACGAGGGCGTTAATTGCTATTTCGGCCGAGACTTGTATAGTACTTTTCTCTAATTTGCGAGGAAACAATAAACAAATTAATTCAAGAAACATAAGTTTCATTCCTTCCAGTTCCACTGCGCGCAGACTTTGTTCTTTTTTTAAACTTTTGAAAAGAAATGCACATTCAGCCTTTATATTTAATAATAAATAACGTGTACCTAAAAAAACCTAATTTATGTTAGTGTGCACTAAAAATAACCTCGCTACTGTCCAGCAATCTCTATTATTGTCGTGTTGGAAATTGCCGGCGTGCGTACAGAGCCGTTGACGTATTCTTTTTTTAAAATAATAAAGCCATTTCCGAGCAAGTAGGAGAAAAATATTTTACACTATTTTTATTGGACCCTATACAATAACACACAAATCACATGTATCCATTTTTTTTTAGTTAAACCTCTCCAATCTACTGACCAACAAGCGCTAGAGACGTCATTACTAGACCAGTATTATATTGACGAGGAAACGCCATTGGCTCAGTGCGTTAGTGCGCAATATCACGGGTTCAATACCGGACCTGGCTCCAGTACTAAGAAACAGAGGCTAATGCCTGATGGTAAGTGACAAACTGTTGTTTACGGGTTGTATCTAAACAAATAGCAAAATACTAAAATACTGGGCGCGTTCGACTAGCTATGTTACCCCTCTCTCACAGAAGGACTACCTTGATATGTACTACATTTCCCACTTATTTCCCTAATGTACGTACGTGTTTCGGTAGTGAGTGAGATGTGCCAGAGCCCATTCCCATTTTATCTCTTCCCTTTTTTCCCAACCCTTTCTTCAAATCCATTCCTATATCTCCAAAGGTAAGCAGCGCATCCGGGGTCGTGCCAACGTTTGTCAATTTGGACTAATGTTGACATTTATCACGGTTGTCTATGGGCGACAGTATCTACTTACCATCAGGTGGACTGTATGCTCGTCTGCCGCCTTTGTCCATAAAAAAAAACTATGAGAAATTAACAGAATATAAACTTAGGTAAGTGCTAATACATTTGACATTCCAACATGGCCACTATCCCTTTCCCCACTTCACTCTACAGCACATAGGTGTCGTAAAAGGCGTAAAAGCGGCTCCCAAAAGCCCTGAAGAATTACACACCTCTAAAAGAGTGGACTCGACAACCTGGCCAGCGTGTCGTTACATAAGGCCATACATCCCTCGTACACGAGGAGGCCCGTGTCCAGCAATGGATACTGCATGAGCTGCAACTTTATTTTCTTTTGTATTGAGACTTGAGTGATTTACTAATGTTCTGTTTACTCTTGTGTTCTTTTGTTTTCTTCTATGTTTGTGTATGGCCACGAGACAAGACAAGTCTATTTTCAGAGTCGAGGTATAGACTTCTTTAAGTGAAGTACAATATGTTCTTACGCTCTAAGGTCCATTCGCTGGTGGATGACTTAGACTGAACATCCTAATGCAATGTTGCAATAAATCGACACGGATGCCCTCTATACAATGTTGCATCAGATACTTCTGACACGGGTGTTATGCCTAAGTGCAGGGTGCATAACTAGATACATTTGTAGTAGCATTTCCACCAATGTACCTTTGTTCACAAATAAACGCATTGTATTGTATTAGTAGCCCCTTTTATGCCAAATCACACATGAAAATTCCAGTACGGCTGGTAGCGGAAACAAAACAGTCCCACGAACCCGAAGGCCCGGATCCATTCTCAGTGTTATCGGATGAGATGATGCTCAGCATATTCAAGTGGCTGCCAAAGAGGACTCTAGCCCAATGCATGACCGTCAACAAAAGGTAACCATTCACCGTTTTCTTTTTTGTTATCTTCATATAATGCAATGGTGAAATTAGCACATTCGGCCAGTGTCAAGTTTTCTTTATAATAAACAATTCCAAAGTCTAAAAGGTATCCAGTCAATGTTCAGTAAGTCAGGAGTCGCTCAGTAAAACGATAGTTGGTTTACTCGGGACAGAAGGGGACTCGTTGGAATCACACGAAACACGCGGTTTGATTATCACAAATACCACTCACTTTCATGTTTAAACTATCACTGTTAAACCACAAAATGTGTATACACAATTTTTAATCAAAGTATAACTCAACTTAACTTATCGACTTACCGCCAAAAAGTCCTGCTACCGTTTTATTTCAGGATATTTCTTTTTTTGATAAATACGTAGGTACCTTTTCCAGAGATTTTGACATAGATGGAAGACAAATGTCTAATATGCAATTTTTAATCAAAGTATAACTCATCGTCACTTATCGACTTACCGCCAAAAAGTCCTGCTACCGTTTTATTTCAGGATATTTCTTTTTTTGATAAATATGTACCTTTTTCAGAGATTTTGACATAGATGGAAGACATGATTAATAGTTATTTGACACTGTTTAATGATTAGATTTATTAAGTTACCTATATATTTTGACATCATAAAAAGCTATTAACATATGCACACGGGAGAAAGTTATCGGAAATACTTTTACGTCCTTTATGTATTGCATCCATTTTTAAGTATATGTATAATAAAATATTGTTATCTTATATTATGTTGATTTGATTTTTTTTTTGTTTTTTATAAATTAGCGGGCGGACGAGCAAGCGGTCCCACGTGATGGTAAGTGTCACCGCCGCCCGTGGACACCTGCAACACCAGGGGGCATGCGGGCGCGCCGCCGACCTTGCAAAATCCTATTCACAGCTCTCTTGAAGAACCCCCATATCGTAGCTTAATGGAAAGACCTCTTGAGGCAGTTCGTTCCACAGCCTGCGGGTTCGCGGTATAAAATATATATTTTTTACCATTTTTTTAAATTGTTATGGTTTTTGTCCTTACCGTGTGACTATAACACAGCGAGATAGGTATCGAAAATAGTCATAAATAGCCATCGAAAAGCGAAAATAGCGCGGCCATAGTGATTTTTTTTTTTTGTAAAAAGTCAAAATATTTTTGTATTTGTCAAAGTATATTTTGTCTCAAAATGAGCAAATTTGATCAATTTGGTTGCTGGATACCCTTGTCCCCGCGACCGTGATCGATGCAAGCTGCATACATCGGAAGTCATACATTTATATTTTAAAAAAAGACGCTTAAATATTTGTGTACTGTCGTCTCGTTTAAATTTTTTTTTTGTTACTGCTTCTTTTCTTGTATTTCTAAATGTGAGAAAATAAGAGATTTCTGTTTATTAAATTTCGCTAATTTAACCTTTCTTCTTTCTTTTCTTCTTTCAGATAAGCAAGAAAAGATTTTTGTTTTCTTTATTTTATTCGTCTTTTTTTTTTCAGATGGCACCAAGTGGCTTTAGACGAGACCCTCTGGTTGAGGCTGGAATTAGGCAATAAGACAATATCTAAAGGAGCTATTGGAAAAATACTAGATAGAAAACCAATTATAGTCAGACTGGCTACCTCGGATGTAAGTCTATATCTATATGTACTAATATAATAAAGAGGTAAAATTATATGTTTGTATGTTGGGGGTAATCTCTGGAACTACTGAACCTTTCACAAATAGGAAGCTACATTATCCCTGTCTAATATAGACTATATATTTTGAAATTATGAAAAAAAAGTTTAAAAAACTTATAAACCGAAACGAAGCCAGGGCGAGTCGCTAGTGTAAAATATATACATACATATATATATATATACTCGACGTGTCACCGAAATAATGCAAAACACGTAACACCATATATATGAACCCGTTCTGGCGAAAAATAAAATCCCTTAAAAAATCTGTCTTGTAGTTTTTGAATTCAGTCAGAATACGCTTTAAAACGGTCACCGTTTACTGGCTTGTTTATAGTGCGCTGATGATGCGAATATTGAAAGGCAGTTCATTTCATGGCGTGAAGTGTGAAGAAAAGCGCGCGTATCCAATACTTGGGACGTGTTACTTCGATGACAGGTTGTGTTTATAGGGTCCCACAAAAATAGTGTGACATATTTTAATATGTCAACCAGTACAATGAAACTGTCATATCTAATTGAAAACACCATAAGATTTCACTTTTTTTTTTAGATAAATTAGAAAATGGTGAAATTCTTCATTGATGATTAATGTCCTCGCGTGTGAATAACACGTTACGTAGTTAATACCTACTGACGAGTACTCACTAACAGAAGCACGCGGCCAACGGCCGAAGACCTGAACGAGTGCGGATAGTGTTATGCACATACGAGTCAATCACCATATAATTAGATTAACATACTGATTGACATATAATATTTCACACTATTTTTGTAGGACCTTATATTTGACTTCATTCTTGTTGTTAATTGTTTATTTTTTACCCCAGATAGGTGAATGGCATCCAACAACATCACCATCACCATCCCGAATCCAATACCTGGACTTGAGCATGTGCACCATCGACCCACTGACACTGGAGAATTTATTGTGTCGATGTCCAGCGCTCACCAAGCTGAGTGTGGAGGGCATTACGCTTAGAGAACGCACTTGTGCACTTATTGGTGAGTTTATACAGTCCTAAAGCATCCCGTATGCAATATATTGACTCGAGAAACGCAATCCCATGCTTTTATTTGATTTATCACAAACGTTACGCACAAAAACCACTTTGATTGAGGTTTAATAAACTATCACTATCAAACCACAAAACGCACCATACACAATTGTTATAAATAAAATAACAATAACTCGACTTGGCTTCTCGAGTTCTCGCCAAAAAAGTCAAAAAAACATTTGTTTGTTAAAGGTAAATGCAGCAAGTTGGAAACATTAAACCTGACCATGACACAAGGTGTGACAGCGGCCGATTTGAACTCAATACTGGATGGATGTGTCCAGTAAGTCTTGATTTATCGATTGAACTAGTTTCTAAGACTTTTTTTTAGTTTTTAATGTAAGGCCGTAACATGCATGAATGTTAGAGTAGGGGGAGCGCGTGCTGCGTGGGCGCACTCGACTGACCACGTGGGGTAACGTCACTCACAGAACAGTATTTAAATTTCGGGAAATGGGCTTTAGCATATCTAACTCACTACCGAAACACACGTACATTGAGAAAATAGGATAAAGTGCAAAACGCAATACATTTCAAGGTAGCCTTCTGTGAGAGAGGGATAACGTGGCCAGTCGCCCGCACCCAGCGGCTGTTGGATGGCAGCGTGCACTCACCAGTATACAACACATTATTAAAATAAGTAAACTAAACCATTTTTTTTTTCATTTCAGCCTCCAATCTCTAAATATATCATGGTGTGGTTTAAAGGAGTCCGCTCTGAAGGTTTTAGTATCAAAATTGCCACAAACACTGCAGCGGTTAAACATCGCCGGCTCTAGGATCATGACAGATAACAGTAAGAAAAAATATCGTTGTTCTATCTAAAACATTCGTTGCGCTATTTAGTCTGAATAGGGCAATGACCGGGCGACAGCAGAGCGCCGCGTTGATTGTGTGACTGCGCGTAGAATAAAATATATGCTAGAAGTGAACAATAAGTTATGAAAAAAAAAGTTAGTTCTCGATAGTAAACAACCTATTTTCGGCTTTTGCGTTATTCCAGTAACACGCTGTTGTAAATAAAGTAAAGATTGATTGATTTCGTTTAAATGTCAGAATAATTACTCAATCATTTATTTTTGCTGTTTTTTCATTTATGTATAAAAAATAAAAATTTAATCATGATTAACTGAAGTTTGTCGACGGTAATCTTATTTATTACTTACTAGCTGTACCCGGCCACGCGTTGCTGTGGCTGCCCAACATTATTGCAAAAAAAATTGTTGTAACTCGCCACTAGATGGCGCTGCAGCACATCAACTTCTATACCGTTCAATCGATCGCAAAAATCATATCGATGGCAAAACAGAATAATTTCTGATTTTATATACAGAGGTAAATAAATATACACAGGCAGGACAACGTCTGCCGGCTGCAGCTAGTATAGTATAATATATAATGTTTTTTTACAATAGCTTCTTAAAATGATGTCGGTTAGTTTAATTACAGCCTATATATATATATATTCCAGTGTTAGCAAAACTATGTACCCGCTGTCCCCGACTACTGGAGCTGGATTGCTCAGATTGCTCGAGACTGGGCGTACCATCAGTACTAGCTATACTCAATCTGAACAGACTCGAGCATTTGGCTGTGAGCAGGTGTTATTATCTACCACCACATATTCTCACGTGAGTTATTTTTAATTATTATTTATAACAGCTTTTAGTTCACGCAATGTTTGTTTGTTTCGTAAAGCATTAGTCAAATCAAATCATTTATCTGCAATGTGAGTAGCACTAGATGGTAATCAATAGACATAGGATTGTATGCACCGTCAGTGCCAAAATATGCATGCAAATATAAAAATGCATATATAACGATGGATGTTTGTATATCTGATGTTAATAGACTTCGACACCGTTTGACCGATCACCATGAAAGTCGGGCACATATATGTATTTTTTCATGGAGAAGGTTTTTATACTGTCGACTTTGTTGTAACTCGCCACTAGATGGCGCCGCAGCACATTAAGTTCTATACCGTTCAAGCGATCGCCATGAAAATTGGTATACACAGGTATTTGAGCACGGAGAATATTTTCGAGCTATCGACTTTGTTGTAACTCGCCACTAGATGGCGCTGCAGCACATCAACTTCTATACCGTTCAAGCGATCGCCATGAAAATTGGTATACATAGGTATTTGAGCACGGAGAATAGTTTCGAGGTATCGACTTTGTTGTAACTCGCCACTAGATGGCGCTGCAGCACATCAACTTCTATGGCAGGACAACGTCTGTGGGGTTTTGCTAGTATGCCATAAAAAGGGTCTAAATATGCATTATATATCAGAAAGGAAATAACTTGGTGTGAGATCATTCTTTTATTACACGAAATAAAAGCTCTGACGTAATTTTACACATTAATCTACACTAATATTATAAAGAGGAAAGATTTGTATTTTTGTATGTTTGTAACGAATAAACTCAAAAACTACTGGACCGATTTCAAAGATTCCTTCACCATTAGAATGCTACATTATCCCTGAGTAACATAGGCTGTATTTATTAATAGAAAAAATTAGGGATCCCTCAAAATAAAATGACTATATTTTATTTTGAAATTTTGAAAAAAAAAAAATCTTATTAACCGAAGCGAAGCGAGGGCGGGTCGCTAGTCAATTATAATTTTATGACAATAAATAAACTTGTGTAAACTATCAATTTCACAGTTGTGACGTTCTTGTGGATATATATGCACCCGAATATACGATCTCTAGTAGTTACCATCTCTTTACTATTCACCGTTGTAAATAGAGTATTTTATTTCATATATTTATTCTCTAGTACAGGGTTGTCCAACTGGCGGCCCGCGGGCCGCACGCGGCCCCCGATGCCGTTTTGTGCGGCCCCCGAAAGAGACAAAAAAAAAATAAGAAAATTACTTTGAAATGCCTTCCTTTTGAAAAAGATTTTATAATTTGATATAAACAAACTTCTACCAAATATGCTGGTTTATAATTTACTTTTGGCTTTATTAATAACTTTACCTTACATAGGTTCTTATTGATGCTTTAAAATTAATACTACGTTCAAGGTTTTAATTTTGGCCCTTGAGGCTTTGTAAGTTGGACACACCCTGCTCTACTAGCTACCATCTATTCACGCTGTAAATAGAGTATTTTATTTAATATATTTATGTCTCCAGTAAATTTATCGGGATGCCAGCCCTCCAATACCTGGAAGTATGGGGCATGTTAACCAATACCGCTCTCAATGCACTGAGGACTGCACTGCCGGCTATACAAATCAACAAGTTTATGTTCAGGTGAGTTATTGTTTCACTGGTGGGTACTGGGAAGTATAAATTTGTGTGACATGGGTAACAAACGTTTTATTGGAACGAAGTTCCTTTACTTGCGGTAGGTGTGATTCGAGAGAAAATGTAACGTCACGTAAGATTTTTACCCCCTCCATACGCCGTTCTCTCGCTCGGACACGGTATGGTCGCGAATCTCGCGATCGTGTCAGTTCGTCGGTGTTCGGTAAATTTCGGTATACACATACAGATTTTATTTCGAATTACATTCGGAGTTTAAAACAATGCGTGAGGATCTTCGTTCGTGACGGGGGTCCCCCCACCCGCACACGGCTTTTATTTATTTATAAAAGGATGTCCAATATAGGATACATCGAGCTTTACATTCGATAAAATATACATAAATCTAATTTATAGAGAACACAACATTATTGTTGTGTAAACACAAAAAAATAAATACACAATGTTTTTATATATGAAGATAAATATAATCTATGTATGTATATATATATATATATATATAAATAAAAATGTAAACGTTCATTTGTTCAAAATTTTAAATCTCCGAAAGTTCTTCACCGATTGCTTTGAAATTTTTGCATTTGAATACGCGCGTTTTTATTATATACCTATCACGGTAAAACCATGCTTTTTACCCAAAAACAGGGTAAGCGCCATCTGTTGGGCAGCCACAGCAACGTGCGGCCGGGCACAGCTAGTTTTAAATATAATTTCATATATAAAAATAATTAATTAGTATAATATTGTCTGTTTCGTTTCTCGACCTCTCGGGGCGGTATGTTTCGTTTCTCGACCTCTCGGGGCGGTATTTTCCGTTCCTTCCGCCCTGACTCCCTCCAGGAAGAGAAGCTCCGGTCCTCCTAATTTCTTCATCCAAAAACTTGTTAACTATTGTCATCGTGTGTATGGCTCCTTGTTTCTGTGAGATGTGCGACTATTTATTTTTGATTCGAGCACTGCACAATGGCTGGTTAAACTTTTAACAATCACGCAGCTTGCTCCCATTGCCGGTCCTGGCTGAGCGCCTACGCTCGCCCTAAACTAAACAAGTCCGGTGACTCTTGAAAGGCCACTAGGGTTACAAGAATTTAGACAATCCGGAAAAAAAAACTCCTTTTACTGCTTGCGCGTTCCATAATCTAGATATTTCTATTTTGAATAAGTATGAACTAACATATGAAGACCTCCTTTTATACTCCTTATTGACTGTAACTGCAATAAAAAACTTTAAATCGAAAAGCGTAATAATACGTGTGTCCTTGAACTCGAGCCGTAAGAGAGGAAATGTGAAAGAGATGCCCGCGGGAGAACGATACAGCGTGCTGTTTGAATCAGCGTTCAGAAATTGTTACATATTTTTAAGTCTGTGCGTTGATTAATAAGATGATTATAGTTTGATTTTTAATTCATTTGTTTTTAATTTAATTTACTTGTTAATATTTTCTTTAATTATTCTGTTGTAAATAACTTTTTTTTTAAACAAAAAGTATTCAATTTTTTTTTTATGGATGAAGGCGGCAGACGAGCATACAGTCCACCTGATGGTAAGTAGATACTGTCGCCCGTAGACATCCGCGATACATGCCAACATTAGTGCAGAATGAGAAACGTTGGTACGCTTCCGGATGCGTTGCCTACCTGTGGAGATATATGAATGGATTCGGAGAAAGGGTTGGGAAAATGGGGAGGGATAGTGGGCTCTAGCACATCTCAGTCACTACCGAAACACGTACGTACATTAGGGAAATAAGATAAAGTGGGAAATTCAGTACGTTTCAAAGTAGTCTTCTGTGAGAGAGGGGTAACGTGGCCAGTCGAGCGCGCCCATCGGCTTTTGGATTGCAGCGTGCACCCTCCCCCTCATAATCCAATCGACAAATTGTTATTCTTTGTTACTACATAGTTGGAATACGAATGTGCAGTGTCGCCACAAACCTTCCACATTTAAGGGTACAAAGTACACAGTTGCTTTTTTTGGTATATATAAAAAATATTTGCATTTTTCATTCCAGCGCCATCGCAAGGCCCACAGTTGGTAACAGAAGAACATCTATTTGGGGCTTAAGAACTAGAGACTGATAATTATTTAATTAAATAAGTTAAATTGTTTATATTTGTATAAGAGAATCAATTGAGAGATGTGCTTTATAAATTTTATTAAAAAAAATTGAACTTATTGTCGACTTTTGTTATAGATACTAAAGAAATTAAAAAAAAATGATTTATCTAAAATATCGCATGTTAGAGCTTGATATAACTTGTACAGAGTATAGTGAAATATTAAAAAAATCGATAATTTATTTTGTGGCATTATTTCAAAAGTCACATGGTTCCATTTAACCCGAATCTTGAACCAATTTAAGTCTTAACCAAAGTCAATATCGACAATAAGGTCCCTTCACTCAGCAGACATCGTCAAATATAAGGTGTACCCAAAAACAGCAAATATAAGGTCCTTAAAAAATAGTGTACATTATTTTAATATGTCAATCGGTACACTAATATCTAACTAAAAATTTAACATTTATTTGATATTTTTTTTATTACATTAAAAGTTAATAATTGGTTATTACTCGTATGTGCATAACACCATCCACAAAGGCTCGCTCAATTCTTTCATTTCAACGCGGCTACTGTTTCACACTATTTCTGTAGGACCTTATTTTAGACCTATTTACTAACGTGTAAAGGTTTTTTGAACTGGTCGGTAACTTGCTAGTTTGTCCAATGACACGTCACAAATAAAACTGAAAGCCTAAAAGAAATTGGCAACACTTATTATAAGTAACGATGGATACCGTGTATAGACAAAATGAACTTGATACTTTATTGTCTATATATATATATATATATATAAATATAAAAATGGATGTTGCTATATCCGAGATTAATAGACTTCGACACCGATTGACCGATCAACATGAAAATTGTCGCTTGGACGAATCACGTATAATTGTATTCAATCTAAAAGTATTTGAAGATTTTGATGGCCCCGACCTTTCATTTAGTTCTATTAGGTTAAGACTATTTAAATTGTATGGATTCCATGTGTGGCCAAAGAAAGTAATACTTTTACAAAATCGAAAAAAAAAAATCATTTCATCTTTTCCCAAATAACATTTTCGTTTCTTCCACCATAAACCACGTTTATTCAACGACCATAAACCATGTTTATTCTTCCACCATAATCCATGTTTATTCTTCCACCATAAACCATGTTTATTTTTCCACCATAAACCACGTTTATTCTTCCACCATAAACCATGTTTATTCTTCCACCATAAACCACGTTTATTCTTCCACTATAAACCACGTTTATTCTTCCACTATAAGCCACGTTTATTCATCCACCATAAACCACGTTTATTCTACCACCATAAACCATGTTTATTCTTCCACCATAATCCATGTTATTCTTCCACCATAAACCATGTTTATTCTTCCACCATAAACCACGTTTATTCTTCCACCATAAACCATGTTTATTCTTCCACCATAAACCACGTTTATTCTTCCACTATAAACCACGTTTATTCTTCCACCATAAGCCACGTTTATTCATCCACCATAAACCACGTTTATTCTACCACCATAAACCATGTTTATTCTTCCACCATAAACCATGTTTATTCTTCCACCATAAACCATGTTTATTTATTTTTAGCCTATGTATTGATTTGGGCCTCTCCCACCACCTCCCGATAAAGTAACTTCACAGTCTGATACTGATTAAATCTGACTGATACTGACTTTCTGATAAAATATCAGGGGTGGTGAGAGAGGCCCTTAATTTTTTTCTTTGCATTTATTAGTTATATGAACTAACCTCAGATCAAGGATAAAGCATTGGCCAGTCGAGCGTTCGCACAATTACAAACTTATTTTTGCATTCGTAAACGCGGTAACACGGTGATTTTAAAGTTAATTTTCGTTAACCTTATCCAATAGAAAATTGCCTCTTACCATTGAAACCTGTTTGGCGACTTCTAGGGGGTGTGAAGCAGATGGGGCGAGGGGTTAAAAGTCAAATTTGAAACTTAAGTACTACGTAATAAGAATGTTCCATTATCAAAACCACATATGAATTAAATAATTCGACAGCTATTGCCCATTAGAGTCTAACGTGCCTGCCCTGGAGTGCTTGTATAAAAATGTTCTCAAATCCAACGATTTCTCAACTCAACCCCCTTGGGAGGAGGGGGGGGGGGGGGGGCGAAGAATATGTTTGTTCAACAACGTTATATTTGCGGTTGGCGCTACGTAACCTATTGCAGTGATTCCCAAAGTTACACGAACCGCTACTCACCTAAAAAAAATGGCAAAGTTCGGGTCCCACCCCGCGCCTTACATCAAAATAGCACAGTGTCGCTGCTGCGGCATGTTCTCGTTTCCGTAGCGTAGTTATGTGAAGGGTTGTGCAATTAAGTAAAATAAGAAAAAATCCGGTAACCGGCGATGATCGAAATTTTTAATAAGTAAACATAAGATAAATCAGAACACTATGCTTAAAATTAGATAAAATTTTCATTTTTTCGGGGCCCACCCAATATTCGCTCGCGACCCACACTTTGGGGAACACTGGTCTATTCAATAAGGGGTCGTCCATTAATCACGTGATGTTTTTTTAGCAACTTTTTAACCCCCCCCCCCTGGTGATACGTGGTGAGGTTTTAGACTAACCTACCTAACTAACCCTACCTAAGATCATTAGATATTTTTTTGCTAAATTTCAGTTTAGAAATCGCGCGTTCAACGAAAAGATAAATACATGTTATATCTCATTCACCCCCCCCCCCTGATATTTCGTGATTTTTTCCGAAGCCCCCCCCCCCCCCTCCCCCTTGAGCCTCACGTGATTAATGGACGATCCCTAAGTTGATAGCCCAGCTGCAAAGGAGTTTGTATTCGTGCCGGCGCTCAATTGACCGATACTTTAAATAATTCCTCGTGACAAAACTGAGTATACGAGTGTATAAATAAAATGTTGCTATTACGATAAACCACTAAGTAGTTATTATCAAAATTAGTAATTAACTATGTAATTTCGCTCTAATTACTTAAATCAATTTACACAAATGCATTTACGGCGAAATCTTACATATTAATCTTGGCCATAAAGAGGGCGAAATAAAAGAATCCAGCGCCCCCTTTAACTGTATTTGATTTGTTTAAATTTCTGCTCAAAAATTTTAGAAATGACCGTAAACAACAATTAATACAAAATATGTTATATATTTGAGTTTTTTTTTATTGCAGACTTCTGTTGCCTGTTTTTTTTTTAATGGATGATGGCGGCAGACGAGTGTACAGTCTACCTGATGGTAAGTGGATACCGTCGCCCATAGACATCCGCGATACATAACAACATCAGTCCAAAATAACAAACGTTGGCCTACCTTTGGAGATATAGGAATGGATTCGGAGAAAGGGTTGGGAATATGGGGAGGGATAGGATGGAAATGGGCTCTGGTACATCTGAGTTACTACCGAAACACGTACGTACATTAGGGAAATAAGATAAAGTGGGAAATGCAGTACGTTTCAAGGTAGTCTTCTGTGAGAGAGGGGTAACGTGGCCAGTCGAGCGCGCCCAGCGGCTGTGGGAATGCAGCGTGCACTCTCCCCTCATGTCCGTTCCAATCCAATTTGCCGAATACAAAAGCAAATCAATGAATACATCGCGTGAACTAAGATTTGTAACATCTGTAAAAGTACCGTCACGATGGATTTCACGGATGATAATCCATCCCGTAGATAATCCACGTCAACTTCCTTGTGTCATATGAAGAAGACACATGTGCCAGTTTTCCTTCTGAATACTTAGCTATACATTAGCGAAAACCCGATCAAAATCCCTTCAGTATTTTTAAGTGATACAATCAAGTTCTGTAACTTCTTAAGAGACCCCCCCCCCCCCCCAAATTTTTGGTTTTCTTATATTTATAGATTGTGAACAATTATCACTTGGCTATTTAAGTTAAGCCTGTTTTCCCCACATGACCAGATATTACCTGGCCTTAGAAGTCGGTCTTGTCTACACAAGCTATGGAGAGACCTATGCTCGGAGGTTCTTTGCAAGATAAGATCCGAAACGAAGAGATTCACCAATGAACTGTAGAATCGGCATGTTGAAATGGCAATCAACGGGTTGCTGTCACAAGAAAGGCTGAAGAGATTCACCAATGAACTGTAGAATCGGCATGTTGAAATGGCAATCAACGGGTTGCTGTCACAAGAAAGGCTGAAGAGATTCACCAATGAACTGTAGAATCGGCATGTTGAAATGGCAATCAACGGATTGCTGTCACAAGAAAGGCTAGTAACATTTTTCGCAAACTTATAAGTTATATCGGGAAATTAAAAATAAACTGGCAATTCTTTATGTTTTATTCAAAACTACAAGTTTCTAGGTTCATGTTACCAATTTTTTTTGGGTTTTTCTCAAATATCATCAAAATGCAGTTGTTTTTGAACTTTACTTCTTAAATATAAATAAAAACCAAACAGTTCTCAGTTATAAATTTTATTTCCATATTTATAAATACAAAAAAACTAGAAAATCTGAGATTTTCTGATTAAAATGAATGTTCATCAATAAATCAAATAATTGCATGTAATCTAGCAATTGAAACTTGTTACAAGGAAACATTCAAAATTATTTATATGGCTACATTTTTAATTAATTGAATTTGTAGCGTGCCATAAACATTTTGATACTTTCACTTGTTTCTTTTGTATCTTCTTCTGTGGTTTTATAGATTGTTTGTGGTAGGTCACGTTGCCGCATGTCTAGGTTTAAGGTTTTGAAAATGTTCTCTTAGCTTTCTGCTCTGCGGCATCACTGGCCTGCATAAAAGTTCTCTTTAGCTTATTTTTCCGACTTTCCTTGTATTTGGCAGAGACTTTCTCGGACAGTGCCGCTATCCTTTTCATTGTTTGTGGTGGGTATCTGTTAAAGATTAAAATGTTATAAACAAGTATCATTGCCTAGCATCAGTCAATAATGGCTAAGACTGGGTGTGACGTGTTGCCTATAAAGACTTGATTGGATTGCCAGGATTTGGGAAAACAAAGCTATTAATGACTGTGTCTTTAAGCCTAGATTGAGGAATTATATAAAACATGGTCTTAAACTAAATAGGTACAAAATTCCTTTAATAGCTTTTAGCAAAACCTGTGGAAGTATTTGCAAAATAGAAACTGTGACTCAAACATTTACAGTTTGAAAGGAATAAAAAGTTGAAGGTAAGTCTATTATGTACACATCCTGGCCGAGAGTAATACACATCAACTATGATCGGCTAGCTTCGGTTTTGTAAAGTGTTGTCTGACGTAACAGCACATAACAGAGACAACACTACAAAACCGAAGCTAGTGGGTAATCTCTTTCTAAAGGCCAATATGTATTACTTTTGGCCGGGAAGTGTAAGTTTCTTATTATGTGTATATTCAATCACCCTGCATACTGTGCAATATACTGCAAAATATGTGTTATTATATTTTGGTTTGAATTCTCAGCCATTTTCAGCTTATAATTCCTATGGTAAGAACTCTATAATAGTAAAGCTGGGATGAGGGCATTGTTTGAAACACAGCTATTATAATGAGATGTGTCAGTTTATTGTCACAGAATATGTTAGTTACTATTAAGTACAACTCTCACATACAATTCCCCTCTTATCTACATACATCACTAACATAATTTTACTAAAGAATGGTGAAAATTGTGTACATAGAGAATGCAAGCTCGTGAAACTGTATGGAAACCATTAAGTTTTAATGATGGGAAACCACTCACCAATGAAAAGAAACATCTCTTTTGACCCAGTTCGTCACTATTGACGAATTTTTACAGTTAATTATAGTGTAATTAGGATTTTTGTTTTGTAACAACGACAACCAGAATTGCTAGAAAAGAAAGCTTATAGCGGCAATTCAGCTTGTTATCTGTGGTAAAATCTTACCGGCATCCCAAGAACTCAATATTGGTAAAAAGTTGTGCAAGCGTGATTAGTTCTTCTTCGGGAAAGTCATCTTTATGTTCCACCATAAAACTCCTTCGTATCTCCCATTGTTCATCAGATTCATGTTCAGTTCGGAGGGCATCCACGTCTACTGGTGTTTTCATCGTTAACGAAATAGTCAAATGATCATTGATTATACAAAATTTATTACTATTTTATTCAGTGAAACAATATTTCGAGTGATCGGACAAAATAAAAAAAAACTACAAGTATTTCAGTTACTTATTTGGACGCTGGGATGGTCAATGATCTTACAGATAATAAATGATACAATATAACAAATTAAAAAGAATAGTACATTTATGTAGGTACGTATAACTAGATGTATTTATTTAATACAGTATTTATAATAATAGAATCAAATAACGGGAATTTTTAACATTACCATGGTCGCAAACAGTGATATATAAGCAGTCGTTTGACAGAAGAACAAAAGATTAACAGACTTTGAAAAAGAATGTCCATAGTTTTAAATTGAAATCAATTTGAATTATTTGGAATTTTAAGCCAAACCCGACTCGCGTTTGGCGCGTTACGCGAGATAACTAATTACAAAGTGGCCACTATGAACGAACAGTAATTTCATAGGTAAGGCCCTAATAAATAATAATAGCAACTTGCTAAAGGTATAGGTAACTTTATTTGTAAAAATCAGATTGCAGATGCAAAATTGCTCAGTGACAATAATGAGCGATTTTAGCAGGTTTTGGAACTCGGACCTCGTTTTGTGCTACTGTTTGGCGGGAATCAAAGAAGTAAAGTTGAATTTTTGTGGGATTTGTGGTTTATATTGTTACTAAGCGACTCCCACTTTGACGGGACTCAACAATGGCGTGATAAAAACAATTCTGTTTTATTACTTGCCGTGTGTGGACCAATAACTATGCCAGTGTCCAAAGAAATTATATACAAAAAAAAATGAGAAGTGTCTAATTTTGGCAATCGGCCATCGGCCTTCAATGTGAAACCTTATTTTTTTTTTATTGGTTATTGTTTTGTTTTAATTAATTATTTGTTGATTTATCCGATGTATACAAATCTTTAATACAAAAGAAACCCAGAATTTCACATTACTACAATTCTCTGAATTAAATAAAGGTGAGCATAATGCAAATACATTATTTTTACTAATATTTTTGTCTTAAAATAATTGAATTGTTACAAGTTAGAGTGAAATGTACTATTTTATTGAATATAAATTTAGATTTTTGATTGTTTAAAGGTGTTTGGTTGTTTTTAAATGGAATTTATAGCCATATTTCACCGCACATTAATTTTTGTTCAATAATTTTCGCTAGTATTTTTACTTTCCAATACAATTAAATTTTATAACCAGCAGTAAAAATTGTAATTTCATATATTTAATCGACCCTTGAGTGCTGTCCTGCAAATACTAATTACCTTCGATTTTTTATTAGTCTTCAATTGTATCAAAGCTAATCGGGGCGATATACGCTTGAATGGTCGCTCGGGGACCTCAATACAATGGACTACAAAAGGTCAAAGTTCAAAGCGCGCGAAGGTTAACTGTATATAAGCAAATCTATCGACTTTTGCCCTTCTTTTGTTCTCTTTGAATTAGTGCCCTCGTCGGACCGAGGCCCTAATCGCGCTTGACTAGTAAGAGATTAGGTACCAGTCAGCAACAAATTAATGTACCAGAAACTGTTCGACTCTAGTCCTTATTACAAGCTCATTAAGGTACCGATGGGTATACAATAATTTGTTGCTGACTATGTTATTCGAATGAAAACAAATGTTATTATTGCTTGCTGTTTGTGTTTTGTCTAACTTTATATTAAACTAGCGACTCGCCCTCGCTTCGCTTCGATTAATAATTTTTTTTTTTTTTTTTTCAGTTTTTTTTCTAAATTTAAAAATAAAATAGCCTATATTAGACACGGATAATGTAGCATCCTATCTGTGAAAGAATTTTTGTAATCGGTTCAGTAGTTCCACAGATTACCCCCAACATACAAACAAACACAATTTTACCTCTTTATAATATTATAGTATAGAAAAGTAATATTAATTAAAACGACTAAAATCTTGCTTGGATATTTCCTTGTCGTGAATTGACCAATCAAACATTCGCACAATACAAATTCCTATTGCGGTTCATTACCAACATATTCAATAGTTAGCTAACTAGCGCCAACCGCAAATATAACGTTGTAGAACTGTGCCCTGCGAATTGGGTGGACTACGGGTAGAGTTGTACCGGGCCCTGGACTTCAGGGGGCTCCAGGTAATGCGATACATGTATAAATAATGAGCCCGTATAAATCTTTGTTTTTTTTCGGAGTAGCTAAATTCTTGTGGCCCTAGTGCCCTTTCAAGAGTCACCGGATATGTATAGTTTAAGGCGAGCGCAGAAGGCGCTCAGCCAGGAGCAAAGAGTGTGTACAGCAACGAGCCTAAGGGCTCCCCCGCCGGTAGACCGGCGGAAGGAACGGACCTCGGCTTAGGGCGTTGCTTTGGGAGGATACCGCGGGATCGCGAGTCGGTGAGAAGCGGCCAGGCACGTGCTGATACCTGGTAAAAGTGTTGGCTGAAGGCCGGTGTGTGTTGACCGAGTAGCGAGGGGGACGTCCTTGTCTCCACCGGCGGGGACGATGTATATGTGTAGCCTGTGAGTGTAGTGTAAGAACCACATTAACAGTACTAATTGGGTGGTCGGGGTCTTCTAAGACGTGCCGAGGACGACGACGGCAAAGGGGAGGGTCATTCCTATGGGGAAAAAGCGCTTCGGCCGCGCGGACGGTGGGAATAATACCTATAATAGGGTGTAATAGAATACCTACCACCGAGGTAGGTGGTTTTTATAGGTACCCAGTGCCACTAGCATAGCATCCCCGCTATGCGATCTCCCTCCGGCCTGCGCAGTAGCGATCCGTTTATGTATTATACTTTTTTTTATAGAAAAAGGAAGCAGACGATAATGATGATACAGTCCACCTGGTGATAAGTGGATACTGTCGTCCATAGACATCCGCGATACATGCCAACATCGGTCCAGAATGAGAAACGCTTCCACGCCCCTGGATGCGCTGCCTACCTTTGCAAATTATGGAATGGATTGGGAAAATGGGGAGGGGGAGGATGGGTTGCGAATGGGCTCTGGCATATCTCACTCACTACCGAAACACGTACGTACATTGAGGAAATACGATAAAGTAGGGAATGCAGTATTTCAAGGTAGTCTTCTGCGAGAGAGGGGTAACGTCGCCAGTCGAGTGCGCCCAGCGGCTGTGGGAATGCAGCATGCACTCTCCCCCTATCAACCTACCCTGATCGCCCAGGGCGCTAGGTAATCGAAGGGAAATAATATATCACCGTTTTCATTTAGTTTTATGAAATAACACGAGTATATTGTTGTCAATTGTAACGTTATCAGATATCGTTGTTCATGAAATTAAGAAAGAAAGAATTTATTGTATACTAGCGACCCGCCCTCACTTCGCTTTGGTTTATTAAATTTAAAACAATCGAAATAAGATATTTTCCTGCGGTAAAATGGAGCCTATATTTTAAGTTAGACCTCTAGCAATACATCGGTGAAAACTGCATTCAATTCCACGCAGTAGTTTTTGCGTGATGCGTGTACAAACATACATACACACTGTTGCTCTAATAAAGACCCCCCCCCCCATATTCGTTTTTTTTTCAATATCTATAATGTACAGACATCGGCCTGTTACAATTTTATTATATATATAGATTTATTAATCGTACAATAACAAAGAAAGGCAGTGTAATAGATGAATTGTTCAATTAGTAAGGCAAACAACACACTTGGGTGGTAGGCCAGAAAATTCGTGACGCTACAACTCCCGCACTAGGCATGCCTGTGTTGCAGGGACCGGTACGTACTCGGATAATATGAGTAATCGTGATTGTGAGTATCATAAAGTGTATGTGTGCGAGAGAGAGAGAGAGAGAGAGAGAGAGAGAGTGCACGCGCGAGTGTGGGTGTGTGAGAGAGTGTACGTTCCGGTAAATATGTATGTTTAGGTAGGTACTTGCGTTCAACATATAGTGCCGATTTTTACCGCTTTTCACCTATTTATTTTATACTAGCGACCCGCCCTCGCTTCACTTCGGTTATTTAATTATTTTTTTTAATTTCAAAATAAAATATAATCTATATTAGATACGGATAATGTAGCTTCCTATTTGTGAAAGAATTTTTGAAATCGGTTCAGTAGTTCCAGAGATTGCCCCCAACATACCTACAAACAAACACACAATTTTACCTCTTTATTATATTAGTACTAGCGAACCGCCCTCGCTTCGCTTCGGTTTCGTTAAAACAATATTAAACTATACGTATAAGCCTTCCTCTTGAACCACTCTATCTATTGATGAGAACCGCATTAAAATCCGTTGCATAGTTTAAAAGATCTAAGCGTACATACAGAGGGACAGACGGCGGGAAGCGACTTTGTTTTATATTATGTAAAGATTGTGCATCTTATTTATAGGAGTGTAAGTTCTCATTGGCTAAAAACGCCCCCCTTAAAGGGGCGCTGCAGATTTGCCGCTCAGGGAGCTAGACACGCTTGATCCAGCCGCGCTTTCCCAAATACATACATTTATTTATTTAAACATAAAAAAGTACATCATTACAGTTTATGAAAGCCCAATGCGTACATTCTTTATTTATAACGATTTCTCTAAGAATTTTACAGCATACCTGCTCAGAACCTATCAAGCTAACTATGTGTAGAAGATTTACTCGCTACTACATACATTAGGCACCTGAGACTGATTACATGAGGCGGAGAGTGCCCAACAACCGCTGGTCGCACTCGACTGGCCACGTTACCCCCCTCCCACAGAATACTACCTTGAAATGTACTGCATTTCCCACTGTATCTTATTTCCCTAATGTACGTATGTGTTTTCAGTAATGAGTAAGATGTGCCAGAGCCCATTCCCATCGCTCCCCATTTTCCCAACCCTTTCTCCAAATCCATTCCTACATCTCCAAAGGTAGGCAGCGCATCTGGGGGCGTGCCAACGTTTGTCATTTTGGACTAATGTTGGCATGTATCACGGATGTCTATGGCCTACAGTATCCATTTACCATCAGGTGGACTGTTTGCTCGCCTGCCGCCTTCGTCCATAAAAAAAACAGCCGTAGGACTAAGGACCAGAAGACCAGAAGGGTGCACGGAGAAATCAAAGTAACGGGCCTCAACATTTCTGGCACTCGGACTGTGTAAAACAAACGTATTAATTCGGCTATTAGAGTGACGAATATGAACGAAATCACCGTAATAATTTGTTTGCGAACGCTAAAAAAAGTTTGTAATGGCGCCGAACGCGCTGTTGGTCAAGGTTTTACGAGAAATTGAAGCGAAGCGACGCATTTTGAAACTTATGATTGTTTAAATAGATTCTGGAAAAAGAAATCTTATGTCTCTTTTACACAAGGAGTTTTTATTGCATGCGAGTTTCTCGAACATATTAAGTATAAGCTACAAGCGACACGTCCTCGCTTCGCTTCGGTTTATAAGTTTCTTTTAATCAAAATTTAAAAATGAATTATAGCCTATATTAAACACGGATAATGTAGCTTCCTATTTGTGAAAGAATTTTTGAAATCGGTTCAGTAGTTCCAGAGATTACCTCCAACATACAAACAAACACACTTTTTACCTTTTTATTATATTAGTTTAAGTATATAACATATTAAAAGCTAGTATAATCCACTGTTATCATCGAGAATATTGTATACGATTTTCGTATGCGACCAAACTGCATACAATTCTCGCGTACAATTGTTCACATGGTGATAGGAACTCCATGATAACAGCGATAACAGAGATCAGATGATGATAACAGTTGTCTATATTAGCTTTTGACCGATGTTCGAGTAACTCCCCTTGTGTAAGTGACCCATTAGACTTGATTAACGTGGTCTGCGAGTGTGAGCGGCTGTGAGATTGCATCGTGCACTTTGTCAGATGAAGTCACATGTTATTATAGTTTCAGATGTCCACGTGGAGATCGAAAGCGGGGGAGGCGACTCCGAGCAATTTCACAAATTTGCTGTACGGCGATGAGGAAGAAGTGCTGTGTGAAGTGGATGGGAATGAGTTCATGTTTGTGGACCCTGATGAGGTGAGATTATAGAAGGATAAGGTTAAAACGACCACTGAACGCTGGTGCGCCATGTTAGTATCTACTATTGAAACGTAAATTTAGACTCGAGCTTTTAACTACAAGGGTTTAAAACCAACAAACATTAAAAATATGGATTACTCAAAGCTCAAATCGCTCAAAGAAACCAATAACCTCGTGTTATAATTTTAAAAATTCAGTGGACGACTCTCTGGGTAAATCCATGAAATTTCTCTCTTAAACACTTCTGTATACACCACATTAAATACATTGCATTGCATTGATATGTTTATTAATGCACTAGCTGTGCCCGACAATTTTTTTGCACATAATATATAGCCTATGTCCATCTGGAATAATGTACCTTTCAGGAGGGGGAGAGTGCACGCTGCAATTCAACAGCCGCTGGGCGCGCTCGACTGGCCACGTTACCCCTCTCTCACTGCTACCTTGAAATGTACTGCATTTCCCACTTTATCGTATTTCCCCAATGTACGTACGTGTTTCGGTAGTGAGTGAGATGTGCCAGAGCCCATTCCCATCCCATCCTATCCCTGCCCATTTTCCCAACCCTTTCTCCAAATCCATTCCTATATCTCCAAAGGTAGGCAGCGCATCCGGGGGCGTGCCAACGTATGTCATTTGGACTAATGTTGACATGTATCGCGGATGTCTATGGGCGACAGTATCCACTTACCATCAGGTGGACTGTATGCTCGTCTGCCGCCTTCGTACATAAAAAAAAAAAGATCCTGAAAGAATTTTTGAAATCGGATTAGTTGTTTCGGAGATTACCTCCTACATCCAAACTTACAAACATTACCTCTTTATAATACTACCCTAAATGCATTACATTCCCACTTTATACTATTCCCCAATGTACGTTAGTACGTGTTTCGGTAGAGAGTGAAATATGCCAGAGGCCACTCCCATTCCACCCAACAAAGACTAGTTATTTTTTTTAATTTGCTGCGCTTTTCCAATCTCTACTTTCATTTGTCAAACTGTATACACATGTATACATACATACATAGTACATTATGTAGTTGTATAGCACTCGTAGAGTTGTACAACTTTTTTTTTGAAAACACAAGAAACAGCGTAATCTTCCAATTGACGCTAGCCATCGCGGCTTCGTGTGATTTTACTGTATTTATTCAAAATTTTTCGTTTTTAGGCAGATGATGACTCTAACCAGGAGCTTACCCCGGAGGCAGAGATCAACGATTCACAGTAAGTTGTTACTGTGTTATTCGTTATTCACACCTATAATTGTTGTTATTCGTTTATGTTTTAAACATAGATTTATGTCATAATAAAGAACAATGTCGCAACCATCGATCAATCAAAATACAGAGATGCAGTGTCGAGGCCCTAAAAGTGGGGCATTTGTATGTCGGTCAAAGTTACCTACTGTTAATTCAGTCTGTCATTTGGCGGCAAAAAATTGTCACTCCTTTACAAAAATTGCATTTTATAAAAAATAACGGTGTCATCATAATAAAATATTAGTATTATAGCGACAGTTGAAAAAATAAACCGAAATATAATACCGTAAATGTATTTGCATAATTGATTTTAAGTAAATAAATGGAGTAAGATTCTTCAAGAGTGCACCCAACGGTTGTGGGATTGCAGCGTGCACCCACACCCTCGCAAATTGTTGTAAAAACATTTAATAACAAATTTATGTTTTTTGCAGACAATCAGCGATACCAGTAACCGTTAAAATGGAAATTGAAGAGGAAGCGTATGATAATTATGTGAGTGAGGGTAGTGGCGATAGTAATGACACTGATGATGAACCGCTGCATGATAATACAAGTGTACGTGGTAGGGGTGTGAAACGTGGACGCGGAAGGGTCGCGCGAGGGAGAGGTAGCCGTGGAGGTCGGGGAGTACGATCGATAGCCATGTTGTTACCAAGACGCCGAGGGGACCGCCCCACAGAAGTGAACCCCACCGACGAAGACGTCCCTCCATTGCTGCGTGCTTTACTAATGGGTCCTCCGAAAGACCGGCCACCCTGCGAGAAAGTGCAAAAAGAAATAACGCAACGAGAGACTCGCGAGAAAAAAACCACTGAGATAAAGGAGGAAAATCTGAGTGAAACTGAAGGAAACGAAGAATTTTACGACGGCGACGATAGAAAAGATGAGACGTTGCTTATCAATGAAGTGGATCGGCGTTTCGAATGGTCACCCATGTCCACTTTTAAGGGACAGAAGGAAAAGTTCGTCCCGGAGACGACTGGCTCTGTGGAGCATCATGCGACTGTGTACGACGCCTTCCGGGCGTATTGGACCGACGATATTCTGGATCACATCGCTGCAGAAACGAACCGGTACGCTGTGACGATCCCATCGGAATCTTTCCAAAAAGAATGGTACGACACAAATATGCACGAAATTCTTATTTTATTCGCCATCTGGACGATGATGGGCATCATTAGGATGCCCACAATCAAAGCTTGTTTCTCCAGTGACCCTTTGCTTAAAACAGAGGTCTTTTGCAAAATGTTTACTTACAAAAGGTACAACAACCTTGTTCGTGCACTGCATTTTGCAAACAATGACATCAAACCTGCTAACGCTTCGCGGTTGTACTGCATGGCACCCGTCATCGACCATCTCAATGATAAGTTCCAGAAAAGCTATATTCCGTCCCAAAATATTTGCATCGACGAAAGTCTCACGCTCTGGAATGGCATGCTGTTATTCAAGCAACGCGTCAAAACTAAAGTGCCGCGGTTAGGTATCAAGACGTTTGAGCTCTGTGACAGTGTCACAGGTTACTTGTGGTCGTTCTCTGTTTACACCGGGGAGAGCAGTGGTGAGGTCCCGCAGGATTCATCACTGCTGAAGAGCACCGCAACAGTCTTAAAACTGATCAAACCTCTTCTTAACAAGGGTTACACCCTTTTCCTGGACGATTGGTTCAACACGCCAATTTTGGCGAGATACTTGAAGAGAAATCGAACTGATTGCGTTGGTACCTTGCGGCCGTCGCGCCGCGGAATCCCTCCTCTCCTCGCTCAGACGGACCTTCAGCCGGGGCAGTTCCTAGCCAGGCACTCCGGCGACGTCTGTGTCATGGCGTGGCAGGATAAGGAAAAGGTTATGACGATCTCCACTTACCACGCCACAGATCTGGGACTGACGAATTTCTCTGTGCATGGAGCAAGCCGGTTTCAACAATGGAAGCCCCAGGTCATACTGGACTACAACAAATACATGGGCGGCGTCGACCGTAAAGACCAGATGTTGGAACCTTACCTCATGGAGAGAAAACGATGCCGGAAATGGTATATGAAGTTATTTAAGCGTCTGTTGAACTGTTCAATACTAAACGCACGCATTCTTATAGAATCCACGAAAGGGAAATCGGAAGACCATTTAGCGTTTCGGCTGCGTCTTGTGGATTTAATAATGACGAAGCATCTCTCTTTCTGTCCACAAAATCGGCCGAGGAAAATGACCAACAATATGGTTCTGGACCCTTCCCGTTTGGACACTCGACATGACCACTGGCCAGTGCGTGTCCCTCAAACCGCGGCGTCCAGTGAAGTGAACCGTCGCGCGCGACAGAGATGCACTTGGTGTATCCGACGGGGAGCAACCAATAAGAAGACTGGTTACAAGTGTGAGAAATGCGATGTCCCTCTATGCATAGAGGGATGTTTCAAACAGTACCATACAAACCTGTAGTGTCCCGAAATTTATAAGAGTGAAGGTCGCAAATAATTCACTTGGTTCTAGGTGGTTCATAGACATTCAGGATATATACCAACAAGTGGTTCATGGATATTCAGGATATCTACCAACATAAGTCACTGGGATATAAGTGGGTCATGAACATTCAGGATATATACCAACATAAGTCAGTTGGTTATAAGTGGGTCATGGACATTCAGGATATATACCAACATAAGTCAGTTGGTTATAAGTGGGTCATGGACATTCAGGATATATACCAACATAAGTCACTTGGATATGTGGTTCATGGACATTCAGGATATATGCCAACATAAGTCACTTGGATATAAGTGGTTCATGGACATTCAGGATATATACCAACAAAGTCACTGGGATATAAGTGGTTCATGGACATTCAGGATATATGCCAACATAAGTCACTTGGATATAAGTGGTTCATGGACATTCAGGATATATGCCAACATAAGTCACTTGGATATAAGTGATTCATGGACATTCAGGATATATACCAACAAAGTCACTGGGATATAAGTGGTTCATGGACATTCAGGATATATGCCAACATAAGTCACTTGGATATAAGTGGTTAATGGACATTCAGGATATATGCCAACATAAGTCACTTGGATATAAATGGTTCAAGGACTTTCAAGATATATTATACCAACATAAGTCACTTGGATATAAGTGGTTCAAGGATATTCAGGATATATGCCAACATTAGTCAACAATGCTGATGTTGATATCTCCCCGGACGCGTTGCCTACCTTTAAAGATTTAGCAGTGGATGGGGAATATGGAGTATAAGGAAATAAGAAGTATTCCTCATCCGTTCCATGTTTTGGAGATGGGTTTTACTAATGTATGATGGGTTTTACTAGGTTATCACTGGCATTAGCCTAACAGCAATTAGCCTAGCACTTGCTATGCTAATTAATTCAAGTATCAAATTTATTTTTCCATTGTTAGTGATACCGATAACCCATTAATATTTTGTTTATTTGCCGCACTTTTCCAGTCTTGACTTCCATTTGGCAGACTTGCGCTGCTCGCTGTCAATTTGAAACCAGTATTGCATTTATTTACATGTCAGCATGAGGTGGTCAGAAACGCAATAATTGTGATCTACGGCATTGATAGCAACTGGTCTAAATGGAAGTACTAGTTTCATGGAAACTACTCGGGTAACCTAAAAAATAGACTAACAACGTAACGGACTTAATGATTTTCAGACCGCCTGCAATTTAGATGAATTGGATTGTATCGCGGCCGCCCACGTTTGCTGATCACACAAACAATTACAAATATTGATCGTAACAATCCTTATCTTAATCATTAATATTCAAATTATGATGAAATAATTACCTATTTCGAAATAGCTGTTTATATATCTATGTATATAAAAGAGAATGTTGGTATATTGGTGATTAATAGACTACGACACCGTTTGACCGATCACCATGAAAGTTGGCACATATATGTATCTTTTCATGCAGAAGGATTTTATGCTATCGACTCGCCACTAGATGGCGCTGCAGCACATCAACTTCTATACCGTTCAACCGATCGCCATGAAAGTTGGTATACGTAGGTATTTGAGCACGGAAAATATTTTCGAGCTATCGACTTTGTTGTAACTCGCCACTAGATGTTGCTGCAGTACATCAACTTTTATAGCAGGACAACGTCTGCCGAGTTTTTATATAGTTAATTATAAATTCTCTAGCTGTATGTGTTAAAAGCCATCTTGTAAACAGTGTGCTTCACTCGATGAACTGTCAGATGTTTTATGTCACATCTGACATAAACTTGCTGACAATGCTTGTCAACTTGCTCGTATATGAAGGGAGGAGAAAAATCAGTGAAATTTAGATTTGATATTTAGACCCCAGTTCCCGTCAAAGGCCACTTGCGTTTCTGGTCACCCCATTACCAACCCTTACTTCCTCGTTGAGTGAATATTTTCGAAATCGATTGAAATAACGTCTGATTGCTTTTTTGAATGTTTGTATGTATGAGAGTGTGAATTAAAACGTTGCTTTTATTCAACATAATAATTGTTATTATGTTGAATAAATTCATTCATCTAAATGAATGGATTACTATGTTGTCTAATCTCATCCCGTGGGTGTCGTAAAAGGCTACCAAGAGGTAACAAAGCCGCTATCACAAACGCTGAGGAACTCCACCACCCCTGAAAGAGTAGACTCGCCAACCCATGTGGGTCTTACGGCAAGACAAGACAATGTGATATGGACCTCATATCCAGCAGTGGAGAAAGGGGTGCGATTGCATTGCAAATGGATTACTATTTTCATTTATTTTGTATATGTAGGCTTATAAACGAATATTGTTTAGACCCAATTTTTAATTTATTATGACAAATTTATATTATCTTATGTTATTTATAAGATATATTAAGTACTTGTGTACTTTGAAATTATGGTTCACGACTCGTTTTGTTGTATGTTATGATGAAATTAAATGTAATGTTGAATGTTGAAATTAAAGTAAATCTACATTTTTCAACATGTATTTTTATTATTCGATGAACCTTCACGGACGAATTACACGTTTCTCGATCTTACAATTAGAGTTTTATAATTATCTTACATATGCACTGCATAGTGGTTAGTTTCGAACAACTTGATCGCACAACCTTTAGAAAAATCTTTCTTACGAGGCCACTTTCTGTGATCGTCTCATTCTGACTAGGTCACTTTCTATGTTATGTAGGTCACGAGGTTACAATTTTTTGTTTTATAGACAAGAATGGCGACGAGCAAGCGAAGCGAGGGCGGGTCGCTAGTAAATTATATAAGAAGCGGTGGCGGGTACGTCATCGGCACGGTGTTGGTGCAGTGTCAGCGTCTCGTATTGCAACTGTATGACCGAATGGGGCCGGTGCATGCGCAGCGATCTTCCTATGTTAGGCATGCGTAACAGAAATATAAATATTACTATTTAGATTTCTATGAACTAAACAAATAATAATATTCTATTCAATTCCCTATCCCACCCCATCCTCCCCAAGGAGAATGAGGGACGGGGGGGGGGGGGGGGGTGTATTGGGATGAGGAAACCCCTCGTATGCAAACGAGCATACAGTCCACCTGATGGTAAGTGGATACTGTCGCCCATGGACATCCGCGATACATGCCAACATTAGTCCAAAATGACAAACGTTAGCACGACCCCGGATGCACTGCCTAGCTTTGGAGATATAGGAATAGATTTGGAGAAGGGATTGGAAAAATAGGAAGGAATAGGATGAGAATGGGCTCTGGCACATCTCAGTCACTACCGGAACACGTACGTACATTAGGGAAATAAGATAAAGTGGGAAATGCAGTACATTTAAGGTAGTCTTCTGTGAGAGAGGGGTAACGTAGCCAGTCCAGCGCGCCCAGCGACTGTTGGATTGCAGCGTGCACTCTCCCCCTCGGTATTCTAATCCCCGACTAGTATGTTTTCATTTGAATAACATAGGTATTTCTTCAGTTACGAGGGAACGACAGCAGCGTCTAGTCCATACAAACGTATTCCCCTGGTTTCTCCCTGAATTCTGACAATAGGGCAATTATTTTTTAATATTATCCAGATATCTACCATGAGCGTGTCCCTACGTTTTGATTTATTTTATTGGTTGTTTTTTTATAGGGTTCCTAGACTCTCCAAAAATTAAAACGCTGCAAAAAAGAGGGCCAGTGTGTAAATTTAACAACTCTTGTTTATATACATACCCACATAGAGAAATTATTCTTTGATGCAAAGGATCAATTCTTGGGGGAGAAAGTAAGGGAATACGAAACCTCGATTTTCTCGAATTTTTACAGGTATTGTCAGCTCCAAGAGAAACTGGATCCCTTCCTTTCAAAGAAGTTGCATCGCTCGCTGCCCAGTCACCAACAAATTGTAAAAAACAACATAAACAATATTTTTTTTAAATCAGCATCAGCCATCCTCCTCTCATAACCGCGGCTCGGGCCTCGCTCGAACGAGGCCGCTACTTGTCAAAGAGAACAATAGAAGGACAAAGGTCGTTTATCTCGGCAGGTTTATACCGTTAAAATTGTCATTGAGTACTGTACTGTCCTTCAAGTAATGATTACCTTCGACCTTTTATTGTCTTCCATTGTATTAAAGCTCCATTCGGGGCAATATACGCTTGAATGGTCGTATGACCTTTGACCCGTGGTTGCCAATTGCTTGCGGGATGCAGAAATCCCACCGCCTCCGTACTGGTTAATACAATGGATTATAAAAGGTTAAAGTTCAAAATGCAGGCGCTTTCGGTATGCTGGTGGAAAATTAGACAAGAGAATAATAAATTGCTGGACTGGTATAAAGGACCCTTCACACTGATGCGACTAGTCGCGTGAGGCGGCCGAGACACCGGACGACTGCGTTTTATTATTATTTTTTATTTTTTTAATTTAGAGCTGTGAATAGGATTTTGCAAGGTCGGCGGCGCACGCATACCGCTTGGTGTTGCAGGTGTCCATGGGCAGCGGTAACACTTACCATCACGTGGGACCGCTTGCTAGTCCGCCCACTAGTATAAAAAAGAATAATAATACAATGACTACTACCCTTGATATCATCCTAGGGTTACTTCACCTTCGTATTGTTGGTTTCGTTCAGTAATCGAATTTTTGAATGAAAAGAATTTGTTATTTCATAGCAAAAAACAAATTAAATGGAAAAATGTTTTATTAAGTATACCTACTTAAATAAACCAAAAGAAATAAATCAGTTTTTTTTACATTATGCGCATATTCTTACATCTTTAATTAAAATATTTACTTCTTTTGCACCTAATAAAAATTAAAATAAATGATATTTCTAACCAAATACGTCATCTATGCTTTGAGGAGAAATGAAATGTCAATAATTCACTATTTAAGATACAGCGCCATCTTTTCACAAACTGCAGAACTACTTTTAAACCTTTATGTTTTGAAGCCTGAACAGAGCCTATGAGTATAGCGGGAACCCGCGTCAGTTTGCAAGGGTTCGTCACCAAAATTATGCGAGCAACTGAACGAATTCGCAACCCGCGTTCCGCCAACGCAATCGCACCGATATGAAGAGTGCTTTAACATTCCAGCGTTACTGGGATGCGAGCAGAAATTCAAACAATAAAAGGTCAAAGTTCAGGCGCTTATTGTAAATGTACAGTCTCTACTTAACATATTGTGCTTATTCTGTGTAAAATTTCAGCGGTGGCTACAAAATTACGGGCGGATTAATATATAGGTACTTTCATTAGAAATTTAAAATAATAGTTACTAAATTTACGAAATATGGCTATAAATTCTATGCAGAAACAACAAAAGACCTCCAAACAACAAAAAAATACAATTTACAATTAGTATAATGACAAATTTTACTCAAAATTGTAACAATTAAATTATTTTAGGAAAAAATATTAGTAATTTAATGTACGGTATTTGCATTATGCTTACCTTTAATTAATTCAGAAAATTGTAGTATTAAAAAATTCTAGAAATTTTGTATACTCAAGTTGTAATACAACAGGTAATTCAACAAATAATGAAAAACAAAACAATACGTAAACAAACAATTAGTCTGTGAACTGTATCATGTTGACGATTGGGCGACGAAATTCTTAAACAGTTTTTTTAAATATAATTTATTTGGACACTGGCGTAGTTATTGGCCTATACATAGCAAATAATAAAACCGAATTGTTTTTGCACGTCATTGTCCAGTCCCGTCGAAGTAGGTTATAATTATATAGAGTAGTTATAATTGAGGACAGACTCCTTTGAAGAACACGAAAAATGCAGTCCCCAGGCTTTCATTTAATTATCACATACATTATACACTAACACTAGGCACTTTGGAGTTGAATAAACCACAAATTCCAGAAAACACAATTGTTACAATAATCAAACCAAAACTCAAATTTGCTTCTCATGCTCCCGCCAAAAGTCCCTGCAAACCATTATATGTTTGCGTCCCAAAACGTTGCTCTTTTAAAATATAATTTATATTGAGTCTCTTGTTATAGTATGTAAAATAGATATATTGTAGATATATATATTATAGATACAGAAATCGAATTAATAGTTATAATTAATTATAATATCAAAGAGCGATTTTAGCACATTTTAGAACACAGTAGGTATATAATAAACAAAAAAATGTGGTATCTTTGCCAGGAATTGAAAAAAATGCACTTTTAATTGTAGCTACCTATTATTCTACTGGTTTTTATAATTTTTACTTATTTATTTCGAAGGTACAATCAAATATAAAATGGTGTTTTGCAGTTAGAGTGACGTGAATCTAATACGGGAGCCAAGAATCTTAGCACAACGTTAAAGGTACATATATTTCATTCAACAAAGATATGTTCTTTGTCTTCTTGTTTTGTTTTTCGCAAGTTTTTTTGCAAATCACTATATTTTTTCTACAGAACATTGAAAACTGCCATTGAAGAGCTTCAGAACTAATTTAGTAAGACAAAAATGGCGTTTTCCTTTAAGAAGATATTGTCGAATTACTTCAAAAAGTCGGATGGAGACGCTTCCACTAGAGTTCCTAGCGATAATTTAAAAAAACGTCGTCATACGTCCTTTGTGTCGTCAGAGGGAGATGATCAACTAGAAATCATTAATGTTCCTAACACGGAGCCTGATTCGACGTCCAAACAATGTGCCACGAGCCTTGAACTCCCAGACTCCATCAAAAACTTCGCTGCAAAGAAAGGTTCTTTATCAGACACCGATATCTTGAACTTATCGTCTTCGAAAAAAGATAAACGGAAATGTAAGAAACTCAAACTGGATATCAGCAAAACCTCTGAGCCCAACGATTCTGAGAACAGCTCAAATAATGTCGAAAATACTCCGAAACATATTCTTTTGGGCTGCAAGAGCTCCGATGTTCTTGAACACTCCAAAGAGTTTGACTTTAACAGGTCTTTCGATATTTTCGATGCTTCCGATAATCAGTCTATTCATGACAATGATATTGATTTCATTTCTGAAAAATCCGAGTCAGATATCTCCTTAATCTCAGAGGATGAAAATAAAAGTGGTATGAAAATGTGTCGCAAAGTTCAAGGGAGCAACTCCAGTATTGAGAACCAGTTAGTGCCTTCAGCGAGTTTGGGATCATTCCAAGATGTTGAATTGGACAAAAATGAGCAAGAAAGAATAGCAATGCTGCTAAATTACCAGTCAAAAATAGAGAAAATGGTTTGTTGCCTTAAAAAACTGCTTCAGGACTTCCAATTTCACATAGAAGTTTCGAAAATTTTTCACTGTAGATCTATAGTTACTACTCACCCAGGAACAGACGTCACAAAAATCCCGAAAATCCTTGGCGAAGTCACTTATTTAGATAATGTCAGTCGTGGAGTCAGTCCGACGGGATCCTGGAATATTGTGTTGGAGAAAGAAGACGATGTGACAAAGTTTAAGTTGAGAAAGCAATTGTTATCCATGATGCACATTATTGGAGATTTTATCAACATATATCTGCAGCAAGAAAACGAAAAGACTATGAGGTTGTTTAGAAGAGATACTGTAGTTTTTCAGAAAGAAATAAGATCACAGCAGAAACGTTTGAAAATAAACAACAAGAAGCGTTATAAACATTTTGATTTTCCAGACATCAGGGATGCTATGATAAATTTATTCTCTTTGGATTCAGAGAAGGACAATATGGAAATGGATGAGCCTGTTGCAAAATGTGTATGTGACTGTCACTGCTATCCCAGGTAATTGTTTTTATTACTACTATTATCATTATGGCTGTGGTGGGTTAAGCAGCATAGGCTGATGCACCCAATCTGGTTTTTGTTACTTGTGCATGTGTTTAACATAGTATCTGTTTAGTCGGTTCTTGAACTGGATCACCAAATTCCCATGTAGAATGTTTTCTGGTAACTGGTTACATTCATTAATCACACGTTTTGTTTTATTATTGGGTAATAGAATAGGTCAACAGCATTACTGTTGGTAAACCTATATGGTGTGTTACTTGTGTTGCAAGTTTCACCATACTTCTTCTCCTGGAACCCATTTGTCAAATCTGTTTTTGAAACTTTTTATAGTTTGAAATTCAATTATTTCTCGTGGTAACTTATTGCATATGTCCCCAACTCTGTCACTGAGAATGTATCAGATATATAACATTTTTTGAGGATCCACAACCAACGAGAATATAGTATATTATGTAATTAAAAAGAAGATGCCGGATAAGCAGGCAGTCTACCTGGTGGTAAGTGGATACCGTCACCCTGCAGCATCTGCAATACATACCGACATCAGTTCAGAATGACAAACATTGGTTATGAGAAACAGCCAGAGATTAGGAATGGATTTGGAGAAAGGGTTGAGAAAATGGGGAAAGTTTGGATAGGATGGGAATGGGCTCACTGCTACCTACCGAACCACATATTGTACAATGAGGGAATAGGTTTTCGTGGGAAATGCAGCACATTTAATGGTAGTCTTCTGTGAGATAGGGGTAACATGGCCATTCGAGAGCTAAGCGGTTGTAGGATTGCACCGTGCACTCACACCCTTCATAATGTATACATGTGTCAGTATTATTACCATTCCGCATCAGACTTCATTCAGAAGAGCGCAACCGACGACAAGTCTGACAAGTCTATGACGTATTATGTATTGAAAAATTGTAAAAATTACGCAGCAAAAGTGAAAAAAAAAAAAAAGAAATTGAATATGAAAATGATCAGCAATTATGATGATGGTTATTTATCCTATCAAATTATTTCTTTTACCTACAAACACATTATTCCATTTAATTTTGAATTACTTGTTTGCTACTTGTAAAAATAACGAATAACAAACACCTTACAAAATTCGTTTGACCTTGTCCCACACGCACTTATTTAGATTACGCGTAATTAGTCAGAAAGAGAGACACATTTGTTTTAAATTACCTCGAGAGGGGTCCAATCCTGTGAGACATAATTTCTCAAAAGAATATCGAATATATTTTATTTTTAAATACCTTCAACTTATTAGAATGAATTAAAGTATTTGATATTATGTATCATTATTATTACATGCCAATAATTATTATTATGTAATAATAAGCTACCAAGGCCAGACTGGGGGCAATCACGCAAAAGGAGTCTGGGGTATTGGCTTCAGGTTATTCCTTCAACAAACTTGGGGACTTGCCTGAATGTCTAGACTTTGTATAGAAAGCTAGACAAAGTACGAAGTATGTTACAGTTACAGAAATAAGTAAGACTTGTTATATATTATTTTATCTGAATATAGTAGATATTAAATACTTTTACGAATGAAGCAATTCCCTGATATTTAAATATTCCTGCAATTCTATCTATAATCGCTAAGTTAACTCTGACGTTTTGTTCGTGGATTTTGTTGTAGTCTATTTGATACTAAGCCAATGGATATTACTTTAAAAAACTGTGGTTGGCTTAAGTAAATCAGTATTAGGTAGCTTTACCTGATTTCCTTTTACATTATATTCCATTAGCTTCTTATTTTCTATAGAATCAATGTCCCTTCGCTTTTGAAGGAGCCCCGCTAATGAGCTATGGATGTGATGTATTTTTTTTCGGTTAATCGCAAAGCAGAGGCTTCGAAAACTACTTCATGTAACTAATTACCGATCCTAGTCTAACAGCCATTTCTTTTTAAATAAAACTTATTTGGCTTATAACCAAATAATTTACCCGTGGTAAGCGGATACTATAAGTGGCATTGACGAAGGTTGGCACGCCCTGTGGTGCTTATTTTTCGGGAAGTCGTGAATAAAAAAGAATTAGGAAATATGTGGAATTGGGAACTATAAAAGCCAATTTATCGTCCACTGCGGGCTTCTACATGCACATTGTCTCGTGAATGAGTGTTGTACGCCTTAAAACCCCACTCTTGCCACGCGGGTTGGCGACTCCATTATTTTTTTTTTTTTTTTTTTTTTATATATACTAGTGGGCGGACGAGCAGGCGGTCTCACGTGATGGTAAATGTTACCGCCGCCCATGGACACCTGCAACACCAGGGCGTATGCGGGTGCGCCGCCGACCTTGCAAAATCCTATTCACAGCTCTCTTGAAGAACCCCATATCAGGGTGTAGTTCTTCAGGGCTTGTGGTAGCGGCTTTGTTATCCCTTAGTCGCCTTTTACAACACCCACGGGAAGAGATGGGGCGGGCCGCACGGCAAGCTTATTATGCTCATAGGTTTTTATACTCATCATCATAGAAAGGATTTTTTTACATAATTCATTTAAAAATGATAAACATTTTACATTCCAGATCTCCATCTCAGTCCGACTCCATGCTCACAAAGAACGATCAATCACTCTTGAACCACTCAATTACATCATCCATTGGTAACTTCACACTAGACTCCTCTACTCTAACCGCTTATTCGGAGTCTCTAGACCTCATTGTCAGCTATAACAGCTTCGAAGACTCCACATTATACTCCACTATACTGCAAAAGGCAGCAATTGAGCGAATAACTTTCTACGTTCAAGTACACAGCATTCAGCTCCGATGTGAGCAGTTTGAGGACTCAAAGAGTGTCATCAATTTCCATTGCCCTGCCTGTGGAACTACAGATAGCGAAGAAAATGCCCTCATAAAACACATTTTCAGTCAACCACACTGTGAAAAAATACATTTCCTGTACAAGACTGCATATATTAAAAAATGCGTAGCAACCGGGAAGGAAATCCAGCCAAGTACAGTCTTGAACCCCATGACAATGTACAGGGATTACAATAAAATCGTTTGTTTCGGTGACGCGATATACGCTTGCTCCTTGTGCTTCGAAAATTTAATCATTGGAGAGTCTGTACTCATGACGCATTGCTCCGAACCGGAACACGTTGAAAGACGGGAAAAATTATTAGAGTTAGATTAAGTGCATGTGCATGTTTTGTCATTTATTATTGGTTCAGTGTGTAGGGGTAAGTTTTTGTTATTTCAGCAAACTAAACTAAGCCTTAACTTGTGAATAATAAGGGTCAGTATTGTGTGTATTATTCATAATTATTTGTCGCGTTGATATTTCATTCAATTTTGATTAAGTATTACAACCTATTTCCTATCCCATTCCATACCATCTAGTGAAGAATACACCTATCCTATCCCCTCCTGTCGAATGTAATGTTCCTATTCCCTATATTTCCCACCGCTTTATCCACAACCATTCCTATATCTCCAAAGGTAAGCAGCGCATCCGCCGGGCGTGCCAACGTTTGCCATTTTGGACTGATGTTGTCATGTATCACGGATGTCGCAGGACGACTGTGTCTACTTACTACCATACTTACCACCAGGACTGTTCGTATGCCACCTTTTTCCCCCTAAAAAAGAAAGAAAAACGTTTCCTTTAGTAATTCTTAAGGTAATTTTTGCAAATATTTGAGATAACGACAAGTACTATAGTATTCAATTTTAAGATCAATAGTGCAGATAAGAACATTCCAAAGACGAATAAAAGTAAAAAGATAAAATAACTTAAAGGTTAAACTTAAAGTCTTAAACTTAACTTAAAGTCTGGAAAATGAAACTAGACTGAAGAAGCGCGGCAATTTAAAAAAAAAAATACCTTATGTATGACTAAAATAGTGGGAATAATAATTTTGATACTTGAACTCAAACCTAGGCTAATTTTATTATTGATATCCAGTATCAAAATTACCTGCCCTTTAATCCGACCATGGACTTTTTTTATAGTTAAAATCTATTAAAAGTACTACTTTTCCGATTGGAAGGCTTGCATGTAGCTTCTTAAGTAAATAAAGCTATATGTTGCTATATCTTTGAAATCGAAAAAATATAAAACCTATATATATATATATATATACATATATATTTAAAGACATTTAAATAGATATTAGTGTAAAACAGTCAGTGGTCGGATTAACAAGTATTAGATCGATATTAAGTACTTTATAATGCAGCTTGGTCCCTTCTGTATTTCGTCGTAATTATTTACGGATTCGCCGCAGAATGTCCCATTCGCAAAATTAGATTCTTATTCTTAGAAAGTCCCATCAGCAGATTGTCGCTATCTAAGTATTTGAACACTAACCACCGATTTATTGGAAGCAACAAAATCCAATTCTTATAAAGGTGTTTTTTTTTACCTATAACTACATATATTAGTACCTATAAGAGTTGGTCCCGATGTGCGTATACGTCTAAAATATTTAACTTGCTACAAAAAATTGCCGTTTTGAGATATTGTCGCTTACGTCCGTGTTTTAGGGGATCGAACAACCAGATAGTATTAGCTTTTCAATATTACTGTACAATTTGAGATGGCCAGAAGAAATCAATAAGTTATTATTTCGTACTAACGAACCGCCCTCGCTTCTCTTCGGTTTCGTTAAAACAATATTAAACTATACGTATAAGCCTTCCTCTTGAACCACTCTATCTATAGATGAAAACCGCATTAAAATCCGTTGCGTAGTTTAAAAGATCTAAGCGTACATACAGAGGGACAGACGGCGGGAAGCGACTTTGTTTTATACTATGTAAAGATGAGTCCGACGATCGGATGATGGGACATTTTGCGAATAGATCCCACGCCGAATCCATTTTCACTGATATGAGTTAATTATTTCTAAATTTTGGATATATTGTGCATAATTCAGTAAGTGGCGTACACATACGATTAGTTTATTGTATGTAATGAACATAGCCACAGACTATTTCTGACTGCTATGTTTTCCCCTTTTGATTCGACTACAGTAAACTCAACGAGGCATGAGCTTTGCGTTTGCGTGAGTGCACACCGATAGTGCACGTTCGAACCATTTCGGCAATCGTATTGGACAACTCGCCGCCCACTCACACCGATGCAAAGCTCGCGTCTTGTTGAGTTTACTGTAACAATATATATTTTTATTTCCAAATCGTTTTTAATCTGATTGTTGTCATTTTTTTATAATGTTTTTATCGCTCAAACGTTGTACTTGTTGTAAGTTGTCGTGCACGCATTAGAACACATTTAGCAAAATGGAAAGAGGAATTAAAGTATTTATATGTCAATAATTGATTTAAATAAACGACCTAAAGGATTCGTAGTAAAATATTTTGTTAAAATCATCCAAAAATAACACGGTACCACTCGGAATGTCAATTTTTAGAAAAAAAAACTTTTTAGTTATAAAATTATAAAGCTTTATGAGCCCTATCCAGCAACACATATATATAGGCTTTAGAATTTCTTTTTGGTATGTTTAAATATTCGCAATTTTGCAACTACCCACCTAATAAATTTCGAAATATAAACCCAAAAATATTTATTCGCGCAATTTAATTTTGATCAGTTAAAAAAAATACCAGAAAATAACCCATATAATACTTTTGGGTTATGCTGATCATCATTACTAGAAAATAATTGATTTTTTTTTTAAATTTAAAGATCGTGATCTTGTAGTACTATTTTCTCAGTCGGTTAAAAAATGACCCACAAAACGAATTATATTTCATGCACAATTTTGAATTGCAGGTAGTTTTAAGGTCTGTTAATCATCATTAGTCGTCATTTGCAATTGAGAGTATTTTAAATCAAAATTGTACCAAACGGTACCCTAATGTCCATTTTAGTGTTTGTGGCAATTGCATATTCTGATAGGATTTTTATAATATAATTTTTGGAAATTATATTAAATGTAATATGTTAATGTATCCACAACCGTTCCATTCTAGTCCTTAATACAAGCGCATTAAGGTACCGAATGGTATACAATATTGTATGGTATGTCGACAATTGGAACTGTTGGATGTCAATTTTTAAATGTGAATTGATTCACTCAAATTTGTGTTCTAGTGCGTACACAGTCTCGAAATATAAAAAAAAAAAATATACTCAAAAGGTGCTCAAATCAACGGATGTACTGCCATAAAATTGCATTTAATGTGTTCATTACGTTACTGTCCATTTACTGGCTATAGTGTGATAAAACGATAACATAAATTAGGTTATTCTTAACATTTATTTGCTGATCATTTTATAATAAACTAGCTGTTGCCCGCGACTTCGTTCGCGTACTAATTCAGAAACCTTCGCGGTCGAACTCACCCGACGTTTCATCGCAATCCGATAAACGGTATAGGAACGCACACGGTACGAACAAAGAAACATTCATTTTTATATTGTCTATGGATTTATACTACATAGTCGTGTTCTATCTATAATTCGGGAATGAAATAAAATAAAATAAATGCCATAAAATGAAATTTAATTATTTATTCCAAAATAAAATAATTTTTTTATAATTTAGTAAATAATTTGCAATCTCCGTATTGGTATAATAGGAACAATCAGGCTCTAAAACGAGATTTTCAAATTTTATCATTTATTGTCGAGTGTCATGTACAGACTTTTATTAACTTCTAATTGAGTAAAAAAAAACATCTAAAAACATCGAAACTGAAATCTCCGCATTTCGATTAATTTATCGGTTAAAATGATTAGGCAAATGAATTTAAGTTTCCACGCTAAATAATTTTGTATCGATACAAATGACGTGATTTTTTTTTTTTTAAATATGTTGGTATGCACGTAAAGAAACGAATTTTATATTATTTAGTAAAAACCTAATCTATCTAGTGTAGTTAAAAAAAAAACTGATTTAATCACAACCATACCATCTTTATATAGGGTTTTACGAACAGCTTGTATCGTTACAAATATATTTGCGCAAGGAAAACAAACCTAATTTATTTCTTAAAAACAGGGTGTTAAAAAAGACTTAAATCCATTTTTAATTTCTTTTACAAATTTTTACACTAATCTTTGATCTATTGTTATTGTAATTAAAATAAGTCTAAAGTAATATTGTATTTAATCGCAATAATACACGGTCTGAATATAAAGGTAGATAACTGAAATTTTTTGCAAATTATAATTTCTTACATTGGTTAATTATTTTTTGTGGTCCGGTTTTTTTTTTTAAATAAAAAGTTTTCTGCCTTTATAAGACTGGGGGTCTACTCTGACATTGCAAAAATCAAAGTTTCGCCCGATTTTCGGTAGTGCTATAGAACTTCTGTGGGGTCCGAAACTTCGCAAGTGTAGCCCCCCGTTCACATATTGTAGATAATAATAATATATTTATTGCTTAGTTCACTTACAAACTTGTTATAACTTTTACAAAAATCGCTAGCTATCCAATGGATTAATAAGTATAAGGAAATAAATGAAATTGATGATCTCAGAAACCTGTACATAGTAACCACCGAATTCAAAAGACTGACTATTTTTGATGCCACTTTTTTTGAAAAAATGATTATTGGGACTTGTCATAAGTTTAGTACTAGTTTTTTTGTTTTCAAAAAGCCGTTAAATTTAAACATGTTTCAGGACCTTAATGAAAAGTAGTCTTCCAGATATCATCATGGATATTATATATATATATATTTCGGTAAATTTTTATCAATATAATTGTTAAAAAAAAAATGCTAAACTTTTGACACGATCCTCGAAGTTGTCAATCCCTCTCGCAACCGCCTATGTTAAGGATAAGTTAGTGTTGTAGTCAACATCGTTTATCGTTAGATTTAAATAATGTAACAGTAGCATAATTTAGAAATTTTCGGAACAGTTGGGATTTTAACGCGTTCGTAAAATTGCAAAATGGATCCGATATAACTCACCTGTTTAAATTAATTTTTTCTTTAATTGGTGCCAATAAGATATAAAAGATGCAGTGATGAAAATATATTTAATTATAATCCCATATTGATGGAAAAGTTGAATACGCTTCATTTTTTTTTAATGAAAAAGTACAGACCTACTGAAGGAGGGTAATTAATAGAAATTGAATCGCTTTATTAAAAAAAAAAAGCAATACAACGCGCAAAATACTATAAAATTCAAATATTTAGAGGTATTTAATAAATGTAATCGTGTAGATTAAAAAAAAATGAAAAAAGTATAAAAAAAGATAAGGACGTAAATGCTTACATAGAGTAAAATGTTATGCTAACGTAGCTTACCTAGGAAGCTAGTTTGATAAAGTAAAAAATACTAACCTTACGTGAAATTAGCGTCAAATTGGATAAACCAAAATAAGAATTAATGGTTCTCTTCTGCACAAATTATTTTGTTACGTTAAATTACCTCGTGATTCTACTATTTTTTTAAATACGTATTATGGACTCACTAAAACTTTAATTAATAGTTCAAAAAATAGATAATGGCCAACTGCACTAAATGGTTCTATATCTAAATTGTCTGATGAAAATCAATAAACGTAACAAAATTTTTCACTGTTATAAAATCCCATGATTGCAAGTTGTGATGTTCTATCAAGTCGTTTGGGTTGTATTTCGCAGGGATACCTCACCATTTAACAAATTGGACCAGGCCTGCCTGCCGACATAAATAATTTTAAAATAGGTTGTCCATTTTACGATGTACGATTCGAATTTCCTAAAGCTAGTGTCTCGAAATATACACAAAAACTATGTTTAGGGTTGCGAAAATACCACTTCTGTGATCAAATACTGTTGATAATAGTTTTAAATTATAATAGGCGATGTGGCGACTTCGAAAAACCTTAAAAAAGAAAATACTTATAACAAATACTGATTAACAAAACTAACGTTCCCACAAAAAATTTCTATTTGCCTTTAATTTTCAATGACATTTTTATTATTAACAAAATTTTCCGAGCTGTACTTTTCATTCGGGTTATTTCGTAACGTTATGGAAAAGAAAAATCATTTGAGAAAAAACATGTTCATTTCTAATTATTTTAAATCAGTTTTACATAAAGTAGATTTATTGGAATAACAAATAAAATTACTTTTCAACTATATAAAAAATAAAAATTTACAATATAAATAATCCGTATTGTGGGTGTGAACTTGCGGCTTTTATTTACAACTGAAAAAACTTTCATACTGTCACATTTTAATTGCCTTATACTCTACTAAACTATATCGTTTTCCAACTTTAATCTTTTGAGCTTCAAATTTTGCTCACAAATATTTTGCTCGCTTAGTTATCTTTGTAATAAAATCATTTTCCAGGCGACGCAGTTAGATATGAAATAATTGGATGTAGTTATGCAAACCAGATCCAACCCATAAAACTTTTCATATTGTTATATGTGTAATAAATATAATCTACAGGTCAACTTTTATATACGCAAAAAAGATCCAAATAGTATGATGACTTTTAATAAAACTTTTGGTGTCCTAAGGATACTAACTCCTATGGGCATTTTTAAAAAAAATCGATTATGTTCTCAAAGACCATAATCTAGAACCATAACCATAAACTAGGTTCGATCTAGTTTGCATAATTATGTATGTTCAATTAAAAATTAACCCGCTCAAGAATGAAGTTGGAAAATGACATTTTTTTATTGAACTAATTGACTAAATTTCTTTTTTTATTTAATAACAGACACATGTTTTTCAAAGTCGCCACATTCCGCGGCCGTTTTGGTATCTGTGATTCCCTACGTGTTCATATCATAAGGTTTCTCCAACTAAAGATGCTATGGTAAATTTATAAACACGTTATTTTTATCGTAAACAAAAAATATTTATTTATTTATGCAAACATTTTTAAAATTGTGCCCTTTACAATGATCAATCAACCAAAAACCTATTAAAGATCTTTAATAACTTTTAATAATTATGTTACAAAAAATTTAGTTTAAAAATTTACTTACCGCCTTTTGCTATAAGTACAGAAAAGCCAGCTGTAATTTTTGAGCCATGGATTTAATGTTACGATTTTAATTTAATATCCTTTTTTTTTTTTATTAAATATTCACAATATTATAATTTAGAGTTGTTACAAATTCTATTTTTTCAAAAGGTACCTTATATTAATTTGACAAGAAAGTATTTGATAAAAAGCGCGCGAGAATTCCCGTCAAATAAAACCACGATACTTTTTTTTATCTGTTGCAAGCACAGAAACATATGTAGTTAAGCGGTGTTTTATGTCATCAAAGTCATCATTACTGTTGTATCTTTGGTTGGAAGACCTCTGTTGCTCATTTTGACTGTTAATAATAATTTTCCTAAAAATACTGGTTTCGGACTTAATAAAAGTTGTACGATTTGGAATTGGATATTTTATTTTACTTTTTTTTATTGAAGTAGTACCTTTTATATCCCACAGCCGCTGGGCGCACTGCTGACTACATTAATCCTCTTATAGAAGACTTCCTTCAAATGTACTGCATTTCCCACTTTATCCTATTTTCCCAGTGTACATACGTGCTTCGGTAGCGAGTGTGATATGCCAGGGAAATTCTCCAAATTCATTCCTATATCTCCAAAGGTATGCAGCGCATCCGGTCCATACCAACATTTGTCATTCTGGACTGATGTCAACATTTATTGCGGGATGTCCATGGATGACAGTATCCACTTACCATCAGCTGCACTGTATGCTCGTCTGCCACCATTTATCCACAAAATGCACGGATGACGTCTCTTTTTTCTTAATATGGACGGATGACTTCACTTTTTTCTTAATATGAATATAGAATGGCACAAAGAAAAGAACGGCTTATAGTCTTAAAATTATACTTTATTGAACATTATATTTCATAAATTTTGTAGCTGTTAACTTAATTCACTTTATATGTAATAATGCCTTAGTCTAATCAACTAATCGGTCACTTTTAAAAATATACAAATGCTTTAAAATTTTTATTGGTGCTTGGTCGATTGGTTCGCTTATGCCTTGCCTTTTTGAAACAAAGTGACAGATATGAGATAACATACGACTTTTTGGCGGTAGCCCGAGAAGTGGAGTTGAGTATTGGTTTAATTATTGTATTGTAGGATTTGTGGTTTAATAGTGATAGTTTATTAAACTTTAAAATGTTCTAGTGTTAGTGCATAATGTTTGTGATAATTAAATAAAAACATGGAGACTGCATTTTTCGTGTTCTTCGAAAGAGTAACTTTGTACTCGGTAAACCTACTATCACTTTACTGAGCGACTCCTACTTCGGCAACACGGAGCTAATATTTCTACTACTAAATCTATGCTGGACAATGACGTGAATAAAATCAATTCTGTTTTATTATTTCCTATGGATCAATGGCTATGCCAGTGTTCAAATAAATTATATAAAACGACAGATGACATTTCAAGAAAATTTTTATAGTTTTCTCAACTTTTGTATTTTTTATTACAGATTTTGTTTAATAAATAAAATGTCTATCATTTGGAAATTTTCGCCGTCATCAGAAACTTTACTTCAGCGTTGTATCGATACCGCGACACCACATCACACTGACAATAAATGGGCACGCGAATTTCGGAACTTTAGAAATATTCTTTTTCCCAACGAAAATTCATCAAAATCCGGTACAATTCTCATTGAAAGTGATGACAAAGATGATCAGATAGTATCGAATCACGAGGAAATAGCAGAAACAGCTGCAGACATTGATAATATTTTCGATGAACTAGAATCAAATGAAGAATTAGAACATAGATTTTTTTATTTAACACGGGAGTGTATGCAACGGAAAGGCCTGTTTAAACAGCTCGCTCAACGCCTGCCGACAGCTCTTACGGAAAAATTCTGTGAATTATCCATTAATAACACAGAAAACATGCTATCTGTTAACAGCTTTTATCAACAATTCCTTCCAGCTTACTTAAAGGTAGATTTTAATCGCTCTAAATTGAATTTACTAGTAAAAGCTAAACAAGCCCATCCGCAGCTTTTTAAGACACTCCTACAGTTTCTAGTAAAAGATTTGGAGATACCAATCAAAGTGCTGCAAGGAGTGTTATCCATTTTAAATACAAATGAGAAACTTGAATTCTTAATAATCACTTTAGAACAGATCTCAAATGAGGAACTTGCTTATCACATGTGTACTTTGCATTCCACTTACAGAGACTGCAATAAGACTGAAAAACTACAAAATTTACTATTAACTACTTTAATAAAATATGCACAAAATTTTTGTATTGACAAAGAGTATGGAAGGTTTTTGTTGACATTTTTACAAGCTCAAAATAATTTGAAACTGGCAGTCGATTATATAAAAGTGGTGGGATTAGTGGAGATGCATGGGTCAGCTTTTAAGAAGCCCTGTTTAACTATTTTAGATAAAATGGCATAGATTGATTAAACAACTTAGAACCTGGCTAACAGCTGATACTAATCAAGAACACAAGCGGATATGGACATCTACCGTATACTACTGCGAGAAGTCATCCATGCCCACGATGAACAAAGATCCTTGTATAAAGCAGAGGTCCATCTAAGCAGAGGTATCCTTGTATAAAGGAACATTAACAGGACCTGCCCATTAAACAGACATGTTTTCATAATAGGTGACAGGCAGCCCACTATTTAATGGATGCAAGGAAGCTGAAGAAACACCATTCCATGTACTCTTGCAGTTCATGGGTGTGGCATTCCAAAGAGCAAAAATCCAGTAGAGTACTCAACTTCAGTATGGATGAACCACCCTATTATAGTTCTTGTACGAGGAAGGGCGCTGACACAAAATGCTCGCTTTGTTTCAACTAAATGGTTCGTTTTGTTTGTTCATCTCAGGACAGACTATAGAACCAGACACTGCAATAACAAACAACTGGAATGATCTCTGACCTAGTCAAAAGTTGTATGTAATGCACTGAACAACAGAGTCGTAAACACTTAAAATAAATTGTCACGAGAAGAGGTGGATTCCTCAACAGTGGGGATTTTCAAATCGAGACTAAACATGTGGATGCTGGAGCAAGATTAATGCTTACACTAGCACAAGATATAAGCATGTCAGCTGCTGGATGCTTGCCTAATATATCATAATAATAAAATTGTGGAAAAGAAAACTAAGAGGAAGGCATAGAATACAATAGTCTTATGAGTATGCCCGATTGACTTACAATGATGGATTTATTTGTTTTACTGTTTGAAATCTGTTCCGGCTATTTCATTTTTGATACTATTTCAATGCGACCTTCATGGGCATGCGGTCACAGGGTTGACGAGCCAGCCGCCATTTATAAATTAAATGAAAACAAAAGATTTTTATTTAATAATATTTAAAGTTTATCCTATTTATCGCTAATTGTCTCACTATAGGACTATTATTATTCTATTACTTTATTATAACGATAGCAATTATATAAAACTTCCATGGATGGACATTCTGAAATAAAAACTATTATTGTTTGTATTTGGGATTTTTTATCCTTTTTATTTTCCAATGACGCTGTTGAACAAATATTTTTACCAGTATGCCAATGTTTTTTTTTTTTTTTTTTTTTATGTACGAAGGCGGCAGACGAGCATATAGTCCACCTGATGGTAAGTGGATACAGTCGCCCATAGTGTGCCAGTGTTAAGTATTTTTCGTATAACAACTCGTGCCGGATTAAGCCAGCGCGGGGCCCGTAGCAAATTCTATCAAGAGTCCCTTGGTTTGCATTAGGTTCTTAAGTTCTTCCTTATTTTTTTTTACGCTCAGGCGTGGGTGCGTGGGCTCCCCCAATGCGCGGGACCCGTAGCAATTGCTACTCTTGCTACATGGGTAATCCGGCACTGGTCATTATCCAATTCTGTTAGGAGTCCCGCAATAGAGTGGATAGTATATTTACTATGAACAGAAGAGTTTAACTCTTTGGAAGCATACGAAAAACGCAATCTAAATAATGCTTTTATTTGATTATCACAAACATTAGGCACTTCGAAGTTTAATAAACTATCACTTAAATTCCAAAATACATCATTTTTACACCAATCAAACAAAAACTACCTTCACTTCTCGAGTTGCCGCCAAAAAGTGTGAGAAGTCTTGCAACAGACGTAAAAATTTAGCTCTACGTTTCCTAGTGTTGTACTATTATAGCTTTATTTAGCTTGCTTATCGATAATGTTACGTTATAGTTACAATCTTGCTTCATAGGTTTCCTTCTAACAAGCTAATTTTCTGGAAATTATATTTAAAGGTATTTTTTGTTTTATACATGTATTTTATACTTACCCTTGCTGTTGCTGTATTTGTAATAAGTTTATAACTTATAAGAATGGACAAAAGTCAAAGACCTAACCTTTAACAATTGCTACGAGTCCAAACAAATTATAGTTCGTCATATGCTATTCGTTTCCAAGGTATAGTAACCAAAATATTGTAACAATTAAAACTACATAGATGTGAACTTTTGTTCGCGGTTTCGCCCCCATTAACTGCGAACTACACTTCTCGCATCTGCCAAACTTAGTAACTAATCGTTTATTAATGCAGAATTATTATCTAAAAATAAATGAACCAAATTTAACATTAGAGGGTTTTGTGGCTCATTTGTGGCATTATCTGAGACAAGATTTGTGGCATTTTACTTTTTAGTTCTAGGTTTAACACAATGAGACAGGTGCAATTTAAAAAAAAATAACACATTTTTAATGTTTTATTTAATAATCAGATATTAGAGCATGTGCCTATTTGAAAAGAATCAGCAACATTATTTTGAAAGAGTTCCTCACCATCTCCCAACTCCCTAGTAGTTGCCAGCCTAACCTATGTCCCCGATAGGAATGCCCTTCCCCGTTACCGTCGTCGTCGTCCTCAGCACGTCCTAGTCGACCCCGAAGACCCAATTACCCACTACACTCACAAGCTACACATATATTTTGCCACACATATTATGCCAGAGCCCATTCCCATCCCATCCCCTTCCCCCTCATTTTCCCAATCCATTCCTTAATCTGCAAAGGTAGGCAGCGCATCCGGGGGTGTGCTAACGTTTGTCATTCTGGACTGACTTAGGCATGTATCGCGGATGTCTATGGACGACAGTATCCACTTACCATCAGGTGAACTGTATGCTGGTCTGCCGCCTTTTTTCTATATAAAGAAATAAGTCGTCCCCGCCGGCGGATACGAGGACGTCACCCTCGCTACATCGTAAACACACACCGACCTTTAGCCAACACTTTCACCAGGTACATGTGCACGTGCCTGAGCTCTTTTCACCGACTCATGATCCCACCATATAATGCCCTAAGATTAGGTCCGTTCCTTCCGCCGGTCTACTGGCGGGGTGCCCTTGGGCTCATTGCTGCACACAGGCCGACAAGGATTTAGTCATTTTGAACAAAAATAGAAAAAAAAAAACAATTTTGAGTTACAAAATGTAATAAAAGTTTATAAATCCGTACCAAGAAATAAGGACCCTGCCAAGATAACGTCACAAATTATGTTATATATAAATTAAATGTAATCGTGAAAAACGTTATTTTGTACGTTATTTCCAACAGTTTAAATAACCCGTTAATTGAGGTTGTTATAATTTGAAATCCCTATTATCTTGGCCGTCATGAGTATGTCAACAGTCAACAAATCATTTTAAGATTTGTCAGTCTTATTTTGTGAAAAGTACGTGTTACATGTCTGATATATTATTTTTAAATAAATTGCGCGATTATTTCATATTTTGAAATAAATTACGCGATTATTACGAAGTCGATGAACGTTTAAAGGACTGCAGTAAGTAAATAAGACATATTTATTCAAAATACTAAAGTTTGTTGTAAATTGAAAATTGCAAATTAGCTTTAATTAGTAATTTTTTTATTAGCTGGAAGATTTAAGGAGGTACTGAATCTAGACAAGTGTAATATTATGCATCCAAAAATCATCATGTTACTTATTTATCGTTTATCAATAATACGACATTCAAACCGATTTTGAAATTAAGTTTTTCTAAAAACAACTATGTACTTGTACTTATACTTGAGCGTTAAAATTGTGATTATCATACTAAATAAATCCTACTGCAATGTTTTCCAACCTTTCCTTATTAGCGTAATTACCGTTACACCTTTAATTTAAGTATAATTGATTTTATCGGCACTAAGTATAAGAATTTAAAAAAAGTCAGCCTATTATTTTTCAAGTTATTTGCAATATACGTGAAGCCGCTGGTTATCGACACGGTTTTTCGCCGTTTAAACGTATGGTTGTTAGTCGTGGATATTATTTCTTTGAGCTTGGGGAACAGCGTATTTTGGCGACAACTAAATCTAAATGGCGGGAACTGACAGTTTTTTTTGAAAAGTAACGGCTTTAAAGTTTTTCTATTCAGAATTTTTCGAGAATGCTCAGTGTTAGACATCTGTCTCTTTAAAGTTGAAATTTCGCAAGATATCTTTAAATCACACACTACAATATGTTCTGTACACATTGTTTATATCTGCTCTGACCATTCTTACATTTCTTGGGTGTCGTGGGTCCCGGATCTTCTTCTGAAGACATCCTATTGTAGTTACTGCACTGATTCGAAAGTTAATGTCAGTCACGGAAGGTACTCTACATATCTTCTGTTCGCTGTAGATGATAGCAAATAAACCACAAATAAACTTAAATTTAAGAAATGTTTCGTTCTAGAACAAGAGACTATGAACAAATACGAATTTACGTGGCTTGGAGCAGGATAACGCGATTGGTGGGCGTTTCAGCACGAGCTACAGATAATTCGGGGCTTCCCCAATTCCATAAACAATAGAAAACTATAGTTGCGTTTCATTTTTCAACAAAACCAGGCAATTATTTCATGTTCCGTTATTTGGTATAATGTAATATAAAGAATTCATAATGACTTTAATTGCCGTATTCGTACGGCAATGACCACCCTGCCGAATGCCCACACTAAGTGTATTGAAGACCTGCTTGCCGTACAAAACGGCAATTGCCGCACTTTCGGCAACACCAGTTTGTTAACACATCGGGACTCGTTTTCACGGTTTCGTGACCCCTTGCCTGTGCTGATTTGAGTTTTGTATTATTTTAATTATTTTTACTCAAAAATTACACAGGAAGTCCGCCCCTATTAAAAAGCTAACCGTGCCGCGCGCCGTGTCGTAAATAGGCATAATTATACCGTTTCTCTACAACGCGCGGCGCCGCGAACTTGCCTCACCAGAAAAACCGTGTAGTTAACAAGGGGACTAACATATTATACATAGTAAATAATTGTCTTTTTTCTATTTTTATCTAAAACTATCTGAGCCGACAGACAACGTTGTCCTGTCCAAATTTCAATAAATTCATACAAAAATCCCATAGAAAAAAGCACTTTCAGTTTTTCCCGAATTTTCCGGGCAGCTTTTCCATTTTTTCTTTCCCTAAAAACCTTATTCGGAACATTACGAACATTTTTAAAAAAAAAATTAGCCAAATCGGTGCAGCCGTTCTCAAGTGATGCGCTCGCTTACCAACGAACAGCATTTAATTTTTATTTATATAAATTAGTCATTTGTTACTTGTATCAGCCTATAACGTCCCACTGCAGGGCACACGTCTCCCGTACTAAATCACTTTTCGTTTCGGACTTCGGGCCGTTATCCACCACGCGGCCCCAGTGCAGATTACTGGATACTCCAGATTTTTTTAAATATTTTGAGTATAAATCCGTATAATCTCAATTTAAAAAAAATAAAGCCGAGGATTTGAACTCACGATCACACGAATGTGAGTCTAACACCGCTCTTTTTAATTTTATTAGATACTCTGCACTTTTAATTTTAATTAAGTACCTACTTACTGGATACAATTTTTTTTTCTTGTGACACATTCCTTCTGCTTTCCTTGGAAAAAGGACACGAGTTTATTTTTATGACATTTTGACAAAAATATGTTAGTAAAATTTGCATTATTTTAAAATCAACCTAGAAATGTGGAATTTTGGACAAAACAAATAGAGTAACCGCTGCTATTTCTCTGTTTATTTTTAATTTCCGAGTGTAAAAGCTTACGTTGAAAATTTTACCAATGCCTTTCCTTAGAAATAACTTAGAATGGTAGTCTAGCTTAGTAAAAATATGCATACTCGTAGATATAACAGTTCAATCTGTTTACAATACAAACCAACCGGGTTTTGGCCTCACTTACCATTTAATAAAATGAGTTTTCCTTGTATGCTAATAAAAATAATAATTGACATATTCGCGTTATTTACGCATGTTTAAATATCGACTCGGCTCATGACCACGGTTGGGGCGATACGACCGAAACGTCGATTAAAAATATAAGGTAAACGTTCGCGTTGAGACCCGTTTCAATAGATGCATATATATGTATAGATAACTCTTTATTCATTGGTTTTTTAACAAATTATAATTTTCATCATACAAATATATTCTCAACACTTAAAGAGACTTTAAGAGGGGGAGAGTGCACGCTGCAATCCAACAGCCGCTGGGCGCACTCGACTGGCCACGTTACCCCTCTCTCACAGAATACTACCAGAATACTTTTGTATACATATATGTATGTCCGGGAATCGAACTGTATCCGTCGCAAAGCAAACCTTGCCGATTGAAATAACTAGAAAAAAGTTGCGCATTGCGTGTTCCAGATCTGGACATGCCGAGCAACTGTATGATGCACTCAATTTTTTGCTCACACCGGGAACTGAACCCGGTACCGCCGCTAGTTGCTAGTAACCGGGTTGACACGCGGATTTGGAATAACTTCCACTTTTAGACATGTCGATGGCAGCAAAGTATCAAATACAATTAACTGCACTAAATATTGAAAGGCCCTAATAATTATTTTGTATTACCGTCTACCTATATCACCTTTGTTTGAGTCTATCCGAAGGTTGCCTGGAAGAGTTCGCCTTACCAATAAGGGGCCGTTCAAGTATTACGTAAGCAGAATTTTAGTCATTTTTAATGTACGTACATTGGGGAAATACGATAAAATAGGAAATGCAGTACATTACAAGGTAGTCTTCTGTGAGAGAGGGGTAACGCGATCAACTGACCAAAAACATTGCACAATTCGTAAAATTGTACAATATGATTGATCGTGTGCGGGGTGGGTTTTTTTTTGTGGCGGAAGGCGGCAGACGAGCATACAGTCCACCTGATGGTAAGTGGATACCGTCGCGCATAGACATCCGCGATACATGTCAACATTAGTCCAAAATGAGAAACGTTGCCACGCCCCCGGATACGCTGCCTACCTTTGGAGATATAGGAATGGATTTGGAGAAAGGGTTGAGAAAATGGGGAGCGATAGGATGGGATTGGAATGGGCTCTGGCGCATCTCACTCACTACCGAAACACGTACGTACATTGGAGAAATAACATAAAGTGGAAAATGCAGTACATTTAAATGTACTGTATTCCCACTCTGTGTATTCTGTGAGAGAGGGGTTACTTGGACAGTCGAGCGCGCCCAGCGGCTGTTGAATTGCAGCGTGCACTCTCCCCCTAAAATGAGTTTGTATTTTCTTTTGTAACTGTAGTGGAACTGTTTTGCTAAATAAATGTTTTAACTATCTACTTATTATGGGATACATTTGAGATCACTGTCGTAAAGTTAACACTTGATTATTTCGATCATCGCATGTTTCTGGGTGCCGATTGTGAAATATCATATACAAGCCTATACGGGTCAATAACATCGGATGTTGACAAAGTACTTAAGGTTTGTATTATGCAATTTCTCTGTCAGAGATATGTCTTGCAGCTGGATATTGGTTCATAAACACTTGATGGGTTATCTTAGTTGTTTCTTTGTGGTATTATCATTGGATAATATATATTTTTATCTTTGCTTTGATTGATTTATTTTATATATTTACTAGCTGTGCCCGGCCACGCGTTGCTGTGGCTGCCCAACAGATGGCGCTAAGGGTGGACAACCCTTATCACTAAGGGGTATGAAAAATAGATGTTGGCCGATTCTCAGACCTACTCAATATGCTCACAAAATTTCATGAGAATCGGTCAAGCCGTTTCGGAGGAGTACGGGAACGAACATTGTGACACGAGAATTTTATATATATAGAGAAGATTTATTTCATTTATCCACAGAAGTAACATACTGTCTTTATCTATTATTAACATATATATAATACATATAATAAAACTGTAGAGCCAGCGTGTCTGTACATTGAATATATTTACCAAAAACTGATTGGGGGCGATGAAGGAAGAGTATCAGAATACAAAAAGATGGTTTTGAATATTTTTGTCTGTCTGTCTGTCTGTTCGAACACGCTAATCCCCAAAACTACTTTTATATAAAGTGAGTGAGATGTGCCAGAGCCCATTCCCATCCTATCCCTCCCAATTTTCCCAATCCCTTCTCCCAATCCATTCCTATATCTCCAAAGGTAGGCAGCGCATCCGGGGACGTGCATACGTCTGTCATTTTGGACTAATGTTGGCATGTATCGCGGATGTCTATAGGCGACAGTATTCACTTACCATCAGGTGGACTATATGCTCGTCTGCCGCCATCGACCGTAAAAAAAATGAATATCTCTTATTTTACTTAAAATAAAAAAATCGTTTCTGTACCATTCGAATAGGTTTTACGTAGTCTTTGAATTCTCCAAATAAAATTGCTGGTTGCGGCGGAAATTGATTCCAGACTTGTATGGAGAAATAATTATGTCCTTTAAACATCCATACTATTATTATAAAGAGGTAAAGTTTGTAAGTTTGGATGTAGGAGGTAATCTCCGAAACTACTAATCCGATTTCAAAAATTCTTTCACCAATATTTAGAATGGACCTTCATTCAGGACATATTTATTATACTTTTACTTTGAAATTTTGAAAAAAATAAACTTATAACCCGAAGCGAAGCGAGGGCGAGTTGCTAGTATTTCACAAAAGTAACATTGATTTCCATTGCAATGCAACTAGCCCTTTCGGTGTCCACTGCTGGTTATGTACTTCCCCATGCACGTTGTCTCGTGCACGAGGGTTGCACGACAACGCCACGCTGGCCAAGCGGGTTGGCTGGCGAGTCCACTCTTCTAGAGATTGTGTAGTTCCTCCGGATAAGTGATAAGCGCTTAGTCGCCTAAGACAACACACAGCAAATATGTATATTCTTATAATTCACATTCTTTGTTTAGTCAGATACCATTTCGAATGCCACAAAAGCCATTACGATTACAGTATCGTCGTAAACTATTTAAAAATGTATTAACGGTAAAGGAACATTAGAAAATAATTAAGATAAGTAACTGCTCACCAAGAACCCCAATTAAGATAACAAAGCAATTCTATTTATAACTAACGGACAGAGCCGGCTTTACCTATGGTGCAGGGTGTGCGACGCACACGGGGGCAGGGTGTTAGGGGGCGCCGAGCGCCGCTCGCGACGCCTACCAGAGGGCGCCAGGGTATTGATTGCATCCGGGCGCTACATGGGTCAGAGCCGGCTTTGCTTATGGTGCAGGGTGTGCGGCGCACACGGGCGCAGGGTGTTAGGGGGCGCCGAGAGCCGCCCGCGACGCCTCCAAAGAGCCTGCTAGAGGGCGCCAGGGTATTGATAGCACCCGGCCGCTACATGGGCTAGTCCCGGCTCTGCTAATGGACTAACTTGAGGGGAGAGTGCACGCTGCAATCCAACAGCCGCTGGGTGCGCTCGACTGGCCACGTTACACAGAAGAGTACCTTGAAATGTACTGCATTTCCCATTTTATCTTATTTCCCTAATGTACGTACGTGTTTCGGTAATGAGTGAGATGTGCCAGAGCCCATTTCCATCCTATCCCTCCCCATTCTCCCAACCATTTTTCCAAATCCATTCCTATAACTCCAGAGGTCGGCAGCGCATCCGAGGGCGTGCCAACGTTTGTCATTCTGGACTAATGTTGCCATGTATCGCGGATGTCTATGGGCGACAGTATCCACTTACCATCAGGTAGACTGTATGCTCGTCGGCCGCCTTCCTACATAAAAAAAAACAGTGACCGTGACTTTGTGCGTGTTTGATTAGCTTGATTCCCGTGGGATCTCTATACCCGATACATGAGCTACAACTATGCCATGTTTCATTAAAATCCGTTCATTGGTTTTTGCGTGATGTACGTTCAGACAGACGGACAGATAAAAATTCCAGAATACGTTGTTTTGGCCTCTGCATCATTCAGTGTACCTACACAGCAATGATTTTTTTTTAATCAAAAACGGTTTAGTTTTATTATATTTTAATCTTTCTTTGCAGACTAAAGTTGACTGAGGAGCTATCGATATAAAAAAGTCACGTTTTTGATAAAATACTCACATTGTAAAAACGTAGTTCTCGGTGTAAGAAAGCCCTCTAGGGGGTAAGACATCATGCACCCCCGCGTTTCAGAGACAGGGGAGTGAGATCATACGACTAAAAGTCACATTGTGATGAGGAACTGGTATCAAATCAAAACGTAGGGACATGCTCGTAACGTATCTATACATATAAAAAAAATTGTAACAGGCCGATGTCTGTACATTATAGATATTGAAAAAAAACTAATATATTGGTCTTTATTAGAGCAACAGAAGCCAAAACAACAGTTTTTAGAAATTTTGTCCGTCTGTGTGTATGTATGTTTGTACACGCATCACGCAAAAACTACTGCATGGAATTGAATGCAGTTTTCACCGATGTATTGCTAGAGGTCTAACTTAAAATATTGGCTCCATTTTTACCGCAGGAAAATATCTTATCCCGATTGTTTTAAATTTAATACACCGAAGCGAAGTGAGGGCGGGTCGCTAGTTGAAAAATAAAATCGCTCCATTGCCATGTCGCGAAGAAAATAGAAGAATACATTTGTATGGACTCACGTTATCAGTAACATCAGTGATCTGATATTTATGTAGATATTGGTTGCAGATCATGCTGGGAATGATTTTCCTGCTGCTAGCTGTCGGTCTGTCAACTCAGACGCCGCTGTTCGATGCAAGGAAACAACAATGCGGTTATGAAGTACGTATAGGTAACTCGGTAAAATACATGATGCCAGTCCTCCGATTTAGAACCTATTTACGATTTCAACCTTCTTTGAATAGTATTCACAAGTACATGAGCCGCCAGTAGGCATTCCTGCAGCAGCTGGTAGCGCTCGACTGGCCACATTACCCCTACCTTGGAACGTAACGCACTTTATCCTATTTCCCCAATCTACGTACATGCTTCTGTAGTGAGTAGTGTTGCCAGGTCCAGTGTGTCAAATATCGGGACGGAAGGGTAAAATAATCTGGAATTTGGTTTTCAAATCGGGACAGCTACAAAAAAATCTGGTTTTTGCGAATCTTTTTATCATTTATTTTTATCAGACGGTCAATTTTTTTTATTAATGGTATGTTACCATTGGTTAGTACAACAAATAAAACTTAAGCAAACTAGATAAACTTGTTTAAAATATAACAAAATTCAAACGTAACCATTTTGAATAATTAAATCGAATCATAATCATCTTTATCTCGCCAACAAAATACGCGCGAAGTTTGAAACTTTTATGATGACTATTTAGTCAGAGTTTGGTGAGAAAATATGAAAGCAAAAATATTTTTATGGAGTAACAGCTTACAGATATATTCGTTTTTCCTGTCAAAATTCTCGATCAAAATACTGACTAAGGAGGTTAGTGAAAAATCGGGACATTCGGCGTCCCGATCAAGGCTGAATCGGGACGTGTCATCAGACCCCTGAAAATCGGGACGTCCCGCGCAAATCGGGACACCTGGCAACACTAGTAGTGAGTGAGTTCTGTCAGAGCCCATAACCGTCCTATCCCTCCCCATTTTCCCAACCCTTTCACCATTCCTATAGGATATATATATATATATATATATATATCCATCAGGTGAACTGTATGCTCGTCTGTTGTTTTATTTCCAATCCTCTTTTTTTTTTTATGTACGAAGGCGGCAGACGAGCATACAGTCCACCTGATGGTAAATGGATACTGTCGCCCATAGACATCCGGGATACATGGCAACATTAGTCCAAAATTACAAATGTTGGCACACCCCCGGATGCGCTGCTTACCTTTGGAGATATAGGAATGGATTTGCAGAAAGGGTTGGGAAAATGGGGAGGGATAGGAGAGGATGGGAATGGGCTCTGGCACATCTTACTCACTACCGAAACACGTACGTACATTGGGGAAATACGATAAAGTGGGAAATGCAGTACATTTTAAGGTAGTCTTCTGTGAGAAAGAGGTAACGTGGCCAGTCGAGCGCGCCCAGCGACTGTTGGATTGCAGCGTGCACTCTCCCCCCTCTAAGAGTATTGTTACAATATCAGTTGGAATGAGACAATTAATGTTCTTCAAATTGAATATGGGCGAGTCGTGATGGGTAGGCCTCAGACACATGTTATTCCTACAGCAAAATAAAGAGTCTGGTTATTTACTGACTTGTACTCAACGAGTTTAAAGTTCAAAGGTTATCGTCGGTGAGATAAGGAAGTTATTATTTGTGTAAAGTACATTGCCATAACTCATTTTATTAAGCTTTGTGCTCACCAGACCGCATTGGAGAGTGCACGCTGAAATCCAACAGCTGCTGGGCGCGGTCGACAGGCCATGTTACCTCTCTCTCACAGAAGACTACCTTGAAATGTACTGCATTTCCCATTTTATCTTATTTGCTTAATGTACGTACGTGTTCGGCAGGGAGTGAGATGGCAGCCCATTCCTGAACTGAGTCAAGAGAGATGTTTCGTTTTATCGATGAGTAGTTTCCCATTACTAAAATTTACTCATGATGCCAGACCCTCGGTTTCCATACAATTTACTCGTGACGCGACACGCTCGGTTTCCATACAATTTACTCGGGACGAGACACGCTCGGTTTCCATACAATTTACTCGTGACGAGACACGCTCGTTTTCTACACATTTCACTCGTGATGCGTCACGTTCGGTCCATACAATTTACTCGTGACGCGACACGCTCGGTTTCCATACAATTTACTCGTGACGCGACACGCTCGGTTTCCATACAATTTACTCGTAACGCGACACGCTCGGTTTCCATACAATATACTCGTGACGCGACACGCTCGATTTCCATACAATTTACTCGGGACGAGACACGCTCGATTTCCATACAATTTACTCGGGACGAGATACGCTCGGTTTCCACACATTTCACTCGTGATGCGTCACATTCGGTCCATACAATTTACTCGTGATGCGACACGCTTGGTCCATACAATTTACTCGTAACGCGACACGCTCGGTTTCCATACAATATACTCGTGACGCGACACGCTCGATTTCCATACAATTTACTCGGGACGAGACACGCTCGATTTCCATACAATTTACTCGGGACGAGACACGCTCGGTTTCCACACATTTCACTCGTGATGCGTCACATTCGGTCCATACAATTTACTCGTGACGCGACACGCTCGGTTTCCATACAATTTACTCGTGACGCGACACGCTCGGTTTCCATACAATTTACTCGTAACGCGACACGCTCGGTTTCCATACAATATACTCGTGACGCGACACGCTCGAATTCCATACAATTTACTCGGGACGAGACACGCTCGGTTTCCACACATTTCACTCGTGATGCGTCACATTCGGTCCATACAATTTACTCGTGATGCGACACGCTTGGTCCATACAATTTACTCGTGACGCGACACGCTCGGTTTCCATACAATTTACTCGTGACGCGACACGCCTGGTTTCCATACAATTTACTCGTGACGCGACACGCTTGGTTTCCATACAATTTACTCGTAACGCGACACGCTCGGTTTCCATACAATATACTCGTGACGCGACACGCTCGATTTCCATACAATTTACTCGGGACGAGACACGCTCGATTTCCATACAATTTACTCGGGACGAGACACGCTCGGTTTCCACACATTTCACTCGTGATGCGTCACATTCGGTCCATACAATTTACTCGTGACGCGACACGCTCGGTTTCCATACAATTTACTCGTGACGCGACACGCTCGGTTTCCATACAATTTACTCGTGACGCGACACGCCTGGTTTCCATACAATTTCAAAAACTTGCATTGTTTATGTCAATGGGTTGAACAGAGAGATTTCTAATACAAAACAATGAGAACTCTTTTGATATGGAATATTTTTCTCATTTTCAGAGCTGTCCAAAATACAGATCGGATGTCCTGAACGTGCACATCGTGCCGCACACTCACGACGATGTCGGCTGGCTAAAGACTGTCGACCAATATTATTTCGGAAGTGAGTATTATAAGTGACTAGCTGCGCACGCGACTTACGCGTTTTTAAACTCTAAATTAGGATATCATTTCTTCCCGTCAGCCGATTCCGATGATGCTCATTCGAAGCGCCAATCTAAGCTTAATTAACCTGTGGAAATTCCATGGAAATCCGTTCAATAGTTTTGGAGATTAACGTGTTCGAACAGACAGACAAAAATTTTCAAAATCGTCTTTTTGTATTCTGATACTCTTCCTTCATCGCCCCCAATCAATTTTTGGTAAATATATTCAATGTACAGACACACTGGTTATACAGTTTTATTATATGTATAGATTTATAAACTCATCCCGGTGGCCCGTCCCCGGTTGTTGGCCGGATTGGAAAAAATGTCACAGTTCCCATCATCCTCAATAACGAAAAAAAAGATGTAAAAAATTACAATCTATTCAATTATGTTTAAGTGCAGTATTGCGCTTAATATATAATTTCTCATTATTATTATTATTACTTTCAGTATCCACCGCAGGACATGGCCTCCACATGCACATTATCTTGTGCATATGGCTTTGAAACGCCTCGCTGGCCAAGCGAGTCGACGAGTCCACTCTTTCAATGGTGGTATAGCCTGAGCGCTTGTGGTAACGGCTTTGTTATCCCTTGGTCGCCACGACAAGGTACCCACGGGATGAGATGGGATCGTGTTATTATAGACTAAACTATAGACGAATATAGATTATGGCCGACTATAGAGTCTGCCGACACTACACGCCACTCTCAAGCTCATATGTACCAAATTTCCTAATGAATTTGTAAAATTCTTTTCAATTCGGGTTTATTTTCTTCTTACATTGCGATACTTACTCGTACTAGGATGCCTCACAACACAAGGAATTCTAGTATAGGTGAACAGTTTATAATTCCCTGTGTATTAGTTTTGTTTTTTCTTAATTATTTCTGTCTTTCTTCAAATGATTAAAAAAGCACCACTTTTGAAATTAAAATCCGTATTATTATAGTGCCCGTTTTTAGGTCGAAATAACATTCAGAAGGCTGGTGTCCAATATATTTTAGACTCTGTGGTCAAAGAACTTTGGGAGGATCCTAAACGCAGGTATGTTTGAATTTTACTATTTCAACTACCCACTTTTAGAAATTATAAGCCGGTTATCATAATTATTTATTTCTCCTGAATATGGTAAATTGCAGATCTTAAGTGTAATTAACGTTTCAACATATTCTATCGTTCAACTTAGTGTACGTCATTTCGATGGTCAATATAACTCGAAAAAGTTAAATTACGAGTAAATGGTGAGTAAATAGTTTTTCCTGTTAAAAGTTTAAGAGTAATTAGTTTCGAGTAAATAGTTCGAGTAGTAGTGAAAAAGTTAGTAAATTGTATGGAAACCGAGGGTCTGGCGTCGTGAGTAAATTTTATTGATGGGAAACTACTGACATTAACATATAACTTTCAGCTTAACATTCTTAACATATAATATAACTGAATTATTTTTCAGCTACATTACTCGTTCATAATATTCATTTCAAAATGTCCACGAAAATATTGATTCCGCACACGCATTTTTGGTCCTTCGAGCCGCCCCCTGTTTGTCTGTTGTTTGTCCTATTAAAGGTTATCAGCCTATTAAAGGTTGATACAAGCTGATACACTGCTCACACTGTCTCACTTCTATCTACGTCGCTTCGCAGGTTCATCTACGTAGAGACAGCTTTCTTCTGGAAATGGTGGACTCGCCAACCGAAGTCAATCCGCGATAAGGTCCGGGTATTAGTGAGGGAGGGGCGGCTGCAGTTTGTGGGCGGCGCGTGGAGCATGAATGATGAAGCTGCTACACACTATCAGAGCACTATTGATCAGTTTACATATGGACTTAGGTGAGTGACATGCTTATTTCTTACTCCTATAGGTTTTTCTGCGTAGTGTTTCCATTTCGAAGTCTTATTCGATGTGATGTGTTTAAAATTCTGGGAGTTCACTTAAAACCCTTAAAACTTAACACATAAAACCCCTTTCCAGAAGTGTTGGTCCTGCAACATCTGTATGGGCTTCAGCTGAAAATGGGTGTCGAAAATCATTTGTTGGTTTTCTAGTTGAGTTGAACATACTTTCAGTGCTGCTCTGTGTTAGTATTTAACCGTAACTAGCCGTTTTATAGTTTAATAATAACCTGCTTCAAACAATTCAACAAAAATCAGGGGGAAAAAATCCGTCCCAGTTTCATGGGGCCTCCTCAACTTCGGGACTCTTAGCCCAGAGCCAGCGGGCCCTATGCCTCAAGACGGCCCCGGTGTTTATCGAATTCCACCTCGTTTTATATGAGGAATCGTGTTGAATACCGTATTTTTCGTTTCTCCCAGCAAACTCAACCAAACTTTTGGGCCCTGCGCCTTGCCCCGCGTGGGATGGCAGATAGACCCATTCGGGCATTCCCGGGAGTTCGCCTCAGGCCTAGCGCAGATGGGATACGATGGACTGTTCCTAGGTCGAATTGACTACCAGGACAAAATAGAAAGGAAGAGGAATTTAAATATGGAGATGATTTGGCGAGGCGATGATGATTTGGGTAAGTTGTTTTTTAATATAAAAAATGTAACATCATTATCTAGGATATGAAACATGGTCTAGTTCTTTCATCTCACGAAGGCGGGTTAGCTTTGTTTGTAATGGTGCAACATAAATACACGTGCGCTTGTGTGCGTGGAGCGCAGCCTTCCGCCAGTAGCGTTAGCAAACTAAACTTAACAATATATTTTCTTAAATTTTATTTTTTATTATTATTATCTTAATCTTGCGTCATCACGGGGTTACGTTTCCTAGTTTCCTATACTCTTTTCCTTTTCCTACTTTTCCAAATACTTTACCATACTTTTCAATACTTCAATTTCAATACTTTTCCAAAAATATATTGATCAACCTAGTATACTTATATACCTAATAAATATCTTATAAACAGATTTTATATTTGATATATGTATATATACTAAGGCCGTATTGCAACAACTTGAGCGACTTCTACTGGCATAGTATCCATAGTTCAATCAAAACGATGAATGAAATTTGCAGAGATGTGCACAGGTCAACGTCTGATAAGCGACTGATAAGAACATTTCGGTTGCGCGAGTAGTTTCATTTTCAAAACCTAATTTTATTATGATTTTGGAATCTTCTTTTTAGGTTTTAGGTTCTATGTTCCGATTCATCTTTAGCTGTCAAATAAGTCATTTTTTTAAACGAAGGCGGCAGACGAGCATACAGTCCACCTGATGGTAAGTGGATACTGTCGCCCATAGACATCCGCGATACATGCCAACATTAGTACAAAATGACAAACGTTGGCACGCCCCCGGATGCGCTGCCTACCTTTGGAGATATAGGAATGGATTTGGAGAAAGGGTTGGGAAAATGGGGAGGGATAGGATGGGAATGGGCTCTGGCACATTTGGCAAATCCTGCAAAAATTGTGTATTTTTTTAATATATCAATATATAACATATATTTCGTGATATTTTTTATTACATTAAAAATAAATAAATAATTGTTGGTTGATTTCCTCGCGTGGCATAACACGTTCCGTTGTTTGATATCTACGTACGCGTACTCACTAACTGCAGCGGAAGAGATAGCGGGTAAAGGTCAAAGACCGGAGCGAGTGTGGATAGCGTTATGCACATACGAGTCATTTAATCACCAAATATTTACTTTTAACATAATAATAATAAAAAACGTAAAATACATGGTTCATTTTTTTATTGGATATAATAAGTTCTACTGTACTGATTGTCATATTAAAATATTTCACACTATTTTTGTAGGACCTTATGTAAAAATGAAACGTTGTCTGTTTGTTTGTTTGAAATGCTCTCACGCATCAACTGATAGACAAATCTAGTTGTATAAATATTGTATGGCACTGCTCGGGGACCACGAAAAGGACATGGGCTACAAAACTAAGGTTCCCGTGGCACAGTGAGCACGCCAGTAAGAACAAAAGCTGGTAAAGTAATTTATCTTTCAATTTTTAGGTGAATCTTCGGATATATTTACGGGAATACTATACAATACATATTCGCCGCCACCTGGATTTTGCTTCGATGTACTTTGCAGTGATGAACCTATTATAGACGACCCGGATTCGCCCATATTCAATGTGGATAAAAGGGTAAATATTTATTAGTAAATAACAATATAGCCAACATTTAAAAGGACCATTGTATTGACATGAAATTGTTGCCAACACGATAAATTAATTGTCGCTTTTGACTATGCGCACTTTGCGACCACTTTTATTACAGTTCCCCCACTGCAATATTTAAAAAACTTGTTCTTTCTTTTCTTTTCTTGTTTGATGAACGATTAGAAAAGAAAAGATTAAAGTGTCGTCCAGTTATGGTCACTTTTCCTTCTTTGACGCCTTTTTGAGGGTTGCTTTCAATACTAATGAAGTCGTAGTCTCATTTCCAAGAGTCGCTATTTTTTATCGCCGAACTGAAATAAATAGTCGCGCAGTTATTGAAATGTCTAATTACATTTCAATAATTTCTGTCAGTAATACAATGACTTTTAATGTCATTAGACATTTCAATAACTGCTGACGACAAAGTGGCTAAGTTGTCGAAAATTGCAGAATGTCATCTTTCTTACTGCACTATTCAAAACGATTCTGTTTCGATTCAAGCTTCGATCAACCAGATTACAGAAATTGAGCAATCACAGCCCTAGAAGCGAGATATATGTATTTCAAAAAAAAAACCTATGTTTTCATTTGATCATTACAAAAATTACGCATAAAAACAGTTTGAAGTTCCAAACTATCACTATTAAACCACAATACCCAATTTTTATTCACTTCTCGAGTTGCCGCCAAAAAGTGTCTAAAGCCACATTTGTTGACACGCCAAATGATTATTATCAAGGCTCTGTCCTAGCCGGGCGTCGCGTTGCGTTGTCCTACGTGTCCTAGTACATAAATAAAACTAGAAAAATTGAATTTTTCAATCAAATCAGTCTCAATTATTGTAGCTTTTGGATTTGACAGTTAAAATCGTGGCTGTGGTCGAGGCTGTAGACGAGCTCGACGCCGTTTTTTGTTGCTGAAAACTAAATCTATGAAGAAATGTCAAACTGTTCGACTTTCAGTAGTTCTAGTTCACGCCGTCCTCGTCGTAGAGCGCTAGTGTCGATTTAAACGATTTCGTGAATACCGTAACGTGTTTCGTTGCTGTCGCAACGTCGACTTCAAGATATTTAACTAACAGAATCGCGCGTCCACCACCTGTTCGAATTACTTATTACTCAGTGAAAATAGGTACTTATCGGACGCACGTCGCGCCGCGGCGCTAGACGCACTGCTCACATAAGACACACGCGTGCGCCACGAATGTTTGATATTTACACGACGCAATGTGCGACGCGACGCGTTGCGCGCGCCATCCAGCAGGACAGGGTCATACAATATAGCGACAGTGACGATTTTCTTTTTTAAAGTAGAATTGTGCATGTACGAGTATATTTACTATCGTTTTCCTCCGACATACATATGATTATTTTATTTATCTCAAAAGGTGATCGATTTTCTGATGATCTGCAAAAATATGTCTGCCTCGTACAAAACTAAGAACATTCTGATCACCATGGGTGAAGATTTTCAATACCAAGATGCGGCCATGTGGTACAAAAACTTAGACAAACTTATCGAGTGAGTTTGCATGCATTGTTTTCAAAGCATGCATGCAAACACAAGTCCACAATACCAAGACCCCAAGTCTTGGTATTGTGGACTTGTGGAATTAATAGTTTTGGAATGATTGTCTAAGGAATTAATTTTAACATGAGATTAAATTTTAATTGCATAATATACAGCATAAGGCGAGGTTGCATAATGCGTGACGTATCACCTTGTATACAAGACCAACACAAATTACTTATTTATTTTATATAAGTGTTTGTTCGTAAGGCATTTTGGTCGTATATTTTTTTGGAACGAAGTTCCTTTACGCGGCTTGCGATAGGTGTGATTCGAGAGAAAATGTAACGGCACGTAAGATGTTTACCCCCTCCATACGCCTTTCTCTTTCTCGCCTTTCTCTCGCCGCGATTTTATTTCGAATTACATTTGGAGTTTAAAAAAATGCGCGAGGATCTTCGTTCCTGACGGGGGTTCCCCTACCCGTAAACGTTTTTTTTATTTACATTTTATTCTGCCAGCCAATCTCGGGGCTATATAGCGATAATATAGTGATAGTTGTAGTTGTTGTATCTATTTAATATATGAAAAATAATGTTTGTTTGTTCGTTATCTATGCGTTCCTAAACCATTCATCCGATTTCGATGAAACTTTGGTGAGTTGTAGTGCGCGCGCCCGCGAATGTTTCTGACAAAAATAAATCTAACGCATGCCGGGTACAGCTAGTATTATATAGAATCAAATTTGGAATAAATAAGATATACAAATACAATAAATATCAATAAACACATAGAATATACACACATTCACGCATACACATATTAAATAAAATTATCGCAGACAGGGAAACAGGGGTCTCATTCTAATTTATTTCAGCTGTTAAGCAAAATTGTCATATTTAGGGCTTGGAGAATCCTCATGAGATTCATGAAACACGGATGCATCCTCAAAGAAAAACAGGATGGTGCGGCTTTTGATTTTTTTGACTTTTGGTTAGAAGTTTTTTTAACACCAATTGGAAGATATGGACCTCGATCAACTGTGGTTCAAATAGGACGGTGCCACATGTCACACAGCCGGAGAAAAACAATGACTTTATTTTTCTTTTCTAAATTATACCCGGCGATCAATCTGGGACACCTTTACACTCGACTCGCATTCGTGTGATCGTGAGTTCAAATCCTCGGCCCGTACCACTGTGTTCCTACTCAAAATATTCCCAAATCAGATCATGCTCAATGTTAAATCACGTCAGTACAATGAAATTTATGTTAAAAGACTAGTCGAAGGTCTTTTTGCAAATTGTATAATATAAATATTATCCTCACTAGGTGCACGATTTCCTCGACAAAGTGCATGAAATAACACAATCGTATGCGACTAACAACATTCTAGTGACTATGGGCGATGATTTCCAATACCAAGACGCTGGAATGTGGTTTAAGAACTTGGATAAGCTTATTAAGTGAGTTCACACGTGTATTTTTAAACATTACTCTATGTAGCAAACTGATATATCTATACTAATATAATAAAGAGGTAAAATTGTGTGTTTGTGGGTATGTTGGGGGTAATCTCTGGAAATACTGAACCGATTTCAAAAATTCTTTCACAAATAGGAAGCTACATTATCCGTGTCTAATGTCTAATTTAGTTTGAAATTTTGAAATAAATACTAATAAATCGAAGCGAAGCGAGGGCGGGTCGCTAGTTATACTATATTTTTATAATGTACTTATATGCGTACTTTCTTATATGCTTTTTTTTATCTAACTCTGTGTTTACGTGAAATTAGCAGCTGTTGGAAGCGTCATTTATAATAATTGCATCAAGGTGAGGGCTCTCATTTCGTTTCTCTGCTCTCAGATTATAATCAGGTCCTACAAAAATAGTGTACAACGTTTTAATGTCAAATCATACACTGATCCAACTAAAAAATAACTTTTACTTCATGATTCTTTTTGTTACATTAAAAATAATTACTGTAACAGAAAGTGATTGACTCGCATGTGCATAACGCTATCCACACTCGCTCAGGTCTTTGACCTTTGACCGCGTCCGCTTCTGTTAGCGGCGCCCGAGTAGATATCAACTACGTAACGCGATGGACACACGCGACACATTATTTTTTACATTATTTAAAGTAGTAAATTAATCACAAATGTTTAATGTGATTAATTAATAATGAATAATGTTGATTTTCAATTAGATGTAACAGTTTCAGTGCACTGGTTGACATATTAAAATATTTCACACCATTTTTGTAGGACGTTATATGCATGCGTGTGAAGCGTGAATGCGATCGTATCAATGTACGCAATGGCGCTTGTATTCATCCAAGTTTTTTTTTTATGGACGAAGGCGGCAGACGAGCTTTCAGTCCACCTGATGGTAAGTAGATACTGTCGCCCATGCGATACATGCAAACATTAGTCCAAAATGACAAACGTTGACACGCGCCCGGATGCGCTGCCTACCTTTGGAGATATAGGAATGGATTTGGAGACAGGGTTGTGGACACGGGAAGGCATTTGAATGTATAAATATATGTATATAAATACAATTTGTATTCACGGTGTATTCCCACAGCCGCTGGGCGCGCTCGACTGGCCACGTTACCCCTCTCTCACAGAAGACTACCTTGAAATGTACTGCATTTACCCCTTTATCGTATTTACCCCAATGTGTGTACGTGTTTCGGTAGTGAGTGAGAGATGCCAAAACCCATTCCCATCCCATCCTATCTCTCCCCATTTTACCAATCCATCCCTTAATCTGCAAAGGTAGGCAACGCATCCGCGGGGGCGTGTCAACGTTTGTCATTCTAGACTGATGTTGGCATGTATCGCGGATGTCTATGGACGACAGTATATCCACTTACCATCAGGTGGACTGTATGCTCGTCTGCCACCTTTTTCTATAAAAACATATATATATATATTTGAAACTTCAATTGGCTCTCCTGTAAAGTACAATTTTCGACACATTTTCGACGTAGGAGTCGTCCATGTTAGTTATTAACATTGTTTGCTATCGTATTTATAACAATGATCTATTTAATAAACTACAACGGAAATGAACCATTTCCCAATTCACTATTACAGGTTTTCGATTACAAATATACAATAGAGCTTTTGTTATTTTGATGGCTGACTTGTAATTTGTACAAGTACGAGTACGAAATTTGTACGAGTACATCGTTCAATCGACCGGTACGAAACAGAACCGTTATAAATAATGGACTATGAAAGATGACATTTGGTACAGTATTCGCTCCGGCTCATTTAACTTTTATCAATGAAGCGACTAATTACGGCATAAAGTTCGTGTACCTCTTTCAATAGTGACTAGTCATGACTACACGTTAAACATTTTACTTCAGAGGTTGGCATATTCTCGATCCGGTATATGATTTTTATTTCAAAACTACAGCGCACGATTGTACCTACATATATCGTTAAAGGACGCACAGACAGACATGTGATATAATATCCTAAAGCGTCATGTTGCCGAGATATTGCGATTGAAAGATCGCTATATAAATGTATGATCTTGGCAATTATTATCTCAATGCTTAATCAAAATGTACAAATCGCTGCTTCTAATAATTAAATTGTTATCAAATAACTATTTTTTTACTTACTTTTATACCTGTTGGTAAAAAACAAACAAATATTAGATGCTAACGTTGCTGTGGCTGCCCAACAGATGGCGCTTACCCTGTTTTTGTGTAAACAGCATGATTTAACCCTGTGATAGGTATATAAAAACGCGCGTATTCAAATGCAACGTTGTGTAAAAATTTCAAAGCAATCGGTCAAGAGCTTTCGGAGATTTAAGATTTTGAACAAACGAGCGTTTACATTTTTTTATTTATATAGATATAGATCTGAGATCTACCTAAAAAAAGATTAGAAATAAAATTAATTAAACTATCTGCCGCATAATTTCCATGCGATCAATGTAAATTGATCCTTATGCCAAGATTGTTAGTTAACATCCATTCGAATATGTATAGTTCGTTCCAATTCAGTTTGCCGAAAACGTAAACCAAAGCAATGAAATACCTCAACATTTACCTTTAAATCTAGCTCAAACTTGCACCCTCAATGAATCAAATTATGGATATATAAACAATCATCGCCTCACTATTTAATTTAAGGCCTTTAAACCTCAGGCCCCTGTGTTTGTTTAAATTTTGATTAAATTGGATTGGAACGAAGTATAGTTTGGACGTCTTATATTTTATCCTGCAGATAGAAGACTTTCTGAGCTACATACGCAGCCAGTCATTTTTTTATCGTAGTAATAACGTGATACTCACTATGGGAGGCGATTTTACCTACCAGGATGCTACCATGTGGTACACCAACCTCGATAAGCTTATAGAGTAAGTTTACGCACGCGTACGCGCATGTGTGCACGCATTCACGCTTGTATGTACGCATTCACGCTTGTATGTATGCATTCACGGTTATATGTACGCATTCACGCTTGTATGTACGCATTCACGCTTGTGTGTACGCATTCACGCTTGTGTGTATGCAGTCACGCTTGTGTGTACGCATTCACTCTTGTGTGTACGCATTCACGCTTGTGTGTATGCATTCACGCTTGTATTTTTTTTAATAGAATAAGGCGGCAGACGAGCATACAGTCCACCTGGTGGTAAGTGGATACTGTAGCCCATAGACATCCGCGATACATGCCAACATCAGTCCAGAATGACAAATGTTGGCTTGGAGGCGCTGCCTACCTTTGCAGATTCATAAATGGATTAGGCGAAAGGGTTGGGGAAATGAGACGGATAGGATAGGATGGGATGGGAATGGGCTCTGGCATATCTCACTCACTACCGAATCACGTACGTACATTGGGAAAATACGAAAAAGTAGGAGTACATTTCTCTGAGAGAGCGGTAACGTCGAGTCGCCAGTCGAGTGCGCCCAGAGGCTGTGGGAATGCAGCATGCACTTTCCCCGTATTAAGTATGTACGCATTCACGCTTTTGTGCACGCAATGACTCTTACATTTACGCACGTGGATAACTTTAGCTGTAAACACCTACTTTGCACTTTAAAACGAATAGTTTTGCACTTTGAAATGAACAGTTTTTATTTTAATCAAATAAGCAAGCGGTTCCACGTGATGATAAGTGTTACCGCCGCCCGTGGACACCTGCAACACTACGGGGTATGCGGGCGCGCCGCCGACCTTGCAAAGTCCTATTCACAGCTTTCTTGAAGAACCCCATATCGTAGTTATAGCAAGTGATTACGACATAATATATATGACTATATTTTTATCTATATGACAGATTCGTTGCTAAATGCTAATGTCATATTAAATTGGAAAAGTATTCGCTTTTGTGCAAATATTTTCAATTTATTTCAATTCTCAACTCGTGATTGTTTTTTAGTCAATTTAATATAATTTAATGGGTTAACAGTTCGCGTCTTTCACACGTATTTATCTCTTTAAACGGGTCTCAACACGTACGTTTACATTATTTAGTTTACTCGACGTTTCGGTTGGGTTGCACCAACCGTGGTCACGAGTCAGCTCGACGTTTCGGTTAGGTTGCACCAACAATGGTCACGAGTCAGCCCGACGTTTCGGTTGGGTTGCACCAACCGTGGTCACGAGTCAGCTCGACGTTTCGGTTGGGTTGCACCAACCGTGGTCACGAGTCAGCTCGACGTTTCGGTTGGGTTGCACCAACAATGGTCACGAGTCAGCCCGACGTTTCGGTTGGGTTGCACCAACCGTGGTCACGAGTCAGCTCGACGTTTCGGTTGGGTTGCACTAACCATGGTCACTAGTCAGCTCGACGTTGCACCAACCATAGATTTGCAAGATAACCATAGATTGATAGATTTGCACCAACCATTACACGTTGGAGACCCGTTTAAATAGAATAATATTTACCGCAGTTATTTTTGTCTTTTAATGTGATATTTTAATTATGATAATGATTTTTTTATAATTTTTTGTATTTTTTTTTAAATTTCACTTGTATCAAAGTGTGTTCGAATAAATGATTATGTTTTTTTGACAATTTTTCAGATATACAAATCTTAAATCCGCAAAGGATGGACTGAACGTGTCACTATTCTACTCAACACCAAATTGTTATTTAAAGGCAGTTAAAGACGCCAAGTTAGTATAATATGTATAATTTAGTTTATTCCTGTCCGCCTTACCGGGTCTCTCCCACCAGTGGGACAAAACGGACATGAAATGAAAATTAGTTCGTATCGCCCCACTGCATTTATTAGTGGGGCGGAGTGAACGTTTCTCCTCACAGAGTACAATATTGGTATTTTTTTTAAATACATTTTTACGGAAGACCCCAAGGGAAAACGTAGCTTTAAAAATATATAAATGTAATTTATAATGTAATGTCAAACAGTCTTTCGGTTATTCTTAAATGTAATTGTACTTGTATTGGCCTATAACGTCCCACTCCACTGCAGGTTGTGACCTGCAGTGGGCCTCCCGTAGTAAATAACTGGGGGTTTCGGGCCGTAATCCACCACGCTGGATTACGCATATAATATTGACTTGATGCACGTTTTATTTTTTTTAATTAGCCCTACCCTTGATTGGTGCTGTAAAAATACAGGATAATTGTTTTCGCATTTGTGTCGGTTCGACTCCCGGCTCAGACAAGCGACTTTTCAAAAATCCACCAAAGCAGATTTTCTTACCTTTAAAAATAAAATAAAGTTTCCTTTGAGTAGAATTTGCTATTTTTACTATAATATTTAGGGTACTTTCATTTTAGATTCATTATTCACATTATTCACATTATTCACGTATTCACCGTACATTATTCACCGTGTACTGTACATTACTGTTTAACTTCTTACATTACAGTCCAACCCTACCAATAAAGCAGGACGATTTCTTCCCCTACGCTTCCGACCCTACCGCTTATTGGACCGGGTACTTCACATCGCGCCCTACCACTAAATACTTCGAAAGGGAGGGCAATAACTATTTGCAGGTTAGAATTACAGCATAATCCGGCCCTGGAGTGATCCACGGTCGAATTTAGAACGTGTCGTTGAAGGTGGAGTTGGAGTCTAACTACAGCTCTAGGAGCTTTAAGAGTATTTGGAGACCAATTAACGGTTTTAAGTCTTACAAAAATAGTGTGAAATATTTTAATATGTCAATCGGTGCAATAAAACTATTGTATCTAACTATAAATTAACATGTATTTAATGATTTTTATTAATTGAAAATAAATAATTGGTGATTAATTGACTCGTATATGCATAACGCTATCCACACTCGCTCAGGTCTTTGCCCTTTGAGCGCGTACGCTTCCGCTAGTGAGTACGCGTCAATAGTTATACACATACGAGGAAATTAATCGGCTGTATTGTGCGATATAAAAATAAAAAGGCTTATATTGTGCGATACAAAAATAAAAAGGCTTGTATTTGAAACGAGCAGCAAAAATACTAAATAGGCTGCAAAACAACAAAACAAACTATTTTTCAATTACGGAAATAAACAATTTGCAGTTACATACTGTGAATGTCGTCACCAAGTCGACGGGACTCCCTATATCTTCATCGTCACCAGAGCACCAAAACCTAATCCACATTTAAATTTGCTGCCGCTTCACTATTTGCCGGTGCGTCATTTAATTATTTCCCAAATATAATTATGTTTTGTATATGATCAGATGGCGAAACAATTACAAGTGTGGGCGGGATTGGACGAGCACAACATGTTCGTGTTGAATGAGTTGAAAGGCGTTATGGGTATGTCATTCTGTATATATTTATTTATATGTGTATAGCTTTGTGTAGAGCACACAGACAGACAAACGGATAAAAATACAAACTGCACATAAATAAACGAACAGCACAAACAGATAGATATAACTTAAAGATTTCCCTTTTTTATATTAATGTACGTAAAATCTTACAATAATAATGTGAATTTTTCTAATATGTCATTCGCTATACTAAAACTAATATATCTAACTAAAATTTAACATGTATTTCATTATTTTTTAATAACAAACACTTATTAAATGTGCATAACACTATCCACACTCGCTCGGGTCTTTGCCCTTTGCCCGCGTCCGCTTCCGCTAGCGGAAGCGAAAGCTTCATACGAGGAATTAATCGACAAGTATTTAACATATCGAGTGTACGCGATGCGAGTGAGCGATCGGTTTCTGTGAAAAAAGTGCTCAATTTTAAAAACTTGTTAGTTTCCATGAAAGAAATTTAGTATTGAGATGGTGCTGGCATTGTTTTACCCTGAACAGATTGCCGCAAGAAATGGTGGATTCCTCAACGGTTGGGATTTCAAATAGAAACCAGACAAAGAGTAATGCATACACCAGCACGAGATATAGGCACATCGGCTGCTGCTGCTCGCGTGTTGCAACCAGCCCTTACAGTATCCACTGCTGGGTGTGGATCTCTTTGTGCATGAGGGATGTAGGCCTGAAAACGCCACGCTAGCCAAGCGGTCCACTCTTTTAGAGGTGGTATATTTCTTCAGGGTTTGTGGTAGCCGCTTTGTTATCCTTTAGTCGCCTTTCACAACACCCACGGGTACCAATTGGTACCAGACGACACCACACGACACTTTATTTATATAACGGATTTTCGGACAGTTTGAAGTCCTAAAAAATCCATTTGTATAATTATTATATATCATATAATGTCGTCCAATTATATCATAATAAGAATATTTTCTGGAAATAATGAAATAGTTTAGTTCCTATAGTTTTTAAATCTAGCTTGATTAGAATGACGGCTGTCAGCAAAATCAACGACATAACTTTGTACTGGCGTCTATCAAATTATTTATTTTGAAACATGAAAAATCATTGGTTTTCTTGTAAGTGAAATTATTATTTTAATGTATATTAATGTGTTTTCTTATAAGTTAACACATTACCTCGATTTGATCCTCATTATCCCATCACTATTCGAGCCACTTTGACAGCTGTCATTCTAATCAAGGTAGATTTAAAAGACGTAGGTATAAATAGTTTGTCGTTTCCAGGTGTAATGCAACACCACGACGCAGTCACGGGCACGGAAAAGGAACACGTGACACACGACTACGAACGGATGCTCACACAGGCTGTTGACGACTCTTTGTACATCGCCAGGGAGGCTCTCAAGTGAGTTACAACTGAATTTCGCTTCTCTTATGTAAGCCAAGTCAAAATCTACGTAACTTTATCCCCTCTGTCTACTGAAATCCTTATTTTTTCTAATAATATATATATATATGTATATATATATATACACGTAGGCTACTTTCCTACACGTTACAATTCCACATACATGTAGTTACACTTACTATTTTACATAATTACCTACATTATACTATTTTTATATTATACTAGCAAAACCCTGCAGACGTTGTCCTGCCATAAAAGTTGATGTGCTGCAGTGCCATCTAGTGGCGAGTTACAACAAAGTGGATAGCCCGAAAATATTCTCCGTGCTCAATTACCCATGTATATCAATTTTCATGGCGATCGGTTGAACGGTATAGAAGTTGATGTGCTGCAGTGCCATCTAGTGACGAGTTACAACAAAGTGGATAGCTCGAAAATATTCTCCGTGCTCAATTACCTATGTATATCAATTTTCATGGCGATCGGTTGAACGGTATAGAAGTTGATGTGCTGCAGCGCCATCTAGTGGCGAGTTACAACAAAGTCGATAGCATGAAAACCTTCTCCATGAAAAGATACATATATGTGCCAACTTTCACGGTGATCGGTCAAACGGTGTCGAAGTCTATTAACATCAGATATACCAACATCCTCTTTTATTATAGATCATACGATAATTGCCAGTTGATCGATATTCATAATCGATATCCGTTTTCGACCTGTACCGTAACACTAGTCGCTTTTGTGTTACCTACCGCGGCGGCGCGGGCGCACCCGTGATACACATATATTTGACATCGGACGCTGTCTGTCGCCGCCCGTCACCTCTTGTACGATGCAACGTATCTTACTAAGAAGTATCCAACAGACGTGTCTCCGTCTATTAGTTCCATTCGTGTATCCAGTGGGATGTAATTATTGTTTCAGTAAAGTGATGCAGAAGGACGCGCTGAAGCCGCAGCTGTTGTCGTTCGAGCGCTGTCGCTTGAACGAGTCGCGGTGTGACGTCAGCGAGAACAGCGAACGATTTGTTGTGAGTATTCCTTTAGATCAGGGGTGGCCAACAAGTCGATCGCGATCGACCGGTCGATCGCCAAAGACAGACCGGTCGATCGCGAATTGAAATTGAAATTATTGGGCGGTATCGAAAGTTTCGTTAAGGTTGACATTATCAAAGAAATGAAAGCACAAACTTCTCATTTTTTTTTTTGTTATCTATTGATATTAACTTTGTACTATCATATTATTGATATTCATAAAAAATCTGTCTAATTATTGTTTTATTCATCTCACTAAAGCACAATTGAGTCGATCGCAAGAGGTAGATTTTAAAGTAGAACACTGTTCTAAACAAGTTGACCACCCCTGCTTTAGATATTTGAACGTCTTTAATCAGAAATGGATCCAAATCCACGTGTCGTTTTAAGATGCTCGATAATTTTGCAAAATATTGTGATAAAGTATAATATATGACTTCCAAGGTTTTTTTTTTTTTTTATCTATGGAAGTGGGCGGACGAGCAAGCGGTCCCACGTGATGGTAAGTGTCACCGCCGCCCGTGGACACCAGCAACACCAGGGGGTATGCGGGCGCGCCGCCGACCTTGCAAAATCCTATTCACAGCTCTCTTCAAGAACCCCATATCGTAGCTTAACGGAAAGACCTCTTGAGGCAGTTCGTTCCACAGCCCGCGGGTTCGCGGTATAAAGTAATTTTTGGATCGAACAGTGCGCGACACCTCCGTATCGAGGAAATGCGGATGGAGCGCACTTCTGTGACGGGAGGTGCGGTTGTAGAAACCCGAGGTGGGCATTATATTGAACGGTTCTTCAGAGCATTCCCCATTGTACAGGCGGTAGAACACACAGAGAGTCGCAACGTCTCTCCGAATGCTGAGGGGTTCTAAATCGCCCGTGAGAGTGGGATCGTCGACAATACGAACAGCACGTCGTTTAAATTGAAAAAACAGTAGTTTTGAGGGGATGAGTGCACGCTGCAATCCAACAGCCGCTGGGCGCACTCGACTGGCCACGTTACCCCTCTCTCACATAAGACTACCTTGAAATATACTGCATTTCCCACTTTATCGTATTTCCCCCAATGTGCGTACGTGTTTCGGTAGTGAGTGAGATGCGCCAGAGCTTTTTCCCATCCTATCCCTCCCCATGTTCCCAACCCTTTCTCCAAATCCATTCCCATATCTCTGAAGGTAGGCAGCGCATCCGGGGTCGTGCCAACGTTTGTCATTTTGTACTAATGTTGACACGTATCGCAGATGTCTATGGGCGACAGTATCCACTTACCACCAGGTGGACTGTATGCTCGTCTGCCACATTCGTACATAAAAAAATAAAAAAGTTTTGGTGGATATTTGACACTGACCTTCGGCGTTCTGGCCTTTTTGACCGGCTATTTGACATTTCGGCCTTATTTTTTTTGGTGGATACTATGTATTAATTATTTTTACAGGTAACATTGTACAACCCCCTCGGGTGGACACTGAAACGCACCCCTGTGAGGATTCCCGTTCTAGAGGGAGAGTACTCTGTCATCGCGCCCAATGGTAACTCATTTATTATCTGCAATTCCATGTTCAGGGTTTCCGCCATCTAGTAGCAGTGAAGTAACCAATACCATGATAATAATTCAAAGTGGCTGCGACATTTTTGTATGGAGACTGACATACCTGCATTCCGCCATTTTGAAAAATTCTCAATTTTGCGGCCGTTGCTCAAACTTTAATAAATCGATAGAAGACGTGAAAACAAACAAAAAATGATCTGAGGTAAAATCTCCTGAAACGTCTCGGAATTGAGATAACCGAGGTCAAAGTTTTAAACTTTCCAATATTGTCTCGGTTTCTAGACGTTTTGGAAATTTTGACTTTAAAACAGTTTTTGTTCATTTTGATTTCATTTGGGCCTCATAAAATATTTTAGAATTTTTTTTATGGACAGTCCAGCTGATGGTAAGTGGATATTGTCGCCCACAGACATCCGCGATACGTGCCAACATCTGTCCAGAATGACAAACGTTGGCACGCGGCCGGATGCGCTGCCTACCTTTGGAGATATAGGAATGGATTTGGAGAAAGGGTTGAGAAAATGGGGAGGGATAGGATGGAATTGGAATGGGCTCTGGCACATCTCACTCACTACCGAAACACGTACGTACATTGGGGAATATGATAAAGTGGGAAATGCAGTACATTTCAAGGTAGTCTTCTGTGAAATATTTCGAAAAATACGAAACTTCTTTAGACCGAGTAGATCAAAGGTGACATAACCACTGTGCATGTGCTGGTGACGAAATATTTTCTTATATCTAAATTAGATGTAATAAATCGATATAAGACATCAAAATAAACAAAAGATGTTCTCGGGTAAAAACTTCTAAAACGACTAGAAACCGAGATAATCGAATCAAAAATTATAACTTTGACTTTGATTATCTCAATCAAGACTCAAGACGTTGTAGGAGTTTTACATGTCGATATTTTTTGGAACGAAGTTCCTTTACGCGGCTTGCGGTAGGTGTGATTCGAGAGAAAATGTAACGTCACGTAAGATTTTAACCCCCTCCATACGCCTTTCTCTTTCTCGCCTTTCTCTCGCTCGGACACGGTATGGTCGCGATTCTCGCGATCGTGTCAGTTCGTCGGTATTCGGTAAATTTCGGTGTACACATACAGATTTTATTTCGAATTACATTCGGAGTTTAAACAAATGCGTGAGGATCTTCGTTGCTGACGGGGGTCCCCCCACCCGCACACGTATTTGTTTGTTGTGGTGTCTTTAATCGATTCATGTAGGTTCGGTTGGCAGCTGCAAAATCCAGATTTTTTCAAAATGGCGGAAAGTAGGTATACCACTTGGGGCACACGCCTTTTGAAATTAACTTTAGAAATGAAATGAAGTGATATAAAATGAAATTACATATATGTAAAAAAAATAGATGGCAGACGTTATAGTGTTAAAATCAGATTAGAATGTATTAAAAAATAACAAATAACAGGAATTGGTAAAGAATCTTCTAAATTTTCAGGTGAAGAAATAGAAACGCAAATGGTAGACATACCGTCAAAAATAACAAAAATACCCACCAGAGAATCTAAAGCTACCCACGAAATAGTATTCATTGCACACGACGTACAGGCCTTGGGTTTCAAATCGTTTTACTTACAGAAAAAAAATAAAGTCAAAAGAGACACATTGAATATCAATGAATACTGGAAGAATATTAGGGAAAGGAATAATATTAGAACGGTCGAAGAAGAATTTAAAAACATCGAAAATGAACCTAGATATGTATTTACGAAGCCCGATACAGACGCCATTTTAAATACAAATATATTTAAAGACACAGAAAAGGAATTTGACGGAAGAGATTTTGATGAAAATAGAAATATAAACATTATGAAAGATAGAAATGAAATGCACGAGGCTGCTAATGGTGAATTGGTGAAATTGATCGAAGAAGCAAAGAGTAAATTGATGCAAGCGGCGATTGATGTGAGGAGTGCGCAGAAGCACGCGAAGTATTTAAGTCTGAATGATGAGGAAATGAGAATGCTCTCTGATGATCCGATGATTGTTGAACGATCACCGGAAGAGGAAGTCTATTCTGATGGGGTAAGTATATGAAGGAAACTGTTGTTTGAGTACTTTATACGGCATGTTACTGAAATCACGCAAACGCTGATAGATTTACAAGTTTTTTTTTATGGACGAAGGTGGCAGACGAGCATACAGTCCACCTGATGGTAAGTAGATGCTGTAGCCCATAGATATCCGCGATACATGCCAACATCAGTCCAAAATGACAAACGTTGGCACGCCCCCGGATGCGCTGCCTACCTTTGGAGATATGGGAATGGATTTGGAGAAAGGGTTGGGAAAATGGGAAGCGATAGGATTGGAATGGGCTCTGGCACATCTCACTCACTACCGAAACACGTATGTACATTAGGGAAATAAAGTAAAGTGGGAAATGCATTACATTTCTAGTATATTATTTATTCTACGCGCATTGTCCAAGCCGCGAACGCGCCGCGCCCGGTCTGACTAATGAGCGCTACGAACGTTTTAGACAGGACAACAAGAATCTCACAAGTTGGTAATTTTCGCTAGAACGTTTTTTTTATATTTTAAATTGATTGACATGATTCAGGTTTTGCTTTATTTCGGTGACATGTTACTCTTCGTTTCATCCTATACCTCCCAAAGAAAAATGAGAATAAGAATATAACGGAATGAAGAAAATCCACCGTCACGTCCATCACCTCAATTGTTTTTTCAATTATAACTTCTTGAAATCTCCCGTTTCGTACACATTCTATATTGTAAAATCGGGTCCGAACGCTTATAAAGATTTTTGCCTTTTATTTCTATTCGCAATTTCGGTGCAGCTTACACCAGACGTGGTCACGAGTTGACTGAAGAAGCGTGTAGTCCAGGATGGGGATCGTCCATTAATCACGTGAGGCTCGAAAATGGGGGGGGGGGGGTTCCGGAAAAAATCACGAAATATCACAAGTGGGGTTGTAGTGAGATATCACATGTATTTATCTTTTCGTTGAACGCGCGATTTCTAAACTGAAAAGCGCGTGATTTTGGGTAGGGAGGGGGGGGGGTTAGTCGAAAACCTCATCACGTATCATCAGAGAGGAGGGTGGGGGGGGGGAAGTTGCTAAAAAAAACATGACGTGATTAATGTACGACCCCATGGCAGCTACGAGCAGTTTTATCAACTATCCACATGTCATCTTCACATTCGGAAAAGCCGCACTATAGTAACAATATGAGAAAACATCACCTGGGCAAAAATGGGAAATGGGAAAAGTCCTGGACTACCCGCCTCTTCAGTTAACTCGTCGCCACGTCTAGTGTAACTTGCACCGAAACGTCCAGTAAAAATATAAGGTACACATATACCTTTATACTTTTTCCAATTGTTATACTAACCTCAATTATTTTTTCAATTGTTATAAATGCAGTCATTCGTGTCACACTGCGTTTTATTTGATACAATCTGACAAAATTTCTTTGCGGAATCACACCAAGCAGTGACCCACAAATATTTTGCGGTCCTTCGAGCCGGATCCATAGGTTGATCGGTGTCGATCTCGGGTAGTCAGTAAATTCAAGTAGTGTTTTAGAATAGTTTTAATACTTATTATAAGTAAGTACGAAAAGAAATTGTTAATGAGCGTGTCTGTCTGCCTTCCGCCGACAAACTGCCATGTTTGTTGCAATAAAATATTATTTAATATGTACTTACTTTGTGTGGATCAATAAATTTAAAAAAATCCTGCTCGAAGGACCAAAGACTTTTATTGTATCTACTAACTACATGCTAGGAAAATGCTTAACACGGCAAAATGTACGAATTGACTCATTCATTGTCCTGAAATTTTATTTATTTATGTCAAATTTAAATTTAATCTTGCAGAAAATCAAAGTTCAAATCAATTACACGACTGGAGATAAAACAATGACGCTTGCGAACGGGGAAGTTGTTACATTAAACCTCTACTACTACCCGGGATGTGTGGGGAATAACGAAATATACGCTAATAGATCTTCCGGGGCATATATATTTAGACCAAACGCTACTAAACCTCTTAAAATCGAAGAGAAACCTCTAAATATAGTCAAAGGTCCCATAGTAACAGAAACAAGAACCGAGGGCGATTACACGTTATCGACAATAATCGCGTATCCCACTCTAGATTTCATCGACTTTGATTGGGTGGTGGGTCCCATCCCTATAGACGACGATATCGGCAAAGAGATTATCGTGAAATACAACACTAATATCGATAACGGTAAAGTGTTTTACACAGATTCCAATGGGAGACAAATTTTGAAACGCAAAAAAGGAGAAAGACCCCAGTTTAATGTGACATTGGAAGAACCCATAGCTGGCAATTACTATCCTGTTACTAATAAGATTTATATGCAAGATGATGAATATAAACTATCAGTTTTCACTGATAGATCTCAAGGCGGTTCGTCATTAGAAAGTGGAAAATTGGAAGTAATGCTTCATAGAAGATTACTGCATGACGACGCGTTTGGTGTAGGCGAGGCATTGAATGAAACCGCCAAAGGAATTGGTTTAGTAGCTCGAGGCACACATAGATTCCCGAAAAACGCCAAAAATGTGACCCAAGACAAACAATTTGCCTTAGAGTTCCATCTTCAACCACGAATTCTAATCTCAAACGCTAAAGACTTGGATTTGACAAAATGGTTAACATTGAAAAACTGTTACGGTCCTTTGAAAAACGACTTGCCATTTGGACTCCATCTTTTAACTTTAGAACCGTGGGGGCAGAATTTGTTGTTGCGATTGGAAAATTATTTAGAAAAGACGGACATGAACACAACAACAATAGATGTTGATATATCGCAACTATTCAAACATTTAAAAATAAAGTCGTTGAAAGAAACGACATTGGCTGCAAATCAGTGGAAAGACAAAGAAAAGAAATGGACGTGGAACACTGAAAATGATTTTACGGAAAATTTCAATAAAGATTATGGCAACCCACACTCCAAGATGGCGGCTAAAGGTGAAGTCGTGACAGATGAAGGCTTCACAATCAAATTGAAGGCGAAACAAATAAAAACGTTTATTGTTAATTATGAATTAAACGGTTTTTGAGTCTTATTTCAAATATATAGCAAATATATATAAGTTTTATTATTGAAACGTGAAGTCCATTTGATACTATCGAGCCGTTCTTTTTTTTTATAATGAGGACAATAATGTAATAAATAAATAATGGTTTTCAATATTACCTTTTTCAATTAACAAAAGGTCTTCATGTTTTTATATTATTTAGAATTTACAATAAATATTTAGATTATTTTGAGACTTTTATTTTTACACCGCTTTTATAGTTCTAAAAAACGCTGTGAATTTTTTCGTCTTTAAACACTCCTTAATTATGCGACACCGAAACATCTAGGTGACCCAAAACTGTTGAGTGGTGAATGCTAAACTCTTCCGCAATTTGAGGACTGATATGTCGATCTGCTTCAATTTTTTCAATCATAACATCAAAATTTACATTAATAGGACGGCCACAGCGAGAAATCAACATTCACATCAAAATCACCAGACCTGAATCGACTGAAACATTTCTTTGCAGTAGTTTTAAATAATGCATCTTCTCTGTAAACACCACAAATCTCTTTTCGACCACTAGAAGCATACACACCCTAGTCGAAAAGAATTTGTAAAGTATATTATCTAATTTTCTCATTATTAACTTCCGTTGTATAATTGTTAATAAATATGAAAAGTTAAAACTTTTAACCTGTAATTTCAATTTGCCTCCATTACAAAAAGTCAGCTGTCAAACGGTACATCGCTTTCCCGCCAGTGGTCAGTGTTGCCAGAAATATAGCACGGTAAAGTAATACGTTCAAAAAGGCCGCGAACTTTTCCGACTAGGTACCTATTATTATAGAATTGTGTGGGCGGAACCGATTTTGAAACAGTTTTTGTAAACGTTGATTATTAAGCGTAATATGAAACGTGTCCATCTATCTTTTAGTGATGTAACGAATATTCGTATATTTTTCAATAATCGCATTTAGTTACCAAAAAAGAATGCGGATATATTGCGAATATTTTCGCAACAAAACTTTCAATTAAAATACGTTTAAATAGAAATAAAGAATTTGGTTTAATAGAAAAGAGCGTAGATCCATTCGTACTTATTATTTTTTGTAATTATCCTGACATCTTTGTACCTACAATCCATAAATAAATATTTTCATTTGATTTGAAATATTCAAGAAAACACGATAACTTTTCAACATTTTTATCGTTATTTTTGCAAAAGTTTGTAAAATGTTTAATGAGTACCTATACTTGCCCATTTCTGATGCTCAATGTGAAAGATTTTTGTTCTCAAATTAACAATGTAAAAACTAGATAGAGAAATATGTTTTTGTCAAATCACATTTCTTGCTTGTTACATGTTAAACAAAGTTTGACTGAAGGTTGTATTTTATTTGACCCCTCATCGGAGATGCTAGTGTATTATAATATGTAATAATGACTACAGCGTTGATTTACAATAAATATTTAGGCTAAAGTTTATAGTAGAATTTTGGTATAATTCAGCTATCGTTTTAGTATATTTTAGTACTGGCAACTCAGGCGAGACTTTCCAACAGTATATTGTCACACTGAAAATGATAAAACCTCAAACTACATAAAACAAATTATCATTTATAACCTCAAATATCACGTAATTTTTATTTTACAAAATAATAAAGCAAAACATGCCAAAATTTCATATAGACGAAGTTTATCGTAAAGACGAAATATGTCCCTTAATAATAAACTTCCAAAATGGATGTACCACAGATAATTTTAAGACCAACGAGTGCGGTTTGTTTCGAGATGAGAATGGTGATAAAGTCGTTGCTTTAAAGTTAGATAAACTCATTTACACCGGAAAAGAAGAAACAGAAGATTTGGGTAAGACTCTTATCCTTTCTCGAAATAAAAAGACTGGTAAAGTTAGATTAATGGAAGTTGGTAGCGTAGACCTAAAACCTAGTTTCAAATCTGATTCTAACGTAACAGAGGCATTACAAACAAGCAATTTAGAGTTGAACAGGAAGTTCGGATCAAAGAAAATAAAGAAACATCTAGAATTAAAGGAAAAACATAAGGTTAACCCAGAAACCGTTAATGAACAAATGCAGAAAGTAATGGAACATGTTACCGAAGAGGTGGTCGACCTGACTGTTTACAATAAGAGTGGTTCGGATGATTTCTATGTGCCTCCTATAAATAGAAACGCTGAAAAACTTGAAGAAGTCTACCTGCTTAGTAACATTTTACCCGAAAAAGAATATGAGAAAATTTATTCCGAGATCAAAGACAAAGATTATACATCAGACATGCATCCGTGGATTAAAAATATAGTTTTATCCAAAACTAATTTATCACCGAAACATGCAGTGCTCGCACTATATGCAAATACAGTGTTAAAAATGTATATTATGACGGGTAAAGAAATTGTGAAGAAATCTTTTGTACCTTGTCCATTATCCGCAACAATGTCACAGATATGCTTAGATATTTTCACAGTAACGAGTAATAATAAACGCAGTCGACCAACTCCATATAAAGATAAGGCTTTGTGTTATGCGATTGTGTTAGTACTTCTTATAAATAATTATAAGTTTGATATTGCAAGCCTGTGTGAGCGTCTCAAGTTGACTCCAACTGCAGCGGCTACTAAAGCGAAAGTGACTGGAGCATCAATAGTGCCAGTTGGTGACAAGAAGATTGTACAATTAAAGTTACCACTTAGCACTGCTAAGTTTGGAGGTAGAAGAAAAAGTGCTAAGTTTTAAATTTGTTACTAGTATATATATTCATAATAAAGTTCTAATTTATATAGATATATTTTATTTAACAACAACCACTTGATTGCCTTGATCAGGGATGGCGAACCTTTATTGATCTACATGCCATTTAGAAATGTTTTAATGAGGCCACAATCGATGGTCTTGACGATCTTGACTCGGTGAGAGATGGCGAAAAAAAATAAAACTAAATACTATCAACTTAAGACTCTTTATTTGTAACCAGAAATAGTAACATTAACAGTTTTATGTTTATTTAAATGAAGGAAAAAAAATTGTGCGACCTGCTGTTGCCGCTCCGGCACCGGCAGCTCCATTTACAATGAACTTTGTGACTATGACCTCAAATGTAGTGGAAAAAATAAATTGTTTTGATACCTTAATCCCTTTGGCCATTCCCATTCTATCCCTCCCTATTTCCCCAACCCTTTCTCCAAATCCATTCCTATATCTCTAAAGGTAGGCAGGCGCATCCCAGGGGTGTGCCGTGTGCCAACATTTGTCATTTTGGACTAATGTTGGCATGTATCGCGGATGTCTATGGGCGACAGTTTCCACTTACCATCAGGTGGACTGTATGCTCGTCTGCCGCCATCGTCCATAAAAAAAAATTAATGCTGTACCCAAATTATTTTGTCGCATGCCATTGGTTCGCCATCGTTGTCCTAGAGTATCTCGACTCTTTTATTAGGTTGCCATGCCAATACTCCTTTTGTTCTAGTAATATTTGCAAACTCATACTTAGAAAACATGTGGTTGCACGCTGCAACCCCATAGGTGCTGGGTACACTTGAGACTGGCCTCATTAAGTTACCCCTCTCTTATAGGAGGCTATCTTAAAATGTGCACCAGAAATACTAAATGCAAAACAAATAATTGACTTGAAAAAAGTATGTGAGATATTGCAACCTATAGAAGTAGCCACCTGTGAAATTTGTAGTGAAATATGTAACATGCAGTAAAGTCACACCGCTTACCAGGTTACTCACAACCAAAGGTACTGGCTTACAACCAAAACAGGCAGTTGGGAGAATAAAAAATAATGTACTTGCTGAAATTGAAAAAACCATTACAGGATACTGAAAATATTAATATCCTAGCTGTCGCTACTGTCTGGAACCCTAGGATTAAAAATACCGTATATACTTCCAAGATGCACTGGCCTGATGCTGAAACGATTAACCAACAGATGGTGAAAATGAACAATCGCTGGATGTAGAACGCAGAACTCAAGAAAACGCTGAAGATATATGAAGTGATCATTAGAAACTTGTGAATGAAAAGAATATGTGTATGCTGAACAAAGTGAGGCAACATATTTATCTTCGGAATTAATTAAGTTATTATTTAAAGTCTTAGATAAAAGACCCGTTAGATTTATGGGAAAACCTAATTGGCACCACCATTGGCACAACAAGCTAAAAGTAATCGCAAATATCGCAATAAAACACTTCAGTTGCGCAGCGTTAAAAGGGAAACTACTGTCAAAAATATTATTTCTTCAGTTTTAAACATATTGGGACATTTATAATATTTTAACATTACTCATTTAATTTTTTGTAATTTTATATTTGTTTTTAATAAATAAACTTTTAAAAAAAAATTAAAATAATTGACTAGCACCAAAACTTCGATGTTTATCGGACATCGATGTTTACTTACCGATATTGACATCGACGTTTTTATAATATACCTAGCTCATTCCTATCAAAATTGCATTTACAAAAGCAATCAGCTGCATTTGTTTGTACCACAAGCTAGTCTTGCGTACGGGCCTATTCTAACTTGCGAGCTGATAACCTACATGAATGCCTTTTTTGTCGCGATTGTATTCCATTTTTGGCTTCAGGAATGGTAAACAAGTGGATATTTCTATCCGATGCTCATGACATGTCGACAAAACCAACACGTCTCGTTGGTCTTTTCTCTCCATTTCAACACATACAATCATTTTAATTGCTACCAAGTCACCCTTTTTGAGCGCTGCATTTACTATCTACTTGTGATGAAAGATTCCGTCTGTTTTTAGCTTTGTGCCACAGAAATCCGTTATACTGTGCTTCAGACATCAGACCAACTGTACGCTGGTATAATAATTGTCTGCCTTCTATGACTAATTCGATTTGATTTCGATGATAGATGTTGCTCAATATTGGATACAGAAGTGTCGCTTACATCTATATCTCCAGGTTGTTGAATTTCTTTATTTAGTTCATCCTCATACTCGCTTTGAACGTTATTAACTCAAGGGATCATCTTCGCTATCGACATCATTCCGATACCTCATCTTGTTCTAAAATGGCCCAAATTTCCAAATGTTTATTTAAGAATGTAAACGCCACAGTAAAAACTATTAGAAAGAGAGAGATATATTTCTTTCCTGCTTGAGTCAATTTGACTCAGGTTATCTATCTAGGGTTAAATTAAAAGTCCAGTTTTTATTTTGATGCTTTGATCTTGATATATTGTATTTATATAATCATGCATTATATTTCCTGGTTTCTAACTTTCGATTTATAGTTTGTATTTAATTTAATTGAATATAAGAGACAGTCGAATAGAAAAGTTAACTTCCTCAAGGATCGATTAACCTTCTATATCAAATAATCGATTAACTTGGGTATATACATACTGATTAACAAAGTATCATTACTGTTTTCTTCAACTGTCATCTGTCAGAGCTCATGCTCTAATAAACGTACTATAATTTTGTGAAATAAAACATCAACACTAAACTTAAATAATATATCCCACTTTTGCCTAATAAAATGGTCCATATGTACAGTTATCATTAAGTAATCATTTAGTTAGATTTTAATAAGTTTATTGATAGTTTTCCGCAAAATGTCTGATTTGACTGTATGTAGGATGTGTTTAGTAGAAGATGTTTTCATGTACGAGATAGTGAATACCAAACTACAAGTATTTTATGAGAAATTAACAAATATTCTGGTAATTATATTAGGTAACTTTTATATGTAATTTTACTAGCACTCTTCGTTCAGGTGGTATCACGTCGTTTTACCGAACCTAAACATAGCATAGGTCAAATTGCATTAATTTACCTTCAAACGGTAAAAGAATTTGAAAATCCGTCGAGTACTTTTTGAGTAAACTACTTACTCACTTACAAAAACAAACAAAAAATGCCAATGGCACGCGACAGCGACAGTCGTCACTATTATTCGTTCCTTTTAAAAAAAATACGAAAGAAAAAATATGTTTTTTTCCGCTGCGAACACTGCTTGGTGAAACACGTGTTAGTGGGATAGTCTCAAATTTTAAAGTTTTCGTTAAATTAATAACCTAGTTTAAATTGATTATATTATTTTTAGTTATACCTAGTGGTGGTGGGTGTTAAATAGGTACAATATTTATTGTCTAGTAAGTGATTACTGTTTTTAATTATGCCTCCGGATCCTAAACCTCCCGATCCCCCTGATCCCCCTGATCCGTCAGGAATAGATGATTCAAACATGGAGCTTTCTGTGTCTGTGGGAGAGGCCTCACAGGAAGCCAACACATCGAATATTGCATGCGCAGACAGCAGTATTCCTAAGAGAAAACGCCCCTTAGATCAATCTGAGGGTACTTCAAATAAAAGATCTGTCCCTGAAGCATCTATTCCGCTGGTGTACATACATGCCAGTCTGAATGAAGGGCATAGAATTTATGAAAAAGATGACAAAGGCCCTTATATTGTCCATGTCTCTCTTAAGGAGGAGGATCCTTCGGCAGGAACTGTACTGCGACCAATTAAGTTTGGCCGGTTCCTAATGACCAACAAATTTCAATGCATAGTAAAAGATGGAGTAAAGAGAGTAGGGCGCAACAGGATCTCCGTAGAATTTTCCACTGCTGAAGCTGCAAATAAATTCATAGATAGTCCCATCTTAAACATATGCAAATATTCTGTTAAAATACCCACTTTCAACGTCACAAGAATGGGCCTCGTCAGGGGAGTTGATACTGACCTGACAATGGAGGAGTTCGCAGAGTCTGTGACACTCCCAATTGGTTGTGGCATCATCCTCAAAGCGCGTAGGATCAACAGGAAGAGAATTGTAGAAGGAATTGCCAACTGGATCCCTACACAATCTGTCGCTGTGACATTCAGAGGTCAATCTTTGCCGAAGCACATATATTCGTACTACACTTCTCTTCCTGTAGAAGCATATCAGTACCCCACCATACAGTGTCTAGATTGTTGCAGATTTGGGCATGTAAAGGCACAATGCCGTTCAAAGCCCCGATGCTTTAGATGCACACAACCCCATACCGGGGATTCATGTAGGACAGAAGCAACGTCTGCTAACTGTTTGTACTGTGCGGGGAATCACTTTGCCACTAGCAAGGATTGCCCCGAACAGACCAGACAGAAAAATATCAAAGTGGTCATGTCTCAGGAGAGTATCTCATACTTTGAAGCTGAATCGCGCTTCCCTCGTGTTTCCAGATCCTTTGCAGAAGTATCCAGAGCAATATTTCCCACAACATCCTCCGCTCATGGTAATCAACCAGCCCCAGCTCCTTCCTCTTCACCTCTCATCTCCTATAGGAAAACTGTTTCTGTTCCTCGTCGTCTTAGGGCTCCTAGTCAATCAGGCTATGACAAACGGGCCCATCAATCCATTATTGGAGATACTCCAGCTCCTCCCGCTGATGGATGTGCTCTAATCCAAAATCTTCAGTCTCAATCCTCAATCACTCCTAACGACAACCTTATTGACCTTTTATTAGCAGCTATCATCAACATCATCAGCAAATATGATGATAGCCTACCGTCCAACGTTGCCAGTAAACTCAACCAAATCTTCTCTATCGTCCGCAATGGCTCCATTGACAATAGTGCAATGGAACATAAAGAGCCTTAGACATAAGAAACATGAATTATGTAACTTAATAAACAAATATCATCCCGGCGTCATTGCCATCTCGGAGACATGGTTTGTGCCCGGTTCCCGTTTTCGGGTACCTGGATTCGCATGTCTCCGTGATGACAGGGATGACGGGTATGCGGGTAGCGCCTTACTTGTAAGACGCTGCCTCACCTATTCTTCAATCCCCTTACCACCGCACGGGCAGAGATTTAACGCTGTTGCAGTTAGTGTAGCAGACGTTTCTTTCCTGTCTGTGTATATTCCACACCCCGATCCCTCCCTTATCCCTGACCTACTTTTGGTTATTTCCTCACTCCCCCCTCCTGTTATCATACTTGGTGATTTTAACGGTCACCATATCTCTTGGGGATGCCATCATAGTGATGCATTCGGCTTTGCTCTTGTAGAGATGTTTGATGAAATAGAATTGTGTATTCTTAATGATGGCTCCCCTACCCGCAGGGTTTCCCCCTCTCAGAACACAAGAACGGCGGTAGACCTCTCAGTTTGCTCGGCGTCTCTCTCTTCTACCCTCTATTGGAGAACTCTCCCCTCTACTCATGGGAGTGATCATTTCCCTATACTTATTTCATACTCATTAAGCTCATCTATCACTATTGACCCATCCCCTTTATTGAAATATAGATTGTCCAAAGCAGATTGGCCCAAGTTTTCCTCTTCAGTAGAAGAGAAAATAATCTCAATCCCTCCTTGCAACAAGGACAATCTCTTTCGTAATTATTCCCAATTAGTTGATATCCTTCATACTGCAGGGGAAACCTGCATCCCCCTCAAGAAACCGCTTTGTCACAGAGTTTCGCCTCCTTGGTGGGACAAGGAATGTACCAACTTAGTAAAGCTGCGTAAAGATGCTGAATCACAGTACAACTCAAATATGTCCTTGGAGAATTTCAACAAATACCAACAGGCAGCCGCTCGGTTGCGAAGGATTTTCTCCAAGAAGAAAAAACGGGGCTGGATTCAATTCTGCGAAAGGCTTTCACCTAAAACCCCCTCTTCTCTTGTCTGGAAAAATATTAGAAGGTACAGAGGCTCTGTGAATTCTTGTGACCATCTAAATTCATCTAACGACCCTTCTATTTGGCTGCATGTATTCTCCGATAGATTAGCTCCCGCCTTTGTTCCATACCATGATTCTCTTCCTTCTCCCCCCTACCCTCTTTCCCCTTCTGAACCCATGGATAGGGACTTTACTTTTGATGAGCTCCGTTGTGCTCTGGATGGCCTGGTTGACTCGAGTCCTGGTATAGATGGCATCCCATACTCCTTTCTAACCAGGTCCAGTGATAGAACGAAACAGTTTTACCTAGATATCATTAATGGCTTCTATGGTCTTGGCATTATTCCAGACTCCTGGCACAATCAAATTATTATTCCCCTTCTCAAGCCTGGTAAAGACCCCTCAGATCCTGGAGCTCACAGACCTATTGCACTATCATCCGCTCTCTCTAAAATAATGGAGCATTTGGTTAAGAACAGGCTTGAATGGCTAGTGGAACAAAGAGGTATTCTGGCAAAATCCCAATTTGGCTTTCGGAAAGGATTTAGCTCAATGGACAGTCTTAGTATCATTTCCTCGCAAATCCGTTTGGCTTTTAAAAATAAAGAATTTGTTGTAGGCGTGTTCTTAGATATTGCCTCGGCATATGATAATGTTCTTCTTCCGGTACTCAGGCACAAGATGCAACAGCTGAGTCTGCCTGTGAGGATGACTCGTTTCATACACAACCTTCTAGCGAACAGGTCTATTACCATTAAATGCCAAGGCTCTTTTCTTCCCTCCAGACTTGTCTGGAATGGCCTCCCTCAAGGATCTGTATTGAGTCCCCTTCTTTACAACCTTTACACTTATGACCTTGAACAGTCTGTAAATTCCTTTTGTCAAGTTCTTCAATATGCAGATGACCTCACTCTATATGTTACTTCTAAGTCCACTGACAATGCTTCTGTCCGCCTGAATTCTGCTTTAAATTACCTGAGTCAATGGTTATCTAATCATGGGCTCTCTTTGTCAATCCCGAAGTGTGTTGCTGTAGTCTTCACTAAAAAGCGTAATATTCCTTATGTCGATCTAAGAGTTAATAATGAAGCTATCCCAGTCCAAGACAAAGTAAAATTTTTGGGCGTTATTCTGGATAGCAGACTAACTGGAATAGCACACCTTAATTACATAGCACAAAAAGCTGAAAAAGGCGTAAATGTTCTGCGATCATTAGCTGGAGTCTGGTGGGGGTCACACCCATACACTCAGAAACTAATCTACAATGCTATTGTACGAAGCCATTTTGACTATGGCTGCTTTCTTTTGGAACCTTGTAATAAAGCCGCTTTATCTAAAATTAGTAAAATTCAGTCAAAGTGTCTCCGTATAATCACCGGTGCTATGAGATCTTCCCCCGTAAATGCTCTCCAATTAGAATGCGCTGACCCACCATTGCATTTGCGAAGACAGTTCTTATGCGATAGGTTCTTCTGCAAAGTTATTCAATTGTCTTCTCACCCCCTCCTTCCTATCCTTCAATGTATGTATGACTCTTTCAATGCTCAGGGTATGCCTTCGTTGGAGTACATGCCTTGTGTCTTGAAGAGTTATATTAAGGTTATTCACTCTTCTTTCCCTCTGGCACAATATTACCAAAATCCTCTATTTTCTACAAAATATGATGCTTTAGTTTTTCATCCACAAATAAATACTTTTTTCGGTGTATCCAAGCACTCTAAAACTGCTAACAAGGAGTTTATTGAAATTTTGTCTAGAGATTGGAATGGATGGCTAACCATGTATACTGACGCTTCTAAACTAACAGCGGATAGCAATGTAGGGTGTGCGGTGTGGTTGCCTAGATATAGTATTATACTAAACTTCAAATGCCCCCCTCAAACATCAGTCTTTACTGGAGAAGCGGTGGCCATATTGGAAGCCCTTCGTTATACTGAATCTCACGGTTTAAACAAGACTATAATTTTTTCAGACTCCCTTAGCTGTCTACACTCTGTTATGTCTGTCCCTTTCCATTCTAAATCTATATCACCTGTCATACTCCAAATCAGAGAGGCTCTTTTCGCCTGCAGCAGCCTAGGCATTGAGGTGGTCCTTGCATGGATCCCCGGGCATGCGGGTATTCTCGGTAATGAATCAGCCGATGCATGTGCCAGAGATGCAATCCAATCTGGTACATTGTCACATTACAAAAACCTCCCCTGTGATCTGGCTTCCCTGGCGGCGCCTGAGCTTGTGGACTTGTGGAATAGATCGTGGCAATTATCGAAAAGGCTTAAGGGTAAATATTATGGGGAAGTCCAACCAAATATTCCTTGCAAACCATGGTTCTTTCGCTGTCGTGATGCGTGCAAATCGGTCACTTCTACTATCTGCCGTCTCAGATTAGGTCATGCGTGTACACCGGTTCACTTAGCTAAAATAAGAGTGAGAGATAACTCTCTTTGTGAGTGTGGAATAGATGAAGGAACCCCTGATCATATCTTCTTTGTGTGCCCTAAACTACAATATTCCCTTTATGATGTCCTTCCTCCCAATATCCCGCGTCCTACTAATCTCAAATGCCTCCTATCCCTTGTATATACACCTTTTGTAAATATCTTATGTAAATTTATAAACAATAACAATATTAAATTATAAGCATAGATAAGTATATTTAAACATATTCAATTATATTTATAACCATATATATTTAATATTATAAACTACTAACTTTACTAACTCTTATCGTTATATTCCCCTCTGTTTTAGATTACTACTACAACTCGTTTACAAAATTATCTATAAACCGAAACCAGCGCACCCCACCGTGTTTCTGTCAATCACATGGTCGTGGCGGAATTATTGTGGCTGTCACAATAGAAGCCAGTTAGGTGAAAGTTGAAGTTGAAGTTGAAAGAAAAAATATGTTTTGTACACATTTTATATCCAATATGTATATTTTAAATCCAGGCTTTATTGATGTATGTATATATTGTATTTATACATTATTGTAGGAACAAACTCAGTTTACGAAGTATCACAGTACCTGGCTGATTCTCCGATTTGGTGCAATTTTGTTCATTTTGAGAGAAATTTTTAAGTGTAATTTTATAAGAAAATTGAATGACTGTATAAGACTGAAAAGACTGTATAAGAAAATTGACAAAATACTTTATATATTTTAATTGAATAGTTTTAGTGAAAAGCCACATGTATTGTAGCTTCTCCGGTAGTTACGAGATAGCTGCCTTCAGAAATGTTATATTTTTGTGATGTCTAACAATATTATTACAATGTTTAAAATATTATGCCATAGAGTCCTCAAGCTTTATTATAATATTTTGTGGGAAATGTAATCAAGGCCAATCCAGTCAGTCGTGACTGTCCCATTCTGTTTCTCAAGAATGTTTTCATCCTCCTCAATGTTTCAGTATGTATAAAACGGTGGGTTGGCTAATAAGGCATTTCGGGGTTGAAACCCCAAAAGCCCCCCCTGACTACGGCCTTGGTGTCTTCATCCCTTTGGCAACATATTTTTCCGTTTTAATAATTAGTCAGTTTTTCTGCATAGCTAATTACACTTTTATTACAATTATCGCACATTCAGTTTAAACATTCTACCCTGTTTATGTTACAGCAAAGCCTTTCAAGAAGGGTAGTGCCATTAGTTTCCTTGATAATTCTCATCACCTGTGTTAACATGTAGTTTATGAGAACAAGTGTTTCTGTTAGATTCTTTTGGGAATCACACGCAGAATGGACGATTTTTGCAACATATGGAGAAACTAATTTTACAATTTTGTGAATTAACCATTTTTTATCTAGATTAATTAAAGTATATGTCTCTATGAGGTTCTCTAAAAGCAGTTTCTACTTATTCGTTTTCAGTTGCAAACAGAAGACGGTAGACCCGTTAAAGCCTGCTACATATGTTACTATCAGTTGAAGAAATGCCTGAAATTTGTTGAGAAATCTATAAAGGCTAATGGTGTACTCTCACAGCTGTTGATGGGTGAAATAGAGGTATTCAATAAATTTAATATGTGAGATGGCTATATGGTGTCAGCTGACTGTAGAATAACATCACCCGTGAGTGTTGTAATAGGTGACTAAGTGATAACAAAGCAGCTACCACAAGGCCTGAGGAACTTACACCACATCTAAAATTGTGCTTGCTAACCTGCTTGGCCAGCTTGACATTTTAAGCTCATATATCCCTCATGTATGAGACAATGTGCATGAGGAAGCCCGTCTTCAGCAGTGGAAGATGAAAAGGCTGGTTACATCCCACTGGGCCACTGTGGTTATAGCTATGGTTATGGCCGGAAGTCCCATAGTGATTTACTAGGGGAGGCTTTTGCCCAGTGCCGCCGTTAGCGTTAATGACGCCTCTGGCGAAACTGTCGTTTAGGGGCTATCCATAAATTACGTCACACGAATTTCATGATTTTTGGAGTCCTTGTCACAGGTGGTCACATTTGGGGGCATGGCATCTGTAATGTATTAAAACGTGCCCTATTGCCAGAATTCAAGGAGGAAACGGGGAATACGTTTGTATTGACAAAACGCTGCTATTGCACTCTCTTAAGGGCATTAAATTTCCAGAAAAACAAATGTAAAGTCAATTTGATATTTGTAGAAATCTATTTGACACTGAAAAATTTATTTAGATACTCACGAAACATACTCATGTAGAAAGTCTGTTTTTCCCACTGGTATTAATTATATATATATATTTTTTTTATTGAATTTATTGATTTTACGGTCATCGGAAAATTCAGCGCTTCTTCAAATTTGTCGCCCTGTCTCAGCTCCTAACGTCGCCACATCTGTACTTTTAAATGTATCTCCACTAAAGCGCCAATGTGTTCTGTTGGGCCAAAATTATGGTAATTGTGAAATGGTGCTGAGTTGGTGGGCTGCAGTAGCAGAGCCGGCTCTAGGCCATGTAGCGCCCGGGTGCAATCAATACCCTGGCGCCCTCTAGTAGGCTCTTTGGAGGCGGCGCTCGGCGCCCCCTAAGACCCTGCGCCCGTGTGCGCCGCACACCCTGCACCATAGGTAGGCCGGCACTGTGCAGTAGAACATTTAAAAGCTCAAGAATCACTGAATCTTTAATAATTCCAGATAATCAGCCTAAAAGAATTGTTCTTTTCAGTTAACAAAAGAGTCAATCGGCGTTATTGACAGACAGAAATACAAACTAACAGATGGACTAGTAAAAACTTATCCGAAATACGTTGAAATAGAATCAAATTATAGAAATACAGGAATCAATGTGAAACAAGAACTTCCCGAATCTTATGTACTGAAATGTTTGAAACAAGAAAGGGATATATTGAAAGAAGAAATTAAAGGTATTTTTACAAGAGAAATAATTTATTGTTACCCTACATTCACAGAATATTACCATAAAATGTACTACCATTTCCCATCCCTATGTCTTTTGATAGTGAGATATCCCAGATCACATTCCTATCCCATCCAATCCCATCCTATCAAATGGAATAAAAGAAACTCTTTATTCTATTATACTCCTTATTATTTTTGAAGGGGAGACTGTACCTTGAAATGTACTGCATTTCCCACTTTATTTTATTTCCTCAATGTATGTACGTGTTTCGGTGGCGAGTGACATGTGCCAGAGCCCATTCCCATTTCATCTTATCGCTCCCCATTTTTCCTATATCCATTCCTATATCTCCAAAGGTAGGCAGTGCATCCTAAGGCGTGCCAACATATGTCATTTTGAACTAATGTTGGCATGTATCGCGAATGTCTATGGGCGACAGTATCCACTTACTATCAGTTGAACTGTATGCTCGTCTGCCGTCTTCGTACATATAAAAAAAAAACCTTTGACTCTATCCCATCCCATCCCCAATCCTTCTTAGGGGGCCAAGAAGGATTGTTATGGGATGAGGAAAACTTGTTCCATTATACTTCCCATTTACCCAACCCTTTTACCAAATCTATAGATTTGGTATAGAACATATATGTTCAAAAGTATGCAGCACTTCTAGAGGCCAACGTTGGTGGCGCTGGCCTGGGGAGTAGGCGAGCCAGCCACACTAGAGGTGTGGGTCACCACCAGGCTCTCCCTCACATCCATCTCCACCAGCCGGCTTGGTCACGGCATAGCCATTCACGGACCAGCATTCGGGACCCGCCGCTGGTGGCCCCATGCGACATATGCATGGTCGCGTGAATTACAGGGTCCAAGACTAGGAGCAATGTACAGAGAATTTCTGCTGCTAGAGCCACCTGGGGGATCGAGTTTGAAATGGGTTAATCCCCACCAGCCTCGAAACAAACCCGAGGGCTTGGATTTCCGTGGTGGCTGGCTTTCAGCCAAGATACAGAAGGCGGTGCTGCTCGTATCGTCCGTCGGTTTATCTCCCTGGGGTCCTGAACCCGGGCCGAATGTACCTCCGCCGGGGGGTATGGCGTCTCCCTCATTTTGGCTTACCCAGGGAGAAACGAGATGGTTTAAAACCAATACAATTACAATAATATCTGTGTTGCATCAAATAAAATCATCTCTTTCTTTCTTATTTATTTTAGACACAGAAATAATCACAGAAGATCCAGATCTCGGCAACGATTCTGATAATCAGCTTTTCCAATCGGATTCTGAGGATGACATTCCATTGAAAAATATTGTGAATAAAAAAAATGTTAATGCGAAGTCGAAGTCGCTTAATAAAGGGTACAAGGAAGGAAGTAAGAAATTATACCATTATTAAAATTTCATTTTATTTTATTTGGGTAATTTTACATTACATTTTAATATAACATACATAATATACATCTCAACTATTGTACTGGGTGATCAAGACTTCTCGGAGTGTTTTAACTCACTTAATTCTGCTCCGCTTGCGGATCCGACTCCTCTTAGTTACTCCTTAACTCTTGATTCACCTACTTAATCACCTTCCGAGAGTGTTTCATTCCCTTTCCCTAACGGTTGTTGCATAAGCAATAAAACAAGGTCATGCCATCGTTGCATCTCGATTTTGAGCCCCCGACTAGTGTCGATGCGCGATTACACTCACAATCATGATTGGCACCGGAATCGGAATGAATAACAATTCGATGGAAGAATTAAGGGATTCTGCTCCGCTGGGGGATTCAACTCTTTTGATTCATTAACTCCGGAGTTACCCATCACTAAATTGTAAATCTAACTGCGGTATCCACAATTGGCTATAGGCAGGAATATGAAATGTTCAAAGATAGTAATTTAGAACAAAACAATGTATTCAAGCTATATCAAGTTCCATTATACATGGTATTTAATATTCTCAGATGGTATAGGAGACTACGCCAGTGAAATAATACTGTCGAAGGAACAGCAATTGGAGGAGCTGAACGCTCGAGCGAAAAGTCTCAATTATCTTAATTCCCCGTATCAGTGTGATCTGTGTTACAAAGGGTTTGTCGACGCTAGAACCAACGAGAATCATAAACAGAAACACGATGAGGTGAGTCGATTTAAAAGATAACAGACTACTACTTTATTATTACTTGCCAGCTGAGCCGACAGACGTCCGGTCCAAATTTCAATACAATAATTTCAATAAGTTCATACAAAAATCCAATAGAAAAAAGCAGTTTCAGTTTTTCCCGAATTTTCCAATTTTCCGGGCAACTTTTCCAATTTTTCTTTCCCTAAAAATCTTATTCGGACTATTACGAACATTTTCAAAAAAAAAATTAGTTAGATCGGTGCAGCCGTTCTCAAGTGATGCACTTAATGAACAGCACTTAATTTTTATTTATATAGATGACTATTTTTAAAAAAAAGCACTTGTAATCCATTTGAATGTACATGTCGCATTTTCGTTTCGCCGATGGTTTTTTTAAAATTGCATACAGTCCAACTGATGGTAAGTAGATACTGTCGCCCATAGACATCCGCGATACATGCGTCGCGGATCCGCTGCCTACCTTTGGAGATATAAAAATGGATTTAGAGAAGGGGTTGGGAAAATGGGGAGGGATAGGATGGGAATGGGCTCTGGCACATCTCACTCACTACCGAAACACGTATATACATTGGGGAAATAAGATAAAGTGTGAAATGCAGTACATTTCAAGGTAGTCTTCTGTGAGAGAGGGGTAACGTGGCCAGTCGAGCGCGCCCAGCAGCTGTTGGATTGCAGCGTGCACTCTCCGCCTCAAACACGTGATATAGATATCACGGCAGAATCACTGGAAGATTTATGTTGGATGACCTTAACGCAACATCACGACGCTTGGGTCTCGGAATGAACTTAGACAAAACGTAAATAATGTTCATTGAACATGTTCTTTCGGGAATGATAGACTTCGAAGGCGTGGCCACGGAGACCAGCTGTGTTGGGAGAAGTGGAGGGGCCGTTAGTTGCTGTTCGTTCTGATCTTTTGTAGAGGTATCTAGGAAGCGTGTGATGTCGTATTTGATTCCCTTGTTTTTTTCTATTGTACTTTCTTTCTGTAAATAGGTTCTTCTCACCAGAGTATTAATTAGAGTAATTAGTGTTCACCTTTTAAATGGTAAAGTCTAAATTACGACTTACTTTGTTAAAAGTAAGTCGTTTGTTAAACTGACTTGTTTAATTAAACTGAAGGTTAGCGATATATGGTCTTTGAAAGAAAAATGTCGAGTACAATTGTTTGTCTGTTTGTGGTTAGCGCAGCGGTGCGTTTTCGTGCGATATTTGCCGCATGCGGTACCGCACCGCTCGGCAGCTGCGCTCACACGCCGCCACCGCTCACGAGCGACAGTACGCTTGTAGACATTGCGGTCATCGCTCACATACCGCGTGAGTACCGCTATACAACGTGTCACTGAAACAACGCGAAACACGTCAACCGATTTAAAATATATGAAATCGTTCCAGCGAAAAATAAAATTATTTCGGGGAATAATTCAAAAGTTACAAACATGTGAAGTTTTGTTGTTCTATCGAGAACGTTCTTAGCGCTCAGTACAGGTCAGCGACCGGGCGCGGCACGACCGGCGCCCTTGGTATACAAGATATACTAGAAATGAACAAAACGTAATGAAACATTCTAATTCTAATCGATTCTATTCTTAATACTGAAAATAACCTATTTGCAGTTTTCGCCTTGTTTTAGTGATGACACGTTTGTATTGTATACATGTATATATTTATATTTTTATGTACGAAGGCTGACGAGCATACAGACCAGTCCACCCGATGGTAAGTGGATACTGTCGCCCATAGACATCCGCGATACATACCAACATTAGTCCAAAATGACAAACGTTGGCACGACCCCGGATGCGCTGCCTACGTTTGGAGATATAGGAATTGATTTGGAGAATGGGGAGGGACAGGATGGGATGGAAATGGGCTCTGGCATATCTCACTCACTACCGAAACACGTACATTCATTGCCAAAATAGGATAAAGTGACAATTGCAGTACATTTCAAGATACTCTTGCAGTGCTATGAATGATAAATTTTTGTTTGTCTGTTTGAACGCACATCACGCAAAAACCACTGGACAGTTTAAATGAAACTTGGCATAATTATAACTTATGTGTTTGTTTATCATTTTGAGTACTTTTTATCGAGACAATTTATACGAGAAACAATCTAAGGGGCCGTTCAAATATTACGTAAGCAAAATTTTAGTCATTTTACCCCCTCCCCCTCCCCGCGCCTCCCCCTCCTCCTCCTTGTCAGCGAAAGTAAGCAAAGCTTTTACCCCCCTCCCCATGCTTACGTAAGCGTTGGTATAAATCTGTTAGTTTTTTATTTAATCAGAATCTACTACTACTATTACCCCCCCCCCCCCCCTGGTGCTTACGTAATACTTCATTTGTGTCAAAGAAAAAGGTTTGTTCGTGTCTTGGTGTGTATCCGTCTTTGCCTTTGTGTGTGTCTCTGGACCCACGACAGAATCCTAGTGTGGGCCATTGAGTGTGGCGTTTATTTTTGCAGGAATCAAGCGAGAGAACACGAGAAATGGCACAGAGGTTATACGTACGAATGTCAACTTTGCGGGCAAAAATTCAAGTGAGATTTTATTTAAACTATTTTTTGTCCTTTTCAAGTGCAGTGGGTCCACGGGGAAATAAATTTAATAACCTGTCGTCCCACTGGTGGGTCAAAGTGGTGGGACTGTGGGTCGTGAACCGATGTTCCATCGATTTGGTTTATTTTAATTGCATGCCTTTATTTAGAATTCCCTTTTTAATATACCTATTAATATCATTAATTATTTATATTATTGTCGAAAACCATTAAAAAGTACTCGTTTTTATGTGTTTTCTTTTAAATTAGATTGGAACGGACTATACATCCATTTTTTCCCATCGTTCTTTGGAAAACTATTATTAATATCTAAACATTTGTTTTCTTCTCTAAAAGTGGTCTGAGCCATAAAATCGTCTTTATTGTATTATTGTACAGAAAATCGACCTCGTATCTGACGCATAAACGCAAACGTCATCCCACCGAGCACGTGTGCAACATATGCGGTGATAGCTTCGTTGGCAGACACGGCCTACTCATGCATAAGAGTAAAACGCATCAGAGGGATTTCAAGGTGACTGTGGAAATACTGAGAATTCAATTAATTGTATTTAGAATAAAAAAGAATGTAAACATTTCTTAACCAGTCACACGCCATAGGCAGTGAAGTGAAGTGAAGCCAGTGAAGTCGTGTGAAGTACGAAAGCGGGACGAGGGCTGTGATTGGTTGAATGTGATATTTGTATGTTGGATGTATTGTAATATGAAAGTAGAGAATAACAAGATGGAGGATGTACGTAAGGGGCCGTTCAAGTATTACGTAGAGTGCTCGCCATCAATGAAGTCCTGCGGAATTTCAGGGGACTAAATATGACAGGTCGTCCGTTCTGATAATTAAATAGTATTATGTCCGTTTATAATTTACTTCCTAATTTAGACACATCTTTATTGGTAGGTGTAAATAAAAATACATAATTTGATAGGGTAAATTGAAACCAATAAGCTGTGGAAGTCTTATGTCGGCCGATCACAGCGCCGCGCCTACGGGACTTCTTTTGTGGCGCCTACTTTAAGCAGAATTTTAGTCATTTTTAACAACCCTCCCCCCCCCTCCGCCCCGCCAGCGAAAGTAAGCAAAGCTCTTACTCCCCCCCTCCCCATGCTACAAAATCAAAATCTGTTCAAGTTTCTCATTTAATCAGAATCTACGAAATTTTGCCAAAAAAATACGAAAGTAAATAAATAAATATTGCTGACGTAATCGCCATTCAGACCCCCCCCCCCCCGTCCCCCGTGTCATCAAAAATAAGCAAAGCAAAGACCCCCCCCCCCCCTGGTGCTTACGTAATACTTGAACGGCCCCTAAGACGAAGATAAAAATAAGTTGTGAAATAATTAAAAACCAAAATAAAAGAAGTATCAATGTTTATTTTGGTTTGGCTTTTGCCAAATCCCATATAGGGGTATATGTGCACAGGTTTATTTACGAGATTATACTAAGGCCAACCAATGTTGATCGCTATGACAGCTGCCGATAGTGACGTTACGTCACTTCTGTCTCTTATCGATAAAAATGTGGCCAAGTGTGAGCGGGTAACCTATATCTCGTAAATAACTGGATATTATTATTAATTTACTGATTTAAAATTCATATTGTTTTTAAAACGCACAGTTCAGTTCTAAACGGGGGTAGTTTCAAACGTAGAATGAACTTCATTCAAGCCGATTATATCGTATTGACTGGCCACGTTACCCCTCTCTCACAGAAGACTACCTTGAAATGTACTTGAGATGTACCAGAGCCCATTCCCATCCTATCCCTCCCCATTTTCCCAACCTCACTCACTACCGAAACACGTACGTACATTAGGGAATTAAGATAAAGTGGGAAATGCAGTACATTTCAAGGTAGTCTTGTGTGAGAGGGGGGTAACGTGGCCAGTCGAGCGCGCCCAGCGGCTGTTGGTTTGCAGCGTGCACTCTTCCCCTGACAAGTTGATACATTCGATTCCCTTGTTGTTACTTTGCATGTGGCGGGTATGATTATTTTAACCTGTATATTTATTATTATGTAACAGCAAACGGACAATGTAAAGGGTCCACCCTCGGAGAGATTCTGCAACGAGTGCGATATACAATTCCTTACAATAAACGCTTGGAGATTACACATTCTCACTTCTATCAAACATACATTGCAGAATGAAAACAGGTTAGTATAATATATTTCATATACATCGTGTCACCGAAGCTATAACGCAAAAGCTTTTTAGCTTTTGCGTTATAGCTTCGGTATCGGTAGGTTCTTCAGTATCGAGAGTAGAATCGATTCTAAAGCGCGCGCCACGAGCAGACAGATTTTCGGTCTACATGAGGTCAGCCAAGACTGGACGGAAAGAGATTTGTATGAAATTGTCGATCAGCGACCACTTTACTAGACCCCCTCCCAAAATGATTTTTATATATTTTGAATTAGTTGACGTCTTTTAGGTTTTGCGTTTTTTGTGTGGCACGCTGTATACTTAACTAGCGACTCGCCCTCGCTTAGCTTCGGTTTATAAGGTTTCTTTTTTTTTTTTCAAAATTTCAAAATAAGACCTATATTGGACACGGATAATGTAGCTTCTTATTTGTGAAAGATTTTTTGAAATCGATTCAGTAGTTCCAGAGATTATCCCCAACATACCTACAAACACACAATTTTACCTTAATATTAGTATAGATAAAATGTCTAAGAGCTGGTTTCCATTAGGTCGTGACGACACTTCAATCGTTGGCCGGCAGTCGGGCTACGATAAACGTTATATACGACGGCTTTGTCGTACCCACGACACTTTTACCGGGACGACGATGTGTCGTCACGGCCAAGTGGGAGCCGGATCTTAAGTTGTAAAATTTTATCATTCGTTAAATATAAGCGATGATGGTATCATTCCAGTGCAGAATGCCCCATTTGCAAGACTAGTTACCCACCGGGGGCTGCTCGTAAACACTTGAGGGGGCACGCCAAGGAATTAAACGCAGTACGAACACCCCCTATAGGAATCAGGGAGCCGTCTTTGATACCCTGCGACCAGGTACGTTTAATTACTCTTACTGTTTGTACTTTAAAGTTAAAATATGTATGTATCGCTACCTCCAATCCCTACAAACGCTGTGGAACGAACTGCCTCAAGAGGTCCTTCCATTAAGCTACGATATGGGGTTCTTCAAGAGAGCTGTGAATAGGATTTAGCAAGGTCGCGGCATGCCCCCTGGTGTTACAGGTGTCCACGGGCGGCGGTAACACTTACCATCACGTGGGACCGCTTGCTCGTCCGCCCACTGGTATATATAAAAATAAAAAAAACACGTCCAATTAAATTGGATTCGTCTACTTTAAACTAAACTTTCCCATTCTCTAATTTTAATTCTTTTCTTTATGGAAAAATGGTGGCAGCCGAGCGTACAGTCCACCTGATGGTAAGTGGATAATGTCCATAGACATCCGCGACACATGCCAACATCAGTCCAGAATGACAAACGTTGGCACGCCTCCGAATATGCTGCCTACCTTTGCAGATTAAGGAATGGAATTGGGAAATAGGTTTAGTGAGACGAGTAATTTGACTATTGGCGGCTATTTATTGATTACTAGCGACCCGCGCTCGCTTCACTTCGGTTTATAAGTTTTTTTTTTTCAAAATTTTTCAAAACAAAATACAGCCTATATTACACGCGGATAATGTAGCTTCCTATTTGTGAAAGAATTTTTGAAATCGGTTCAGTAGTTCCAGAGATTACCCCCAACATACCCACAAACAGACATAATTTTACCTCTTTATTATATTAGTATAGATTGACTTAAAATGTGGAGGGGGAGAGTGCACGTGCATTCCCACAGGTGGACGCACTCGACTGGCCACGTTACCCCTCTCTCATAGAAGACTATCTTGAAATGTACTGCTATTGTCACTTTATCCTATTTTGGCAGTGAATGTACGTGTTTCGGTAGTGAGTGAGATATGCCAGAGCCCATTTTCATCCCATCCTGTCCCTCCCCATTCTCCAAATCAATTCCTATATCTCCAAAGGTAGGCCAGTCGTGCCAACTTTTGTCATTTTGTACTAATGTTGGCACGTATCGCGGATGTCTACGGGCGACAGTATCCACTTACCATCAGCTGGACTGTGTGCTCGTCTGCCGCCTTCTTCTATAAAAAAATAATAATAAAATGGTATGTTTTTGTGTATGTACATTAAAACAAAGTTTTCTCTATTGTGTAATTATTTTCAGTGTAACGCCCGTTTCGTGAATCGATCCAAATTAAAAGCGCACGTAAAGAGAATGCATTTGGGTCTCAAATACAATAAAAATATTGTGTGCGAAGTGTGTGGGAAAAAGTGTGCGGTGAGTACATATATACATATAATAAAACCGTAGAGCCAGCGTGTCTGTACATTGAATATATTTACCAAAAACTGATTGGGGGCGATGAAGGAAGAGTATCAGAATACAAAAAGACGATTTGCATCTGTGTGAGTGGATGCCGAAGTGTCCAATCAGATTGTCGCAATGAGACATGAGATTTGCACCTGTGTGAGTGGATGCCGAAGTGTCCAATCAGATTGTCGCAATGAGACATGAGTTTTGCATCTGTGTGAGTGGATGCCTAAGTGTCCAATCCGGTTGTCGCAATGGGACATGAGATTTGCATCTGTGTGAGTGGGTGCCGAAGTGTCCAATCCGGTTGTCGCAATAGGACATGAGATTTGCATCTGTGTGAGTGGGTGCCGAAGTGTCCAATCAGATTGTCGCAATGAGACATGAGTTTTGCATCTGTGTGAGTGGATGCCGAAGTGTCCAATCCGGTTGTCGCAATGGGACATGAGATTTGCATCTGTGTGAGTGGGTGCCGAAGTGTCCAATCAGATTGTCGCAATGAGACATGAGTTTTGCATCTGTGTGAGTGGATGCCGAAGTGTCCAATCCGGTTGTCGCAATGGGACATGAGATTTGCATCTGTGTGAGTGGGTGCCGAAGTGTCCAATCCGGTTGTCGCAATGGGACATGAGATTTGCATCTGTGTGAGTGGATGCCGAAGTGTCCGATTGTCGAAATGATTCGCATTGTACACTATCGGTGTGCACTCACAGAAATGCATAGCTCATGTCTCGTTGATTTCCCTGTATTATTACAAATTACGGCCGAAAGTAATACACATCGACATGACTATTTTGTAGAGCGTCGTCTCTGTCGCAACGGCACAAACTGAAACTGAACTGGAAACTTGAAACTAGCCGACAGTCTCTTTCTAAAGGCCGATGTGTATTACTTTCGGCCGGGAAGTGTACCTTATTTTACTTACATTGCGAACAATAACAAATGTGTGAAATAAATCATGAAATACACGTTAGTTTTCAGTTAGATATAATCGTTTAAGTATACTGATTGACATTTTACAGTATTTTTTGTAGGGCTCTTGTATGTGTGTATAGCAAGGACCAATGACAAAATCACTTACCGTTTTACCTCCCGTAGTCCACAACCTTGACAGGGCCCCGTATCTTCTAAAATTACACTTGTCACAATTATTAGGTTTCTATGTAAATCGAGTTAGCTAGCTAGCTAGCGCGGTGTTAATCACTCCAGTTTCAAACTGGTAGTGTGGCACGAGGGAGGGATTGACTGGTGGCTGTCCATGCACAACAAAGTCGTAGTCGATCGACTTACCCTCAAGTAGATCCCTAATTATTAGCGTCTGCACTAACAGTATAGTATGTATGTTTTTTTGCCGGCTATATATGATGGGGAATGTTCTGAAGAGCCGTTCAATTTGATGCCAACTTCGTGTTTTCACCACCGCACCGCTCGTCGTCGTCGTGCGGTCCATCCGCATTTCCTTGATACAGAGTCGTTGCGTGCAGTTCGCTCGAAAAGACACTTTATACCGCGAACCCGAAAGTTGTAGAATGAACTGCCAGCTGAGGTATTTCTGTTACCAAATGGGGCTGTTGGATTACAGCGTGCACTCTCCCCCTCAAAGTATCACATATATTAATGACTCGTACCACTTAATTATTTTGTGCATGTTTTAGTCAAACGCGGCTTTAACGTATCACCAACGCACGCATACAGGCGAACGCCCGTATCCGTGCAGTTCATGTCACAAACGATTCGCGGACAATAACCAGCTCCGTATACACATGCGCACGCACACGGGCGAGCGGCCGTACGCGTGCGACGCGTGCGGGAAGCGGTTTAGCCAGAAACCGGCGCTGAACAGACATTATAGAGTAAGTATTTGATTTATTGATTTTAATCTAATTATAATTTTATAATCTAAATCGGGTCTGAACGCGGATAAATCGGCACGCTTCGACACGGGTTACACCAGCCGTGGTCACGAGTTGACCGAAGAGGCGGGGTAGTCCAGGATGGGAGCCGCGAGCAGTTTTATCAACTACCCACATTTGATCTGGGTAGTCCAGGATGGGAGCTGCGAGCAGTTTTATCAACTACCCACATTTGATCTGGGTAGTCCAGGATGGGAGCTGCGAGCAGTTTTATCAACTACCTGTGTTGTGGTAGTTGTGGGTAGTTTTATCTTCACATTCGGAAAGGCTGCGACACAAGGGCGTCGGCAAAGGAGGGCGGGGGCAGTTGCCTCCCTCTAGAGATTCGAAAGAAAATTGTATTTGTACCTACAATTCATATTTCTCCCATCCTCTCTCTCATCTTGCCTCCTCCCCCCCCCTGGCTCATTGGCTGGCGTCGCCCTTGTTGCGACACTAATATTTATTATCTTCGCCAAAATACATCGATATGGGAATAGACGAGATGACACATCGTACGTTGTTATCAAAGACAACTGGAGGGGTGATGGGAGGGGGGGGGGGGGGGGGTTATAAGCAGACGAGGAAGGTTCATTTCAGCGACTCGTTGTGTGTGCCAGTTCCCTTACAATAGAATACAGTATGCAATAAAGTGTTTTGTAAATATAACTACAAAGGGTGGATTGTATGATAGTTTAAAAGAAATGAAATAAACTGCGAATACAAAATAAGGGTCAGTTATAGTGTTGTGAGCGCTGACCGCTGAGTGAGCGCTAATAAAACTTTCTTTTCCTTCTTATATGGCAATCAGCACATTTTGTGTCGTTTTTTTTTTATAGAAAAAGTCTGCAGACGAGCTTACAGTCCACCTGGTGGTAAGTGGATACTGTTGTCCATAGACATAGATATGTGCCAACATCCAGGGGCGGATCTATATATGGGCTTTTTGAGCTGCAGCCCAGGGCCCCGTGGATATAAAGGACCCCAAAGCCCCCATTGAAGACAATGGACAATATATACATAATGGACCTATACATCATTATAGAAAACAGTTTTTTTGACAAAATGGCAATTAGTTTGATTAATTCGGTAGGCCCCCAAGTAGTGTTAGCCCAGGGTCCCCCAAATTCACGGTCCGCCCCTGGTAACATCAATCCAGAATGACAAATGTTGGCACGCCCCGGATGCGCTACCCACCTTTATAGATTAAGGAATGGATTGGGAGAAAGGGTTGGGAAATTCGGGATAGTATAGTTCTCTTTGTAATTAACAATTCAAAACGCATCTCGTCAATGTCCAGTCCCGTCGAAGTAAGTCGGGAGTCGCTCAGTAAAGCGGTAGTAGGTTTACTGAAGACAGAAGAGCACTCCCTGGAAGCACGCGGAAAACGCACTCCCACGCTTTTTATTTGATTATCAATTTATCACAAACATTACTCACTTTGAAGTTTAACAAACTATCACTGTTAAACCACAGAACGCATAATACACAATCTTTGTATTAAATTATTAAAACTGTTTATATTCTGTTCATCAGGTCCATACGGGAGCGAAGCCATATGTATGCCAGTATTGTGCCAAGACATTCAGCCAATCGAGTTCAGTGAAATTGCACGTGAGAACGGTACATTTAAAACTACCCACAAATAGAAAAAATAAAATGCAAAATGTAACACAGGACACGGAAGCGGTTAAGGAAACTTTGTCATTACAAACTTTATGAAAATTCCAAACAGTTCCATTGTACACCGACTTTGTGGAGGAAGCAAATTGTGTTTTACACACTTGTAAGAAAGGGGTGTGTTTTTTAACAATTTATGTAAAAGGAACCCTGTACTGACCTAATTTGTATTTTGTAATAATTGATATATTGTAATTATTATTTTTTATATTCTTAAGATAATTAATTTAATTACATGCTTTTTAAAAAAGAGAATAGTTTTATTTACGTACTTTTTCAAAGTAAACAATTTAATTGCAAACTTTAAAAATCAATCTATATAAATATAAATTATTTATATTTATATAGATATTTGATCAATATATATGTGACGTTTCACGGAAAATGGGCCTCCTTGTCGGTTCTAATTCTCGAGATATTCAGACTACAACTATATTTGTTTGTCAAGATTCTTTTTTTTTATATAAAGATCGGACACTAAAGCGTGTTTTTGACTAAATACATTCTTAAAAATAACAATATTCTGTTGAAACGTCTTAGTCCATCATTAAATAGCTACTATGACACCAAAATTGTAGGTTAGTTCTCTAATTTGAATGCTACTTTTATTTTCGATGAAAATAAATGTAAATTCAAATCAAGAATTTTTTTTAATCTATAATCTTCTGGTCGTAACGTAGGTACGCGCTAATGATTACATTCAATAAATACGTGTACTTTGTGTACAGATAAAACTTTCCTTATTAAATATTCAAATTACTTCAAATAAAAGTTTCATTCGACATAAAATTTACCCTCTCATTTTACCCGCCAATTTAATATTTCGTTTTTATAAGCTTTTTTTGGCCCGAATACCAAGCCTTTCAGTCACGCCAGTGCTGCTATTGTATCGTAACCTATTACCGACAGTCTCTCATACTGCGTCTCTTCGTATTTAGATTTTAGAAAAGAATGCGCCTATTTGAATTGTTCATGTTTTGGAACGCAGTCTCAAATGACATGACAGTTTATCTACTTGTAAATATTAAAATTAATATTTTGTTTCCATAATTTTTCCTATCTTATTTCATTAATAATTATTAATCAATGTTTTTTAAAAGATTGTACAAATTTTATTCCAGTGCTATCTATTCTAATATTCCATACGTAAGCTGTTTAATCATTGTCAAATAATAATTTCGTTGCTTTGAAACATCTAGGGTATTCAAATAAAAAAACAATGTTAGGTATATAGGTAAATTGAGCCTTAAATATTTTTAAAAATCCTTTAAAAATTTTGATTTTTACGTGTTTGTAATATGCTCAGGATATTAACTAAAAATTTCCTTTCTTTCGTCTATGCAATAAAATTTTTAATGAGCTTGAGAACTCTTTAACATGACCATTAAATCCAAGGATATCGCCTCCGAACATATTATTATTGCATTCGGTGTAGAGATCCTCGACCCCTGGTGTCTTAGCGGGCAAATGTCCTTGTAAGGACCTCTCAAAGGACCTGGTCGACAGCACTAGCGACCTTAGAACTGGCTATTATCTCGCGCAACCCATTTATCGAGCAATCGAGCGAAGCAATACCACTAGTATACCTGGGTGCCTAACAACAGGCACCAAATGTTGTATGGTTCCAAGAAATCCTTTAGTCTTAATTTTGCCATGTTATTATACTGTTATGTTTGATGTATGACTTACTTTATACCATTGAATTATGTATTATTTTGTTTGTTTTTTTTAATACTGAGAAATTCAATATTGTGACTAGAAATGGTCATTAAATAACATGTTCATTATTTATCATACATTGGATCGGTCACACCTGCGTTTCGGTATTCTATCAAGTGCCACACTAGATATTTATTTCATACAACTGTGCACCGTTTTCGAGTGATGCGTACAGCGGCCTCGGGACTCCCACGCGACACGCTGTAGTGACCACTTCGGAGGAAGTAAACCAATATTTATCATACATTGGATCGGATACATCGGATAGGATAGTATAAATAATTTTTAACTTTGTTTTAAATTTCTGATTTAATCATTTTAATGTACAAATTAAATAATTTTTGTTAAAAAGTTTAACTCATCAAAAAGCATAGAAGGATAAGAAACAGTAATTTTGTAAATAATAGATGTACAGTGGATTTCATTAATAACGACCTCGGTTGTAACGACTTTAATTCGGGTATAACGACTTGTTTTTATGAACTATTTGGGACAGATTCCTAGAAATTCCTTGCCGATATTGAGACTGAGTTGGCAAAGGCACAAAGACTCATTCATAAGCTTTAATGTAACGTAAACAAAGGATAAGAATCTTTTGTTTACATTCGCAGATGGTCAAATGCTTTGTTTGTGTGTAGGGTTACTTAGCATGTGCACGAAGTTAAAATTATGAATCAGTTACGTAGCAATTTCCAGTGAGTAAACATCGTTTCTTAAACTTGTGAACATGGCTCCTAGACGTACATTTACTGTTAAAGAAAAAGTGGACATCATTTCGAGACTGGAAAATGGTGAAAACAATGTTGATCTGTGTAAACAATTTGGAGTTTCACATTCTACAATATCAACGATGTGGAAAAACCGCGCTAAAATTATGCAGTGTTTTGAATCAAAATCCCTGAAAATAAAGAAAAATCGTAATCCAACTCATCAAGATATTGAAAATGTACTTCTAGTGTGGTTTAAAGCACAGAGAAGCCAAAAGGTACCTATAAGCGGTCCTCTTTTGCAAGAGAAAGCTAATCATTTTGCCAGACAGCTTGGGAAAACAGACTTTAAATGTTCAGAAAGCTGGATTTACAGATTTAGACAACGTCATGATATAGTGGTCGGTAAAGTTTGTGGAGAAGCCGCTAGTGTATCGCAAAACGACTGTGATAATTGGTTGCGAACAGTTTTACCAAAATTAACTGAGGGATATACCGACAGTCAAATATGGAACGCTGATGAGACCGGATTATTTTTTAAATTGACTCCGGATAGAACGCTAAAATTCAAAGGAGAAAAATGTACAGGAGGGAAACTATCAAAAGATAGAATAACGGTGCTTGTTGCTTCAAGTATGGAAGGTGAAAAACGTAAATTGCTGGTTATAGGTAAGGCGAAAAAACCAAGGTGTTTCAAGAATGTTAAAACTTTGCCAGTTGATTACGAAGCCAACAAAAAGGCGTGGATGACATCAGAAATTTTTGAAAAAGTTTTACGGAAATGGGACTCTGAGCTAAGAAGAAACAATAAAAAAATCATTTTATTTATTGACAATTGTCCATCTCACCCACACATTCAAAAATTGACTAACATAAAACTGGCATTTTTACCACCAAACACCACGTCAGTTATTCAGCCTATCGATCAAGGTATTATTAAGACTCTGAAAAGCCATTATCGAAAGCTTCTTGTCGAGAAAATGGTAAACGACAATGAAAACAGCTCGACTCCTTTCGCCGTCAATCTTCTGGATGGCATTGAAATGTTAACAACAGCATGGGCACGAGTTACTCCAGATACAATAAAAAAATGTTCTTCACATGCTGGGTTTGGTAAATTTTCTACCATTAATACAACTGATGAAGATTCTGATGATGAAATGGATAACTTGCCATTGGCGAGATTATCATCAGCGGAAGCAACAGTTACGGATTGGGAAACTTATGTGAATATTGATGATCAAGTTATCACTACTGATGACTTGACGGATAATGAAATTATTGAGTCTGTACTTCAAACACAAGAAAAGGAGCATGAAGAAGAGGAAGAGGATTGCAATGTAAACGAGATTCCAACAATTAGAGATGCATTATGTGCTATTACAACGCTCAAAAAGTACTGTTTATTTGGAGAAGGCAATAATAATTTAGATGTAGAGGGAATTATGAAAATGGAATATACCTTACAGCGTGCACAAAAGTCTAAACTTAAGCAGTGCACTATAACTCGTTTTTTTAGTAACAGCCGTGTATAATATAAATAAATGATAAATAAATAAATATGTATACATATGTACGTGATTTTTTATTATTTCGGATATAGAGACCTCCGGATATAGCGACGACATTAAAGTGGTCCCTCCGCCGTCGTTATAACCGAAATCCACTGTATAATAATATCTCAAAAAAATTTAGAAAAAACCAGTGAATATTTGCAGTTTCTTTCAAAGAGCCATAAGAGAAGGAGGGGTTATCTGTAGCCATCATTTCAAAATGGAAGACTATGACAATACAACTATGACACAGCTTCATTATACAGCTACGACTTACCCTCTAGCTTGTACAAGGGTAAGTGTTGGTAACAATAAAACAGGAATAAGCTTATTGACCACTATTCTCAATTTTCATTTGTGAATTTCTGAGTTCAAAGTCAATGCTACCTACAGGTATATGGATACCTAAGTTACCTAAGTAATAATAATAAGTCTGTTTTTAATACTTCAGGTATGCAGAATTTGTCTAGCTACGAACACAAAACAATACAACATACAGGAACATAGACTAAGACAGATGTATGACGAAATAACTGGCTTTAAATTGGTAAGTTATTACACAGACTCCGACTTTGAAAAAGCTTTCGATTAAAGTTAAAAAGCTTAGGACATTAGGAATCCACAGTGATACATTAAAAACCGCACTCAGGCAGTAGTCATTGGCACTTTCACATCCAATTTCGTAACTGCTACGTTGGGAGTTCTGCAGGGTTCTCTCCTTGGTCCACTGCTGTACGTGGGTCGCCTCTACGACATCCACAACTGCTTCCTTCATACTAACTATTTATTGTACACAGATGACAAAAAAAAATTACACAATTCAATGATATTTCTGACGGCTTATGTCTATAGGATGATCTGAACAGACTCGCCACTTATTATCACAACAACAGTATTAGTGTCAATGTATCCAAATGTTTGTATAACAGTTTCATGTGGCATATTAAATCAATAAGACTTCACATATAGCCTTAATAATACATCAATCACCAAAGTCCACCTGGTAAGGGATCTTGGTGTGCTTTTGTACTCTAGAATGATTTTCTCAGAACATTTTACAATTATGGTAGATAAACCCTACAAAAACATAGGCTTCATAATTCACATTTCTCGAACATTTCTTTGAAATGTAATTTAACACATTACTTTCTATTATTGTCACTGTGCACGAATAGCCAGTATCTGAGAATGGGACTGTCCAGGCACTTGATTAGGGCACCAACGGCCTCATTACTGGATTCTCGGACACACAACCAATGTTTCCTATCTCTTACTAGGTATCTTTTTTTTTTTATAGACTAGTGGGCGGACGAGCAAGCGGTCCCACGTGATGGTAAGTGTTACCGCCGCCCATGGACACCTGCAACACCAGGGGGTATCTTTCTTACTTATGATCTTTTAACCGTCGCGGCGGGCCGTGCCCCGCGAACACCGCAGGAACTGACCGCGCTGAATGCTCAGACATTAATCTGTATCAAATTAAATGTACAAAATTAAAATCATCAAAATCAATTCATTTAATTAATGAGGCTTTCCTTGAACCTTTCAAATGTGCCGTTCATAGCCGTATCACACCTCCCTCACGAGGGGACTCCTGGGCTTCTCCGTTAGGTCCTCCGTCCGTCCTTTGGTAAGGTGGGTACCTACGGAAGTTTTCTTCGCTGCTCGCTACTATGGACAGGTTCCTGGGGTGGCTTTCCAGTTGGGTCACTGCTGGTAAATCCTATTTCTTCACGCTGCTCGCGCGATCAAGTCCACCGAGTGGAGACCGCTTGTGGAAAGCCCAGAGCGACCCAGCGTGGGCACTAGATGTCGAGACCAAATGTGCCACAAGCACACTAACTCTTTTAATCTGAATTGCATCAATTTGTGAGTTACTGGTTACCACATAATATAAGAGTAAAGGTGATCATGTGATGTCAGCCGCCTTTAGGATAGCACCACCCTATCTCTTCCTGTGTCGTAAAGCGACTAAGGGATAAGAAAGCAGCTACCATAAAGCGCCGAGGGACTACACTACCTCTAAAAGAGTGGACTACCTAACCAGCTTGCCCATAACATTTTTAGCATTGTCTATTTTTGTTCTGCAGTTAACTGATGAGGAGAATTACCCTCAGAAGGTATGCTGGGAGTGTGCTCACCGACTGAACTCGTTCTCTCGGTACAGGACCATGGCTCTACACAGCCACGATCTCATGCAAGACTTGCTGACCTCCAGGAACTATGTGAGTAGTTGAATTAGATTTTATCTTTAGGTTGATCGCAGTATCAGTTCTCGACTCAAGCGCAACGACTTTTTTGACAATTTAAAATGAAAATACCACACAGAACTTTGAAATGTGCTGCATTTCCCACTTTATCGTATTTCCCCCAATGTACGCACTTGTTTCGGTAGTGAGTGAGATATGCCAGAGCCCATTCCCATCCTATACCATCGTATTCTATCATTATTACCCATACCACTCCTTTCTCTAAATATCATCCTTAATCTCTGGTGATAGGCAGCACATCCGAGTGCCAACGTTTGTCATTTGGGACTGATGTTGGCATGTCTATGGACAACAGTATCAATTTACCACCATGATGTCTGTACGCTGGTTTGCCGCCTTCTTTCCATAAAAAATGCTCCTCAATGAGGTGGAGAACTTACTCTGACATGTCTTACTCACTCTGTAGTATATTTATACTAAATCATAATTTTCAGTTAACACTACGGGACATCAGCACGATAGATCGTGAAGAGCATTATTTGACATCCAAACTCACACATAAAGCACTTGGACACTATGATGTCGGAATTAATGAATGTTTTGAAAATGATCATGAGAATTATACTTCAAACCGAGGTATAAAAGAAACTGAAGAATCTAATAAAGTTTTCCAAATGAACACTGCCGAAGAAAATTTTGAATGTATCGCTTCTGAAGAAGATAACAAACTTTACATAGATGATGGAGAAGATAGTAAAAGAGAAATTAACGCTTTTGATCACGCAAACGACGAAATCGGTGAACTAAACTTTGTCGTTAAAGACTACACATTTATACTAAACGACGAATGTTCTAATAACATGAATAAAAGTGATAGATCAACCAGTAACAGACGTGAAGTTAGGCAGTTATTAAAAAATAATAACATATCGAGAAATATAAAAAATATTTCCATATCTCATCTATATATAGATGACCAAACAGCCGAACTGAAGCAAAGACAATACATTAGACCGCACAAAAATGGCAGATACAAATGCACCACCTGTTATAAGACATTCAAGTATAAAGGTACATACAACAATCACGTGGCTCGACACACACGTGTAAGTTAGGTGTTTTTCTAATTTATTCCTATAGCGTTACTAAAGAAATGATTAAATTTGAGTACTTTGGTTTACAAACCTCGTGCGCTCTCATTTTAACAACATTTTGCGAGAAATTTGATATTTCTATTAATTTACGGAAAATGGCCGAATATTCTTTTTTGATTGGCGCAGTCTTTTTTACGTCAATGTATCAAGTTATTATAAGGCATGCAGGCATTTGGTAGGGGGAGAGTGCATGCTGCATTCCCACAGCCGCTGGGCGCACTCGACTGGCCACGTTACCCCTCTCTCACAGAAGACTACTTTGAAATGTACTGCATTTCCTACTTTATCGTATTTCCCCAATATACGTACGTGTTTCGGTAGTGAGTGAGATATGCCAGAGCCCATTCCCGTCCTCTCCCTCCCCATTTTCCCCAATCCATTCCTTAATCTGCAAAGGTAGGCAGCGCATACAGGGGCGTGCCAACGTTTGTCATTCTGGACTGATGTTGGCATGTACCGCGGATGTCCATGGGCGACAGTGTCCACTTACCATCAGGTGGACTGTATGCTCGTCTGCCGCCTTTTTTCTATAAAAAAAGGCTTGTATTCAAAGGAGCAGCAAATCACGATGAACAAAACAACCTACTTTTCATTAACTGAAGTAAATCATTTTAAATTACTAAAATGACATCAACAAGTCGACAAACTTCTATATCTTTATTGTCACTAGAGACTAGGGTTGCCACCTTTTATTCGAGCAAATAAAGTTTATAGGTTGTTAAAGGTAGGGAAAAATAAAGTATTATTTATTTTACTTTATTATTTTGTTTAGAAACATACTTTTTAATTCCTTTCAGCAATATTCAGCAAATAATTGTCACTGCTAAACAGGTCCACAGCATCTTTTCTACTAGTCAATTCAGGTGATAGTTTAATTTTAATGTTTTAATTAATAGTGTAAGTTTTTGCCTGTTTCATATCCAAAGAAGAGATCTTGTTTTCTTTTTGTTAGTCCGTTTTTAAGACTATCCATAGAAAAATCCTAGAAAATTCAAACTATGTGAAAATAAAGTATTTTCGCGTACTTTATTGTTCTCATAAAGTATATAGTATAATTGCCTGAAATAACGTACAATACTTTATAATAAACTACGGGTGGCAACCCTACTAGAGACTCTAAATCTAACCTGCCTATAAATGTGCTACCATCAGTATAGATTAGCTGCCTATTCAGTATTTTCTGTTGCTCTCTTAATTATTTCTCTCATTATAATTTTATAATCTTTCAGGCAAATATACAGGACTTGACGCCAAACCTCTCAACAGACATATCAACGCTTAATTGTAAAACTTATATAGATCATTATGATTTGAATTTAAAACATGATGCAGCCCATACAAAAACCGCTAACGTTAAAGAGTCTTGCACTTTCACGGAGGAAGTAGTGGACGACATTGATGACTATTTGGATAATAATATGCTTGATGTTTCAAGTGATGATATTCCAGCGGAGAACGTTAAGAAAAGAAATAAAGAAAGCTTTTCTAAGAAAAATGATATACTGAATGAAACTGTATTTGATGTAACTGAAGTGTCAAATGAAGAAGTTCTAGCAAAGACCGCGAAAAGAAAAAGAAAAGCTGCTAAAGAAAATAATGACAATTATATAAAGCCAGAAAATGAATTATTAAACGAAGCAGTTGTGACGATAACTGAAGTATCGCGTGATAAAGTTCTACGAAAGAATGTGAGAAGAAAAAATAAAGTAAAGATTGTTAAAGACGATAATAATGCAAATATTGATAGTTATATAAGGCCAGAGAATGAAGTATTTAATGAAACAGTTTCTGCGAGAACTGAACTGTCAAATAATGAAGTTATAACAAGGAATGTGAAGAAAAAAAAGAAAATAAATACCGTCCAAGAGAGTAAGCCAAAGATAGATAAACGTAGGAAACCAGCGAATGAAGTATTAAATGAAACTGTATTTAATATAACGGATTTATCTTATGATGAGCAGATAGGGGAGATATTAAAAAGGCGGGAGAGTGCGAATTTTAAGAATTCTGCTTTCAAATGCATGAATTGTTTTAAAGGCTTTCTTGATGAAGTTGCATATAATAGTCATATGCTTAGACATACAGATGTGAGTTTTTTTTTTTATATAAAGTTGTATCTGATAATTATAGGTACTTTAGTCGGTATTGATAATCTGATAATAATAGGTAGTTTAGTCGGTATTGATAATCTGATAATAATAGGTAGTTTAGTCGGTATTGATAATTTGATAATTATAGGTAGTTTAGTCGGTATTGATAATCTGATAATTATAGGTACTTTAGTTGGTATTGATAATCTGATAATAATAGGTAGTTTAGTCGGTATTGATAATCTGATAATAATAGGTAGTTTAGTCGGTATTGATAATTTGATAATTACACTGGTCTGCAACAAAATCCTCCTTCAAAAAATTATGTCATAAATATGAAGATTTTGATGCTCTGAATCTGTTCCCGTTGGCCGATTTTTTCTATCACGTCTAGATTTTTCGATATTAATTTTTTTCCAAAATATCATAAATTTAGGTTTTTTTTAATTCGTTTTATGCGTTAACATTGTGAACAATGTATATACATACGAAATAGGTTTTCGCTAGTCGTAAGAGAAAGAAGGAAAGTGCCGAAAGTGATTTCTATGGTAGTACACGCCTGCGCAGTACCTATTCACTGTGACTGTACAACAGTTAGTTGGAAACTTTTAATTGTTTACGTTCTATATCAAATACTAAAGTAAGTTTTGTACAAAATTCATAATATATATATATATATATATATATTTTAAGTATTTTATGTGTAGTTTATGTATTTTTTTATAAACATAGATAATAAATATAAAATAGAAATTTAAAAATTTTTCTATAATAAAATGAATTTCATTGAATTTTAGGCTATAAAATGCCGCGCACTTGTAAGAATTCTACAGACTGTTTTTGCTACATTTGTGGTGAGTTTACTCTAAAAACACAGCGAAATGCGATAACAGATCTTGTTAAAAAAGCTTATCAGCTTTATTTTGGATTTTCTATCGATGAGAGGGATAAAAGTTGGTTACCAAAAGTTTGCTGTAACAGTTGCTCAAGAACTTTGAGAGGTTGGCTCGAAGGAAGTCACAAATCTATGCCGTTTACAATGCCAATGCTTTGGAGTGAACCTCAGAATCATGAAAATGACTGTTACTTCTGCATGACATCAACACGAGGATTCTCGAAAAAAAATAAAAACAAGATTGTATATCCGAACATCGCATCTGCAAAGAGACCACTTCCTCGTGGTTAAGGCAGTTTGCCTCCAGTACCTCCAAAAATAGTGAGAAGATGGAAAATAAAAATACTTCTGGCCTACAGCCTCAATCGAGTTTCATTTCTACCTGTACATCTTCACCATCATACACTTTATCTGGATCTTCAAGCCCATCAAAAGAACCTTATTTTCTGAAACAATCTGATTTAAATGATCTTGTTAGAGACTTGGGGCTATCAAAATCTAAGGCTCAATTACTCGGATCAAGATTGAAACAGTGGAATTTGTTGGATAAAAGTACGAGAGTCTCATATTTTCGCACAAGACAAGAAAATTTTACGAGTTACTTTTCCAAAGAAAATAATTTAGTATATTGTAATGATGCTGCAGGGCTTCTTGAAGAACTGAGTTTTCCAGAAAATTCTGATGAATGGAGACTTTTTATTGATGCGTCGAAGATTAGTTTGAAAGCCGTTTTACTTCACAATGGTAATAAATACCCATCAGTGCCTCTTGCACATGCAACAAACATGAAAGAAAATTACGCAAATCTGGAGGTATTGCTTGAAAAAATAAAATATTCTCAATACCTATGGAATATTTGTGCTGATTTAAAAGTTGTCGCTATACTTACTGGATTGCAAGGAGGATACACCAAGTTTTGCTGTTTTTTATGTGAGTGGAACAGTCGCGCGAGAGACAAACATTACAAAGTGAAAACTTGGCCACAAAGAAAAAGCTTGACACCTGGACTTAAAAATGTATCTCAAGAACCTCTAGTGCCAAGTGACAAAATTTTTCTGCCACCACTTCATATAAAGTTGGGACTCATGAAAAACTTTGTGAAAGCTATGAATAAGGATGGTGCAGGCTTTCAATATCTTAAAACAAAATTTCCTCGAATCAGTGACGCGAAATTGAAAGAAGGGATTTTTGTAGGTCCGCAAATACGAGAGCTTATGACGGATGAAGCTTTCAATTCGAAGTTGAACAAAGCTGAAAAAAAGCTTGGGTGGCTTTTGTAAAAGTGTGTCATAATTTTCTTGGTAATACAAAAGCTGACAACTACCGACAAATCATTCGAGAGCTTATTTCTGCTTATAAAGCTTTAGGATGCAATATGTCACTCAAAATTCATTTTTTGGACTCTCATGTAGATTTCTTTCCGGAAAATCTCGGTGCTGTATCAGATGAGCATGGAGAAAGGTTTCATCTGGATATTATGCATATTGAAAGACGCTACAATGGAAAATGGTCAGCAGCAATGCTTGCTGATTTCTTTTGGTCGATTCGCCGAGAAACTCCGATGGAAACGATGAAAAGAAAAAAAAAACTACAAAATAACTTGAATTATATTACCATAATGAGATAAATATACTGATATTTCTATAACTTGTGACTGTGAAATTAGCATTTTTCACTGTAAAACTTAGACCGTAGTATCTTTTCACTTTTTTGTAATTGTTGTTACTTTAATAATATCGTTTTTTAATTAAATGGATATTATATTTAAAATCTATGTGCTGTATTTATTTGCATGTTAAATTCCGTGTTTAGAGCACCAAATATGATGTTATCATGCATGAAAACAATGAGGAGAAAAAAAATTTTTTTCTTGCAGACCAGTGTTATAGGTAGTTTAGTCGGTATTTATAATAAATTTGAAAAATATATAGAACGTGTCACCGAAATAACGCAATACCTAAAACGTGTAAAGCTGTTCTAGAAAACCTAGTCATCTAAAGTTATAAACCGAAGGTTACGAACAAGTAAGGTTTAGTTGTCCTGTCTAAAACGTTCATGGCTCTCATTAATCAGACTTTTCTACTTTATCATATTTCCCCAATGTACGTACGTGTTTCGGTAGTGAGTGAGATGTGCCAGAGCCCATTCCATCCTATCCCTCTCCATTTTCCCAACTCTTTCTCCCAATCCATTCCTTTGCAAAGTTAGGCAGAGTATCCGGGGACGTGTTTTTCATTCTGGACCGATGTTGGCATGTATCGCGGATGTCTTACTTACCACCAGGTAGACAGTATTCACGTCTGCCGCCTTTTTTCTATAATAATAATAATAATTGAGTGACACGTTGTATTTGGCTTTAAATTCCAAATTAATTTCATATTACATTTAAAAATTATATTTTTATTACTCTGAAAATGTTACGAACACATGATTTTTTTTTTATTATTTACGTCGATACGTTGGCTTTATTTTAGACCAGTACATCCTTGGACACAGATGAATTCTGTGTCTCGAATATAAGGTACTACCAAAATAGTGTGAAATATTTTCAATATGTCAGTCAGTGCACTGAAACTATTCTATCTAACCAAAAATTAACATATATTTCATTATTTTTTTTAAATATTTTCATTAATAATCGGTGATTAATTGACTCGTATTTGCATAACACTGTCCACACTCGCTCAGTTGAGTTTTAGTTACATATAATAGTTTTTCACGTATTCAAATATTTCACACTATTTTGGTAGTACCTTATATTCGAGACACAAAATTCATGTGTCCAAGGATGTACTGGTCTAAAATAAAGCCAACGAATCGACATAAATAATGTAAACAAACATTCATGTGTTCATATATAATTTAATAATTTAATAATAAATTCATATGTAATTTAATAATTTAATAATAAATTCATATATAATTTAATATTTTAATAATAAATTCATATGTAATTTAATAATTTAATAATAAATTCATATGTAATTTAATAATTTAATAATAAATTCATATGTAATTTAATAATTTAATAATAAATTCATATGTAATTTAATAATTTAATAATAAATTCATATGTAATTTAATAATAAATTCATATGTAATTTTAATTGATTTTTTTAGCAATGCGGTACACATGCATGTGAAATATGCAAGATACATTTTAAACATAAGCGCGCTGTAAGGAATCACCTCACGATGTTACACAAACACAAGTTTAGCTGTAAATTATGTCCGTTCATAGCTTCCAGCAGGTAAGTTTAGTTTCTATATAAACTAGTGGGCGGACGAGCAAACGGTCCCACGTGATGGTAAGTGGTCACCACCGCCCATGAACACCCGCAACACCAGGGGGCTCACGGGTGCGCTGCCGACCGTGCAGAACCATGTACACGGCTCTGTTGAAGAGCCCCATGTCGTGTTTAAACGCGCATCACGCAAAAGCCGCTGGAAAGATTTTAATAAAACTTGGAATAGTTATAACCAAGATAACGTCGGACCACATACATCTTTAGCCACTCGGGAGAAATTGAGAGAGCTTGGCTGGGAAGTGTTGATGCATCCATCGTGTATCCCTGACCTCGCCTCCTCAAATTTCCAACGGTTTCGGTCACTTCACACCTCTTTAAGTAGTGTAAAGTTGGCATGCGAAGAGGTGACATGAAAAGAGGACTGTCAAACTCGGACCGTCCACTCGTCTGCAATCTATTCTATAAAAAAAAAAATACTTTACACTGTAATGACTTTTTCGTAAAATATTTAATGTACGGCTCAATTACGATTTTATTATACGTGTAGATTTCATGGTTTTTAGCAAATGAACCGTGTATTTTGCAGGCATAGTGCAAAATTGCACGAGCAATGGCATAATGGCGCCACGTATAGATGTCCGCACTGCCAGGAATGCTTCCGGTAAGTGTTTATTTTTTTAGAAAATAGGTTTCGTGTTTTATTTAAATTCAAGTTACAAACTTGTGCGGGCTTATATTACCCGCACTGTGTTGTTGCTGGGATTGTGAAGAGGGAAAACGGGGTGAACTATTCTTCAGACTTATATCCAGTACAGACTTAACTATTTGTTAGACACGCGTCTACTGTGGTGACTACGAGTTGACTGCTGTGGGCTGGGATTCGCCCTTATTTATATTGACACAATGACAGATGCTGGAGTTGGGCGTTTCTATTGTTACGACGACCAATAGTGAGCTGTGTTGGCCTACGTGCCCGTTACGGTGCGCATGTGCAAGCCGTCCGTCTGGGATGCAATTTCTCTTCCTTTGTGTTTTCAGTGTCAATAGTGAAGATGTATAAACCGTTAGGTCGGAACGCGCTTTCTCGTCCCTTGTCTGTTCAATGTTTATAGCGGGGTTGCGTAAGCTGTTAGTTGTCATCCTATATCCTACACTGTTTTACCGACACTATGACAGTACTACCGACAGCGCGGAGCGCGGCAAAACTCAAATGAAAGAAATATATTTTCTTTACATACTTATAAACTTATATGCTATGTACAGATTATGAGCCGGTCGTCGCGAACAAAACTATTACAACTGAGTTTTCGTTACTGTATAATCAACAACGATGTTCATGTACCAATATCCAAACAATGGTGATTTATGTGAACAGCCTTATCGCCGACGTATAATAAATATCTTGGCGAGCGATTTTTTTTTTCTTTCGGAACGTCTAAAATCTTGTGTCCTTACCTAGTGGCCTTGGTCGACCTTGGCGAGCGAGGAGAGGCTTGTAAACACCAGTGGAGATACAAATACTAATGGTATATTATGTTATAGTAGGTATAATAGACAGTGAAATTATGAAAAAAATTTTTTATTGGATACATACATATGTATGTATACATATAAGTATGTATACAAACATGTATACATATGTGTACATACCTTATACATATAAGGTCCTACAAAAATACTGTGAAATATTTTGATATGTCAATCAGTACACTAAAACTATTGTATCTAACTAGAAATTAACGTGTATTTCAAAACTTTTTTTTTATTGTATTGTATTAAAAATAAATAATTGTTGGTTAATTTCCTCTTGGTTACACGTTACGTTGTTGATACCTTTTTTTTTCGGGATGGCTACATTCTTGTGGCCCTAACCTTTCAAGAGTCACCGGACATGTATAGTTTAGGGCGAGCGCAGAAGGCGCTCAGCCAGGACCTAAGGGCTCCCCGCCGGTAGACCTGCAGAAGGAACGGCCCTCGGTTTAGGGTGTTACATTGGGAGGGTACCGCGGGAATGCGAGTCGGTAACATTGTTGATACCAACTGACGCGTACTCCCTAGCGGAAGCGGACGCGGGCAAAGGGCAAAGACCCGAGCGAGTGTGGATAGTGTTATGCACATACGAGTCACTTAATTAACAATTATTTATTTTTAATACAATAAAAATACAGGTATGTTTTATTTAATTAACCTTGTATAACAAAATATAATCGAGCACTGAGTATATGTTGACTGTCATTTGAAGTGAGTGACTTTGTTTCTAACTCTGACTTTGTGTTGTCAGCAAACTCACAACATATATGGGTCATATACGAATAAAGCATCCTTCAGACATCGTGTGTTCATTGTGTGGATACTCGTTTGTCAGTGAGAAAGGACTCTTATTACATAAAAGGCTAAAACATCGATTTAACGAAGAATCGGTAAGTTATTGTTATCGAGATGTGTACTGGCTATTACGTTTGTTTATATCTATGTATGTATATTTATATGTATGTATGTAAGTATACAACGTGTCACTGAAATAAAGCAAGAGCTAAAAAGAGATTATTCAGTATCGAAAGTAGAATCGATTCTATACTGCAATTCTAGTATATCTTTTATTCTACGCGCGTCGCCCGAGCAGCGTCGCACGCACTGCCCAGGCGTCCGGTCTGAATAATGAGCGCTACGAACGTTTTAGACAGAACAACGAAACTTTATATGTTTTTTGATTTCCCTAAAATACTTTTACGCTAAAATACTTTGAGGTATTGCATTATTTCAGTGACACATTGTACATTGTTGTAACAAAAAAAAGGCGGACTTAATGCTTCTGAAGCATTATCACCCAGTCAACCTTTGGGCCATGCATAGAAAAAAATATTTTATCGACTTTCATGTCGATTAAAATCAACGTTAACTGCAGCGAGCATTTCTTAATAGATTGAAATGAAATTTAATAGAAAAATAGTTTGCCAATATCTCGGTTAATTACACGTATTTGGGCACTTATCATCGATATGGGAATAAACTAGATGATACATCATACGTTCTCGACAAAGAAACCTGGTTGGTATCTCCTGGGGGGGGGGGGGGGTGAAGCAGATGAGGAGGGGTTCATAAAAAAAGTCAAATTTGAAACTAAGAACGTGATAAGGACGTTCCATTATCGAGATACATGTGAATCAAATGATTCGAGAGCCACTAGAATACTAGTAGACTGACTAAACTCTATGTACCACGAGAACTGATAGTGACCTCATCGCGTCATATCGTACTCCGTTATACACAAGAATGTAAATATCGTTTTGTTGTCGCCAGTTGTCTATAGTAAACAATAAAATAGATGAACGAAACAACGTTTCGTAGTACCGGTCGGTGTTGTCTTGTCTGTTTAAAGCTGATGACGTCACTATCAGTTCTCGTGGTATAGACTATACGTGTGTATTCTCGAACCGATGGCGCTCACCTACTAAAACCTGAGGAGGTCTAACAACTCGCCGGTATACCCAGCCTGAGGTATCTGAAGGCCATAGACATTGGCAGCGAACTATAAAAAAAAAGTCCATCAATATAGATTAGGGGGGTCGTCCATTAATCACGTGATGTTTTTAGCAACTTTTTAACCCCCCCCCTCTCCCTCCTGGTGATACGTGGTGAGGTTTTAGACTAACCCCCCCCCCCCTACACAAAATCACGTGTATTTTTTGGTACAAATTAAAAAATTCAGATTAGAAATCGCGCGTTCAACGAAAAGATAAATACATGTGATATCTCACTACACCCCCCCCCCCTACCCCTTGTGATATTTCGTGATTTTTTCCGAACCTCCTCCCCCCCCCTTTCGAGCCTCACGTGATTAATGGACGATCCCTTAGCAATGGTCACAGTGATACGAGGCTTTATTGACTCGTAGAGCTCTTAATCCTCAATAAGTGTCGAGCGCTCATCGTTCATTTTAGTCAAATATCGCTCTACCAGATACCGGATGACGGTCCCTACTGTGGGACGTGTACTGTTCGTTTCGCGTCGAAGGAAGCTTTACAGAAACATCAAGAGTTATCACCTAGACACAAAGACATGTAAGTTGTATACCTTTGTATTTCTCAACACCACTATAATGTCCCATACCTGAACCCTATATACAATACTAGCGACCCGCCCTCGCTTCGCTTCGGTTTATAAGTACTTTTTTTTTTTTTTTTTTTTTTTCATAATTTTAAATGATATATAGCCTATATTAGACATGGATAATGTAGCTTCCTGCTTGTGAAATAATTTTTGAAATCGCTTCAGTACTTCCAGAGATTACCCCCAACATACAAACACACAATTTTACCTCTTTATTATATTATAGTATAGACTAAAACAAACGTGAATCTGATATGCCATAAAACTAATTCAAGTACTTCCTAAGAAATAGTGTAGTCAACCATGGAATAATCTACCGCACGTGACAGTTAAAGCGTAAGATAATGAAATAATTGTATTCCATTCAACTTCCTATTCGATATAATGGAAAATGTTTTTGTCGTTTAGATGAGAGAGGGTGCAAAATGGATTCTAAACTCTGTTCGTGTTAAGAATGCGGTGAGTCGTCACCCAAGACGGTAGGCGTCCCCCTTTTCTGACCAATAGTGAAACAGACTTAAGAATTCTAAAGAACGTAAAAAAGTGACGGCAAGAAAATGGCGATGCTTTGGTCTTGAGCAGTTAAACTTTGTAAATTGGTCAAAAAGGTGACGGCAAGAAAATGGTGATGCTTTGGTCTTGAGCAGTTAAACTTTGGAAATTGGTCAAAAAAGTGACGGCAAGAAAATGGTGGTGCTTTGGTCTTGAGCAGTTAAACTTTATGCAAATTGGTCAAAAAGTGACGCCCACTATCTTGACCGATGACTCACTGTCAACTCTTTGTGATAATTAATTGATTAATAGTTTTATTTTTAATAATTTTTGTATCGTCAGCAATTCAACCGATGCAAGCAATGGTGGAAGAAGAAAACCAAAACGCAATGAAAGAAATTATAAAAAGAATATTATATTAAATAAGCAAAGAAAACCACAGACTAATACAGAACCTATAGATTGCGAACAGGTGCGTTATAAATTATAAAGGATCATCCACACGAACGTTCGAATAATTACAATCTGAACAATTTAATTTGTAAAAATAATTCAATAATATTATACTAAAATAATAAATGACAATAACACAACGTGTCACCGAAATAACGAAATACCTGAAACATGTCAACTTATTTAATGTAACTCGCCACTAGATGGCGCTGCAGCACATCAACTTCTATACCGTTGGTTGAACGCCATGAAAATTGGTATACATAGGTTTTTGAGCACGGAGAATATTTTCGAGCTATCGACTTTGTTGTAACTCGCCACTAGATGGCTCTGCAGCACATCAACTTCTATAGCAGGACAACGTCTGCGGGGTTTTGCTAGTATAGATATATAAGTGACATTAATACAATTCAAACTATGTAAATAGTATAAAGAATAACACAATTATTTCAGGTAATGAATCAAAAGTTGCAAACATATAAAGTTTCGTTTTTCTATCTAAAACGTTTTTAACCCCCATTACTCAGTACAGGGCGGTGACTGGTGATATTTAGTTGTGCAATTGCGCGTAGAATAAAAGATACGACTAGAAATAAACAATAAGTTGCGAAAAAGAAACCTATTGTAACTGGTAAAACTGGTAGAATCCATTCTACTCTCGCTAGTGTACAAACTATTTTCCGATATTGCGTTATTTCAATGACACGTTGTATATATGGGATCGTTCGAACGTACGTTTGATTGAGTTATTCAATGTTCTTAAGTACCATTATTTTTTTATTTTGTATTCAGTGTGGTATATTTGTTATTTTTTTATTTTATTTTGTATTCAGTGTGATATTTGTTATTTTTTTATTTATTTTTTTATTTTGTATTCAGTGTGGTATATTTGTTATTTTTTTATTTTATTTTGTATTCAGTGTGATATTTGTTATTTTTTTATTTATTTTTTTATTTTGTATTCAGTGTGATATTTGTTATTTTTTTATTTATTTTTTTATTTTGTATTCAGTGTGGTATATTTGTTATTTTTTTATTTTATTTTGTATTCAGTGTGATATTTGTTATTTTTTTATTTATTTTTTTATTTTGTATTCAGTGTGGTATATTTAAGTTATTTTTTTTATTTTATTTTGTATTCAGTGTGGTATATTTAAGTTATTTTTTTTATTTTATTTTGTATTCAATGTGGTATATTTAAGTTATTTTTTTTATTTTATTTTGTATTCAGTGTGGTATATTTGTTATTTTTTTATTTTATTTTGTATTCAGTGTGATATTTGTTATTTTTTTATTTATTTTTTTATTTTGTATTCAGTGTGGTATATTTGTTATTTTTTTATTTTATTTTGTATTCAGTGTGATATTTGTTATTTTTTTATTTATTTTTTTATTTTGTATTCAGTGTGATATTTGTTATTTTTTTATTTATTTTTTTATTTTGTATTCAGTGTGGTATATTTAAGTTATTTTTTTTATTTTATTTTGTATTCAGTGTGGTATATTTGTTATTTTTTTTATTTTATTTTGTATTCAATGTGGTATATTTAAGTTATTTTTTTTATTTTATTTTGTATTCAGTGTGGTATATTTGTTATTTTTTTATTTTATTTTGTATTCAGTGTGATATTTGTTATTTTTTTATTTATTTTTTTATTTTGTATTCAGTGTGGTATATTTGTTATTTTTTTATTTTATTTTGTATTCAGTGTGATATTTGTTATTTTTTTATTTATTTTTTTATTTTGTATTCAGTGTGATATTTGTTATTTTTTTATTTATTTTTTTATTTTGTATTCAGTGTGGTATATTTGTTATTTTTTTATTTTATTTTGTATTCAGTGTGATATTTGTTATTTTTTTATTTATTTTTTTATTTTGTATTCAGTGTGGTATATTTAAGTTATTTTTTTTATTTTATTTTGTATTCAGTGTGGTATATTTAAGTTATTTTTTTTATTTTATTTTGTATTCAGTGTGGTATATTTAAGTTATTTTTTTTATTTTATTTTGTATTCAATGTGGTATATTTAAGTTATTTTTTTTATTTTATTTTGTATTCAGTGTGGTATATTTGTTATTTTTTTATTTTATTTTGTATTCAGTGTGATATTTGTTATTTTTTTATTTATTTTTTTATTTTGTATTCAGTGTGGTATATTTGTTATTTTTTTATTTTATTTTGTATTCAGTGTGATATTTGTTATTTTTTTATTTATTTTTTTATTTTGTATTCAGTGTGGTATATTTGTTATTTTTTTATTTTATTTTGTATTCAGTGTGATATTTGTTATTTTTTTATTTATTTTTTTATTTTGTATTCAGTGTGGTATATTTAAGTTATTTTTTTTATTTTATTTTGTATTCAATGTGGTATATTTAAGTTATTTTTTTTATTTTATTTTGTATTCAGTGTGGTATATTTAAGTTGTTTTTTTTTTATTTTATTTTGTATTCAATGTGGTATATTTGTTATTTTTTTATTTATTTATTTATTTTGTATTCAGTGTGGTATATCTCTGCCGGATGCATCAGCTTACTACAGACACTTCCGTCGTACTCATCCGGACAAGAATCGAACCAACTTCCCCGCGGTGAAATCACGCTGTATGTGCGAGGTCTGCGGGAAGATGTTTCAAGTAAGTAGAATTACTTTTTTTAAAATGGCAATCTTACTTTTTGTATTGTAATTATAAGCGAGTTTTTTGTAATTTTGTCCTCTTTATATTACAACCTACAAAAGTAGTGTAAAATGTTTTGACAGTGTCAATCAGTACACTAACATGATTATATTTGTTAAGGGGAGAGTGCATGATGCATTCCCACAGCCGCTGGGCGCACTCGACGGGCGACGTTACCCCTCTCTCACAAAATACTACCTTGAAATGTACTGTATTTCCCACATTATCGTGTTTTCCCCAATGTACGTACGTGCGTTTTTCGGTAGTGAGTGAAATATACCAAAGCCCATTCCCATCCTCTCGCTCCCTATTTTCCCAATCCATTCCTTAATCTGCAAAGGTAGGCAGCATATTCGGAGGCGTGCCAACGTTTCTCATTCTGGACTGATGTTGGCATGTGTCGCGGATGTCTATGGACATTATCCACTTACCATTATGGACATTATAATTATTTGATTCGTATGTGTATAACACTATCCACACTCGCTCCGATCTCTGTCCTTTACTCGCGTCCGTCTGTCAGTTTGTACGCGTCAGTAGGTATCTACTAGGTCAGTGTTATGCACACACGAGGACATTAATGAACGATTATTTATTTTCAATCTAATTTAAAAAAATTACATATATTAATTATTTTTTTTTTTGTGTAAGAAGGCGGCAGACGAGCATACAGTCCACCTGATCGTAAATGGATACTGTAGCCCATAGACATCCGCGATACACGCCAACATCAGTCCAAAATGACAAACGCTAACACGCCCCCGGATGCGCTGCCTACCTTTATACCTACATAATTTACATAATTTTTAGTTACATATAACAGTTGCAGTGTACTCATTGATATATTAAAATATTTCACACTATTTTTGTAGGACCTTATATATTTTAAACTTTTGTATAATTTTTACTGATTTTTGGTGTGCAATAAAATTTAATTATATTCACTTACTTAATCCCTCCCCACAGAGCCTGGCTATCCTCCAGGACCATAGCTTCACTCATTCCGAGACCAAACCTTTCAAATGCACCGTGTGCAGTAAGACATTCCAACGGAAATATAGATTGATTGTACACAAACAATTGCACTTTATGCCTCGAGCGAAGCATTCTTGTACTGTTTGCGGCAAGGCGTTCTCCACTGCGAGCAATCGACAGAGGCACATGCTTGTAAGTATTTAAACAATCGACATAACTTTATATATACATATATACATATAGCAAATAACAAAATACAATTGTAGTTATGCACACCCTGCACTTGGACACAACATCTGCGTTTTTTTTTTTAATAGACTAGTGGGCGGACGAGCAAGCGGTCCCACGTGATGGTAAGTGTTACCGCCGCCCGTGGACACCTGCAACACCAGGGGGTATGCGGACGCGCCGCCGACCTTGCAAAATCCTATTCACAGCTACTGGTGCACTAACTAGTGCAACATTGTGTTGAGAACATCCACGTCAACAATATCTGCTGCAACATTGTATAGAGGATTTTTAGTCTAAGTCGCTCATCTGCGAGTCGACCTTATACCTTAAGAACTAATTGTAAAACACTTAATAAAGAACGGTCGAACTGTGGAGACGTGTCTGTCTTTTTAAAAAGTCAATCCCACGACTCTCAGACTTGACTATGTAGACAGAATAGAAAACAAGAGAAGAATCAAACAAACACTAAAACATAATTATTTTAATGATTGCACTTATGCACCGCCATACATGTTTCTGTTTAGCCAAACGTTGACCGGCAGAGCCACTAGGCATTGAGTCCACCTTTTGTGCAATGTCTCTTAGTGCACTAAAGTTTAAATAAATAAAAAAAATGTATACAAAAATGGATAAAAACTACCGTCATTAACAAATACGCAATGCTGCATTGCCAACTTCGTAAATGTGTTGTGATGCTGGAAATGGTCTCAGCTCGGCATAATAATATGCTGTGACTGTGTATTAGTTACAGCGCTGATTCTCTGTTTAAACGCACGGACAAAAGTATATTTTATAACATACATATATACGAGGGTAGGTCCAAAAGTTTCCTCTCTGACAAAGAAAGACGACACCCAAGTTCATGAAAATATTTTTATTTTTCAATATAGTCTGTCCGTCTGTACGAACACACTTTTCGGATTTTTTAATTAAGATTTTTAATCCAGTATAAAAATAGTCAGAAGTTTTGTCTTCAAAATGGGCGAAAATCGCAGCGGTCACTTCATCATCAGGGGAAAATCTTCTACCTCTTAAGTCTGCCTTGAGTTTTTGAGAACAATTGCTTAGTTTTCAACCTGATTCTGCCTGATTGATTTTTTTAATAGGGAAGTTGGCGGACGAGCAAGCGGTCCCACGTGATGGTAAGTGTCACCGCTGCCCATGGATACCTGCAACGCCAGGGGGTATGCGGGCGCGCCGCCGACCTTGCAAAATCCTATTCACAGCTTTCTTGAAGAACTTCGTAGCGTTCACGGCGTGAGTGTAGTCTACTTTAGATTTAGATTATGTCGTTGGAAACTCAGCTCTACGCGGACTACATAAGGTGCTATATAACACGATTGTGACTAATGCTAAGACTAATTCGTCTATTTATCGGGACCTAAGCCTTTGGACTAGAACTTAAAACGTTTAATTTCAGACCCACACAGGATTGAAACCTTACAAATGTGAGTTGTGTGGATCAGCACATAGACATCCGAGCGACAAAAGGGCTCACATATCTTACGTACATCTTAAAAAACCGTGGCCTAAACGCAAAAGTGGGAGGAGACGGCACGACAGCAAAAAGGTATGCGTGAAGAGGATAGGTAGATTGTGTCGGAACGGAATTTGGCATAAAAAAGAGCGGAAAATTTAAAAAAATGGCTGTCAGACATTTTAGTCAAAAAATTGTATTTGGTATTTGATATTTTATGTTCTGAAACTAGGATGAAACTGAAACATAATTCTAAAAAGAAATTGTATAATGCAGAGAAGTTCACATTTTTTTTATTACTTACCTAAAAAAGATTTGAAAAATTACAAAAAAAAAAAATGAAATGATTTTGAAGAAATAAAACCATGCTATAAGATCTATATATAATGATGAAGCTCATTAGCTTTAGAGCTACAGGCTTTTTTTAATTTGATTTTTTTTGGTGCATGATGACATCGTTTGTATATAAATGTATAGTGACGTCACTCGCCGCTCGGTCAACGTACAACTTTGAATTGCTATAACTTCGTCATTTTTAAAGATATCGTAAAAAAATCCCCAGATTTTTTGGAATTCTTAAACCTTTTTTTAAGTAAGAAAAAAATGGTGGACTTCTCCATTGACAGTTGAATTATTATAGTGTTACTCATAAAAAGATTTTTTTTTTTAAATACCTTTTCAGAATATCTTTTGGACTCTCCCTTATTACGTTTGTCAGACTTAGATTCTCATAATAATATCTGTATTACTATTTCAGGATACACAAGTGTCAATGCATACGAGTGCGAGCGAAATGGATATAGTTCAACCATTATCGCCTCTGTATAGTGACGACAAAAATTGGGAATAACTAGTCAAGTACCTAAATTGTAATATCAACTCTACTGCTGACCGACCGAGCTGTTAATGAATGTGGCGAAAAAGGGAACTAATTGCCGCCATCTTGAAACGTCAGCCTAGTGACAGTTGGATGTGGATGTTGTCATAAGAGAAAACAACTATTATTATTGTTATTTTTTAATTATTCGAACGATCCTTTGGCGGGAACTCGAGATGTCAGTTTGATTACTATACAAATTATGTATTGTGGACTTTGTGATTTAAGAGTGATAGATTATTAAAGTTCAAAGTGTCATATTTGTGCGTAATGTTTGTGAGAATCAAATAGAAGCATAAGACTGCGTTTTCGTTTTCAACTGTCCTCAGTAAACCTACTATCACTTTACCGAGCGTCTCCATATTTACTTGAAATTCATTTACACGTGACGTCGGCAAAATTGTCGTCGCGCTCGAGTCGAATACCGCCATCTAACCGAAGAAGAAGAACTATTCAAACACTGCCTTTTAAATTTATTTTAAACTTAAACCCTTTTCATTCAAAATACACATATTTTTTTTGTTAAATCTGATCAATGTGTAACGTGACATCGTTTTCCACGTTTGCACTGAAATATAAGAAATATATTATATTTAAACTGGCAACACATAGTCGATTGTCACGCCCTCCTCCAGATTAATAGCGTGGTTTAACTATAGTAGGTGCCACAAATGAAGTCTCGTAGGCGCGGCGCTGTGATCGGCCGACGTAATACTTCCACAGCTAATTGGTTTCTAATCTAGACCAATAAAGATGTGTCTAGATTAAAAAGTAAATTATAAACGGACATAATACTATTTATTTTGCAGAACGGACGACCTGTCATATTTAGTTCCCTTGAATTCCGCAGGACTTCTTTGGTGGCGAGCACTCTATACCCGTGCACGCCAACTTGACCCTCGTGACGTCACTTGTCCGTACGGCCAGTAAAAAGAATGCACCTCTAGTATACGCGATATTTTTTTCGGTCAACATAATTTATAGCCTTTCACTTTTAGTATTTTTCTGACAATGATAAAGTCGATTATATAAAAATATGTTTAAATAAATGTATTGTTTATTATATATGTATTTTGAATAATAAATCAATAAAAAATATATGAAATTAAATGAATATAGCAAACAGTCAACAAATAACAATAACAAGGAAGAGTAACAAACTTGTTTACAATAGCGTATTGAAAATCGGGGTATGCCATCTTAACTAAAATGAGACTAAAAAATATATTGTTATGCTAACGCTACAGCGAGGGAGCCGGCGGGGAAGGGGGGCGTGCACAAGTAGTACGTCATTAAATATAGCGTCTTGAATTTTATTTGTATTTTAATTGATTTCACCCCTCTCCTATAGCTCCGTCCCTCCTTCCATCGAAAAGAGAATATAATTAAAGACCGACCGAAGTTTCGGTTTCGGCCAAAAATGCTAGTTTCGCCTCGGCCGAATCTAGCGTTCGTGAGCTGTCGGATGAAGTCCGGTCATGTTCGGAACGGGTTCACTCATTCACTCGCCTATACCGCTTAACCTCAGTCAGTTCGCCGGCCCGTGTTTAATTGTTAGTTGTGTCTGTTCTCGCGCATAAATAATGATTTACTAATAAATTGAAGTCTTTTATTTAACTTAATCGAAAATCTGTTACAAAGCAAGGAAAAGCACTAGGTTTCAGGGTATAATGTAAATTTAACTGAATTTTAATTTAACTACATAGGTTTCGGTTACGGTTTCGGCCGAAACTAGAAGAGGAGCCGAATATTCGGTTTCGGCTGAAAATTGTGTTTCGGCCGGACACTAAATATAATGCATAGATGTACAGGGATAGATAAAGCACTGTCTGTCTCTGCGTGCCCGAAGTTGGCGCTAAGCTCCTACTTATCACACTGCTCGTCCAGTCTGTTCCGATCCGTGTCGCTAGCAAGTTGCTGCAATAAAACACAAAAATGTATAATTGCGGTGTAATCAGGGCCGTCTTTACCAGGGGGTGCAAGGGGTGCGGTGCACCCGGGCGCGGAGCGCCCGGGGGCGCCTGTCGAGCGCTGAATTTTTGGATATTTCATTGAACTTAACGCCATTGCACAGTTTTATATACTTGTTACTTACGACAAATATGACAAATAGTCATTAACAATAACATTTTTGTTACTTTTATTACGCTTTCGGCGCTTGTCATACCGCATTACTACACTACACAAATAACAATTTTATTTAATACAACACGCGATCGGCAAAATCTCTAATCCAAAGACAGTGTATGTATGTACGTTTGACACGTTGCCGCCCGGTAGCAAAATGATCTCTAAGTCAATAGAGTGTAAGTTCATTTGAAATGGGCGCGCGGGCACTTATGGTATTTACTTATGGTGCAGGGTGTGCGGCGCACAGGGGAGCAGGGTGTCAGGGGGCGCCGAGCGCCGCTCGCGACGCCTCCAAAGAGTCTACTAGAGGGCGCCAGGGTATTGATTGCACCCGGGCGCTACATGGGCTAGAGCCGGCGCTGGGTGTAATTAATTGTTAAAATTATTTGAAAGTGGTGAACCGACTAAGGGAGATGTTCCGTTTCATGTGCCAGTGGTTTCCTTTCGCTAAAGTAACAATAACGTGAGCAGTACGTCTAGCCCTGCTGCGCGTCCGTTTAAAACTTATTTTGCTCCTTGCCTATCTAAATACTATAAATAAATACTATAAGTAGGTACTTAAATGTTAAAATTCGAATAGTACTTACGGAAATCGGTTGTCCACGCACGCCTTTTATTTACCGCGTTCGTGACCCACTGCTATCGGTACAAAGCCTGTAGACTAATCGCCATGCCAGTATCCAAATAAATAATAATAATCAAGCTTGCGTTCCAAAACGTACGGTAATCCCTTTTTGACAATATATATATATATATATATATATATTTAATAATGAGTTAAATGAAATGAATGTTTTCACTCGATAATGATTGACATTTTGTTTTACCATGTAAACATTTGAAATAGTATCTATTATTGACGATGAGGCGGGTGATCGCGACCACGACTCCTACGTAGAACAAGTTGACCACGACACACCGCGCACCGCATAGCATCGCGCTGTAGCAGGACACCTCTGCCCTAATGTAGGTAATGTATGGCGTACGTTAGCTTTGTCTCATAACTATGGTATAAACAAAAAAAAAAAACGTCGAACGAACTGTCAAATGTCAATACAGGACAGTCTACTCATTTGTCAAACGACACTATACCTACCTCGATCGTGAATGCTTTTCAATCTACCTTTATGACTTTTCGTAAATAAATAAATTTATATTGCATTTTAATTTACACATTTCTACGAAGAATGATCACACATTGCATTGTTAAGGATTGTACAAGCGTTTGGTCTCCTGACTGTCGCATAACGTTTCATCCGTGAGTTGATTATTTATTTTCGCCAAATCAATCGCCGATGATGGCGATGATATCGACGGTGTAAACCTCAATTGGCTTAAGGGACCAAGCAGGACTTTAAACATTAAAACAATAACTTCTCTCGGTTATTCCAAGGTTGACTGGAAGATTCCTTCTAGCTATAAGCCGCCTCTCTACTTACAGTAATATTAGACTATAATTAGTTGTATAAACCGCTGTTTTCTTCAGCGTATGTCCCATACTTTAAAGCTATTGAAATTTTAAATATACAGAAAGAAGAGAAAAAATGCCCCTTGTGCCAATTGAGTTTACATCCAGGATATCAACCTACATCTCACTACAGGGCATGGCCCTCCCCTAGTAACTCACTTGGGGGGTTTCAGACCATTATTCACTATGTGGGCCCAGTGCGGATTGATGGCTACACCAGATTTTCTTTTATTCCTGGAGTAACTGCATCCTCAATGATTTTCCTTAGTGACAATTTTTAAAAATCCATACTATTATGTCCAGTAGTTAATTGAAACACATTGTAAGTTGAGATCTTGTATTCAGCTTGGTCGCCATTGCAAAATCACACCGCTGTTATTGTTTTATGAATCTACCCCTTAATCCACATTGTTTATTAACAAAGCAGATAAGTGTACTAAACTACCCACATTAACATATATGACACATACTAACAATAAAATAAAAACAGGCTGTGGATTTAAACTCCTGATCCCACAAATGTGAGTTGAGTAAAGATAATAAATAAGTGTATCTGTGTCATTATCTAATTATCGCCAAAATTATTATTGTCTGTTCAAGTTCATCAGATACTAGCGACCCACCCTCACTTCGCTTCGGTTTATAAGACTTTTTTTTTCAAAATAAAATATAGCCTATATTAGACAGGATAATGTAGCTTCCTATTTGTGAAAGAATTTTTGAAATTGGTTCAGTAGTTCTACAGATTACCCCCAACATACAAACACACAATTTTACCTCTTTATTATATTATATTAGTATAGATTGACACTAGTCAAATCTTATAAGATGTTTTATAAGTATGTTTTTAAATTGTACTCGCCTCAACCCTCTCATATGCCCCTGTCTCCAGAATACATTTGATCTACTAACTACTTACGGGACACTATATATATATATATATATATATATATATATATATATATATATAGTATGCTCGCGAGCGAGCACCTTATAACCCGGGCATGAAGTGAGGCACGGGAACGTTTCCCCTCTCAACCGTCTCTAACTCAACCGTAACACGAAATACAGATTTGTCTTTTTATCAATCTATTGTTTGTATAGGTTGACTTTTTTTTTCTGTTTAAAATGGATAACAACAATGAACCTTGCACAAGTAAAAAAGGCCTCACTATTAATCAGGTAACAGAAGAAGGCCGGAGTGGTTTCGAAGACCATGTCATTGTTTTAGATGAGATTTACTGGAATAAAGTTGGTGAAATGAAAAATACTATTTGTCCTTGAAGTGAAGGAAGATGACAGTGACACCTCTGACTAGTCCATATCAGACATTTCATAATCTGGTATTGATAATTAATAATAATAATAATAAAATATTTAATAACCCAAATTTAATATTTGGGGGGGGGAGAGTGCACGCTGCAATCCAACAGCCGCTGGGCGCGCTCGACTAGCCACGTTACTCCTCTCTCACAGAAGACTACCTTGAAATGTACTGCATTTCCCATTTTATCGTATTTCCCCAATGTACATACGTGTTTCGGTAGTGAGTGAGATGTGCCAGAGCCCATTCCAATCCCATCCTATCCCTCCCCATTTTCTCAACCCTTTCTCCAAATACATTCCTATATCTCCAAAGGTAGACAGCGCATCCGGGGGCATGCCAACGTTTCTCATTTTGGACTAATGTTGGCATGTATCGCGGATGTCTATGGGCGACAGTATCCACTTACCATCAGGTGGACTGTATGCTCGTCTGCCGCCTTCATACATACAAAAAAAAACTGGTACTTTTGTACTTTTTCGTTTTTACATATACCTCATTAAATAATATAATTACAGTACCATGATCATATGATTTATCGATATCCGTAATGGTTACAACACTGGCCGCATTCCTCAAGTTGGGACGGAGCTCGCAGCCTGATATATCTATTTTTGTTTGTAAATCTAAAGCTGGGCCTGCGATCCTTTATCCTTATAATCTGATGGTTGACTAGTAGACAATGCCTTATGGCATTAAGTCCGCTTGTTGTATATGTCATGGTGCAATGAGATTTTAATTAATACATAAAAAAAAATGTCTTAGATTCCCTCAAGATGAAAGGGATAGAAGAGCATGGTTGTCCACAATAGTTTTAAAGGTGCCATTCAGTGATGACGCACAAATCTGCAGTCTCCACTTCAAGAAGGACGACTACGACCCGACAACTAGGCAATTGTATGACAAAGCCAGGCCGTTCCGTCTGGCCTCGTCTGTGGTGGCTTGTGCTAATATGATGGTAAGTAATGGGTTATTAATTTGCTTTGCTTATTTTTTATTAAATGGGGGACGGGGGCGGGGGTCTGAATGAATGGCGATTACGTCAGCAATATTTATTAATTTATTTCATATTTTTATTGGCAAAATTTAGTAGATTCTGATTAAATAAGAATTAATCAGACTTCTGATTAATTCAGAAGGGGGGGTTTAAAAATGACTTAATTCTGCTTACGTAATACTTGAACGGCCCCACTGCACCTGGTGATTGTGGCCCTTTGCCACAATCACCCTCAGGATGCTATTGCTATTGCTAGTCTATATCTATACTTCTATCTTTTATACTAATATATAGAGGTAAAATTGTGTGTTTGTGGGTATGTTGGGGGTAATCTCTGGAACCACTGAACCGATTTCAAAAATAGGAAACTACATTATCCCTGTCTAATATAGGCTATATTTTATTTTCATTTTTAAAAAAAACAAACTGAAGTGAGACTATAATGCTATAGAAGCGAGGGTGGGTCGCTAGTCTAATATAATTCACATTTTTGATCTATGTATTAATTCTTTTAAGGTGTGCAGAGTATGTTTGAGCATGAACAGAAAACAGTACAGCATTAGAAAGCACAAACTGAAGGAAATGTATAGAGAGCTCACCGGATTAGTGGTAAGTATCCTAAACACAATTAACATTTCCCACCTTATCCTATTCTCCCAATGTACGAACGTGTTTCAGTAGTGAGTGAGATCTCGTCTAATTTTTCTCCCCAGTTTCCCAACCCCTTTCCCCAATACATTCCAAATCTTACCTTCCAAAGGTTGCCTGGAAGAGTTCGCTTTGGCGATTAGACTGCCTGTTGAACATTTCGTCTTATTTAAATTATTTTTCACACCATGTACTGGTGTACAATAAAGATAAAAGTGTACAAGAAATGAGTTTATCTATCTATTTATCAAACTTCCAAAAAACTTTAAAAAATACAATAACGCCTTATTACTAGAAATTAAATTGAGTTTATCTCTCTTCACCAGTTAACCGATGAGGAGAAGTTCCCTCAGAAAGTTTGCTGGGAGTGTGCTCACAGACTGAACTCGTTCTCTCGTTACAAGAGCATGGCTCTGCGCAGCCACAAACTCATGCAGGACTTGCTGCACTCAAAACGCTATGTGAGTAACGCTACCACCTTTGTCATCATAATAAAACCAGTTATTTTATCTTGCATTATTTTAATTGCGCTAAATACATTTCAGTTAACATTAAGAGACATCAAAGCGATAGATCGCGAAGCGCATCACTTAACATCTAAACTTACACATGCAACACTTCAATATTACGATGTAGAATTACACGATACTATAGAAATGAACAAAGATGAAAATCAAGCAAATAGTAATTTAAACCAAGAAAATGAAGAACCAAATACAGTCTTCCTTCAAGTAAAAGTTTCTCCGGATTCTGAAGAAAATAGACAAGAAAATTTAGACATTAAATTTCAATACATAAAAGAGTCTGAAGAGTCTAACGTTTCTGAAGCAAGTGATGAAGATATCGAAGAAAAATTCGAATGTGACACGGCTGAGGAAGTTAATAAAATTTACTCAAAAGACATTGAAGAAGACAGTACAAAAGAAACTAACTCCTCTTGCAAAAGAGAAGTTGATAATGAATTTACAAGAAATCTGAATTTCGTTGTCAAAGATTATACTTTTATTCTAAACAACGATTGCTCTTCCACCGTTACTAAGAAACAAGAAAGCAACAAACCAAGTGCTGACGAACTTAAAACGGCTAAAGTATTAAAAGCCGCCAATAGGTTTATTAATGGCAAAAGCGATATCCCAGATGATATAAAGAATTTTACGATAACTCGTCTGTCTGTGGATGAACAGTTTGCTGAAATGCAACAAAGACAAAACAGTGCAGCGTATAAGAAAAGTGCACTGAAATGCACTACCTGCTATAAGGCGTTTAGAGATGAGGGTACTTATAAAAGTCATATGCTTCGTCATACAGATGTAAGTGTCATTTTTACAAAATATCTACATGTCTACCCTCGAATTGTATTTGTAGACTGTATATTGTATACAACGTGTCACCAAAATAACGCAAACTCTTTAACTTAATTGAGAGAAAAAAATTTAATTGTTTTTCTCTCACAGAAGACTACATTAAAATGTACTGCATTTCCTACTTTATCCTATTTTCCCCATGTACGTACGTACGTGTTTTGCTAGTGAGTGAGATATGCCAGAACCCTTGCCCATTCCATCCTATCCCATTATCCACATTTTCCCAACCCGTTCTCCAAATCCATTCCTATATTTCCAAAAGTAGACAGCGTATTCGGGGGTATGGTAACATTTGTCATTCTGGGCTGATGTTGGCATCCATCGCGGATGTCTATGGACGACAGTATCCACTTACCATCAAGTGGACTGTATGCTCGTCTACCACCTTTTTTCCATAAAGAGAAAAAAAGGAATAAATCTGACTTACTTACACCCATACATTGCGATATGGTAGGCGGTGTTGCACTTCTGTCGTCTAAAGTCGAGTTCGAGGCGAAAACGTTAATCAGAAGGTCGGGTGTCTCATTCGCACAATGGACCAAAGGACCCTCACCTTTTCTCAGTGGTGGTATTGACCACTGACAAGAATTACCCTCAGCAGCCTTGGCGAGAGACCAAAAATCTCGACTACCTGACTGATAGTTTTCTAGCCAACCACCCCAAAAATTGGCCTAGGACGATGATGCCACGTCACAAACTAGCGATGTATGGTTGTACTTGTATCATTTCATATTCTAAATCTGATCTGAACGCGTATAATAAAGGTATTTGTTTACCCTTTATTCCTGGTCGACGTTTCGGCACCGTGTACACCAGCCGTGGTCACGAGTTGACTCAACTTAATTTATCGCTAAACTTGGTTTAGTGAAAGTTTAATAAGTTGTACTTGTATCAGCCTATAGCGCCCCACGGCAGGGCACTGGCCTCCCCTAGTAAATCATTGGGGAGTTTCAGGCCGTAATCCCCCAAACGGGCCCAGTGACGATTGGTGGATATTCATACTTCAGATTCCTTTTTTTCATTTCTGGAGCATGCAGGTTTCCTCACTATGTTTTCTGTCACTGTATTTAATTAGTACGTACCGTACGTAAAAAATCCGTATGTATTTAATTAGTAACTCAATGGTACGGGCGATGTGCGGTTACAAGTGAAATTGAAGCGGGTCGAATAACTGACGCCTCGATTATTAATTCGATTTTAATTGGTATTGTCGATTGAATTATCGTCGATTAATTCGATTTTTATTGGTTTTGTCGATTGAACTATCGTCGATTAATTCGATTTTTATTGGTCTTGTCGATTGAACTATCGTCAATTAATTCGATTTTTATTTTATTCGCAATCGCCCATCGCTAGACTGTATACTTGCGAGCGGTGATAGCCAAGGGATATCTATACTGGACTAGCATTCGTGTGATCGTGAGTTCAGATCCTCGGTTCGTGCCATAGAGTAGTTAAGTACGGATTTAAAAAAAAAATGTCACCAGCTCCACGGTGAGGGAAAACATCGGTGAGGAAACCCACATGCCCTAGTAATAAAGAAAATCTGGAGTATGTGATCCACCAATCCGCACTGGGCCCGTGTGGTGGATTACGGCCCGAGATCCCCCAGTGATTTACCAGGGGAGGCCTGTGCCCTGCAGTGGGACGTTATAGGCTGATACAAGACTGCATACAGCAGTGGGGAGACTGACATTGTGCTGTATTTCAGCGATGTGGTATCCACGTGTGTCCGATATGCAAGCTGCATTTTAACCGTCGTTGTATAGTGAAAAGCCACTGTATGGAAGCACATTGGTACCGTTTCAATTGCAATTTGTGCCAATTCAGCGCTAACGCAAGGTAATTCCTGTTTTAATACTTAATATATCAATTAATTTTGTGTACAGACTCGCTTTACTGTGACTCTATTTTTCTCTCTTTATTACACTGTACTGTTTTATTATATGTATTAGATTTATACGTTACTGAATCTTTATTGATTTTGAAAAAATGTGCACTTTATTAGAACTAACGGGTGTCCCAGATTGAGCGCCGGATTTAATTTAGAAAAAAAATAAAGTCATTCTTTCTCCGCCTGTGTGAGTCTTGTTGGAACCACAGTTGATCGAGGTCCATATCATCCACTTGGTGTCAAACAAAAACTCCTATTCCGATACCTCTCTATGCCTACCCAAATACCGATACCTAAAAAAAATATCCTTTGAGGATGCATCCATTTTTCATGAATCTCATGAGGATTCTCCAAGCCCCAGATACGACAATTTTGCTTATTGACGTATCAGTCAAGGTGGAAATGGGCCTCGTCACTGAAGATGATTTTTTCGCCAAAATGATAGTCCACTTCATACTGCTCTAAAATTCATACTGCATTGCTCTTTCGTGTAGCGTTCCACGTTGACTAATTGCAACTGTCATGTGTGACATCTATAAACAAACCGGAGTTGCCAACCGCCAAACAAAAAAAAAAATGCGAAATTTAAATCCGGCGCTCAATCTGGGACACCCTTTATTAGTCTGTTTGTAAATCACCTTTTCATTGTATTTTCATTTTGTAGGACTGTTTGTTTCTTATGTATTAAAAAAAAATCTTTACACATGGAACATATAAAAAACAAGTACTAACTGCATTAGTAGACACTGAATGCTTGATCTTGTACTACTTACGTTTTTTTATAGTACACTTATATTATAGAGAGTTTTGTAATTACTTACTATGTATCAATAGATAAAATAATAATCATGTTAATATATCTCACCCTAAATACTTGTTTCGGGGATAACGGTGCTGGTTGTATTAATATAGTTCGTGCCATTTAGCATGGCAATAGCGAGCGTTCACACCTCCTTACTATTGTTCTGCTAATGTACTAAGAACAGGATTCTGCAAGGTCGGCTGGTGTTGCCATGCTAACTTACCATTATGTGGCCCGCCCGCTCGTCTACTATCTGTTCAATAAAAAAAATCTATTCGTGTTTATGATAGCGACACTGTTCGATGTTAACGTGACTGCTACCACGATACGCTTGCGATACCTATTTTCGTTCATTACGGGGAACAATGGCAAGTGTTGCTATCATAAACACGAGTAGATTAGTACGGGGTGAAAGTCGAGCCAATGACAGCTAATGCCATGCTAAATGGCACGGAGTATAGATTTATGTGAAGTTTCATTGTACAATTGTTTATTGTCCTTTAATAAAATAAAATTGAACATACGTTTTGACTTGTAGTAAGTTGGCGACTGCACACGAGAAATGGCATAATGGAGTTCGATGGGAGTGTCCCCACTGCCAGGAGACCTTTCAGTAAGTATGGCTTTTTCAAAAAATATTTCATATACAGATACGGCTCTGTATTATATACTAGCGACCCGCCCTCGCTTCGCTTCGGTTTATAGGAGATTTTTTTCTTTTCAAACCTTTTTTCAAAATAAAATATAGCCTATATTAGACACGGATAATGTAGCTTCCTATTTGTGAACGAATTTTTGAAATGGGTTCAGTAGTTCCAGAGATTACCCCCAACATACCTACAAACACACAATTTTACCTCTTTATTATATTAGTATATATATCAGAGACGGTCGGACACAAATGAAGTATGTACAGATACATTCCGAAAACATTGGCCATCGGCTAATCTGGAAACATCCGAACGCGTCATCCACGTCTATGAATTACCGTACCTCTAATTGCATACTTTATTACGAGATATTTTATTACTTTATTGCATAGATTCGGATAACGCATTCGGGTGTTTCCGGATTAGCCGGTGGCCAATGTTTTTGTAATATATCTGTACCAACATTTTCCCGCGCAAGAGTAAGAACGCGACTTGTCGGGTCACACTTCGAATGAGTAGCCACTCGCGGACACCCCTAGTGTATATGAAACATGGATAGTTTGGCACTTAGATAAATATCGATATTTTAGAAATGGATTTGGGTTGGGAAAATGGGGAGGGGTGGGATGGGAATGGGCTCTGGCACATCTCACTCACTACCGAAACAAGTACCTATAAAGTTGGAGAGTGCAATCCAACAGCCGCTGGGCGCGCTCGACTGGCCACGTTACCCCTCTCTCACAGAAGACTACCTTGTAATGTGCTGCATTTCCCACTTTATCTCATTTCCCCACATGTATAGAAATGATTGATTTTAGATCTGTTGATATTTCAAGGTGACATAATACAGTCTCTACAAAATAGACAACATAGCTTATGACACTTATATCGGAATTCATTCTATTGACATTCATTCATTCTATTCTATTCATTCATTCATTCAACAAGTTGTGTATACAGCAACGGCTAGATATTTTGTTATATACTTAACTAGCAAAACCTGACGTTGTCCTGCCATAGAAGTTGATGTGCTGCAGCGCCATCTAGTGGCGAGTTACAATAAAGTCGATAGCTCGAAAATATTCTGTGCTTAAATACCTATGTATACCAATTTTCATGGCGATCGGTTAAACGGTATAGAAGTTGATGTGCTGCAGCGCCATCTAGTGGCGAGTTACAACAAAGTGAGTGAGATAGCATAGAAACCTTCTCCATGACAAAATACATATAATATATGTGATCGGTCAAACGGTGTCGAAGTCTATTAACATCAAATATACCAACATCCTCTTTTATATATATATATATATATATATATATATATATATATATATAGAATAAAGATCAGGAATTATCTAGTACAAAGACTGTGATGTGTGACCGACAGAATGCCGACCAGTTACCGCAACCACTTGCGTATAAACCATCCCTCGGACGTAGTGTGCCCTCTCTGCGGGGACGCATTCGTCAGTCAACTTGGACTGCGCTCACATAAAAGGCTTAAACATTATGGACACGATCTGGAGGTAAGTTTATTATTTAATACAAATTTGAAAACTACCATTTATTTCCTTCCCAATTATTGTTCCAAATTCGTTCCTGAATGTATAGCCTGACCAAGAAATTAAGAAACGTCGCCATGATGCGTAAAACTAATAGAACTAATATCTTCTACTGACAACACTAGCTATGAAAAAAGCGAATGTGGCGCCCTCACAGCAAGTTTTTTATTTTTCTAGTCAGACTTTACAAAGTTAAAGCATTGACCGACATAGCATTACAAGCTTATTTGCAAACGCTAGAAAATAATTTAATTTAAACGTCTTTCATAAAATTATAAATCTTTCTGAATAAATTTCATTTCAAAATTCTAATTTTCTAGTTTAATTACTTGTGGTTATTTTATTGTCGTCTATTGTCAGTTAGATTAACTTTAAGACGATATGTTTGACGTGTTTCTTTAAATCCTAGTTTAAATTTAAATCTTCTTAGTTGATAATCTTGAAAAATATTTTCTTTAAAGATGAGAACTGTTGAAAACGGCCAGTGCCGAGCACGCCTTCAATTGATTTTTTTCTGAAATTAATACCGCCATCTAGTGTCTAATGGCGAAGTTTCGGTATACAATAGCGTTTGGTACTTGATCTTTTTTAATTATCTGGTCTTATAAATTATTGGCCACAATTTCGTAACTAATAGACCGATTTAGATAAAATGCCCATCAACACGTATGGAGGGGGGAGTGCACGCTGCAATCGAAAGGCCTCGTTACCCCTCTCACAGAATACTACCTTGAAATGTATTGCATTTCCTACTTTATCATATTCCCCAACGTGTACGTGTGTCGGTAGTGAGTGAGATATGCCAGAGCCCATTCCCATCCTATCCCATCGCATTTTCCCAATCCTTTCTCCAAATCCATTCTTTCATCAACAAAGGTAGGCAGCGCATACTGGGGCGTGTCAAAGTTTGTCATTTTGGACTAATGTTGCTATGTATCGCGGATGTCTATGGGCGACAGTGTCCACTTACCACCAGGTGGACTGCAATCGAAAGGTGGACTGTGCTCGTTTGCCACCTTCTTCATATAATTTTTTTTAGAGAGAATGACATATAACTAATGCTAAAAAGATTTTTCCATGGCTTTATTAATAAATATTAGTGTGCTAATAATATTTATATGATCCTTTTTTTATTATATTTAATGTATTTTTTTATATTGCTTAATTTTTTATATTGCTTATTTTTTTATATTGCTTATTTTTTTATATTGCTTATTTTTGTATATTGCTTATTTTTGTATATTGCTTATTTTTCTATATTGCTTATTTTTTTATATTGCTTATTTTTTTATATTGCTTATTTTTGTATATTGCTTATTTTTCTATATTGCTTATTTTTTTATATTGCTTATTTTTTTATATTGCTTATTTTTGTATATTGCTTATTTTTCTATATTGCTTATTTTTCTATATTGCTTATTTTTTTATATTGCTTATTTTTTTATATTGCTTATTTTTGTATATTGCTTATTTTTGTATATTGCTTATTTTTTTATATTGCTTATTTTTTTATATTGCTTATTTTTGTATATTGCTTATTTTTGTATATTGCTTATTTTTGTATATTGCTTATTTTTCTTTATTGCTTATTTTTTTATATTACTTATCATTTGGGCATTTCATATCCTTGCTTATAGTAAATTGTGGACAAGTGGTTGGTTTTAAGTACATTTAGTATAATGATTGAGATGTACTTTTTATGTTAAAATGTATGATGTACCTTTCAAAATGAATATTCTACACTCCAGTGTACACATGTGTATGTACATATATTTTTCTCTAACTTTAATTTTTTATCTGCAAAATCGTCAGATCCCCGAGGAGGGTCCGCGCTGCGAAAGCTGCGACATTCGTTTTGCGAACAAGGACGCGTTCGAGAGACATCTAGTGAGATCAGCGCGACATCGGTGAGACGCGCTCCCTCTCCATTGTGCTCTGACCCGTTTAGCTCTACTATTAGTCTTCTATATATAACTATCCGGAATTCCAGTTCTATTTATAGATCTAAACGGAATTCCAGTTCTATTGATAGATCTAAACGGAAGTCCAGTTCTATTGATAGATCTAAACGGAATTCCAGTTCTATTGATAGATCTAAACGGAATTCCAGTTCTATTGATAGATCTAAACGGAATTCCAGTTCTATTGATAGATCTAAACGGAATTCCAGTTCTATTGATAGATCTAAACGGAATTCCAGTTCTATTGATAGATCTAAACGGAATTTCCCCCCCCCCCCCCGCCGTTGAATTCTACTAATAGAACTAACGGTAGAACTCAACGGATCAGAGCTCACTTTTACTATCTCTCACTTCTCTCTGTCTCTTCTTTTTAATCGCTTTATCATAAAAGTCGGATGTTAATAAAATTAATAATAATAAAGGAACAAAAAAAATGTTATCTTTATTTTTTAAGTTTTCAGTAAAGTTTCATAACCGACATTATTTCGTTTTCCAAACTTTTATAGCACCACTATAAACCTAACTTAACTTTATAGAACCACTATAAAGCTAACTTAACTATATAGAACCACTATAAAGCTAACTTAACTATATAGAACCACTATAAAGCTAACTTAACTATATAGAACCACTATAAAGCTAACTTAACTATATAGAACCACTATAAACCTAACTTAACTATATAGAACCACTATAAATCTAACTTAACTATATAGAACCACTATAAAGCTAACTTAACTATATAGAACCACTATAAAGCTAACTTAACTATATAGAACCACTATAAAGCTAACTTAACTATATAGAACCACTATAAACCTAACTTAACTATATAGAACCACTATAAACCTAACTTAACTATATAGAACCACTATAAACCTAACTTAACTATATAGAACCACTATAAAGCTAACTTAACTATATAGAACCACTATAAAGCTATGTTTATTCATTTATTACGTTATCCAGTACGCCATATGATCCAAGTAAGAAAAAAGTTCGTACACCAGCGAGGGATTTGCGCGAGAACATAAAAAGGAAATCCCCGAAGCTCGTGCCGAACAAAGAAAAGAAGTGGACAAAGGATTCTGGGCCGATAAAATGCGAACAGGCGAGTTTATTATTTATTTAAAACAGAATGTAAGAATAAGAATGCCAAAACACCCGCTCGTTTCAGAAGAAAATATCTGTGTCACTGCGCCTCTCTAACATTTCATTAGTATATCAATTGAATCATCCGGGCTACTTGGTCTTCTGGAGTCTCTTCTCTTTCTTCCAAGCGTTTCGTCAACAACTGCGGTTGACATCTTCAGTGGCGGCTGCGTTCACTTTCGGAGGGATGTTATTGTTATCTCTTCGGCTTCTCGAACGCAACTGACTCGATGACTGTGGCGCACCGGTATTTATTGTGGGTGGGGGGGGGGTTTGTGTCCCACACCAGGGGGTATGCGGGCGCGCCGATACAACACCTGACACAGCATACAGTCCACCTGATGGTAAGTGGATACTGTCGCCCATAGACATCCGCGATACATGCCAACATTAGTCCAAAATGACAAATGTTGGCACGGCCCCCGGATGCGCTGCCTACCTTTAGATATATAGGAATGGATTTGGAGAAAGGGTTGGGAAAATGGGCAGGGATAGGATGGGATGGGAATGGGCTCTGGCACATCTCACTCACTACCGAAACACGTACGTACATTGGGGAAATACGATAAAGTGGGAAATGCAGTACGTTTCAAGGTAGTCTTCTGTGAGAGAGGGGTAACGTGGCCAGTCGAGCGCGCCCAGCGGCTGTTGGATTGCGGCGTGCACTCTCCCCCCTCCCATACTTCTAAAATGTACTTTGATATGTTTAATTGCTACAACTAGGTACTAGTGACGAATTTCTTATATAGATTTATTATACAAGGAAATACAGAGGGCAGTGTATTCACTTCGGTGCGAAAACGGAAAAAAAAAGAGGTCTCAATTTTTTTTTCTTTTTCGGAGTTCTTGTGGCCCTAGTGGCCTTTCAAGAGTCACCGGTCGCGATGTGGTCTCCAAAGGCGCGTTCGCCCCTATTTCTACCCTCTGCCAGCGCCCTCTCCTCCCTCCAAGTCGTCAGATGCTTGGTTCTCGAACCAGCCGCTGTCGCTAGTGTCGCTGCTGGCTCTCTCGTAGTACCGAGATCCGCTCACAGGTGTCACTCATTCGCGAAATGTCAGCGATCGCCAACATGTTGATATCTTGCTTCGTGATGCAAAAATAAAGAAATTCAATTTATTAATTTGAACAGTCAATACGTTCAATTCCAGTGTGACGCCGAACTGGCGACCCCGCGCGCGTACGGCTACCATTTCCGCCAGCATCACCCGGGCGCCACTCGAACTTACTTCCCCACATGGGAAGAGTCCTACATGTGCGAGATCTGCGGCAAGATGTGCAAGGTATGAGAAACTATTCTCAATATTTTTCCTCCATTTTATTATCCCTTATAACAAAGAGATGTAATTATTTCCCATTTTTATTATCATGTTTATTATTCAGGCTCTTTTATTGAGACAGCTCGACGTGGAAAAGTCTAAAACTTAACGGGTTTAATTCCCGATAATGTATGAGTTTTTTTGAAAATCTTTCAATGCAATCTTTGAACCGGTGCGACGCCGCGCTTCCTTGTAATAAATTTTTGTATTCTAAATATAATAATACATAGTTTCAAACTTTTCCACACTGACCGGTCTCGACAAAACAACCTGTGTATACCTGCAATAATCGAATTTTGAATTGCATTATGTACTTTTGTATTGCAGTGCATAATTTTACGTTGCATTTAGTACTTTTGAGTTGCATTGTGTACTTTCGAGTTGCATTGCGTACGTTTGAGTTGCATTGTGTACTTTCGAGTTGCAGTGCATAATTTTACGTTGCATTTCGTACTTTTGAGTTGCATTGTGTACTTTCGAGTTGCAGTGCGTACGTTTGAGTTGCATTGTGTACTTTCGAGTTGCAGTGCATAATTTTACGTTGCATTTCGTACTTTTGAGTTGCATTGTGTACTTTAGAGTTGCATTGCGTACGTTTGAGTTGCATTGTGTACTTTCGAGTTGCATTGTGTACTTTCGAGTTGCATTGCGTACGTTTGAGTTGCATTTCGTAATTTTTCAATTCAAATTATCATTATTGGACATTTGAGACTTTTGAAATCAATTTGAATATTTGTTTTTTTTTTTTTCGTTTTTTACTGTCAAATAAACATTAAAATCATGTCAATTTGAAACTCAATTCCACCCAATATGGTCAAAAATACCAGAATTCATTTAACTACCCTATTTTCAGAATTATTTTTCATTAAAACATAATTTTCAAACTACCCTCTTTGCAGAATGCGTTTTTCTTCCGCGACCACAGTTACACACACGGCGACGTAAAGCGTTTCAAATGCGACGTTTGCGGGAAACAGTTCTACAAAAGTGTAGAATTGTCAGCGCATAAAAGGCGCCACACGGACGCGCGACACGCGTGTCCCACCTGTGGGAAGAGGTTCATTGACGTGGGAAATATGAATAGACATATCAATGTGAGTTTATTGAATTTACTTTATACAACAGACGGTCTGTCCCACGCGTGGGACAGTGGGATATAGACATTAGCAACATCATCGGGGAAAATGGACCTTATTGTCGACATGGATTTATTGATATTTCCAAAATCTACATTAAAATATTTATCGAAATATGTATATATCATGTGTGTGTGCAGAAGATATTTTCTTAAAAAGTTTGATATGTCCATAAAATATAATTTAGAATTAATTTCATTTGAAGTTTAAGTTTTCCGAAAAAGTATGTTCTCGTTGGCAGTTACATAGATGTTATGCGTAATATTTCGCCTTAAATGGATTTGCGCAATTGATTTTAAGTAAATAAAAGAAAGCTAAATACTCTTAAAAACTTACTATAGTCCCCGTTACGGGAAACTAGAAATTGTGTAAACAAATCAATATTTACTCGTATTATTACACGAGTGTATAATGGAGCCAATACCGATACCAATTACTCCAAAGGAAATTAATTCGCCTCGAGATAAACGTCGAAAGGTATGTTTTTACATACTTAACCCCCATTTTTATGTATGTAATTCTTGTATTTTTGTTATTAAATATTTTGTGTTATTATTATTATTTAATAAAAACATTTAACAAACAACACATTTTATTTTCCAACTTATGATCCACGATAAAAATATTTTTGCATATTTCTAATAAATATAAAAAAAAAAATGTTATGAACCTCTGGATGTTTGTTTACATAATCTCTAGCGTCTCGCGACGGGGACTTTACTCACTGCTCGTGTGTCACGACAGTAACATATTTATACCACTGGCAACACTCGTGTACACAGCGTTGTCACGACGAATTATCCATCTATGCCCTAATGGCCTTTCAAGAGTCACCGGACATGTATAGTTTTGGGCGAGCGCAGATGGCGCTCAGCCAGGAGTGTGTGCAGCAACGAGCCTAAGGGCTCCCCCCGCCGGTAGACCCGCGGAAGGAACGGACCTCGGCTTAGGGCGTTGCTTTGGGAGGGTACCGCGGAATCGCGAGTCGGTGAGAAGCGCCCGGGCACGTGCTGATATCTGATGAGAAGTGTTGGCTGAAGGCCGATGTGTGTTCACGGTGTAGTGAGGGTGACGTCCTCGTCTCCGCCAGCGGGGACGGTGTATATGTGTGGCCTGTGAGTGTAGTGTAAGAACCGCATTGTCAGCAGTAATTGGGTCGTCGTGGTCGTCTAAGACGTGCCCAGGACGACTGCAACGGGGACATAGGGGTTGGGACGGTGAGGGACTGCCCTATCTAGTAATAGGACCTGCAGCCCTAGGACTGCAGGTGTAGTAAAAGGCGACTAAGGGATAACAAAGCCGCTACCACTCGCCAACCTGCTCGTCCACCGTGTCGTTTGAAGGCCATACATCCCTCTTGCACAAGACAGTGCATGAGGGCCCCCACGTCCAGCAGTGGATGAAAGGGCCGTTTGCATTGCAGGTGCACCTTGGCGTGAAGCCGTTCACGTGCGAGTGGTGCGGCAAGCAGTTCTCGCAGGCGCAGGAGCGCAAGTCGCACATACAGTACGTGCACATGAAGCAGCCGTGGCCGAAGCGCATACGGAATAGGAAGCAGGTTAGTGTTGAATTGATCGTTTACAGTTTCGAAAGCTGATGTTGCGATGTATATGAACGCTGATGTTGCGATGTATATGAACGCTGATGTTGCGATGTATATGAACGCTGATGTTGCGATGTATATGAACGCTGATGTTACGATGTATATGAAAGCTGATGTTACGATGTATATGAACGCTGATGTTACGATGTATATGAAAGCTGATGTTACGATGTATATGAACGCTGATGTTACGATGTATATGAAAGCTGATGTTACGATGTATATGAAAACTGATGTTGCGATGTATATGAACGCTGATGTTACGATGTATATGAAAGCTGATGTTACGATGTATATGAACGCTGATGTTACGATGTATATGAAAGCTGATGTTACGATGTATATGAAAGCTGATGTTACGATGTATATGAAAGCTGATGTTACGATGTATATGAACGCTGATGTTACGATGTATATGAACGCTGATGTTGCGATGTATATGAACGCTGATGTTACGATGTATATGAAAGCTGATGTTACGATGTATATGAACACTGATGTTACGATGTATATGAAAGCTGATGTTGCGATGTATATGAACGCTGATGTTACGATGTATATGAAAGCTGATGTTACGATGTATATGAATGCTGATGTTACGATGTATATGAACGCTGATGTTACGATGTATATGAAAGCTGATGTTACGATGTATATGAATGCTGATGTTACGATGTATATGAACGCTGATGTTACGATGTATATGAAAGCTGATGTTACGATGTATATGAACGCTGATGTTACGATGTATATGAAAGCTGATGTTGCGATGTATATGAACGCTGATGTTACGATGTATATGAACGCTGATGTTACGATGTATATGAACGCTGATGTTTTGTTTTCTTCACCTTTTGAATAAGTTCACAAAACATTTCAATTTCATCTACATTTTAGAATATTGTTTATTTGCAGAACACACAAGTGTCCAAGTCTTCGGAAGCCACGAGTATAAAAAGAATTAAGATGTCAGAGAGAACCATCGATTAGACTCTACGGGTCAACTTTGATTCTTACAGCACATATATACAGGGAGGGTTTCTCGAACATCGGTCACTTCCGAACAATATTGTTTGTTTACAAATAACAATTCATATTTATTATTACAATTATTCATATTATTTGCCAATATTCATTTTATTATATCAACTAGCTTTTGGCTGGTAATATATATATGTAAGTATATTATATGAATAACTGTATATGTATGTGAGGAATTCTGGTATTCGATGGATCAGCTGATTTTTGCATTGCCTTCGTAAAGTCAAAAACAGTTCTTAAAATATTTATTATATTAATTTAATATTATTAAAAATATAAATAATAAACTTGCACTGGACTGTACCGAAAGGGGTGTGACTACGACTGATGAGCTGATCGGCGAGCGTTGCAGTGTGCCGCGCCCCTCCCGCCTCACTTCATACCTAAAAATCCTAAAAATTGACTGCTGCGCAGATGACCTTGAGGCTCATTGAGATTCCTAAATTGTATTCTTAAATCGTATAGTTTGGTCGCATACGAGAATCGTATACAATATTTTGCCTGAACCGTTCGAGAAACTTCTTGTGGAAAGAAATGATTCTTAACTTACAATATGAGTCGTATAGAATCAAAGACGGCAAAATAGGTTAGTAAGCAAAAATGAGGTAAATATATGTTTAGGTAAATAATAGGTAAATATTAGGTAATAAATAGGTAAATAACATCAAGGATGTTAATACATAGTATGTATTAACATCCTTGATGGTGAAGAGTTAATCAAATCAGTTTAGTTTTAAATTTTCTGTTGCCATATATTTACCTCATTTTTGCTTACTAACCTATTTTGCCGTCTTTGATTCTATACGACTCATATATTCAATGCAAGGCGTGCAAGAGTAGTGTGTCATTAAATATAGCGTCTTGATTGTTATTTGTATTTTAATCCACCTCATCCCTTTCTATAGCTCCATCCCTGCTTCCACGAAAAGAGACTATAATGCACAGGTATAGATTGACGCTGAGCTCACCTACCTGTCACGTCGCTCGTTCAGCCTATTCCTACCCGTTGTTGTTGCGGGTAGGAGCTGCTACAAGTTGTTGCGAAATACAAAAATGTCTAATTGTTTAAAATCTGTGAACCGACTCAATTGGTTCACAAACTTGATTTCTGGTTTCTGTACAATTTCACAAACTTGCTATATGTGAGAAAAGTCAAAATATTACCCAAAATACCTGTGGTGTGTCGTATATAAAATACTTACCTTACAAGGTAAAATCGCTCGACGCTCATGATTAAACCGCTGCGCGTGCGCCGGCCGGCTCGGTGCGCAGGAGTTCTGCGCATGCGCCGCGCCGCAGCTGCAGTCGAATATCCTATCCTAACGGTTGCGCGCATACTTACGCTGTGCGACATTATTGATACTTTAATACAAGTTTCCCTCGTCGTTACATATTGAATAGATAACAAACCGTCCGTGGATTGTATTATGTGTAATACGTGATAATTAAACATATAAATTTAAACTCTGTGAAGTGATTTCCTTCAAAACACCTCTGCATAACTACCTAAGATAAGAAACCTTTTAGAAATAGTAAGCCAGTTTAAAAACTTGTCACAATGATCTCACTGATCTTTTTTGCACGTTACAGACGCTATAACGTGTGAAAAGGTTTTAAATTGGCCTACATTTCCAATTGGTTGACCGTACGTTAGGCGGGCCTGGCCACATGTACCACCTTAATTTTTAAAGTACCACTGCAATCAAAATATTTAAACCATCTATAGGTGTCCTCTCCAGCGTGACGTTCTCTCAGCCAGGCCCTTTTGTAACCTGGGTAACTACATTCTGTAGGAACTGAGATTATCACTAGTATTAACCGACAAATACAGCCTAATGGCCATGCCAGTGTCTTATTAAAAAAGAAACTATAATTTAGGCTGCGTTCCAAAAATGTACGGTAATCCTCTTTTGACAAATAATAATATTTAGGTTATTTTACATGAAAGAACTCTATCAAAATTACAAAAAATATCTAAACACATGCATATTAATGTTTCAACAAATTATAATTGCACTATAGTAGGTACACTTATATGAAAATGACAATTACACTAAATAATGAGACTATAGGTCTACCAGAATCTCATGGCATAAAAAAAAATAAAAAATTGTGATTTTCATATGGTAATGTCAATTGTCACCTGTCAAATCAAAGTACGAGATTTGTCAACCGCTGCTGAGATTTTGTGATATCTTCTTGACAATTAGTTGTTTTTGTGAAAATGTCGAAAAAGCCACTTCGATCTCAAGCGAGAAATATTGTTTTCAATGTGTATCGTAAAATAAGGGAAGAAGAAGGCGTAAATCAAACTCACTTTGATTTTAAAGCGCGTCGTAGAGTTGACCGGTAAGTTGGACTGAGTTGTTTCGATACTTTTAGTTTATTTTATATTTTTCTTACTTAATTGTAGCTTCTTTATAGGGGTTTCCAGTACTACTATACGGTGAATCGTAGGTGAGGGCACATCGAATGATGGTGTATTTTCCACGCCTGGTAAAAAGAGGGGGGGGGGGGGGGAAGAAGAAAATCAACTTGGACAGTTTCGATTTAGAGTTGATTAGGAATAAAGTAAATGAATTCTATACAGTTCGGAAGGAAATTCCAACAGTGATGAAACTGTTACAAATTCTTCGACAAGATATTGATTTCAACGGAGGTAGAGAATCATTGAGGTAAGAAAAATATTAAGTAATAATCCCTCTCACTCTCACTCGTAAGAGGAGGCCTGTGCCCTGCAGTGGGACGTATATAGACTGATGATGATGACGATGAATGACAAAGCTATCGTTTGAGTAACATGATAAATTTTATTATTTTTTACAGACTTATACTTAAGGAGATTGGTTTTGAATATGTTAAATGCGAATCAAAAAGGACCATTTTGATGGAGAGAGATGACATAAAACTACAAAGATACCAAGTTTTTGAAGCGTATAAACGAAAACCGCGAAGCTGAAGAGCATAATAAATTGGATGTGATTTATTTAGATGAGACTTACATTCACGGTTCATGTTCTGTGAACAAGTGCTGGCAAAGCAAAGATATTACAGGTCCATCTAAAAGTATTTCACTTGGAGCGAGGTGGATCATTGTAAACGCTGGTGGAGAAAATGGCTTTGTACCAAATTGTTGTCTGGTGTACAGGTCAACAAGTGTATCTGCTGACTATCACCACGATATGAATAAGGACAATTTTACAAAATGGGTGACAGAGAAGCTAATTCCAAATCTGACAAGACCTTCACTAATGTTATGGAAAATTCACATTCCGTACGGATGAACAAACCGCCCACACAAGCCAATCGTATCGCTGATATAAAAGAATGGCTTCGTGTAAATGACGTACATTATGATGATCTTTGGCGTAAATGTCAACTACTTGAAGTAGTGAAACAAAACATGTCTGCGCCCTTATATGAGATAGATGAAGTATTAAAATCGCACGGTCACGAAGTTTTAAGGCTCCCACCTTATCATTGCACATTGAATCTCATAGAAATGATTTGGGGTATAATGAAGCAAAAAGTTGCTGATAAAAATGTAAATAGGCCTGCAAGTTTTTTTTTTTTTTTATTTAACAATGACATACCTAATAACGAGGTATTACATTTAAAATTACGATCTAGTCATAATATTAAGACTAATGAGTAATTTAAATTTTACCTAAATTGCTAAGTAGGGTAAAACTAAGAATGTGTCCAATAACACTTTACTTATTGTCTCTATTAAGGGGAAGTCACTCTGTTCTGGTGAACTTTATTAGGAGCACTTATTTCACTAAGTACCTACATAATATTAACACTACACTAACTCAAAAGGTTTCGTCCTTTTCAGTCTTCTGACTATGTCCGTGTTATCAAGGAGCTGGATGGCCTCAACGTTCACATGGTGATGAAGTCTTCGTTCGTGAGCTTCGGCGTATTTTTTAATAACGTTGGCAACGAGGTCCACTTTAAGGTCCCGATGGAGGTCGTCATTTCTAATGTACCAGGGCGCATTGACCACGCCCCTAAGTACTTTGTTCTGGAATCGTTGGATCATGATGATATTACTTTGTTTGGTGCAGCCCCACAGCTGACTACCGTAAGTCCAAACTGGCACGAGGACTTGTTTATACAATAGTATTTTATTATACAATGACAGAGAGGAATGTTTCCCAAGCAACCAGTACAACTTCTTGTAGCGAAGTTCTAACTCATCACGTTTCTTTTTGACATGAGCCTTCCAGCGAAGCTTCGCGTCCAGAGTCATGCCTAGATACTTGGCTGTATTCGCGTACGGTATCACATGGCCGTTTATGTACACCGGATGATAGTTGGGTTTTTTATTCGTAAAATCTATGTGAATTGACTTAGATTCATTTAATTTCACTCGCCATTTTTTTGCCCAGTCAAGGATTTTATTGACGGCGGTTTGTACCTTTTCCACTGCGTCTTCATGCGTGACCCCAGTAGACATGATGGCTGTGTCATCTGCAAATGTTGCAATGGTGTTGTTCTCTATCTCTGGAATATCACAGGTGTATAATAAGTACAGGACCGGACCTAGTACACTCCCTTGTGGTACACCAGCTTTTATTTGCTTGAGTTCTGAGAATGAATCATCTTGTCTTACCCTAAACATTCTCTGTGTTAGGTAAGACTCCAATATGTCTGCGAATTGCTTGGGGAGCATATTTTTTAATTTATGTACAAGGCCCTCGTGCCAGACCCCATCAAATGCTTGTGCTACATCCAGGAAAACTGTCGTACAGACTTTCTTTTCCTCTAGTGCTTTTTCTATAGTGGTTGTAATTCTATGCACTTGATCGATTGTAGAGTGTTTTTCCCTGAAACCAAATTGATGGTCAGGGATTAGATTTCTTTGTTCTATGATAGGTTTCAATCGTCTCAAGAGAAGTTTTTCCATTAATTTTGACATTATTGGGAGGAGAGAGATCGGTCTGTATGATGTTGTTTCGTGTGGTGGTTTACCAGGCTTCGGTATCATTATAACTTCGGCAACTTTCCACATGTCAGGTACATGTTTAAGTCGAAAAGTAGCATTGATAAGGGTGGTCAGTTTTACTATAGCTTTAAGTGGAAGATGTCGGAGAACTTCACCAGTAATAAGATCGTATCCGGGGGATTTCTTCCGGTTTAGGTTCTTTATTTCGTTTTGGACTTCTTTTGGCGTCACAAGTCTTATTTCTAGTTCATCCTGTAACGTTTTGTTTAAGGTAAGGTCACCCGGGTTATCTTCGTTGGGTTGAAAAATTTGTTCTAAATGCTGTGCAAACCTATTTGCTTTCTGTTCAGAGCTCTTGGCCCACTTTCCGTTCATTTCTTTAATGGGGGGAATATGCATCATAGGTTTTTTCATATTTTTAATAGTTTTCCACAATGAATACTCAGTTGTGCGATCACTTTTTAAATGACTAAGGTAAGTGTGCATAGTTTCGTCCTGGAACATTTGAATTTTTTTCCGTAGTCTTTTTGTAAGTTTATTCAGCAACTTTTTATCTTGCGGAAATCTAGTTCGTTGCCATTTCCGTCTCTGTTTTCTTTTTTCCGCTATAAGATGCCTTATTTCTTTTGGATAGTAATTAACTCTTATCTTTTTTTTAACATCTGGCGTATTTTCCCACGCGCAGCGTTGGATATCTCCTATGAATTTTCTTACATCTAGATCTAGCTGGTCAGGAGTTTTTAGTGGGACTTTCAGGTCAATTGTACTGTCCAAGTCTGACTTGAAACTTGCCCAGTCTGTATTTTTATTTATTAAGGTGGGATTTTTCTCTTTTATAACTATTTTATCACATAATGTTAAAATAATAGGTGAGTGGTCTGAGCTCATGTCATAACCTTCCTCGATGTGTAGAAAGTTACTAGATATGTTCTTATAAATAAAAAAGTCTATTAGGTCTGGTAACTTCTGTGGATCCGTTGGCCAGTACGTGGGCTTCCCTGTAGATAAGGGATTACATTGGAGTTCTCTAATAGCTTTGAGTAGTTCTCTTCCTTTTGTTGTGGTAAGCCTTGAGCCCCAGTAAGTGTTTTTAGCACTAAAGTCACCTCCTAATATGAATCTGTCACCAAGATTTTTAAGCAGACTGTTGTATTGCTCTGCTTTTATTGCATGCCGTGGTGGACAGTATATGGCTGAAATAATAATAGGATGGCGTTTTGTTTTTACACAAACAGCTACAGCCTGAATTCCCTCTTCTTCACATTTATGATCTTCATAATGGTATATGCTCTTTTTTTATGATGACGGCACTACCTCCTCTTGCAGTGTTATTGGGATGCAATGCATAGTAAGTATTATAACCTTTGATGTGGATGTAGGATTCTTTTGTAAAATGTGTCTCCGATACTAAGCACACATCAATTTTTTGCGTGATTATGACTGCACGTAGCTCGTTTTCATGCTGTAGGAGTCCGTTTGCATTCCACGCCATGATTTTTAATGTGTTAGCCATTTTTATGTTTGGGTGTAGCTGTCTTGGTGCTACTTTCAAGTTTTTTCAGCCTTTCATCAAATGATGTTAAAAGGTTAAGAATTTGATTAATCTTCTCGTCCGTACTGGGTGGAGACTGTGGTTTAGGACACAAGTGATCGCCTTTTGTGATTTGCGCAAAAGACACGCCCTTGTTAACGGGTTGACTGGTAACCTTTTTTTCTTTGTTTACAGTAGTCTGGGCTGCGGGAGCTGTGACATTTTTCTTGGCTATTTTATTTTTTATATTTTGTAACTCTTTGGCTACTATACACCCTTTGTAGCTTGCTGGGTGAGGTTCACCACAGTGAACACATTTTGGCTTAGTCTCAGCTGGTTTTTTGCAATCTTTGGTTAGGTGTTTCCCTGTACACTTTACACATCTAGGTTCCATAGAACAGTATTTCTGTGTGTGTCCATAGGCTTGGCATCTTTTACATTGCGGTATGAGATTCGAAGTTTTTAAAGGTTGCACATCTACTTTGCAACCCAGAATAGACTTTATACCGTAGATCTTATTAATATCTTCATCTTTGTGAAATGAAAGCATGAACATGTTAAGAGGTAACTTTTTCTTCCAGCTTAGTTTGTTGACCGCTTCGTGGATTTTGTATCCCTTTGAAGTTAAATCTTCCACTATCCTGTCAGGCAGACACGATGAATGCAAGTTTTTGACCATTACTCTTATTGGTCTGTCTTGTTTATTCTCGTATGAGTACCATAAATTGTTGTTTTGTAACAACAATTTCGTGATAGCTCTGTATGAGTCGTCGCTATTGGCGTTTATTTTCACGTTCTCTCCGTTCATCATTTTTACAATAAATGAGTCTTGGGCTATATTTGTAGAAAGAAGGTCGTAGAACTGTTGGTAGTTGTTTATATTTTCAACTACAAAAGGTGGCGGAAGGGGTAACTTTTTGGTTGTGATTTTAGCTTTTAGTTTTTCTCTTTGACTTTCTTGCTGTAGAGGTGGGGATAATGATATGTTCAATTTCCTTTTCTTCCTGCTTTTCTGACGAGCCCACTCCGTTTCTTTTGCGAGCTCCTCTTCGTCTGTCTCATACTGGACCGATTCTGAGGTCTCTCCAGTGTCACCATGTATATTTTTAGGGGCTTTATGGGTTTGCTCCTGGATACTCAATTGTTGCTGGAGTGCTGCTATCTGACTTTTTAGGTCGTTTACTAAACATTGCAGTTTCTCACGTGCTACTTTTTCTTCTTTATAGTGTTGATACAGTAGATGTTCGTTTTCGGTTTTTAACTTCAATGTAGGCGAAGCCATAATAATTTACAAATTAAAGCTGCGCCTTAACAGGTAGTTACACATTAGACGTGACTTGTTTCACTTCCGATAACTGGGTCATCGCGGCACGGCTAGACATACGGAGTAGGCGCCAAAGCGACACGTCCGCATAGCCCAAGTGCAATATGAACTGAGGCCTGCAAGTGACATTAAATTATTAACAGAAGAAGCTTTCTCACAAATTGGTGCAGAGGAATGGCGAAAATGTTGTGATCATGTAAAGAAAATTGAAAACGATTTCATCGAGCAAGATAGAATAATTGAAATGCTGGAAGAGCGATTTATAATAAATATCTCTTTATCTTCATCATCTGATGAAGAACAAGAAATGCAAGTGGAGTTCTTGGAATCGTTTTCTAGTTCTGAATGAGGTGTTAAGTTAGTAGTATGATTTAAATGATATATGTATAATAAATTAGTACATAAAGTAATATACGATTGATTTATTTTTCATGACATATTTTCCTATGTTAAGAACCCGATGTATAACAACATTCTTCATACACATACCTAATATACTTCATGTTCATTAATACTAAAGACAAATAAAAATTAAACAGTATCAAGGTCGTTTAATCCAATTTCCCCAGTATTGCACACAACAAATTTTTATTTCCCCATTTGCCATGAGATTCCGGTAGACCTCTATCTATATATATTTCTTCATTCACTATCAATCAACAAATTTTATGTTTTGCCATGTCAAAATTATCAATCAACAAATTTTATGTTTGGCTATGTCAAAATTATCAATCAACAAATTTTATGTTTTGCCATGACAAAATTTGTAATAGTATCTAATGACGATGAGGTGGGTGATCGCGTTCACGACTCCAAGGTAGGACGAGTCTCAATGTGCTTCTAGCAGAATCTTGCAGGACAAAGCCTTGGCGTAAGTTACCTTTGTCTCCTTTACGGTATAACCAAAAAAAAAACTATGTCAAGAGTACTGTCAAGTGTCAATACTGTCATTCTATCAAACAATATTCTTCAATTCTTGAATACTTTTCATTGTCGATTTTATGCAATTTCGTAAATAATAAAAATTATATTTACATTTTAATTTACACATTTCGGCGAAAATGATCACACATTGCATTGTTAAGGATTGTACAAGCGTTTGGTCTCCTGACTGTCGTATAACGTTTCATCCGTGAGTTGATCATTTATTTTCGGCAAATCAATTTGATAATGATGATATCGACAGTGTGCCTTGTGGTGTCGGACGCCTATAGAATAGTACCACCCCGTCTCTTCCTGTGGGTGTCGTAAAAGGCGACTAAAGGAAAATAAAGCCGCTACCACAAGCCCTGAGGAACTACACCACCTCTAAAAGAGTGTACTCGCCAACCCTTTTGGCCAGCGTGGCGATTTAAGGCCTACATCGCTCGTACACAACACAATGTGCACAACATGAGGAATCTGTCTAACAGTGGATACTGAAAGGGCTGATTGTATTTTGATATTAACAGTGTACCTACATTTTAATTGGCATAAATGACAAAGCAGGACTTAAAGTCCTGTTTTGTGCATATCATTGTGCAATAGTTTAAAATAAATAAATAAATATGTCTTAGATTTCCTCGAGATGAAAGTGATAGAAGAGCATGGTTGTCCACAATAGTTTTAAAGGTGCCATTCAGTGATGATGCACAAATCTGTGGCCTTCACTTCAAGAAGGACGATTACGACCCAACAACTAGGCAACTGTATAACAAAGCCAGGCCATCCAATCTGGCCTCGTCTGTGTTGGCTTGTGCTATGATGGTAAGTAATGGGATATTAAAAGAAAATGCACTTGAAAATGTTTTTTTCATAAAATATGGAAAATAGACAATTATCTATATATATATATATATAATGAAATTGTAACAAAACCATGTCTGTAATTAAACTGTAATTAAATTTTTGCAGAATATAGGTATAAATTAAAATATTCATACAGTAATTTTCCTTCTTTTTCTTTATTGTAACTGTATTTATGGGAAGACTAATATTTTTTTTTAAAAAGTCATTGCTACACTATAGAGCCCAAATGATCAATTTTTGTCTGTCTGTCTGTTTGCATGCGTATCACAAAAAAAATACTGTATGGATTTTAATGAAACTTGCCACAGTTATAACTTATCTGCCGGGTTAACATTCAGGGTATTTCTTATTTAGATCAATTATAAAGTTCTCGCGGGAATCAAGCTAACGACATGATACTCTAATAATGTCTACGCACAAGAAGTTGCAGGCATCAGCTAGTCTAATATATCTTTTAAGGTGTGCAGAGTATGTTTGAGCATGAACACAAAACAGTACAGCATCAGAAAGCACAAGCTGAAGGAAATGTATAATGAGCTCACCGGATTAGTGGTAAGTATCCTAAACACAATTAATGAGTTCTCACAGAAGATGTACAATGTACTGCATTTCCCACTTTATCCTACTCGCCCAATGCACATACGTGTTTCAGCAGTGAGGGAGATATGCCAGAGCCCATTCTCATCTCATCTAATGCTTCTCCTCAGTTTCTTTCTCCCCTTTCCCCAATACATTCCAAATCTTACCGTCCAAAGGTTGCCTGGAAGAGATCGCTTTGGCGATAAGGCCACCTGTTGAACTTTTCGTCTTATTTAAATGGTTTTCTTACAACATGTGTTGGTGTACAATCTATCTATCTATTTATCAAATCTCCAAAGGTAGGTAGGGCATCCAGGGGCGTGCTAACGTTCTGGATTTTGGACAAAAGTTGGCATGTACCACGGAGGGACATTTGACAGTATCCACTTACCACCAGTTGGATTGTATTCCGTCTTCAATCTCCTTCCTATAAAAAAAAGCTTTAAAAAGTACAATATGCCTTAATATTACTAGAAATTGAATTGAGTTTATCTCTCTTGTCCAGTTAACCGATGAGGAGAAGTTCCCTCAGAAAGTTTGCTGGGAGTGTGCTCACAGACTGAACTCGTTCTCTCGTTACAAGAGCATGGCTCTGCGCAGCCACAAACTCATGCAGAACTTGCTGCACTCAAAACGCTGTGTGAGTAACGCTACCACCTTTGTCATCATAATAAAAGCTATTTTATCTTGCACTACTGTAATTACGTTAAAATACATTTCAGTTAACATTAAGAGACATCAAAGCGATAGATCGCGAAGCGCATCACTTGACATCTAAACTTACACATGCGACATTTGAATATTACGATGTAGAATTTCATGATACTATAGAAATGAACAAAGATGAAAATCAAGCAAATAGTAATTTAAACCAAGAAACTGAAGAACCAAATACAGTCTTCCTTCAAATGAAAATGTCTCCAGATTCTGAAGAAAATAATCAAGAAAATTTAGACATTAAATTTCAATACATAAAAGAGTCTGAAGAGTCTAAGGTTTCTGAAGCAAGTGATGAAGACATTGAAGAAAAATTCGAATGTGACACGGCTGAGGAAGTTAATAAAATTTACTCAAAAGACATTGAAGAAGACAGTACAAAAGAAACTAACTCCTCTTGCAAAAGAGAAGTTGATAATGAATTTACAAGAAATCTGAATTTTGTTGTCAAAGATTATACTTTTATTCTAAACAACGATTGCTCTTCCACCGTTACTAAGAAACAAGAAAGCAACAAACCAAGTGCTGACGAACTTAAAACAGCTAAAGTATTAAAAGCCGCCAATAGGTTTATTAATGGCAAAAGCGATATCCCAGATGATATAAAGAATTTTACGATAACTCGTCTGTCTGTGGATGAACAGATTGCAGAAATGCAACAAAGACAAAACAGTGCAGCGTATAAGAAAAGTGCACTGAAATGCACTACCTGCTATAAGGCGTTTAGAGATGAGGGTACTTATAAAAGTCATATGCTTCGTCATACAGATGTAAGTGTCATTTTTATCTACTATACATGTCTATAGATATAAATATCTACATGTCTACGCTCGAATTGTATTTGTAGACTGTATATTGTATACAACGTGTCATCGAAATAACGCAAACTCTCAAACGTGTAAACTAATTTAAAGTATAAAAAACCTAATTTAATTGTTTTTTCTCTTATAGAAGACTACATTGAAATGTACTGTATTTCCCACTTTATCCTATTTTCCCAATGTACATATGTGTTTCGGTGGTAAGTAAGATATGCTACAGCCTATTCCCATCCCACCCTATTCTATTCCTCCACATTTTCTCAATCTATTCCTATGTCTTCATTCTTAGGCGGCGCATCTAGGGGCATACCGACATTTGTCATGCCTTGTCAACGAGCATGCCGGCTGTTCATGGACGGCAGTATGCACTTACCATGGTACTGTATGGTCGGCTGCCACTTTTCTTCCATAAAGTATAAAAAAGGGAATAAATCCAGAGTTACAAACATGTAAAGTTTTGTTGTTCTAAGTCAAACAGATTACACTGTGCCTAATTTTTACGCAATAATTAATCCAAGTTTTATCAGCTATGTAAGTTTCACGCATTTCATATTCTCGTTTATTTAGCTAGTTACCATCTTGACTAACCGAATTGCTGCCCGGCTACGGACTTGGTTGCTGCCTCGCCGGCTGGCCTTCAGCAAAGAAACTAGTTTAGATTGGTACCTAAACTCCGGGTCGATAGGCTTTTACTAGGCCCCAGTCAAAATGCGGTTGGTTCATTAAATACAATGTAATAATATGACAAGCGCGTATTATACACCAAAGAAATAACTAGTGAAATAAAAATCAGTGTTTTTTATAATTGCGCCACCCTCTAACTGTTAGAGTAATGAGCGCTACGAACTGTTAGAGTCTAACAGTTCGTAGCGCTCATTACTCAGTGCAGGGCAGTGACCCGGCGCGGCGCGTAGACTGCAACTGCGCGGAGAATGAAAGATATACTAGAAATGAACAATAAGTTATAAAAAAAAACATTGTCAGAATTGATACAATTGACTCTACTCTCGATACTGATCAAGACATTTACAGCTTTTGCGTTATTTCAGTGACACCTTGTAAAGGGTGTCCCGGATTAAGCGCCGGATTTAATTTGGAAACGTTGCGAATGATCAGTAGGTTAATTGAATCTTGTACGGGTGAAGATTTAAATCCTTTACCATTATTCGTTGCAGTCTAGTAATGTCCTCCACCCTGGCGATATTATCGGCTGACCTTACACTCCGTTGATAAACATGGGGTTGCATCCATCACCGCACCAGTTTCCTCAAATTTCAGGATTAACTTTTCTTGTGCTGGAAGTTCATATCTGCGCTCCCATTTTTGTACCGTTCGTCTGCCGGAGCACACATATGCGCACACAATTTTTTTTTCTTTATGTAAACGTTCAGAAATCGTAAAATAGGTTAATCAAACCAATCATGTGCCAGAGCGCATATGTGCGCTTTGGCAATGATTAATCGACTCTGCAGTTTGACAGATGTTACCATGGGCTATTTTATTTTTAATACGTGGTTTAAAATTTAAAAAAAATCTCGAGGCGAGTCTATTAATTGTCTCAGAATAATGTATTGTACGATATTAGAAGATTATTTTTTTGTCACAATTTCAAATTGCACAGTTGTACTTTTATCAGCCTATAACGTCCCACTGCTGGGCACGGTCCCCCCTTGTAATCACTTATATGTCTGGGACGTTATAGACCGGTACCAGTACAATACAGTATACAGCAGTGGGGAGACTGACATTGTGCTGTGGCATTGCAGCGATGTGGTATCCACGTGTGTCCGATATGCAAGTTGCATTTTAACCGTCGTTGCATAGTGAAGAAACACTGTATGGGAGCACACTGGTACCGTTTCAATTGCAATTTGTGTCAATTCAGCGCAAACGCAAGGTAATACTTTTTTTTATTATTTATTTTATATATCTACTAGCTGTGCCCGGTTACGCGTTGCTGTGGATGCCCAACAGATGGCGCTTACCCTGTCATTACCTGTTTTTGGGTAAAAAGCATGTTTTTACCATGTGATAGATATATAAAAACGCGCGTATTCGTATGAAACGTTGTGTCAAAATTTCAAAGCAATCGGTGTAGAGCTGTCAGAGATTTAAGATTTTGAACAAACTAACGTTTACATTTTTTTATTTATATATTATAGATTAACTGAATATACAGATTCACTGTTTACTGTTTATTATATGTATATTTACATGTTAATGCACTTTTATTTAAAACGTGTCACTAAAAAGCTTCGAGAGTAGAATCGATTCTATCAGTTATTCATTATTAACTTACTGTTCATTTCTAGTATATTAGTATATCGCAGTTGCACTCTACCCACTGTAAATGTATGTAGCTTGTACTCGCGTTGTTTTTGTTTTCAAATTGGCTATTGACTTACTTTTGCCCGTATTTTTTTTATATGTAATTGGTTCCCCGTAGAAATATCTAATTAAGTATCTGGTATAAAAAGTATACATAGGATACTTTATACCAGTGTTGCCAGACGTCCCGCTTTTTGAAACGTAAAATACAATGCCGCGCGGGGCGCTGAAAATCACGCTCTTTTGAATTTGATCTGTTTTATCGACCCAGTGAACTGCCCGACGCGGCTATTGCTTATACAAAAAATAGTTTGATCCCATGGATCTAATAAATATTGTACTAATTACTTTGTTTTTTTATTATGTCCCGCTTTTATTAAACGAATCCCGTTTTTTTTATTATTTTGAAATATTAAAAATGCCGCCTCGGTCGAAAAAAAATCTGGCAACACTGCTTTATACATAGGGCCGCCTCGATCTTCTCGGTGTACCGCACGTTTTTGTTACTATTGTCATTCATTTCGATTCCGATTCCGGCGCCAATCATGATCGTGAGTGTAATTGCGCATCGGCACTTGTCGGGGGCTCAAACTCGAGATGCAACGATGGCATGATCTTTTTTTTTTCGCTTATGCAACAACGATTAGGGAAAGGGAATGAAACGCTCTCGGAAGGTGAATCAAAAGAGTTAAGGAGTAACTAAGAGGAGTCGGATCCGCGAGCGGAGCGGGATTGAGTTAAAACACTCCGAGAAGTCTTGATCACCCACCACTATCGTAAACACGAGCTGCTGTTGCCATACTAAATAGCACGGAGTATAAATTAAGTGAAGTTTTAGTGTACAATTGTTTGTTATCCTAAATAAAATGTAATAAAAATAAATAAGTTGAACATACGTTTTGAATTATAGTATGTTGGCGACTGCACACGAGAAATGGCATAATGGAGTTCGATGGGAGTGTCCTCACTGCCAGGAGACCTTTCAGTAAGTGTGGCTGTTTTCAAAAAGTATTTCATTCCGTATTTCACGGCTCTGATACTATTTTATCATATACTAGCGACCCGCCCTCACTTCGCTTCGGTTTATTAAATTTAAAACAATCGGAATAAGATATTTTCCTAGGGTAAAATGTAGCATATATTTTAAGTTAGACCTCTAGTGATACATCGTTGGAAACTGCATTCAATTCCATGCAGTACATTTTGCGTGATGCGTGTACAAACATACAGACAGACGAAATTTCTAAAAACTGTTGTATTGACTTCTGTTGCTCTAATAAAGACTAATTGCCCTATTTATTAGTATTTTTTTTCAATATCTATAATGTACAGACATCGGCCTGTTACAATTTTATCATATATACATATAGATTATTGATTGTATCACTAAAATGATTATTTGACGTTCAACGTGAAAACACAAACTTTTACCTTTTCGAACATTATCTGCAAGCTGTTGAGGGGTGCTACGTATTCGCCTATGTCCTAGTCACTTTTAAATCTTCGCGCACCGACTCGGGCTCCTAGACCAGGCCGTCTATGGAGTTATATGGCCTTTTATGAAGAAAACAGCTATGATAAAACGAATCTTGGGCACTTATGACGCCTGATGAAACAAGGTACCCTTTCTTGTTTCTCAACCCTTTCTCCAAATCCATTCCTATATCTCCAAAGGTAGGCAGCGCATCCGGGGGCGTGACAACGTTTCTCATTTTGTACTAATGTTGGCATGTATCGCGGATGGTCTATGGGCGACAGTATCCACTTACCATCAGATGGACTGTATGCTCGTCTGCCGCCTTCGTACATAAAAAGGTAACTTCCTATGCAGCGAGGTAATGTAGAGATTACCTTCCAATATAAAGTTTATATGGATGTGTGACCGACAGAATGCCGGCCAGTTACCGCAACCACTTGCGTATAAACCATCCCTCGGACGTAGTGTGCCCTCTTTGCGGGGACGCATTCGTCAGCCAACTTGGACTGCGCTCACATAAAAGGCTTAAACATTATGGACACGATCCGGAGGTAAGTTTACTGTTTAATACAAATTTGAAAGCTTCCCCTCCCGTCTCAATTATTTTTCTAAATTCATTCCTGAATATCCAAGTTAAAGGCATTGACCAACAGATCGCTCACACGATTACAAACTTTTTTGTTCGCAAACGAGTTGTTTGTTCACAAACGAATTTAACTTAAACCTCTTTCTAATATAATAAAATTAATTTCATTTAAATCTCCTTTTTTTCTAATTAAATTCTTTGTTAGATCAAGTTAAGGCGAAATTTTTGACGTGTTTCTTATTATTGTTGATAATCTCTAAAAATATTTTGCTTAAAGAAAGAAGAGAACTGTTGAAATCGGCGCGTGCCGAACACGCTATCAATTGATTTTTTTTCTAAAATTAGTAACGCCATCTAGTATCTAGTGGCGAAATTTCCGAATACAATAGCGTTTGGTACTTATCTTTTATCTGGCCTTATAGATCCGCCACAATTTCGCAACTAATAGACCGATTTTGATAAAATCAACTGATCAATTTTGATAAACCTGATATTGATTTTAACGTAAAGATATTAATAAATAATAAAGCTATTTAATTATTTATTTTATTTATTTATTTGCAAGATACACCAACAGCATTTACACGAAAAAATACAAATGTTAAAAACTCATAGATTCAAAATACCGCGTGCAATACTTCAATAGGTGCATACAAGTTCAACACAGAGGCATGCGAGTATGATACAACACGAGTATGATCCAAAAAAATAAATTTAAATGTGGATGTACATAAATCCAATTAAATAAGGTTAAATTAAAATTTACTATACTATTTAATTAAACAAATGGAAAAAATACAAAAATAAAAATAAAAACAAAAAGTGCCCGACTACAATTTACGTAATATTTTGCGTTTGAAATTTACCAAAGAATCATTAAAGATGTCGATGTCATGAGAATTCAACTCGTTATAAGTATTCAGAAGACGATTTAATGGCGAGAATTTACCCAGGTTTGTTTTAGAAGGTAACGGTACTAATTGCTTGCTTAAAGGATATCTTGGGATAGAGCGAGGAACAGCAAAGCCAATTTGGTTCACCACGTCAGGCATTAACAAGGCGCCATTTAATATTTTGTGCAACAAAACCAAGCAGGAACCCTTCCGACGCACTACTAATGTTGGTAATCCGAAATGAGAGAGTCGTGTATAGTAATTAGAACGATATGGGCATTGGCAATCCTTGTATGCAAGAAACCTGGTGAACGCACGCTGGATACGTTCAATTCTGTCAGAATGGACTGTATAGAATGGACTCCATATTGGTGCTGCGCATTCAAGACTGCTACGTATCAGTGCGATATACAGACACAATAAGTTACGTGAATCCCTGAAATCCGCAGAGACACGTTTGATGAAACCCAACATTCTCCAAGCCCTTGTGCTAATTTTGTTGATATGATCAATGAAGTTTAGCATGCTATCAAGAAGTACTCCAAGATCACTCACCTGGTTGACCTGTTGGAGAGCAATGTTGTTGAGTATGTAATTAGAAGGAACTGCATTTAATTTCCTAGTGAAACGCATAAAAATGCATTTAGTGGCGTTTAAGAACATTTTGTTCTCAATGCACCACCCATGAATAGCATCAATATCATGTTGCAGAAGACGCGCGTCATCAACATTATCTATTTTCATCATTTATTCATCATTAATTATAATTTTATTCATTCCAAGTAAAGTGGATCCCATGAGGTGTTATACTTAATTTCTTAAAAGTAGAACACCGTTCTACACAAGTTGGCCACCCCTGCTGTATGATTCCTTTTTTTTAATTTCTCACATGTTAGACATTTCATATTCCCGACTATAGTGAATTGTATACAAGTAGTTGTAGTAGTACAGTATTTAGTACAGTAAAGATGTACATACAGTATGTACAGATTAAATTGTAAAATGTAGTATATTGCTATATGTTTATCTAAATAAAATTGAACACCTTTCAAAATGAATACTCTACACTCCAGTGTACACATGTGTATGTACATATGTTTTTTTTTTTAATTTTTTATCTGCAAAATCGTCAGATCCCCGAGGAGGGTCCGCGCTGCGAAAGCTGCGACATTCGTTTTGCGAACAAGGACGCGTTCGAGAGACATCTAGTGAGATCAGCGCGACATCGGTGAGACGCGCTCCCTCTCCATTGTGCTCTGACCCGTTTAGCTCTACTATTAGTCTTCTATATATAACTATCCGGAATTCCAGTTCTATTGATAGATCTAAACGGAATTCCAGTTCTATTGATAGATCTAAACGGAATTCCAGTTCTATTGATAGATCTAAACGGAATTCCAGTTCTATTGATAGATCTAAACGGAATTCCAGTTCTATTGATAGATCTAAACGGAATTCCAGTTCTATTGATAGATCTAAACGGAATTCCAGTTCTATTGGTAGATCTAAACGGAATTCCAGTTCTATTGATAGATCTAAACGGAATTCCAGTTCTATTGATAGATCTAAACGGAATTCCAGTTCTATTGATAGATCTAAACGGAATTCCAGTTCTATTGATAGATCTAAACGGAATTCCCCCTCCCCCCCGTTAAATTCTACTAATAGAACTAACAGTGGAACTCAACGGATCAGAGCTCACTTTTACTATCTCTTACTTCTCTCTGTCTCTTCTTTTTAATCGCTTTATCATAAAAGTCGGATGTTAATAAAATTAATAATAATAAAGGAACAAAAAAAATGTTATCTTTATTTTTTAAGTTTTCAGTAAAGTTTCATAACCGACATTATTTCGTTTTCCAAACTTTTATAGAACCGCTATAAACCTAACTTAACTATATAGAACCACTATAAACCTAACTTAACTATATAGAACCACTATAAACCTAACTTAACTTTATAGAACCACTATAAACCTAACTTAACTTTATAGAACCACTATAAACCTAACTTAACTATATAGAACCACTATAAAGCTATGTTTATTCATTTATTACGTTATCCAGTACGCCATATGATCCAAGTAAGAAAAAAGTTCGTACACCGGCGAGGGATTTGCGCGAGAACATAAAAAGGAAATCCCCGAAGCTCGTGCCGAACAAAGAAAAGAAGTGGACAAAGGATTCTGGGCCGATAAAATGCGAACAGGTGAGGATTTCTCTCAAATGGCTGTATCATTGATCTGCAATAAATTAGAAAACATAATTAAAACTTGTACTGCTTACAAGAAATCTAACAGAGGAACATTTCCTATCCGGTACCCGACTCCCTCAATGAGGTGTTTAAAGGAATAGCGAAAATATCGTCGGAAATATAAGGGATTTAATAATCCTCGGGATTACGACACTCATTGCTACGTAATCGCCCAAAGAAACCAGTAACCTCTGGTTATAATAATTTTATAAATTCAGTGAAGATCTCTGGGTAATTCCGATCTGGACATATGTAAAAAGTCGGACAGCTGTAGCGTCAATTCCACAGACACTCAGCGTCTGATGGTGTGACAGGCAGCGTGTGACCTTTTTGCAGAATTATTATCTTCGGTCCTAGAAAGTGATACAATATCTAAGTTTAATTATATAGATATAGTCTCTTCTACTGCCTTTTGTTTCTTCCTGAAACTTTATTTTTTTTTATCTACGAAAACGGCAGACGAGAATACAGTCCACCTGATGGTAAGTGGGTACTGTCACCTATAGACATCCGCGATACGTGACAACATTAGTCCAAAATGACAAACTTTGGCACGTCCCCGGATGCGCTGCCTACCTTTGTTGATGAAAGAATGGATTTGGAGAAAGGGTTGGGGATGTGGGAAGGGATATGATGGGCTCTGGCATATCCCACTCACTACCGAAACACGTACGTACATTGGGGAATATGATAAAGTGGGAAATGCAGTACATTTCAAGGTAGTATTCTGTGAGAGAGGGGTAACGAGGCCAGTCGAGTGCGCCCAGCGGCTGTTGGATTGCAGCGTGCACTCCCTCCGAATATACAATTTGAACATGCAACTCCTTAAATACAGTGTGACGCCGAACTGGCAACATCGCGCGCGTACAGCTACCACTTCCGGCAGCACCACCCGGGCGCCACTCGAACCTACAACCCCACGTGGGAAGAGTCCTACATGTGCGAGATCTGCGGGAAGATGTGCAAGGTATGAGAAGCCCATTCTCAATGTCTTCTCTCCATTTTATCTCTTATACCCTTATAAAAAGATGTAATTATTTCCCATTTTTATTATCAAGTTTAATTATCAGGCTCTTTTATTGAGACAGCTCGACGTGGAAAAGTCTAAAACTATTAAAAATAAATAAATTTGTTCTAAGATTGTAAGGGAAATCTGAATTTTTCTTTTTATTCCAGACAAGGTTTTCTAGTAAGATTTCTTCCTTCCAAACTACACTATCAAGTAGCTCTCTCTACACTATCTTACGATTTTTTTGTAGGAAAATGACCGGTAACCGGGTTCGATTCCCGATTGTGTATGAGTTTTTGGAATATATTTGAATGCAATCTTTGAGCCGGTGCGACGCCGCGCTTCCTCGCAATAAATTGCTGGTTTTCTAATAGTTTCAAACTTCTCTACACTGACCGGTCTCAATGAAAGAACCTGTATTTAATACGGTTTTTGAATTGCATCATGCACTTTTGTATTATCAGTGCATAATTTTACGTTGCATTTCGTCCTTTTGAGTTGCATTGCGTACGTTTGAGTTTCATTTCGACTTTTTGCGTTGCATTACGTACTTTTGAGTTGCATTATGTACTCTTGCGTTGCGTCGCATACTTTCACGTTGCATCTTGTATTTTTCAATTCAAATTATCATTATTGGACATTAAGACTTTTTCAAATCAATTTAAAAAAATTTTTTTTCTTTGTTTAGTTTTCTTTTTTATCGTAAAATAACCTTTAAAATACGTCAATTTGAAACCCAATTTCACACTATTTTCAGTTTTTTTTATAAAACATTGCCAATTACAATGAACTACCCTCTTTGCAGAATGCGTTTTTCTTTAAAACATCGATTATTATAATGAACTACTCTATTTCCAAAATTCATTTTTCATTAAAACATTCTTCAAACTACCCTCTTTGCAGAATGCGTTTTTCTTTAAAACATCGATTATTATAATGAACTACTCTATTTCCAAAATTCATTTTTCATTAAAACATTCTTCAAACTACCCTCTTTGCAGAATGCGTTTTTCTTTAAAACATCGATTATTATAATGAACTACTCTATTTCCAAAATTCATTTTTCATTAAAACATTCTTCAAACTACCCTCTTTGCAGAATGCGTTTTTCTTTAAAACATCGATTATTATAATGAACTACTCTATTTCCAAAATTCATTTTTCATTAAAACATTCTTCAAACTACCCTCTTTGCAGAATGCGTTTTTCTTTAAAACATCGATTATTATAATGAACTACTCTATTTCCAAAATTCATTTTTCATTAAAACATTCTTCAAACTACCCTCTTTGCAGAATGCGTTTTTCTTTAAAACATCGATTATTATAATGAACTACTCTATTTCCAAAATTCATTTTTCATTAAAACATTCTTCAAACTACCCTCTTTGCAGAATGCGTTTTTCTTCCGCGACCACAGTTACACACACGGCGACGTGAAGCGTTTCAAATGCGACGTTTGCGGGAAACAGTTCTACAAAAGTGTAGAATTGTCAGCGCATAAAAGGCGCCACACGGACGCGCGACACGCGTGTCCCACCTGTGGGAAGAGGTTCATTGACGTGGGAAATATGAATAGACATATCAATGTGAGTTTATTGAATTTACTTTATACAACAGACGGTCTGTCCCACGCGTGGGACAGTGGGATATAGACATTAGCAACATTATCGGGGAAAATGGACCTTATATACGTGTTGATTGATGCAAGTTTATGCTGGAAAAGTTTGATGGAGAGAGTTCACAACAAGTATCCTACATCATAACTAGTGATCAATCTTGGAGCTGCAGCTACGAGCCGGTTACAAAGCAACAATCCACACGATGCTTGTTCGAAGAGGACGATTTACACAAGAAAGTTTGTTCGCGGCCGAGGTGTAAGGGATCGTCCATTAATCACGTGAGGCTCGAAAGGGGGGAGGCCTTTCGAATCGGGAAAAATCACGAAATATCATTTGGGGGGGTGTAGTGAGATATCACATGCATGTATCTTCGTTGAACGCGCGATTTCTAAACTGAAAAGCGGCGCGTGACCTTGACTCGCCGTTGCCAGGCAACGATTTCCCCGCCCGCCGCGACAACCGCCCGGCTCCGCTTGCCACTCGCCAGTGTTGTCCGAAATAATAGATAATATTCTGAAAATTTTTAAGATCATTTGTACCAAAAAAATACACGTGATTTTTGGTTAGTCTAAAACCTCACCACGTATCACCAGGGTGGGGGGAGGGGGTTTAAAAAGTTGCTAAAAAACATCACGTGATTAATGGACGACCCCTAAATAAAAAGATGATTGCTGTTTTTTCCGACGCAGTGGTCCAGTAGCGATAATTACACTAGAAGACCGAAAAACGGTTACCAGTGGATGGTATTGCGAAGTTCGCCCCAAGCCTTAAAGGAGTTGAATGATGACCGCCTCGGGAGCGGCGCTCGTGGCATTCTGTTTCACCAAGACAACGCTCACATGGCCGCTAGAACCATCCACCTTTTAGCCACCACGGCCGTTCAATTGTTACCCCATCCACTAAAAAATACACGTGATTTTGGGTAGGGGTAAACCCCCCCCCCCCGGTTTAGTCTAATTGTTACCCCATCCACTGTACAGCCCAGATTTGGCTCCGCGCCACTTTTTTTTTATTTTCCGCCAAAAACAAAATGCTACGCGGACGATGGTTTAAGACTTCGGATGAGGCAGCCGATGAATTTAGGCAACTCTTTTTCCACGTTCCACAAGAAACTTTTCCAAAATGTTTCGAAAGCTGGTTCCAGTCGAATGGAGGTTGGAATTACTAACATTTTACGGCCTATGTATAACTGGTGCATATCTATGTATAATTTGTTATAATATCTATTTGTTGAGGGGGAGAGTGCACGCTGCAATCCAACAGCCGCTGGGCGCGCTCGACTGGCCACGTTACCCCTCTCTCACAGAAGACTACCTTGAAATGTACTGCATTTACCACTTTATCGTATTTCCCCAATGTACGTAAGTGTTTCGGTAGTGAATGAGATGTGCCAGAGCCGCCCATTCCCATCCCACCCTATCCCTACCCATTTTCCCAACCCTTTCTCCAAATCCATTCCTATATCTCCAAAAATAGGCAGCGCATTCGGGGGCGTGACAACATTTGTCATTTTGGACTAATGTTGGCATGTATCGCGGATGTCTATGGGCGACAGTATCCACTTACCATCAGGTGGACTGTATGCTCGTCTGCCGCCTTCGTACATAAAAAAAGAAAAAAAAATGAGAAAGTGGTGTGGGTTCACCTCCATCTTCCCGAAGACACCTTCGGGACTAAAAGTACTTCGGGACTTCGGGAGTAAAAGGCGACTAAGGGATAACAAAGCCGCTGTGCCACAAGCACTGAGGAACTACACCAGCTCTACAAGAGTGGACTCGCCAACCTGCTTGGCCAGCGTGTCGTTTTAAGGCCATACATCCCTCGTGCACTAGACGATGTGCATGGGGACGCCCATGTCCAGTGGATACTGAAAGGGCTGGTCGCATTGCAGGTGCACCTTGGCGTGAAGCCGTTCACGTGCGAGTGGTGCGGCAAGCAGTTCTCACAGGCTCAGGGGCGCAAGTCGCACGTGCAGTACGTGCACATGAATCAGCCGTGGCCGAAGCGAACACGGAAAAGGAAGCAGGTTAGTATTTATTTGGTTGCTCACAGTTTTACAGTAGATATTTCCTTTATACTCGCCATACTCGGGCAGCAGTCTTATGTATCCTGTGACATTTTATGATTTTTCAATGGAAATAACTTTGTATTAGCGTTCACTGCGATTAAATTAATTAATTTGAATTAATTCGTAGTTTCAAGACGTATTACAAACGTAAAGTTTTGTATTATATCGTGTTAGCAAATTACAAATAAAACTTGCAATAATTTACATATATTTTACATTTCACCATATAATTTGGTCGCGTACAAAAGAGAATACATTTCTAACGCAACAACAACGTTAGAGAGCACAACGGAATCATAGTCCAAAACATTTCTTGGAATCGTATACACTTTTTACTCTGTGGTACAAAACAGTATTATTTTTTATGTTGGTATCATTGATTTTGTAGAAACGTTACATTTAATATCAAAATGAATATTAAATGTTAGTTTTATTTCATTTCCATAAACAATAAGATATACGAAAAATATGGATTTCTATGAAAATAATCGGAAAGGATCGATTATTTCATATTTCGATTTAATTACTTTCACATCTCTACTTATGTCACTCATAAGATTCATAAAATGGCGACCAGAAGTAGTTCAATCAACTGAACTACGCTATTGTTGCGATGTATATGAACGCTGATGTTGCGATGTATATGAACGCTGATGTTGCGATGTATATGAACGCTGATGTTGCGATGTATATGAAAGCTGATGTTGCGATGTATATGAAAGCTGATGTTGCGATGTATATGAACGCTGATGTTGCGATGTATATGAAAGCTGATGTTGCGATGTATATGAAAGCTGATGTTGCGATGTATATGAACGCTGATGTTACGATGTATATGAAAGCTGATGTTTTGTTTTCTTCACCTTTTGAATAAGTTCACAAAACATTTCAATTTCATCTACATTTTAGAATATTGTTTATTTGCAGAACACACAAGTGTCCAAGTCTTCGGAAGCCACGAGTATAAAAAGAATTAAGATGTCAGAGAGAACCATCGATTAGACTCTACGGAGAAAAAAATATTTTTCAATCCTCGTCAACTTTGATTCTTGTGGCTCATTTACACAAGGAGAGTTTCTCGAACATCGATCAAAAGTTAATATAAACAACTGTTGTCATCATCTGGTCACCGTCACCGTCGAGTCTTTATAGTCATGTGAATAGTTGTAGGCGAGAATTGTATGTAGTTTGGGTCCATCGACATGGGAATGGACTAGATGACGCATCATACGTTCTTATCAAACAAACCTGATTGGCAGCTTGGTAGGGGGGTGGGGGGGGGGGGGGGTTAGTGAAGCGGATGAGGAGGTGTTCATTAAAAAGTCAAAATTGAAACTTAATTACTACGTAATAAGAATGCTCCATTTTCAAAACACATGTGAATTAAATAATTCGAGAGCTGGTGGACACGGAACTGTCACGTGGCAGCCCTAGAGAGTGCTTGTATAATATATCTAGTATGTATTCTCAAATCAATGAGTTCGGTCGCATACGAGAATCGTATACAATATTCTCGCCCGAACCGTTCGAGAAATATGAGCCTTTAATTACAAAATATTCAATGCAGTTCTCTAGATGTACACTAAGGGAGAATATGACAATGCCATCTTCATCTTCAGTTCCTGAATTCCTCAATTGTTAGCAAAATGCCCTTAAATACTTATTTTTTTATTGTCTAAATAAAATAATCGTGAAGTGTAATATTAATACATAGTAATTATTACAACCACAATTACAAATAAATCTTATTGATTTAATCAGTGGTGTTGTATGTTGTTATAATTGCAAAATTTAAATATCTCTAGATGATCTAGTTTTTTTATAGTATTTATGATATAGATTGTGTAATTACAAGTTATAATATTGTTGAATGAAATAAAACCATTTTTAAAATGACACGTCTAGTTTTATTTATTACACTTATTGTTTAACTGTACTTTTCTGCAGGATTGTACAAAATATGGACATTATTGAAAAAAATGCCGGCATTATTCATGAAATGCCGGCATCGGTGATGAAATGCCGGCATCATTGATGAAATGCCGGCATCATTGATGAAATGCCGGCATCATTGATGAAATGCCGGCATCATTGATAAAATGCCGGCATCATTGATGAAATGCCGGCATCATTGATGAAATTTCGGCATTATTGATGAAATGCCGGCATCATTGATGAAATGCCGGCATCATTGATGAAATGCCGGCATCATTGATGAAATGCCGGCATCATTGATGAAATGCCGGCATTATTGGAAAACATACTGACATCAATGAATAAAAATTGGCATTGTTGACAAAATACCGGCATTGTTTATGAAATGCCGACATTATTATTTACAACAGAGATTCTGTGGTTTATCCTCGTTATTTCCACAATAACTTAAATTAGTTATTGCAATAAATTAAATTTATACATAATTAATTTTATAGTTCATAAGTTTGGAACTTGTGCCGTTATTAACCAAAATACACCTTAATGTCGGCTGTGTAATCGCTAGTACCAAAATGTATATAAAAATTCCTATTGGATTATTTAGCGGAGCGCTCACAGCGCGCCGGTTCGTTTATAAATTATAAAAATACACGCTTGGATAATAACGGCACATAAATAATATATATTTTACTACTCTAGATACAAAATGAAATTTTGTTCATCAATCATAATCATTTCTATTTGTTTTCAGTTTTAAATAAAATAAAATAAAGGTCAGAATTTTTTTACCAATCCAATTTCAACTACTCTTAATACGCTTATATAAAAAAATGTAGAACTTCACGAGCGTGTATATACATATCAATGTTGATCAGTCCACAAAAACTATTTTCTCTAACTAAGAATTAACACGCACTACATGTTTCTTTTTATAGCAGTAAAAATAAATAATTGGCGATCAATTGACTCGCATGTGCATAACACCATCCACACTCGGTCGGGTCTCTGCCCGCGTCCGCTTCTGTTGGTGAGTACGCGTCCGCTTGGTATCAACTAGGGATCGTGTTATGCCACACGAGGAAATCAATCGACAATTATTTATTTTTAATGCAATAAAAAAAATCACGACATATTTTTTATCATGTTATTTTTATTTAGATACGATTGTTTCTGTGCACCGAGTGACATGTTAAAATATTTAACACAATTTTTGTAGGACTAGGACCTTATTATGTACTCGTAGTTGATGGAAAAAAGAAACGTATTTTTTTGAACATTCACACAACACACGAACACGTACACAATCTATTCATATAAATATTAAAATATATTGTGATATCTAAGTCACTCTTGAGATCGAAACTTAACCGAACGATCGAACGATTACAAATCGTTTTGCAGCTCATTATAGATTGGCCAGGGAACCGGCGAACGCAAAAGCAACTTTGTAAAATGTATTTCCAAGTTTACTTTACAACTTGATATGGCCTTAACAACGAATGCATAAATAAACTTTGTAAAATAAAAATATGCTTTTGCTTTTCAAATTCACACTACTTTGCAGCTCGATATGGTCTTATTTCACACGCGGCTAGTTGATAGCGAACGCAAAGATAACTTTGTAAAATAAATTTTTTCGTTTTCAAATTGAAACCACTTTCTTTTATACGATATGGAAAATAGCATTGTTTTTGCTGTGTTTTGAATTGTATGAGAAACTAGCAAAACCCGGCTGTACTGCAGCGCCATCTGGTGGCGAGTTACAAAATCGATAGCTCGAAAATATTCTCCGTGCTCAAATACCTATGTATACCAATTTTCATGGCGATCGGTTGAACGGTATAGAAGTTGATGTGCTGCAGCGCCATCTAGTGGCGAGTTACAACAAAGTCGATAGCATGAAAAACTTCTCCATGAAAAGATACATATATGTGTCAACTTTCACGGTGATCGGTCAAACGGTGTCGAAGTCTATTAACATCAGATATACAAACATCCTCTTTTAAAGAGAATGAGAATGAAATTAAAAAAATAGTTTTCTTCTGTCTGCATACAAAAGTTTGTATTCATTCGAAAGTATAACTGGTCAATTTTTTTCATTTAAATTTAATGAGTATTGCAATTTAAAAAAAAAATGTTTAAGAAAACATTTCGTTCACATATTGGACATCATTAGCGTTTCCTTTGAGCCAATGTATTCTGGTGCAATCGGCCCATGATTGAAATGTACACAGGTGGACTGTCGTTATTATACATCTGATTCTAAAGCCAGGAGCAGTTATAGGCCGGGGAGTATTTATTGTATGAACATTACTGTTACATACATCAGTAACATTTTTTCTGGGACAATCTATTGATTGGAAACTTTACAGTGTATTCTTGAAATAGCCCAGAATAAACCGTACGGTCCATGTAGTCCAGAATGAACATGATCAACATGTCGCCACGTATCAATGTTTACAATAACATTATACGCTATACAATAACAGTATAGGCTATACAATAACAGTATAGGCTATATTTTATTTTGAAATTTTGAAAAAAAAAACAAAGCGAAGCGAAGCGAGGGCGGGTCGCTAGTCTTCTATATGTTCCGAGCCGATTGTTCACGTTACTGACGTCCCGGGACGGCCGGTGAGCCTTGGCCCGTTGTTCCGGCCCGTCTGGACTATAACTTCTCTAGAATAGGATTTACTTAAAATCTAACGTTATATTATCTTGTATTAATCTTCCATATGTTCCAAACCGCATTTCTGCCACATGTTGACGTCATTCACGTCCCGGGAAGGCCGGTGGGCCCTGGCCCGTTTGGGCCAAGGCTTCTTGAGGTGGACGTGTTCGATGTGGGCCTTCTGTTCGCCGGAAGTGGTGAAGCATTTGCCGCATGTCTCGCATTTGTACGGTTTTAGACCGGTGTGGATCTGGAAAAAGAATCATTTTTTTTATCGTCTGTCCATCTATTTATCTCGAGACTTTTTTTTTCTTTTCATATAGGATAATGGTGCAATTAGCACATTCTGCCAGTGAAGTTTTCTTCGCACTAAATCAACGTCTTGTGGGAGGGGGAGAGTGCACGCTGCAATCCAACAGCCGCTGGGCGCGCTCGACTAGCCACGTTACCTCTTTCTCACAGAAGACTACCTTGAAATGTACCGCATTTCCCACTTTATCTTATTTCCCCAATGTACGTACGTGTTTCGGTAGTGAGCGAGATGTGCCAGAGCCCATTCCCATCCCATCCTATCCCTCCCCATTTTCCCAACCCTTTCTCCAAATCCATTCCTATATCTCCAAAGGTAGGCAGCGCATCCGCGGGGGTGCCAACATTTGTCATTCTGGACTGATGTTGGCATGTATCGCGGATGTCTACGGGCGACAGTATCCACTTACCATCAGGTGTACTGTATGCTCGTCTGCCGCCTTCGTACATAAAAAAAAAAAAAAACGTCTGTGTCCCGTCCATGTCCAGTTCTGCAGAAGTAAGTCAGGAGTCACTCGGTTTACTGAGGATAGGAGAGTACTCGTTGGAAGCGCACGAAGAACGCACTCCTATGCCATTATTTGGTTATCACAAACATTACGCACGAAATATAAACACATTCAAGTTTAATTGTACTATATCACTATTATACGACTAATAATTTATAATTAGTCGTATATATTTATAATACTAATAATTTATATTTATAATTTATAATTATTAATTATAAATTATAAATACTTATAATTAATTTATAATTAACGACTAATAATTTATAATTAGTCGTATATATTTATAATACTAATAATTTATATTTATAATTTATAATTATTAATTATAAATTATAAATACTTATAATTAATTTATAATTAACGACTAATAATTTATAATTAGTCGTATATATTTATAATACTAATAATTTATATTTATAATTTATAATTATTAATTATAAATTATAAATACTTATAATTAATTTATAATTAACGACTAATAATTTTATAATTAACGAGTAAAAATTATTAGTCGTTGAGTTTATAACTCAACTCTACTTCTACAGTTCTCGCCAAAAAGTCACGAGACATTGATTGTGTTTTCCACTGTTGTATGGCCGTGTGGCTCATAGAGTACCACCAGACCAACTCCTCGTGCGGGTGTCGTAAAAGACCTGAGAAACTACATCGCCTCCACAAAAGTGGACTCACCAGCCCGCTTGGAGAGCAGCGTGCCGTTTTAAGGTCATACATCCCTCGTGCTCAAGACAATGTGCACGAGGAGGCCCGTGTAGAGCAGTGGACAAATTGCACTTCTGTGTTATACTTACCATCATGTGGTCACTTGCCACTACGTATAACTATGTGACCACGTGACAGCTCATGTATCACGATAACACTGTTTACCAATAAGTGACCAATGTGACCAATCATGTTTATAAGTGACCAATGTATGGTACATTATATTATTATATCTACTCAAGACAAGAAAAATACAACGATGTACCGCCATTTGTGAAACGATGGCGTTATGTACCAGCACAATATACTTGGTTGCGCATAAACAAATCACAAAATCACTTACCCTTTTACCTCCCGTAGTCCACCACCTTGACAGTTACTAAATTACTATCTAAAATTACGCTTATCACGATTATTAGTTTTCTTGGTTATCGAGTGTGTTACGAGGGAGGGGGTGACTAGTGACTGCCCATGCGCAACAAAGTCGTAGTCGATCGATTTACCCTCAGGTACATCCCTAGCTATGAGCGTTTGCACTAACAATACTGTCATGGTATTACATACCACGAAATCAACACATCACCATATTAAAACGACGGCGTAACGATTATCGCAACGACATTCTCGTACCTTATGAATATAAATTACTACATTGGTGTGGTGTACCACCATGGTTTGACGATGGCGCAGTGTACCAAAATGGTACTACCGCTACGGCATTATTGCACTATATGAATACAAATTACTACGATAGCGCGACGTACCACCGTGATTCGACGATTGCGTGATATAACACCATGACACAACGTACCACCAAGTCGCTTATATGACCGCTAACCACAAAATACAAACACCACAGGTACCACGATGGCGCAATGTACCAACTCGATACTAAATTATATAATCACAGTATTATATAATTTATATATTATTAAGCTATTTATTATACTATATTTATTATCGACATTGTCGATAAGTGTAGATCGAACATGATCCATCTGTGGATTTCTGTCTTTTTTCACTACCTATATCCCTTTTATTTTTCTCTATCCTAAGGTTGCCTGGAAGATCCTAAGGTTGTATGCAATAAAGAGTATTTATTATTATTATTATTACGACATACAGCTATAACAATGTACCGCCATCACAGAACGCTGACACCACCATGACCACCATAACATAATTACTGCAACGACATTATCATACCCTGTGAATACAAATTACTACGATGTTGCTACGTACCACCATGATTCGACGATGGCGTAATGTACCACCGAGTCGCCTGTATGACCTGAAATACAACAGAATACTCACAAACATGTGCCTCCGCCTGTTGTTGAAGAACGCAAAGTGTTTCCCACACAGCGGGCACTCGTACGTGGGTCTGTGAGAGCTGTGCACCCTCATGTGGAACACCAGGTTGGTCTTCTGCGTAAAACTCTTCTCGCATCTGTCGCATTTGAACCGCTTCTCGCCGGTGTGGACCCACATGTGGTCTTTTAGTAGCGCCATGCTCTGTGGACAATTATTATTTATATAAAAAAGGCGGCTGTGGAGCATACATTCCACCTGGTATTAAGTGTATCCACTTACCACCGTATCCACAGTACATACATGCTAACATCAATGCAGAATGACAAACGTTGGCACGCCTCAGGCTGCTCTGGCTATCATTGGAGATTTAGGAATAGTTTGGAAAATGGGAAGGGATAAGACGGGACACAATGAATGAATTTATTTGCACAAATCTTGGTTACATGGCTGTATAAACAAAATTTTTGTACGCCAAGTTTTAACAGACGGGCGGTGCAATACTTAAATTACAATTCAATAATATATTAATTAACAAAGTAACTGTTAACAATTTGATAGATAAATTATATCTGTTAATTAAATCTAGTATCTGATAAAGTATGACTGACTTTTTGATATCTTCCGATAAAGTATCAGAAGATGGTGAGATAGGCCTTTAATTTTTACTTCAAATTAAATGGATAATTTTATGGCAAAATACAGTAGATTTTTCTTTTTTTGTGCAAATAAATGTCTTATTATAATCACTAGATTGTTTATACCTGGAATATCCTGCCGCACAGTTCACACATGGCCGGTGTCTTCATCGCGGGGTATTTGGTTCGATTCTTATCCGGATGTGAGCGTCGGAAGTGCTGAGCGTATACTCGGAGGTCTTTCAGTTGCATTCCGCACTGAAATATATTTTTTACAAACATGTCAGATGAACGTACAATCTATTTGGTGGTACGTGGATACTGTCGCACGTTCACGGTACACGTGGACATCAGTTAAAAGTGACAAACGTTGGCACATTTGCCAAGTGGCACAGATTTAGGAATGTATTTGAAGAAATAGTTGGAAAATGGGACAGGATAGGATGGGACCATAAGAATGGGCTCTGGATATGTCTCATTCTCTACCGAAACACGTACTTGCATTGGGGGAATAGGATAAAGCGAGAAATGGAGAACATTTTACGGATGACTCCCGTGACATCAATCCAAAATGACAAATGGTATTTTATTTATTTCTAATATTACTATATGACATTTTTTATTTGGATAAAGATATAGATACGTTTAGTATATTGTGTATACATTACATCGCTTATAATAACTATCAGTATGAATACAAGACAACAACGCGGGGGCTCCTGCGCGGGGGTGCGGGAGGGGCAGAACCGAATAAGCAGGTAAGCATCGTATACAGGTGGCTTTTTTATAATTTGTCTATTAAATACTTTTTTTTAGGTTTCTAGGAATGGATTTAGAGAAGCCGTGGGGGAAATGGGGGCTAGTGGGTAGAACGGTACGAGGGGGGTTTCCTCGTCACGGCGTGCGCTCTAGCAAGAACTACCTTACGTCATTCAAACGGTCAAACTAAGATAGTTCTCGACATAAATTGCAGAAGCTTAGATGTCTTTTCAATGTACTTTAATTTATTTCACCAATATCTAAGCACTTTTGTAGAAGTTTAAATAAAATTTTAAAAAGTCCTGGACGTTTCTTTCATAATTAGCGTTCATTTGAGTGTGCTTGCGCGTTTGAAAACAACTCGCACGCATGCTTTTAGTCAATCAAGCAAGTGCGATTGACTAAAAGCATGCGTGCTAGTTAGAGTACGAGAGCGTGTGTACGTGTTTGAATATGAGCATGCTCGGACGAGCATGGTTACATATTTGTGTCTAAGCGTGTGTGCGTGTTTGAGTCAGAGCGTGAGCGCGTGTGTATCTGTTTACCTGTTCGCACCCGACGGGTCCTGTTTGATCGTTGCGCTGGTCGTGGTCTGTCGGATCCCGCGGATGTATCACAGGTCGTCGCTCCACACGTCTCACCACTCGACCGTTGCGCTCGGAATTCATGCTCTGAGAGTCGTTGCGGATGCGATTGCTGTATGTGTAATAAATGAAATTTGGGTATCGGAGGCACAATATAAAAAAAAAAAAAACATTTGAATCTACGAGGCACACGCTGAAAGTTTCCGGAATGAATAAGAAAAAATTACAATGAATGGCCAAAATAGTACATTACCGTCCAGGCCCGAAATAAAACAATTGACGGCCGAGTAATATTGGAAGGACGAGTCCTTTTTAAATAAACGAGGCCGTTAATTGCTGTTTCGGCCGAGACTTGTATAGTACTTTTCTCTAAATTGCGAGGAAACAATAAACAAATTAATTCAAGAAACAGAAGTTTCATTCCCTCCAATTCGACTGCGCGCTCTTTGTTCTTTTTTTAAAGTTTTGAAAAGAAATGCACATTCAGCCTTTATAATAATAAATATCGTGTACCTAAAAAAACCTAATTTATGTTAGTGTGCACTAAAAATAACCTCGCTACTGTACAACGTTCTCTATTATTGTCGTGTTGGAGATTGCTGGCGTGCGTACAGAAAAGAGCCGATCAACGTATTCTTTTTTTAAAATAATGAAGCCATTTCCGAGCAAGTAGGAGAAAATCAATTTATTGTTTCTCAAAATATTCTCTGTGAGCGTCAATACACTTTTTCATACGAATAAACCAATTTATTCCACTCCTCTGCGGTGACCGTGGAAACGTGTTTTTCATACTCTTCGACAGCCTCTTCTGGCGATGAAATTCGTTAACCGCGTAATTGGTTCCTAATTTTTGGAAAACAAGAAGGAGTCACAAGGTGCCAAGTGGGGACTGTATGGAGGATGGCTCAATGAGTTCTACGTTATTCGCCTTCAAAAAGTCGTTTGTCTGTTTGGCCGTGTGAGAGCTGGCATTGTACAAGATTATGCGGCGTCAACGGTTGCATTTACGGAGTTCGTTAATAAATTTCGGCAAGTAAATGCTCGTGTACCAATCAGCATTCAATGTATGACGATTCTCCAAAGCAAAAGTAGCCACGTGTCCAGTTTTTATAAAAAAAAAGAAACAATCATCTGCTTCGCGGCACTTTGCACACGTGCCACTTAAGTGGGGTTCGGCTCATCTTGAAAGACCCAAATGGTCGTTTGCTGCTTTGTAGCTGTAAATCCATATTTCGTCAACTGTTACTATGTTCCACGCCATATTGACGCCCCTTCGTTGAATCTGATAAGCATGGCATTGAGCCTCAGTCAAATTGTGTGGGATCCACCGCGAGCACAGCCAAATGTTTGTGTAACATTGATTGTATCTGACTCATGCCTATGCCGAAGGATGCCTGCATCTCATGGTAGGTCACATGCCAGTCTGTTTCGATCATGCGCCATGAACAGCATCGATGTCTTTGTAGGACCTTATATATATTGTATCCTATATTTGTATTTGTCGTAAAATATACTCACGGATCATCATCGCTGCTGTGTTTCGACGATAACTTGAGGTGTCTGGAATGAGCTTCCTCCGATACGAACTTCACGTCGCAAAGCTCGCAATAGGGGCCTTCAAGGGACACCTGCAATTTGTATCACAGAAGACTGCCTTGAAATGTACTGCATTTCCCACTTTATCTTATTTCCCTAATGTACGTACGTGTTTCGGTAGTGAGTGAGATGTGCCAGAGCCCATTCCCATCTCATCCCTCCCCATTTTCCCAACCCTTTCTCCAAATCCGTCCCTATATCTCCAGAGATAGGCAGCGCATCCGGGGGCGTGCCAACGTGTGACATTTTGTACTTTGGATTTGGACTTTGTCATTTGTCATTGGCGACAGTATCCACTTACCATCAGGTGGACTGTATGCTCGTCTGTCGCCTTTGTCCATAAAAAAAAGCTTGTTACATACTTGTCTCAGCCTATAACGTCCTACTGCAGGGCACAGGCCTCCCCTAGTAAATCACTGGGAGGGTTTCGGGCTTTAATCCACCATGTGGGCCCAGTGCGGATTGGTACATAACACACTCCAGATTTCTACACGTAGACTATGCCCGTTTGACAATTATATCAATAATAATAACCATCGTTATCTAAAGGGGATTGTTACCGTTTTGTCCACAAGTCTATGTTTCTTCTTCTTGTGCACTTCAATCCCTTTCTTACTGACAAATGTGTAACCGCACAGTTCGCACACGAAGTCCGATACGTGTTTTATCCTTATATGACCCATGTACGTTGTTAATTTGCTGAAATAGTAGAAGGTATTTCAGTATTTATATGGCGTTCCAATCCAATTTGTACAAAATGTAAAGAGTAACATGGCGATAGCTGACGCGGCAATGTAGACTTGAGGTGATTGACGGCCTTAAGTTGAAGAAATATATCAACATTTAGCTTTAAATCTAGAACAAACTCGGTGAAAAAAAATATGGATATGTCTCACTATTTTATTTAAAGCCGTGTCAGTTACCTTAGGCTGTCATGTTCGTATACATTTGCGACAAATTTAATTGGAACAGAATATATGTCAAAGTACTGTCCCACGTTCACAGATGTCCACGTGGGACAGTAACCATCAAACTGTCTGCTCGACCGACACCTTGTCTCCATAAAAATAGCCTGTTCCCTGAGTTTTTCATATCCTGATTTTTAAATATCCAAACGTAAGGAAATCTGGCCCACAGACGTGTCAACCTTTGTCATCGTTGGGTGATGGCGGCATGTCCCACAGATGCCCATTTGGGACAGTAAGCGTGATACTGTGCCACATGCCATATGGACATGGCTGACACCGCTTCAATAAAAAAACAGTACCGCAGTTTTAATATCCTAGATGTCCACGTGGGACAGTAAACGTGGACCTAAAATTAATAAAATAATAAATTTTGCCCGCGGCTATGTCCACATGGATTTTAATTTAAAAGCTGCCTAACTTTTTAAGTACCTTTTAAAAGTAATTTACTTCTGAAAAAACTAATCAATTTTACAGCATAAAAATGATCCTGTATCGTCTGGATTTAAGGCTACCTCTCATCAAATTTCATTAAATCGGTTTTAGTGATGGAGAGACACTAAGATTTATAATAAATACTCTTTATTGCATACAATTGGTTATTACATGTGCACAAACAATAAATGACAGAATACAATAGGCCACCTTATCGCTAAGGCGATCTCTTCCAGGCAACCTTAGGATAGGTAGGTAATATACATAGGTAGCTATATATATATATATATATATATATATAATATAAAGTTACACTCACTCAAATTCACTGGGGCAGTGTGGACACTGATATTTAGTTCCCGCGTGCCATTTTTCATGCTCTCTCGCAACACCTCTAAAATATTACACATTATAATTAAAATGAGATTAAATAATAAACGCCATACACACTCGCTCTGCAAACCTTCAAAATCTCGCGTTCTCGAACTATTTTTCGAGATTAAATCTCGTGGACACTTATCGTTCTTAAAATCTCGATTCGACGCGGTCGAGATCTCGAACGAGATTTCTAGCAACGGAAATTAGGAGTCGCTTGGCCGACAACACCCTAAGGGATCGTCCATTAATCACGTGAGGCTCGAAAGGGGGGGGGGGGGTTTGTAGTGAGATATCACATGTATTTATCATATGTACCAGTACAATTATATGTTTTTCACATGATTACACCTTTCTCTTATTATTTTTATGCCAGTTAGAAACAACCTGAAACCTTAATGTCTGTCTGGACATTTTTATCACGGTGCTTCATTTTCCAGAATTAAATTACATTATACCTGTATTTAAAAAGGTTAGTCTAAAACCTCACAACGTATCACCAGGGGTGGGGGGGGGGGGTTAAAAAGTTGCTAAAAAACATCACGTGATTAATGGACGATCCCTAAGTACACTATGCTTCCCACGAAGTTATTTTCAAAATAATTTGGTTGGTAATTTAGTGTGCTGTGTGTTAATGCTGATTTGTTGCATAGTGAAGGCAGATGATTATTACTTTTTCTAATTAACGTTGATTTTTCTGTTTCAACGTTGAGTTTTATTTGCAAAATATAACAGTAATACTCTATATAAGTAGTTTTCATTGAGTATAACCGTTTTTAATTAAAAATACCACATTATTTAAAAAAAAACAGGTGAAACCTCGATATCGTCGAGATTAATCGAGATCTCGCCCAGTGTGTCCGACGAGATCTCGAATTGCTAATCTCGACTCGAGATTGCATTCCCTACTCGGGTCTCTGGCCGCGTCCGCTTCTGTTGGTGAGTACGCGTCCGCTTGGTATCAACTAGGGACCGTGTTATGCACGCACGAGGAAATCAATCAACAATTATATATTTTTAATGTAATAAAAAAAATCATGAAATACATGTTAATTTTTAGTTAGATAGACTCACAGAAGACTACTGCATTTCCCACTTTATCGTATTTCCCCAATGTACGTACGTGTTTCGGTAGTGAGTGAGATGTGCCAGAGCCCATTCCCATCCCATCCTATCCCTCCCCATTTTCCTAACCCTTTCTCCAAATCCATTCCTATATCTCCACAGGTAGGCAGCGCATCCGGGGGCGTGCCAACATTTGTCATTTTGGACTAATGTTGGCATGTATCGCGGATGTCTATGGGCGACTGTATCCACTTACCATCAGGTGGACTGTATGCTCGTCTGCCGCCTTCGTACATAAATAAAAAAATAAATAAAAAAAAATATGATAGTTTTAGTGACATATTAAAACTGTTAACACTATTTTTGTATAACTTCATATGTAATGTTAATAATCAACGTGGATAGATCACATACCTATTCCTCGTGATAAACGGACAACCCTTACAGCTGAATTTCTCTGTGTGCTGAGCAGTCAGATGTTTTCTCAGAGCTCGGCCAGTCTTCAAGCGGGTTTTGCATATAAAACATTCATATGCACCGCTGGCCTATCAATGAAAAATACTATTTTATTTGAAAACATTATATTGCATACTAGATTAGATTGAAACATACCACACATAATGGTATCTGTGTTACACTAATTGTGGAAAAGAGCCTGCAAAGCAGAAGAAGGGGAGAGTGCACGCTGCAATCCAACAGCCGCTGGGCGCGCTCGACTGGCCACGTTACCCCTCTCACAGAAGACTACCTTGAAATGTACTGCATTTCCCACTTTATCTTATATCCCTAATGTACGTATGTTTCGGTAGTGAGTGACATGTGCCAGAGACCATTCTCATCCTGTCCCTTCCCATTTTCCCAACCCTTTCTCCAAATCCATTTCTATATCTCCAAAGGTAGGCAGGGCATCCGGGGGGATGGCAACATTTGTCATTCCGGACTGATGTTGGCATGTATCGCGGATGTCTATGGGCGACAGAACCCACTTACCATCAGGTGGACTGTATGCTCGTCTGCTGCCTTCGCCCCTAAAAAAAAAAATACACCGAAATGGAACAGAAAACTGGAAGTAGTAGAGTAAACAAACTAAATCATTAATCAAATAATGTAAGTTTGATTTGTTGTAGAGCTTAATAGCCCCTCCTATTGCATGCAGCTGGGCATGCAATGCTGAAGGTGCATGCAGAATCTCACAGCAGCTGGACGCACTCGACTATTCATGTTACCCCTCTAACAGAAGACTACATTTCCCACTTTAACCAACATCCCCAATTTTCTTCCACCCCATTTTTCCAACCCTTCCTCCAAATTTTCAAAGGTAAAGCAGCACATCTGAGGTTGTACTAACATTTGTCAGTCTGGATTGATGTTGGCATGTACCACGGATGTCCATGGGCGACAGTATCCACTTACCATCAAGCGGATTGTCAGCTCCTCTGCCAACTTCTTTCTATAAATACAAAAAAAAATATTGCAATACTTTTTTTACGTGCGTACATTGGGGAATTTGATAATGTGGGAAATGCAGTACATTTAAAGGTAGTCTTCTGTGAGAGAGGGGTAATGAGGCTATTCGAGTGCTCCCAGTGGCTGTTGGATTGCAGCATGCCTCCCCCCTCCCTCCAAAACTATGTTGGACACTTACATCGCTATGTCTTATTGCATGTGCATCATATCGATCCTTTATATGAAATCCTCTATAACATACAGTACACTTGTATGGTGCCGTCTTATAGTTGACAGACTCCTGTCTTTTGTGTATCTCGGCTATTTGTTCCTCGTAAGTCAAAGTGCTTATTGTGAACAGTGACTCGTCGAGACCATCGTTTGTTTTTCTACGTTTTACGTCGGATTTCATGTACCTGTAATTAATGATAATACAAAGAAATAAGGGAAAACATTCATTTGAACACACATCAAACACCATAGTATTGAAAAGGACATGATTCAGTTTGGTCCCTGTATGGGGGGTGGTGGAGTCACCACCATATATACAAGGGGTCACAGTTGATTAGGAAAAATTAAGCACATAGGATAGGCGGCTAATAAGCAAACTACTTTGATTATTTATATTGCAAAAATGATACTGGTCATTTTGGTCAAATTATTTGTTCTTTTTCAAAAATACCAGTATTCATTTGTTGTGTTTGGCTTTGCTTTGAGACTTCATTGTATTTAACATGATTGAGCAACGGCAGTTATTAAATTCCTAACTATATGGCATTGCAGATCAGTCAACGAACTTATGTTGAATATGTTCAAATATGTTCGGTGATTCATGCCCCTCTGATTTGTCATTTTTAGTCAAAACAGTTTAAACATGGTCATCACGGTAGAGACTGTGGGTAAAGTGAAAGAATTAATACTTGTAGATGGGAGAATTAAGGAGTGGAAGATCGCGAGAGAGATATTGGCATTAGCAAGGAAAGAGTCCATGTAATTAGTCATGAACGTTTAGGGATGTCTAAGGTGAGCGCTCGTTGGGTGCTCAGAATGCTGATGCTATTTGATAAACAGCGACGCGTCGAAAGTAGTGAGGCATTTTAAAACATGATTAAAGATAGAGAGGAAGAGATTATCTCAAGAGTGAGACCTGTGATGAGACCTGGATACGCCAACGGGACTCCGAAAGCAAAACAAGAATCGTTACAATGGAAATTTAAGGAAGAAAAGCCACCACGAAAATTCAAGGTTCGCCCATCGGACGTTAAGCTGATGGCAACCATTTTTTGGGATGTGAAGGGGACTCCATTGATAAATTACAAGAAATACTACAATGAATGCTGCTTACTATGTCGACTTGCTAGGCCAACTGCGAGCCGTGATAAAAAAAAGAAAGAAGAGGCAAACTCCATAAAGGAGCCTCGATTTAGCACGACAATTAGGGATGCCAACTTTTTTAATACGAATATAGTATTTTCTGGCCTAGCACCTATAAAAAATTTATATATTTATATTTACTTACTTTACTTATATTTATATTTACTTACTTTACTTATATTTATATTTACTTACTTTACTTATATTTACAAAAATATATTTACTTACTTGTCCATGGTCGTGGAAGGACTATCATCTTCCTCTTTCTTCTTGACACTTTTCACTGAACTCACTTTCTTCTTTTTCACTAACTTTTTTTTCACTTTACTCTTTGGTTTCACTATCACTTCACTCAACTTCTTATCATCATCGGTATCACTGAAATTGTCTATGAATTCCTCGAAAAAGCATTCATTATTGCTTTTTTCGTCTTTAATTTCAATTTCTATGATCGGGGGTAGTTCTTCCGCTTTAACGCCGTCAACGCCGTTATGTAATTCGTTAACGACAACGACGTCGTCGTTGCACTCGAGTTTGATGACGTCATCTTCATTTATGTCTAAATCGAAGTCATTGGGTTCATAGTATTTGTGAATTAATGATGATTTTAATTCGTGATGCGTTCGGTTTATCGATTTTATGTCTCTTACTGTTAGCTGTAAGAAACATAACATAAATGATTTTACACATAACGAAATTTGTAGAGTAACTGCGGGGCGCATTTCTTATCGGATTGAAATGATATTTGTATCTATATCTAGTTTCAGATCGAAAATCAGCCAAATCGTTTCCTTGGTTACAAAGTTATGACGGTGTAAACTTTTGGCTAGGGCTAAGATAGGGCTCATGAAGCTCTACAACCAATAGCTTCTTTTCTAAAACATACGAAAAGCAGCGAATTATTGCTAAACCAAAATGATGAATCAATAAATGAGAAATTTGTTTGTTTTAAAACAACACATAATTGTTATTGAACATTTTGAGGTAGAGGAAATTAAAAAAAAATATGCCACAGCGTTACATTTAAGTGTTTACAAAAAGTAACAATATAATAAAACACAATAAACAAATCGAATCACTATCACTATCACTAATCACTATCACTCTAAGATGGCACCGGTTGTGTGTAGTCAGCGCCGGCTCTAGCGCATGTAGCACCCGGGTGCAATCAATACCCTGGCGCCCTCTAGTAGGCTCTGGAGGCGTCGCTCGCAGCGCTCGGCGCCCCCTGAGACCCTGCGCCCGTGTGCGCCGCACACCCTGCACCATAGGTAGGCTGGCTCTAGCCCATGTAGCGCCCGGGTGCAATCAATACCCTGGCGCCCTCTAGTAGGCTCTTTGGAGGCGTTGCGAGCGGCGCTCGGCGCCCCCTAACACCCTGCGCCCGTGTGCGCCGCACCATAGGTAGGCTGGCTCTAGCCCATGTAGCGCCCGGGTGCAATCAATACCCTGGCGCCCTCTAGTAGGCTCTTTGGAGGCGTCGCGAGCTGCGCCCGGCGCCCTCTAACTCCCTGCGCCCGTGTGCGCCGCACACCCTGCACCATAGGTAAAGCCGGCACTGTGTGTAGTGGTCGGGGATGGAAAAGCAACATTTGTAACATACAAATGTTTGAAATCCACGTTAGTTACAAGCAAGTTTATGCACATACATGTATAATGTATAAAAGTGTATGAAAACACACCAGTTTTATTATTTGATGATGTAAAGAAGATATATACGGCGGCGGGAGCTTCATTTCATTCACGGGCCATTTCTTCTATGCCAGAAAGAGACTTATTTCTCTCTGTTTGACTCTATTTGAATCTAAAGTATTTAATTTATTATAAATCGTCGGATATGTCGTCATAATTATTTTCTTGACATTTTCATTCCTGTTTTACTGTATGATCACAAACATATTTCCATTATTCTGCTGAAATTTCATTTTTTTTTCCTTTAGTCAGTCATTATGCTGTCCATATTTAATTAAACATTTTTTTCGGCCTTTAATTATAGCCAATATATTTTCAATGGGGTTGAATGCAAGTCCGTGTTCTCCTAGAAATCATTGAATATTCCGTAAACTTTGTTTTATTAACACGGAGATTTAAGATTTTGAACAAACGAACGTTTACATTTTTATTTATATAGATAGCAATAAAACATCAAAACGCAGAGAAAACTTAATAAAAACAAATAATATTTAATTACAATTTGATCGTCACACGGCGACTGACGAGGCGCGGCGGGCTGTTGCCGCGTACGCTAGTCTAGAATAAACCGGTTCGAGCAAGCGCCGATTACAATATCCGTGCGCATGCACACATTCAAGCGGCGCCACCTTAGAGCGATAGATGTGTAATGGCTTAACCCGACTTATGGTTAAGTAATGGCCAATAGTAAAAATAAAAACATTTGAAACTAAAAGAAATCTTCCTAATTCCTTCAGATTCTTCCTAATCCAGTATTCATTTGTTACTAAAACTGATGCCGGCCATGTTTCTGTCACTATCTGTTTAACTGGTGAGCTACTCACGTAGTTATACTCCTTGGAGTGTAGCAAGTTCAGCATGAGCGTGTAGCTGCGCACAGCCATGCTCTTGAACCGAGAGCACGACGTTAGTCTATGAGCACACTCCCAGCACACTTTCTGAGGGAACTTGTCCTCGTCGGATAACTGGAGGAGATTAAACAGAAAATTATTCAATGGCGTCCAGCCACTGGACGTCCAACAGGCCAAGTTATCTCTCACAGAAGACTACTCTCCTGTATCCATAACACATCATATTATTACGATACTTCAATATTTTGAATCATATTATTACGACACAAGTAGAGATTCCACCGATGTACCAATTCGCTTGACCAATGGCAATCAATTTATTTTCCACCTCAACACCTCAGCGTGCGGAGCGCGTCAGCGGATTGCACGTGCGTCATACGTGTTGATTACCAGAGGTCGCAATTAAATAATGTGATTTATGTAGTTGCAACGAAATGTCGATATGAACATGGACATTCCTGGCATTTTCTGAATAATAATCCCGGGAACCGTGATTTATTGCCAACAGTGTATTTATTTACTATCTCAAGGTACCGTGGTGGTTTTTAGGGTTGTATCGATATCTCACAGATAAGATAAATAAAACAAAATAATATATTAATGATTTACACACGTTAACATTCAGTTGCAGTTTACCATTCACAAACATTAACCTACAATTGTATCTAATCTATCAGCGGATCTTTAATACGCTCTAAACTGAAATCCCGGGATTTGAGGAATATCCATATTCTTCTTTTGCTCTATGATATCATTGCAAGTACATAAATCACACTACCTAATTCCCACCTCTGTTGATTACATACTACATTCGGTAAAGTTCGGTTTGACGAGATTAGCCGATGGCACCTTTGAGTTATGTCGTACTGTACTCACATAGGGTTGCCAGGCCCTAAAATACAAAAGCCGGACATATCTTTTTCAAAGCTGGACATAACTTTTATAGTAAAAAAAAAAACCAAGTATTTATTAAGTAAAAAGTCGTCTGGAGACGAGAACAACGAAGAACAAACAAAACACAATAAAATAAAAGATTTTATTTAAAAAAAAATATATCCTATATGTATCCTATGAAATATATTTGACAAAAAGCCTAACAAAAACCGGACACGGAAATATTTGGCCGGACACAACTGTAAAAAGACAAATATGTCTGGCTAAAGCCGGACGGCCTGGCAACCCTACACTCACAATGTGCAAATAATTTGATAAGTCAAGTTGGAGAGTAGCACCGCTGAAAATAAAGTAAAGAATAAGTATTTGTATGAAACACTTACAGACATCCCGGTGAGTTCTTCATATGCTCGGTTGAGGGAGTTATGACTTATATGATACATCTTTGCATCCGTCGAAAGACACACTCTGCACACCTGCCACAAATAACATTATTAGTTGGTAAATAACAGGTACTAAGGCTCTCCCACACGGCTGCGATACTGCGCCCGTTAATATGGCAACGCCCTAATGTGATAATTGGTTTTAGAACATTTTGTATGGTACCGCATGAGGGGGAGAGTGCACGCTGCAATCCAACAGCCGCTGGGCGCGCTCGACTAGCCACGTTACCCCTCTCTCACAGAAGACTACCTTGAAATGTACTGCATTTCCCACTTTATCTTATTTCCCCAATGTACGTACGTGTTTCGGTAGTGAGTGAGATGTGCCAGAGCCCATTCCCATCCCATCCTATCCCTCCCCATTTTCCCAACCCTTTCTCCAAATTCCTATATCTCCAAAGATAGGCAGCGCATCTGGGGGCGTGCCAACATTTGTCATTTTGGACTAATGTTGGCATGTATCCCGGATGTCTACGGGCGACAGTATCCACTTAACATCAGGTGCACTGTATGCTCGTCTGCCGCCTTCGTACATAAAAAAAAAATCTTACAGCGACGATTATCGCGCTGCAGTATAAGTAGAGAACCGCAACAACAATTACTGCAATATCGCGTTATGATAATAGTGATCGGTATATCGCTCCAGTTTGGGAGAGCCTTCTCCCAAACAGTGTAAGATTCATGCGGTGGGTACCATACAAAATGACATACCTACTAAGACAAATTATCGCATAAGCGCGTTGCGATATTACCGGGTGGTATAACGCAGCTGTGTGGGAGAGCCTTTAATATAATAATAATTAATAATCTAAATGCAAGTAATTAATAAAATTAATATGAATATAAATATACATACATACTAGAGATGCGCCGAGTACTCGTTTATTACTCGGTACTCGGCATACTCGGCAATTTTTTTAGTACTCGTACTCGGCCGAATAACTCGGTTTAAGTGACGAATATTCGGTTAAAATAATAATGTAAAATAAACTTGATTGTCAGAGACAAGCGAGCGTTATAAAAATAAGCATATTTAATAAAGTAATGAGCATTTATTAATTTGAATTAAATGAAGCAAACAAGTAATCAATTAATATACGAAATTTAACAGAGGCAGGTTATGGTGCGCCGGCCGCACGTCGCGATCATGTTTAAGCGTGTTTTCGCGCCCCATACCTGCATAAATTGAACCGAGTAATTCGGCCGAGTACTCGGTTCGGCTAACATAAAACCGAGTAATACTCGGTACTCGGCTACTCGGTAAAACTTGTACTCGGCGCATCTCTAATACATACATATACAAATAGATACATACATAGTATGCGGTAGAGAGCTGCAGGATAGGCCTACGACCAACAGCCCAGATATGGGCTCATGGTATGGTATATTTACCTTCAAAGCTGCAAGTGTGTCCAAATCTTCAACGGATTCCTGTAAAAAAAAATATTTGTAACATTATTATTATTTTTCCTTTTCTTATATGGCAATAGCACAATATTTTCAATTAACAATTGTGCAATTATGGATAATTATTAATTAACAATTTTAGAGGCAAAACAATTCAAAACAGTCGTCGACAATGTCCAGTCTAGTTACGCTGCAATCACATTTGTCAGCACCGATTCGCAGTTTATCTATTGAAAATGGCCTATTATGTATGGAGACGCGTTCAGCTTCCGCAGTTTTGTATTTAACATTGCGTATAAGTGTCGTACTCGATTTTACATGTTAAAGGATGCTTACACACATCAACGTATAAGAAAGGATGTTTATTCTAGCGAATGCATGGGATCAGATGCTTAAGCATGCGAATGCAAGGATGCTTACGGACGTCAACGTATAAGAAAGGATGCTTAATCAAGTGAACGCATGGGATTAGATGCTTAAGCATTCAAATGCAAGGATGCTTATTCTAGCGAACGCATGAGATCAGATGCTTAAGCATTCGAATGCAAGGATGCTTACGGACATCAACACATTAGAAAGGATGCTTATTCAAGCGAACGCATGGGATCAGATGCTTAATCATGCGAACACATGTCAACTCAGCAAATTGCAACGGCTGCGAGCGCAGATACACAAACGGATGAAGCTGAAAATATGCTATAGCCACTTATCGCAGCCTTTGACTTACGATGCGTATAAGTGTGACCAATATCGCCCAACTAAATGCGAATCGATTTTGACAAGCCATAAAGTTATAGAGTAGCTCAGTAAAGTGATAGTAGGTTTACTGAGGACAGAAGAGCAGACGAATTGGACTCACACGGACTCACTCACACCGATTGAAAGCCCACGGAAAACACAGTCCTGTTTTTATTTCGCACAACGAGCACTGTGAAGTTTAATTAACTGTCACTATTAAACTACAAAACCCGCTGTATACAATTTTTATAATCAAGAAATGTACTTCACTTCTGGAGTTCCTGCCTAAACGTCCTAATAATATTATTAGTTCTACTAATTAAGTAATGCCAGTCGCCATCTTCTCATTTTCAGTGATGGCCATAACAGACAGTGATGGTAAGAGGATACTGTCACCCTGTGAGATACTCGTACATGCCAACACTAATCCAGAATGAGAAACGTTGGCATGCCTACATACACTGCCTACCTTTTGAGACTTAAAGGACTGGATTGGGAAGAGTTGGGAAAATGGGGAAGGTTAGGATGGGACGGGAATGGGCTCTGACATATCTCACTCAACCAAAGCACTATGATGGAGAAATAGATTAAAGTGGGAAATGCAGTATATCTCAAGGTAATTTTCTGTGAGAGAGGAGTAATGTGGCCAGTCGAGTGCACCCAGAGGCTAGGAGTGCACTCAGAGGCTGCGGGAATTCAAATGTGCACCCTCCTCTTTTAAATTATTATATTCCCCCTTAATTGTATTATTTGCTTAATAAAGTTATTCAAATGCATTTATTTGACCATCTTTAAGAATTGTTAAAAGAAAAAAATGACTATACCTGCATAGCAAAAGGCATAGCCCCACTCTTAATCTTCCGCAGTCCACACTTTGTGTGGTAGAATTCTTTGTCAAGGAAGTGCTCCGAGCACACTGTGCTGCGTTCTTTTGGCTCCCAGCCACACATACCGAGGGCTTCCACCCATGCTTTACGAAGATTTGTTTCTTTTGGAAACCTAAAATAGAGATAATGGTTTTCATTTCAATTAATTTGTCATTTTACCAATCAAGGAATGACCTTTGGTCTTTTATTTTTTGTCTGTTCTTTGCGGGATGCAGAAATCAAACTGCTAATGCTGATAATGCACACTATAGTTAATAATAGTAATTGGGTTCTTCAAGAGCTCTCTTGACCAACCCAAATTGAGCTCTCTCTTGTAAATAGGATCCTCCAATGTCGATGACGCACTCGCAGGTGTTGCAGGTGTCCATGTGCTATGGTGACCACTTACTGCCTGCACGGCCATCTGGCAACTCGTTTTTTTTTAAAGAATAGATAGCAGACTAGCGAGCGGATCACACGATGATAAGTGGTCACAGCCACCCATGGACACCTGCAACACCAGGGGGCTTGTGGGTGCACTGTCGACCTTGCAGAATCCTGTTCACAGCTCTCTTGAAGAGCCTCAAGTCTTCTATAAAAAAAAAATGTGAAACCCTCGCAAGGCAATGTGAGCCATGCCTGTTAAGAAATATGCTGCTCTGCAAACTGTGTATAAAGTGTACAGAATTTTTTTGTCTCATACTTCTTTATTGCACCATCTACTTCCACTTTGTCTACAGACTTTTTATCATCCAAAGGTGGCAACCATTAGAAGAAAACGCTTAGATATAGGAATGGATTTGGAGAAAATGGGGAGGGATAGGATGGGAATGAGCTCTGGCACATGTCACTCACTACCAAAACACTACGTACATTAGGGAAATAAGATAAAGTGGGAGATGCGGTACATTTTAAAGTGAGAAATGCAGTACATTTCAAGGTAGTTTTCTATGAGAGACGGGTATTGTGGGCAGTCGAGGGCGGGCAGCGGCTGTTGCATTACAGCATGCACTCTCTCCCTTAAAATTCCTGTTTTTGGTGTACAATAAAGTGTATGTATCTATCTGTAGATATACAAACTTGGAAACTGGTGTTTCGGAATCAGCCTGTGACTATTAGTCGTGATATAGTCAATTTTTTCCGAAATTTGTGATCTGTGCAACATATATTTATTAGTACTGATATTTTTTTTATTAGAACCAGCCCTTTCATTATCCACTGCTGGACACAGGCTTCTTCATGCACATTGTCTTATACATGAGGGATGGCTTTAAAACATAATGCTGGTCAAGTGGGTTGGCAAGTATCTACACTGTTTTTGAGGTGGTGTAGTTCCTCAGGGGTTGTGGTATAGGGTCTTTGTTATCCTTTAGTGGTCTTTTAGGACAACCACGGGAAGAGATATGCTGGTGTTATTCTAAAGCCACACGACACGGCCCCTTACCACAGTATTACTAAATAAATACTAAATACTTACATATGAAAGGTAATTCCATGACTTTTTGACGTACGATTAGTATCGTTGGTACAATTTTGTACGCTACACCTCATTTTCTATAGTTATTTTATACAATTTACTTTCAAAATAATACATAAACATAAATAGTGAAATGTATATGAGAGTACATTCTCGTGGGTCGACTATGTATCAATTAATAGTTGACGACTATATATTATAGGAAAATTAAACATTTTGTGGGAGTAAATTATAAGTTTTATGACCATAAAAATATTTTTGTATGCATTCAACAACAATCGAAATACATCCCAATTGTCAACTTATTCGCCATTTTTCATTTTTTTTCATGTATGTACAACTTAATTTTAAAGAAAAACCGGCTGTTATCGTATTTGTTCGTCGTGTGAAACTACAGATTTAAGGCACCGGCTACATATTCAATGTTTATAGTAAATTGGTTGAATGATTGATTTTATTTTGTAGAGATGATAAGAAAGAAAACCAATGATTTTTATTTAGCCAGAGCACAGATTTGCTATTGTAGACACGATAAAAAAACGAAAAAGCGCGGAAAATGCTCGTTTTGTTGAATGAAAAATCATATTTTGGAAGTTGCGTTCTAAGTACCCACTATAAACATTTGTAATTTGTATAATTTTATTTCTTACTGTAGGCAAGTCTGTATATTTTTAAAATTGGTTTTTAAATTGGTTTATTTTTAAAATTTTTAAAATAAAACCTGCGAGCTATCATGTTGGCTCTCACAGACAACGCCCTGCGCTCCCTTTCAATGTCTGCATCGTCTCCGAGGTCAGAGGTTACCACATGTCCGAGATACTTAAACTGTTCTACTCTCTTTAGTGGGGTTCCCTTCAGTTTAATAGGTGGAACATCATGTGGATCTTTGTTTCTCGCCCGAAAGACCATACATTCAGTTTTGTTTTCGTTATATTTTAATCCATGACTGGCAGCATATGTTTCACAAATGCCTAACAATTTACTAAGGCCACAGACAGAGGCACTCAGCAGCACCATGTCGTCCGCGTAGCTAATATTGTTCACACACACATTGTCAATATGGCAGCCGACACGAGTACTGCTGAGCTCCTCTATAAGTGCGTTTACGTACAAGTTGAAGAGCTTAGGTGAGGTCAACCCCCCCTGTCTCACCCCACACTCCAACCCGTACGGCTCAGAAAACGCACTCGCCCATTACACGACATTGACCTGGCTCCCATACCAGTATTTAAAAATATTATTCAATTCTGTTGGCCACTTGATACTTTCCAGTTTCTGCCACAAGATGTCATAGCAAACCAGGTCAAATGCCTTCGATAAATCAAGGAAACAAGCATAAATAGGTGTTTTTCGGTCAGTATAGTACCTGACAGCCCGCTTTAAACAGAAGATGGCAGTTTCTGTAGAGAGTCCCGGTCTAAAACCGAACTGGTTATCATGTAATTTCAGATATTTGTCCAGTTGTGAATTAAGCAAACTGTCAAACACTTTGGCAACAATTGTTGCCAGCGAGATTGGTCTATAGTTACTTTTATCACATACATCACCGGTTTTATTTTTCACAATTGGCACCACCACAGTTTTCGTCATTTCGATAGGCAAGTACGAATGCCCTATACACAGAGCGTAGAACATGGCTAACGCTCTTGGTAGGTGAGGGCCAGCATGTCGAAGGTGTTCGACGCTGAGACCGTCGTGGCCAGGAGACTTACCTCCTGACATGGAGCTTATAGCCTTTTTAACATCTTTAGCTGTAAATCTAGTAGACAGCTCCTGACCCCACGACCCAGCATCACACACTGACTGGGATGGCCCCAATGGTGATTTTACAGCAAAGTGATCCTTAAACAGATCTGCTATACGCTTAGGATCACCGATACCCTCTACGCTCACGGGGAGACCCGGTTTACTGCTTAACTTATTTGTGGACTTCCAAAAGTTACGAAAATCATGTTTCGAGTGGTGCGACGCGATAATGTCCATTTTCAACTGATCTTCATGGTTCTGACACCATTTTAAACGAGACTTGACAATTCTCCGGGATTCATTCATCTCGTCATATATACTACCCGATTTTGGTTTTCCATACCATACGCATAGCTGGAATCTATACCTGGTCTCCCTGTGAGCTTCACTCACATGCCTGTTCCATCCGACTACAGGTTTTTTCTTTTTATATTGCTTTACAGCATGACTAATAGTGGCCGCCTGGCTTAAGGCGAATACTATATCATTGTACATCTTATCAATAATAATTCTGTGATGTAAATTATTACACATATAATCGCAACATTCACATAACTCATTAGGAAAATTTATTTGTACATCGCTTTGTACACGCAAACTGACTCATAATTAGCATTCGGCTAATAACACCAGTTACTAGAAATAAATAGTTTCATTTGACAATTAAAACGTAAAACCTGCTAATGGACCGATGACTATAAATATATTTCATTATAGTTTCAGAAACGCCCATCCCTAAATAGGACTAGTGATTTTTCTATAGTAGGTTTACTGAGGGCAGGTTAGACTCAATGGAATAGGGTTGCCAGGTGCCATGTTGGGCTTTTTACAGTTGTGTCCAGCCTTGTTAGGCTTTTTGTCAAATATATTTCATAGGATATATAGATATAGGACATATTTTTTTGTTTAATATAAACTTTGATTTTATTATTGTATTTTGTTTGTTCTTCGATTTTATCTAGTCTCCAGAAGACTGAACTTCATAAATAAATACTTAATTAAAATACGTAACCGAGTTTTTGTTACTATAAAAGTTATGTCCAGCTTTGAAGAAGATATGTCCGGCTTTTAGGGCAAAATGTCCGGCATAATAGAGCGCAGAGTCCGGCTTTTGTATTTTAGCGCCTGGCAACCCTACCCTGCAAGGACACGAAAATATCACGTCTTTATTTAAATATCACAGATATTGTGTATTGTGTATATCAGGTCTTTGCTTGCGTCCACTTCTGTGAGTACACGGCAGAAAGGTATCAACTACACGAAGTGTTATGCACAGACGAGGAAATAAATCACAAATTATTTAATTTTAATGTCAAAAAATAATAATAATGAAATTGAATATTTACTTAGATATAATAGTTTGAGTGTAATCATTGAGATATCAAAATATTTTGCACTACTTTTGAAGGACCTTATCTATTTATATATATAAAAGAGGATGCTGGTATATCTGATGTTAATAGACTTCGACACCGTTTGATCGATCACCATGAAAGCTGTCACATATATATATATATGTATGTATCTTTTCATGGAGAAGGTTTTTATGCTATCGACTCGCCACTAGATGGCGCTGTAGCACATCAACTTCTATGACAGGACAACAATACAAATAATACAAAAGACACATTAAATCTGTATAATACCTTTATTCACTCTCATTTCAAGTTATACACAAACATACAGTTCGATAAATTACTTAAAAATAAATTATTTCTTTTATTTATTATAAAATACTTAAATAATTTAATACAGGCCTCATATTTAAAAAAAAATACATATCGGAGGGGCGCGTGTAAGTCCCTCCAATATGGCATCTTAATTGTACTTCCTCCTATTGCAATCACGGCCGGTGCTGGCTATGCGTGTAGTCTCCACATAAAATAATCGCTACAGCTAAATACAGACTCACTTACTTTATGAATACAATGCAGGTCCACGCATTCTCCGTGCAGTTAACGCTGCATCATGCCTCAATAAGATAGCGGACACAGTATATAAAGTCGAATTTTTATTCGTGTCAGGGATATGACGTGTAGAACTGTTAACTTTTCATATGCTGGAAGCATTCAGCTTTTTAACTGGGGTGGCAAGGCGGCATACTGGGTTGGACAATTCTGGGGTGGCAACTGCCACCCCTTGCCATCGCCGAATTACGCCACTGGCTGGAAGTGCACATCTGCGCTCTCATTCGTCTGCGGGAGCGCACATATGCGTACACAATTTTTTTCTATAAGTTCAGAAATCGTAAAATAGGCCAATCAAACCAATCGCGCGCCAGAGCGCATATGTGCGTTCCGGCAAACGAACGGTACAAAAATGAGAGCGCTTTATAGCGCTCAAGGCAGAGTTAAGGTGTTTAAGGTGACATCTCTATACAAATTTCCCTTGACAGCTCTACATGCCATATCCCCGGGTCGAATAAAACATCCGACTTTAGCATTGTACATAACTCGTTATTATTTCACGGGAAGATGGCGCGAATTATTAAAATACACGGCATTGTATTTTTAATTTTTAGCTTAATATATTATCGTATAAAATACACGTTATAAATTAATTTATTCATATCAGATCTTTAAATATTTGTTGATAGAACTTATTAATGGAACTCATTAATACCCATTAATGGAACTCATTAACACTCATTAATGGAATTCATTATCATCCATTAACACTTCTTAATGGAACTCATTAACACGCGTTAATGGAACTCATTAAAACTCATTGATGAGACCCATTAACATTGATTAATGGAACTCATTAAAAACTCATTGATGAGACCCATTAAAATTGATTAATGGAACTCATTAACACTCGTTAATGTAACTCATTAGCACTCACGAATGGAACCCATTAGCACTCGTTAATGGAACTCATTAACACCCATTAATGGAAGTTACTAATAATTGAACCCATTAATGAATTTCCATTTAAAATTACACGACATGATTTGGAATGGAGATTCACTTATAATGGAATACAGTTAGGGGGAGTCGGTTTAGTTTGCGGTGAAATAAGCACACGTGAAAAGTACAAATGAATCAATGCATTTTGCAATGCACATAAGGTTTATTTTTACATGTACATACAAAACTTAGTATTCCACCGGATGCACGATAGTTATTGGTCATTTGCCGACATCTCTGATTAATATAAAGCAGTTTACAGATGAGCAGACAAAAAACTGTCTGATAGTTAAAAATCAGTGTTGTATAAATGCATATTTAAAATATATGCCAACATCCGTCAATAACGACATAATTATGCAAATTTACTATCGATCCGCCGGGGATTTAGGAATAGGGTTGGAGAAAGGAATTCTAAACACAATACTATATTTTTAAATTATAATACATAGGTTTATCGTCCATTATAGAATTGATGTCGCCCAGTTTCGGGTCGCACGGCCATATTGGCTGAACTATGTCCATCTCGCTCCCACTCGTGGGCAATGACGGCTGTGGTGGCATCTAAGAGAGACAGCAGATGATTATATGGTTACTAAATTAAAATAAAGATTTATTGAATCATAGCAATAGACCAGAATTGAGAGGTCTTGGTTACTTGCGTACAAATAATATGTAAATAATGACTTATGTACACAAAGACACTTCCTCGAATGGTTCGAATATTATATACGATTCTCGTATACGACAAAACTTCATACGATTCTCGGCCGCATCTGTTTACATGATGATAACAGTTGTATATACTAATTTTTGACCGATGCTTGAGATAGTCGCATTCGAGAAACTCTGCTAGTGTAAATGTGCCATTACGTTCCCATCCCAACCCCGCCCTCGCTCGCTTTAGTGACACGCGGACACAAGGCTCCTTACAACCCACACTATCCATTAACGCAATAAAATGGCTTACGATTTTTTCAAAGAAAACGAATGGTTTAAGAGTTTTTTTGAAAATCTTCGAATGCAGTTTTTAATAACTCTAAAATGGCCGCCATGATCAGTTAGAACAAATTTATATATTTCTAATAGTTTCAGACTTCTCCATACTGATATGTCTCAAAAAAAGACTAGATTCCAAAAAAAAAAACTTTTTTTTGTCGATTGTCACTTGATGATAACGTTGTTTGTACTAGTTTTTGACCAATTGACCAATGTAATATTGCGTCATCTAGCTATTTTTGATATTGCTATCTGTTTTCTCCTTACCACTCAAAGGTTATGAGGGGGAGAGTGCACGCTGCAATCCAACAGCCGCTGGGCGCGCTCGACTGACCACGTTACCCCTCTCTCACAAGACTACCTTGAAATGTACTGCATTTTCCACTTTATCTTATTCTCCCAATGTACGTACGCGTTTCGGTAGTGACTGAAATGTGCCAGAGCCCATTCAAATCCATTTATATCTCCAAAGGTAGGCAGCGCATGCGGGGGCGTGGCAACGTTTGTCACTTTGGACTAATGTTGGCATGTATCGCGGATGTCCATGGGCGACATTATCCACTTACCATCAGGTGGACTGTATGCTCGTCTGCCGCCTTCGTCCAAAAAAAAGGGGCCTGGAAGAGATCGCTTTGGCGATAAGGTCGGCTATTGTACTTTTCTTGTCACTTAATTTGTGTGCAACATGTATTGGTGTACAATAAAGGGTTTGTCTATCTGTATAGATTGCTGAAAATAACTACCCACCTGTCTACTATCCTGCCGCCTCTTCCCCCTGCTCCGCTTCGGCCACGGCTTCTTCAGGTGCACGTACGTGATGTGAGCGCGCTTCTCGCTCGCGTGCTTGAAGCACTTGCCGCACATCTCGCACTTGAACGGCTTCAGGCCCGTGTGGATCTGAAAGATGGACACTTGTTTCAAAGAAGTCAGCGTTTAGATTTGGTGCATCGATCAATCAAAATGCATTGATTAATGCCTCGTGACGAAACTGTGTACACGAGTGATACCGTTGGTATAAATATAATGTTATAAGTGGCGCAAAACTTCTTGGGCTCTGGCGATATCACGTGACAAACGTGCGCAGTAGCTTATTTTTAGGTCCGTTTGGTGGTGCGAGCTGGAATGCGACGGAGGGGGTATTTATAATTATTGGTACTGTGGTTACCGATGCGTAGCAGTGTGGTACACTCGTATAGCTGCTCGTATGGCTTACACTTGTATGGCTCCCGGTGTGCTCCGGGTTCCTGATTGAGGTCGAGAAATGAAGAACTGATTCAGGACAAAACTCGATTTATTAACAAAATAAACCTACTTTGACTAATGCACTAGCGTCGTGTGGAGACATCATCGCGCGATAGAATGGGACGGATGATGTGTGCGAGTGGCACGAGGCACACGTAAATATGGCGCGCTTCGATTTACTCACAGACTACATACACCGTCCCCGGCGACGGAGACGTGGACGTCCCCTTCGCTACACCGTCAACACACACCGGCCCTCAGCCAACACTTTTACCAGTTATCAGCACATGCCTGGGCGCTTCACACCGACTCGCGATCCCGCGGTGTCCCCCCAATGCAACGCCCTAAGCCGAGGCCCGTTCCTTCCGTCGGTTTACCGGCGGAGGAGCCCTTAGGCTCGTTGCAACCACACATTTTGCTCCCGGCTGAGCGCCTTCTGCGCTCGCCCTAAATTAAACAAATCCGGTGACTCTTGAAAGGCCACTAGGGCCACAAGAATTTAGACAATCCGAAAAAAAAATAAAAAGAAACGCTTCAATTTAGTCGCGGCTAGCCTCCGCTTGCTGTGGACGCGTGAACAATATGTTGGCAATGTCGAGGCAACAATAACTTCCTACTCGCACCCTCGCCTTATTGAGTGTCGTTTCAAATTGTGGCAAGGACATGCGCAGACTGTTGACGCCCGTTCAAGGTCAAAGCCCAAGAAGTTCTGCGCGGACTATCACCTGTCACCATACAAGAGTAGTGATTGTTAACACATTTACTGCGAAATATTAACTTTAATTAACATATTAAGATATTAACTCACAAACATATGCCGCTGCCGGTTACTATGTGTGGAGAAGTGTTTCCCACACATCGGGCACACATAGCTCGCCTTCTCCTGACTGTGGATACGTCGATGCGCCACCAAACGTTGCTTCATACGGAAGGATTTACCGCAGTTCTCGCATTTGAACGGTCTCTCGCCCGTGTGTACCCACGTGTGGTCTTTTAGAAGGGCGTAACTCTGAAACGTAGGAAAGTTTTTTTCTTTTATGTACGAAGTCGGCAGACGAGCATACAATCCACTTGATGGTAAGTGTATACTGTTGTCCATAGACATCCGCGATACATGCCAACATCAGTCCAAAATGACAAACGTTGTCACGCCCCCGAATGCGCTATTTACCTTTGGAGGTATAGGAATGGATTTGGAGAAAGGGTTGGGAAAATGGGGAGGGATAGGATGAGAATGGGCTCTAGCACATTGTAACGGTTTCGTTTCACTACGTCAGTAGTTAAGCGAAACTACATTAAAGTACAAACTTAAATCAACTATTTAAAAAAAAAAATAACATTACTACATAAAAATATCTATTATTATTAACTATTTACAATAAATAATACCTTAAATTATAAACACATACTTAAATAACAAAAATATAGATTAAATATTAATTCGAAAGCAAAGCCGGAGCGCACTATATGTTTTGCAATTCTATTGTTTGCGCGTGGAGTGAACTATAAAACCGGTCCTTACGCATCGCATCGAACGCGGGTAGGTACCGCGTCATTGGCACTCCACGTTGGCTATCCTTTCTGTGTAGACTAACATTCCGTCTACAAATAAATAATTATAAAATAACTGATACTGAAGGTTTTGGGCGAGTCTAGTGCCGACTTACTAATAGTGTCCTGTGTACGTGAATCCCCTTACTTACTGGGGCTCACCTACCCGGCAGTCGACTTGGACGTGACCTGCTCGCCACCTATGCGAATATACCACCTACCTACTGCTCGCTGCTAGCTGCGAGACTGTTCCGGCCTACCGCGGAATACCTACTGGAAGGCTATCGCAGGGCAGTGGCATTCTTTGGACCGGGTCATAACTTCTGACGTGAGCGAATCGAACCCATCCCGGATCTATTCACTATTTTAAAATATACCAATATACCTCTATGTAGTAGTGGAGTCTTTTATTCACACACTAAAAAAGACTACGTGACAACATCTCACTCACTAGCGAAACACGTAGGTACGTACATTGGGGAAATAAGATAAAGTGGGAAATGCAGTAAAGGGAAATTGCTTCAGATTGTAAAAAAAAATGACTGCACACGTGAATTGTTCATTATCCGCTCAAACCACCTTTTCGATCAGTTGAAACAACGAAAATGCACTTTAAAATCATTACAATAACCGAGGAGGTTGGGATCAAAAGGCGACATTTGCAATTTTGAGCTCAACCAGAAGGGTTGAGGGGTTCAGAGGGGGAGAGTGCACGCTGCAATCCAACGGCCGCTGGGCAAGCTCGACTGCCCACATTACCCCTCTCTCACAGAACGTTACACCTTGGATGTACTGCATTTCCCACTTTATCTTATTTCCCTAATGTACGTACGTGTTTCGCTAGTGAGTGAGATGTGCCAGAGCCCATTCCCATCCTATCCCTCCCCATTTCCCAACCCTTTCTCCAAAACCATTCCTATATCTCCAAAGGCAGGCAGCGCATCCGGGGGCGTGCCAACGTTTGTCATTTTGTACTAATGTTGGCATGTATCGCACATGTCTACGGGCGACAGTATCCACTTACCATCAGCTGGACTGTGTGCTCGTCTGCCGACTTAGTACATAAAAAAAAACCGTTTCTTTTCTGCGTTTATCTGCTATATATCTATACTAATATAATAAAGAGGTAAAATTGTGTGTTTGTTTGTGGGTATGTTGGGGGTAATCTCTGGAACTACTGAACCGATATCAAAAATACTTTCACAAATAGGATGCGACATTATCCGTGTCTAATATAGACTATATAATATTTTGAAATTTTGAAAAAAAAAAAAAAACTTATAAACCGAAGCGAAGCGGGGACGGGTCGCTAGTATGAAATATAAGCCATATCTAAAGTTATTTGCATCAAAATATAACTAATCCTGTACAAATAGTGATTGATATCGGGAGTGTGTCAAATGGTGACATTTTTAACAGATCAAAAAGTGCAAATTTTTTTTTTTTTTTTTTTTTTATGTTTGAAGGCGGCAGACGAGCATACAGTCCACCTGATGGTAAGTGGATACAGTCGCCCATACACATCCGCGATACATGCCAACATTAGTCCAAAATGAGAAACGTTGGCATGCCCCCGGATGCGCTGCCTACCTTTGGAGATATAGGAATGGATTTGGAGAAAGGGTTGAGAAAATGGGGAGGGATAGGATGGGATTGGAATGGGCTCTGGCAGATCTCACTCACTACCGAAACACGTACGTACATTGGTAAATGTACGTACGTAAATGTCACTTTTTGATCGTAAGCACCTCAACAAATGCAAAAATTGTTTTGCAATCATAAAAATGCAAAGTTGAATAATGCTTCAAACAGATTACCTGGAACATTCTACCGCAAACTTCACACATGCAAGGGGACTTCATCGACGGGTAGTTGGTTCGATTCTTGTCCGGATGCATTCGTCTGAAGTGTCCGTGGTATGCTCTCGAGTCTTCTAATTGGAGACCGCACTGAGAGAAATATTCAAAAAAATGTTTAGAAACTCATGGTCTTCAATCGATGTCTTCAAGTGTGAATGACTGGATATGTTTATTATTATTTTATTTATATATTTATGTGTGTTTGTATAAATGTATATATATGCATGTGTGTGTGTGTGTGTGTGTAAATTTATATTTATGTAACTTAGTGTAACAGTATCAAAACGCTATTAGGTATATTTAGCGGCACTACCCTCAGCCAGCTCTCAACCACCGAAGGTTAGCTGGAAGATAATTCTATTAAAGTGCCGTGGTTGCTCGTATGTGAACACTCGGTCCTATTCTCAATAAAAGTCCACACTCGGGAACAACACTTTATATTTAATACGAAAGCAAAATTTACATAAATAGATAAAGAGTATGAAAAATTAAACCTTAAAATAAATGGATTGTAAAAGCGAAAGAAGAATAAAAAACAAAAGACAACGAAAATGGCAGACGTCATGACCAACTAGATGTCGATCTAGTTGGCTTCGGCCGGCGGGTACCTACAGTATATAGCATTAAGTTCGCCTTTGTACACACATTTTGGTGCAATAAAGAATTTATCTATCGATCTATCTATCTAAGGTAATGGTCGGTGAATGACTTCTCCAAATTTTATCGTGCATTTTAATCTCATATTGTTATAACTAGAGATCGAATATTCGGGTGCATATTTATCTATAAGGTATAAAGTATGGGAGCGGCTTCTTAAAATAATTTATGTGAAAACCGAAATGCCGCGATTTCACAACTAACAGAACGCTTATTTATGAAACTCCTCAGCAGTTTGCAAGGTCTGACGGTGACCAGGACAGAGTTTTGTTTTGTTGTCCTGTCTAAAACGTTCGTAGCGCTCATTACTCGGACCGAGCGCGGCTTGCGTTCGCGGCTATACTAAAATTAAATAATTAAATCATGGAAAAACGAAAACCCATTTTTAAAAACTGGTAGAATCGATTCCACTCTCGATACCTAAAATCTTATTTGCAGTATTTGCGTTATTTCACATATTGTATATATATATATATATATATATATATACCTGTTCACAAGGTATAGGCCCTTCCGCTTTCCGCAGTTGACTGGGATATCTCTTACTACTTTCTCCCGACTCTCTACTTCTTCTATCTCTACTGCCTTTCTCTCTGCTATCTCTCTCTTTCCTAGGCTTCTTCGCTTTGTTCGATTCTTTCGGTTTTCTGGAATTTTGTAACACAATTAAGTACACACAAATATGAAAGACAGGCTATCGCCGCTCTAGTGGTATCACATGGTATCACTCGGGCCATGCGCCTGAGTTTCTACTTAAGTACGGATTTTTAAAATATGTCACTAGCTCGGCGGTGAGGGAAAACATCGAGAGGAACCGGCACGCTAGAGAAATAAAAAAAAAATCTTGAGCATGTGCGTCCACTAATTCGCACTGGATCCGCGTGGTGGATTATAGCCCGAAACCCTCTAGCGATACACTAGGGGAGGCCTGCGCACTGAAGTGGGACGTTACAGGCACAAATACATGAACAAAAAGGTAGAAAGAACATTTATTGTCACTTTTATAGTTACAAAATAAATACAAATATTTTAAATGCCTAATGAATATCGGAAAAAAAAAACTTAATTGGTGGTATAGGCTGTCGACATTTTAAACCACGTTTTAGGATTTAACACTAAATGTGAGTAAAGAAAATGTTCTACACTTTCTCACTAAAAGAGAACAATACGATGTGTTTATCAAATTGAACGCAAAAAGTATTAAATATTCATCATTATTTTATAAAATACTACGCGTTGCTGTGGCTGCCCAACAGATGGCGCTTACCCTGTTTTCACCTGTTTTTGGGTAAAAAGCATGTTTTTACCCTGTGATAGGTATATAAAAACACGCGCGTGTTCGAATGCAACGTTGTGTCAAAATGTCAAAGCAATCGGTGAAGAACTCTCGGAGATTTAAGATTTCGAACAAACGAACGTTTACATTTTTATTTATTTATATAGATATCGATGTGCATCAATCTCAAATATTTGTATGACAGAAATGGTAGGTCATAGAGGTTTTTGTAGAGACTTTTACTTATGATCAGTAAATAAATTTCATTTCACTTTAACACAAAAACATTTAAACAATTTTTACTGTGTGTGTCGCGCCTACACTTGATGTATTTTTACTGTGTGTGTCGCGCCGACACTTCATGTATTTTTACTGTGTGTGTCGCGCCGACACTTGATGTATTTTACTGTGTGTGTCGCGCCTACACTTGATGTATTTTTACTGTGTGTGTCGCGCCGACACTTGATGTATTTTTACTGTGTGTGTCGCGCCTACACTTGATGTATTTTTACTGTGTGTGTCGCGCCTACACTTGATGTATTTTTACTGTGTGTCGCGCCTACACGATGTATTTTTACTGTGTGTGTCGCGCCTACACTTGATGTATTTTTACTGTGTGTGTCGCGCCGACACTTGATGTATTTTACTGTGTGTGTCGCGCCGACACTTCATGTATTTTTACTGTGTGTGTCGCGCCGACACTTGATGTATTTTTACTGTGTGTGTCGCGCCTACACTTGATGTATTTTTACTGTGTGTGTCGCGCCTACACTTGATGTATTTTTACTGTGTGTGTCGCGCCGACACTTGATGTATTTTTACTGTGTGTGTCGCGCCTACACTTGATGTATTTTTACTGTGTGTGTCGCGCCTACACTTGATGTATTTTACTGTGTGTGTCGCGCCGACACTTCATGTATTTTTACTGTGTGTGTCGCGCCGACACTTGATGTATTTTTACTGTGTGTGTCGCGCCTACACTTGATGTATTTTTACTGTGTGTGTCGCGCCTACACTTGATGTATTTTTACTGTGTGTGTCGCGCCGACACTTGATGTATTTTTACTGTGTGTGTCGCGCCTACACTTGATGTATTTTTACTGTGTGTGTCGCGTGGTGTTGCTAAGTACTAGTAAGATGTATGTGTTAAATACTTACTTTTCGCTGTCCGTGTGCCTCGCGGACACTTGTATGTGTTTCCGATGCGCTTCCAACGATACGAATCTCACGTTGCACAACTCACAATAAGGACCATCATCTGGTATCTATAATAATTATAACATCCATGTACAATACTCCACACTACAACTGTATTATATTTGGAGTAGTGGATAATCATCGATTTGAGAATACATACTATATATGTATTTTTTTTTTTATGTATGAAGGCGGCAGACGAGCATACAGTCCACCTGATGGTAAGTGGATACTGTCGCCCATAGACATCCGCGATACATGCCAACATTAGTCCAAAATGACAAATGTTGGCACGGCCCCCGGATGCGCTGCCTACCTTTGGAGATATAGGAATGGATTTGGAGAAAGGGTTGGGAAAATGGGCAGGGATAGGATGGGATGGGAATGGGCTCTGGCACATCTCACTCACTACCGAAACACGTACGTACATTGGGGAAATACGATAAAGTGGGAAATGCAGTACATTTCAAGGTAGTCTTCTGTGAGAGAGGGGTAACGTGGCCAGTCGAGCGCGCCCAGCGGCTGTTGGATTGCAACGTGCACTCTCCCCCTTTATATATATATGTTATACAAGCAGTCTAGGGCAGGCACGTTACAGTATAATAAATAGTGTTTTATGTATATGTAGGTCGTGTTTTGCAAATGGCTCTTATTAAACCGGCGCCAGACAGCTTCAAATACGCAAATACCTACAAACTCTCGACGCGTGGCACGGGTATTTGAGCACGTGTTCAAAGTTTGAACAAACATTTGCACTTCGCTGTCCCGTGTCGGTTTTTGAGCGCAATCAAAGCGTTCAAAGATCAAAACTTCAAATGTGCGCGTAGCCCGCTACACTCGCGCAAAGTCCAGTTACGTGCGCGTCGCTGAGCGAAGCGGTCGTTTCGTTCACGAAAGTCATTCATTCAAGTTACCTTGGTCCATTACGATACATTTCACACATCTATTCGCGGCATCTCGGAGACTTTTCAGTTCATTTTTTTGCATATGTAATAAATAATTACATGCACATAAAAAAACCGTGTGCGGTGAGTGGGACCCCCCGCCCCTTTCATTCTCAGGCATGTCATAACCATAATCTTAGTAAACTCTAAAAACAATCGATGTATTGCAAATATCGATGTATTTTTCAATATATCATTCTAACATCGATGTCACTATGCGATATATTACATCGAAAAACAACGATACGATTCAGCGAATCAGCGATGGCGATGTAGTCCAATCGGATATTTTCGTTTCGGATCGAGCGAGGCCCGAGACAGAAAACTAGCGATCTAGACGAACTGACACGATCGCGAGAAAGATACCGTGTCCGAGCGAGAGAAAGGCGTATGGAGGGGGTAAAAATCTTACGTGACGTTACATTTTCTCTCGAATCACACCTACCGCAAGCTGCGTAAAGGAACATCGTTCCAATAATACAGGCAAACCGCGTCCACAAAATCGTCGTCTATTCGAGTACAGTGAGCGCATATGTTTGCAAATCATTAACACTTGTTTGCGACAACATGTGTTCAAATGTGTATTGCAAGGTCTTCAAGCAAGCGTTCAAATCTTTAACACTACGTCTGGCGCCGGCTTTAGATATTGCTCAAGTTTCAAATTTGACTTTTTAATTAACCCCTTGTCTACGTCAACTATGAAACATAAATAATTACCTCAACATTGTCCAATCGGTGTTTAAGTTTTTTATGCAGCTCTATTCCTTTCTCACTCACGAAGGAGTAACCGCACAATTCACACACGAAGTCAGATGGATGTTTTATGCGAATGTGACCCATGTATGTTGTGAATTTGCTGCGGAAATATTTAAAAAAAAAAAAAATCAAAACATTTTTTTAAGGTCTTACAAAAATAGTGTAAAATAATTTAATATGTCAATCAAACTATCGTATCAAACTAACAATAAAGAATTTTTTTTTATTTATTATTACACAAAAAGGAAATAATTTTTAATTATCTTCCTCGTAGTATGCGCATAACGCGTTTCGTAGTTTTATACCTACTGACGCGTACTCACCCCGACAGAGACCTGAGCGTATGTGGATAGTGTTATACACATACGATTCAATTAATCACCAATTATTTATTTCTAACGTATTAAAAAATCTTAAAATACGTATTAAGTTTTAGCTACATATAGTATTGATTTGAATATAATAGTTTTAGTGTACCTACTGATTAACATATTGAAATAAAATTTTTATAGGACCTTATATAAAAAAACCATTTAACACTAAAGGGGCCGTTCAAGAATAAAGTAAGCACCAAAGGGCTCTTTGCTTTGCTTATTTTTGATGGGACGGGGGGGGGGGGGGGGGTCTCTGAATAGCGATTACGTCAGCAATATTTATTTATTTACTTTCGTATTTTTTTTGGAAAAATTTAGTAGATTCTGATTAAATGAGAAACTTGAACAGATTTTGTACAAATTATACCAATGCTTACGTTAGCATGGGGGAGGGGGTTAAGAGCTTTGCTTACCTTCGCTGACTTAGGGTAAAAATGACTAAAAAAATTCTACTTACGTAATAGTTGAACGGCCCCAAACTTAAAAAGAAAATCCTATTAAAAAGGCTATTTATTATTCCATGAGAATTCATGACAGACAGCATTTGACGGTCACAGACAATGTGCAAATATAAAGTCAAAAAGTAGTTAAAGTACGTATTATCAGAAATAAATATTGTAAATAAAAATATATAAATGGTAGAAATTTATTACATACACCCAATTAGATATCCATGTACTTATTAATAGGTAATAGGTAATAATACCCATGGATACAGTTAAATGAATAAATAAATCAAAAAATCATCTATTGCATATCTATGGTCATCTATGGTCCAATGATGATTCAGTATTTCGTCCGTGATCAATAATTTCTCTAAATTAATCATTCAATTTAAAAAATATGTAAATCGAGTCAACCTAATTGATACAAGTAGATTTTATTTTACACTGGCTGTGTTCGGTCACGTGTTGCTGTGGCTGCCCAACAGATGGCGCTTACCAGCTGTTTTCAGCTGTTTTTGGGTAAAAAGCATGTTTTTACCCTGTGATAGGTATATAAAAACACGCGCGTGTTCGAATGCAACGTTGTGTCAAAATTTCAAAGCAATCGGTGCAGAACTTACGGAGATTTAAGATTTTGAACAAACGATCGTTTACATCGTTTTTTTTTTATTTGTATAGATGAAACAACAGTAAAAATACAGAATAACAATTACATTGTAGATAATCTCCAAACATGCCTATTTTTTACAACAAAAGATAAGTGATTTGGCGTATATTTTGTTAAACTAAACTTTCATGTAGGCAATGGCAACAATGCCGTTTTCTATAAAGATTGATTAATTTAGAATTAATTAATTATAAAGATTATACTCACACGAACTCGTCCTGGCAGTGCGGGCACTGGTACTTGGTGCCTTTGTGCCACCGCTCGTGGAGACGCGCTGTTTGTCTACGAACAAAAGTATAAAGACAGATAATTAAACGAGCACCATAAAATACCGAATGAGTTGCAAATCGATGGCAAATTGAAGGTTAAAGTTCTCTGGTGACAATAAAGATATATGACTCCGTCGACTTGGTGATTGGTTGGTGATTCGAAAGTAAATTGCAAGGTTAAAATTTTGTTAATCATTGATAAAATCGCAGCCTTCACCGAATGTGAAGGTCAAACGTGGGTAGTTGTGCATAATGCTCCTGGACTACCCGCCTCTTCAGTAAACTCGTGACCACGGCTGGAGTAACCCGTGTCGAAACGTACAGTAGAAATATAAGAAAACCTTTAATTTTACGCATTTAGACCGGATAGTTTAAAAAGTTATGTTGTTGCAAATACAAATTGTAAAGGAGACTGTAGATGAAGGGGGGAGGGAAAGGGAACGGAAGAGAAGGAGGGATAGGGCTGTGTTCACCAGTGGGACGTTACGAGTTTGTATGTTGTGTATGTCTCACCTATGGGTAGTGACGTACGGACACTGGTTACAGCTGAACCTTTGTGTGTGGTGGGCCGTTATATGCTTCCGTAGCGCATGCGGGTGTTTGAAATGCGTCTTGCATACATTGCATTCATATTCGCCGCATTGCTGCAATTTGTAGAAAAAATAAATGTCAAGTGAGAACCCGGAACCGTGGTCCCCGAGGGGGTCATTTCAGCACCCCGCGAGGGTGTTTATTTATGAACAAAAATTCACAGCAAAACAGCAATGTGTATGCATGCAAATTAAGCTTATTGCCAGCAACGGATTTTACTATGTATACAATGCAAACTAGATAATTATTGTAAGCGATGGGCGCTTATGCAATGAACTATCGCGTAAACGTCATTTGAAAGTCAAATAAGGTTTGGAATATATAATTTAAAAAACATAAGAATCCCATTTGATCGCTCTAGATCAGGAATTTGACCGACGCGTATTTTATGTCGCCTACGACCTTTGCTGTATGACCGCTCTAAACTTTTCGTGTTACAATCAGAATGTCTATTTAACAAATAGTCTAATTAGAACTATGTATATAAGGTCCCACAAAAATAGTGTGAAATATTTTAATACGTCAACCAGTACAATAAAACTATTGTATCTAACTAAATATTAACATTTATTTCATTAATTTTTTTTTATTATATCAAAAACTAGCGACCCGACCTCGCTTCGGTTTATAAGTTTTTGCCTTTTAAATATTTTTTTTTTAAATTTCAAAATAAAATATACCTAGCCTATATTAGACACGAATAATGTAGCTTCCTATTGGTGAAATAATTTTTAAAATCGGTTCAGCAATTCCAGAGATTACCCCCAACATACCCACAATTTTACCTCTTTATTATATTAGTATAGATAAATAATTCTTTATTAACTTGATCGTGTGTGCATAATACGTTATGTAGTTGACATCCACCGACAAAGATCTGAACGGACAAAGGGCAAAAATCTGAATGAGTGTGGATAGTGTTGTGCACGAGCGAGTAAATTAATCACGGATTATTTATTTTTGATGTAACTAAAAAACCTCATGAAATATAATATATATTAATTTTTAGTTAGATGCAATTAATAATTTTAATATACTGATTGAAATATTAAAATATTTCACACTATTTTTGTAGGACCTTTATATTTAGCAAATCGTCCAAATCCAATCGATGACAGAAGTATTAAAAATAATTGTTATTTTTTCTTATAGATAAAAGGGCGGACGAGCAAGCGGTCCCACGTGATGGTAAGTGTTACCGCCGCCCATGGACACCTGCAACACCAGGGGGCATGCGGGCGCGCCGCCGACCTTGCAAAATCCTATTCACAGCTCTCTTGAAGAACCGCACATCGTAGCTTAATGGGAAGATCTCTTGAGGCAGTTCGTTCCACAGTCTACGGGTTCGCGGTATAAAATAATTTTTGGACTGCTTTTTTAAATTACAACAAGGCTATAACAAAACCAACTAAAAATGATTTATTTTTTTATAGGGAAGTAGGCGGACGAGCATGCGGTCCCACGTGATGGTAAGTATGAATGTACGAATATTGTTACAATTTGTAAACTTAAATCAGTTGAAAAGTTAGGATGTAAGATTTCCAACTTACAAATATGTCCCATATCTATACATATAATAAAATCAATTTTTAAAAAAGCCATTGCTGTGTATAAAGTACATGTGATATAGAGTCCAAAACGACAATTTTTGGAATTTTTCTCCATCTGTCTGAACCACGAAAAAACCGCTGGACGGATTTTAATGAAACTTGTCGTAAATTATAGCTCATGTCGGCACATTTAGGGTACTTTTTATCCATATTAATTATGATTTAAGAGCATCTTATAAAGGAATTCAGAATAATGTCTAATTTTTATTTGCACCTAATAATCTATAAACTAACCCGACAGACGTTGTCCTGCCTGTGTATATGATTTTTGCGATCGGTTGAACGGTATATAAGTTGATGTGCTGCAGCGCCATCTAGTGGCGAGTTACAATAAGTCGATAGTTCGAAAATATTCTCCGTGCTCAAATACCTATGTACACCAATTTTCATGGCGATCGGTGTAGAAGTTGATGTGCTGCAGCGCCATCTAGTGGCGAGTTACAACAAAGTGGATAGCATAAAAATCTTCTCCATGAAAAAATACATAAATGTGCCAACTTTCATGGTGATCGGTCAAACGGTGTCGAAGTCTATTAACATCAGATATACCAACATCCTTTTTTATGTAGTATAATATATATTTTCGAGCTGTTGTAACTCGCCACTAGATGGCGCTGCAGCACATCAACTTCTACACCGTTCAACAGATCGCAAAAATCATATCGACTGCAAAACAGAATAATTTGTGATTTTATATACAGAGGTAAATAAATATACACGTCTGCTGGGTGCAGCTAATTTTCTATAAAAAAGAGCATACTTACGTCCGTATGTTTGATCATATGACTATTATAAGCATCTTCATCGAGAAACCCCTTGAAACAAGCGGTGCATTTAAACACAGAATTTTTATAATTGGACGTCTCCTGTCTTTTCAATATTTCCGCCATTTGTTCATCATAACTCAAATCTGCTATCGCAAATAATGTCTCATTCAAGTCTTCATTCAAAAATGGCTTCCGTCTTCTATCGATTTTCGGTTCTGCGGGCTCTTTCACCGTCTTCTTCTTCCTCACTTTAACTTCCTTTAATTTCCCTTTCTTCTTCAATTCCTTTTTCTTCGTTCGACGTCTTTCTAATGGCAAGCTATCGTCTGTGGAATATTCTTTGTCGGATATTACAAAATCTACGTCATCTACGTTATCGGTGTTATCATTAAAGTCATTCGCGTTATGATTATTCGTGTTATCGTTATGATTATGGATACTTTCATCTTTTATGTCCTGGTTATAATCACTTTCGTTTAAAAATATCTCGTTATTCGTTTCTTCCTTAATTTTTACATGTATTGCAATGTCGTGTGATTGTATATCTCCCGAATTGTCTGTCTGTGTTTCGTTTTCATTGTATTCTAGTTGATAATCGTAATAATCTACTGGATAATGTTTTGATAGGAGGCTTGAACAGAGATTGTTATTCTCACGATTTATAGCTTTGATGTTTTGTAAGGTTATCTGAAATACATATATATATATATATATATCTTCTATACATATAATAAAACCATGATAAAGCAGTGTCTGTATATTTATTATTTTTTGGAAAAAAATCATTGCAAACTAAAGTACTGGTGAAATCGAACCCAAACCAACAATTTTGAATTTTTTATTTGGGCGAAATTGTATAAGCAGTGCTCGCGAATTCGTGCACGGAGACGTATGTGTGGTTAGCTTGATTCCCGTGGGAACTATATAATTGATTTCGATAAAATGTACCCTACATGTAAACAGGCACTTAAGTTATAACTATGCAAAGTTTCATTAAAATCTGTCGAGTGGTTTTAGCATGAGGAGAGACAGACGGACAGACAAAAATTCCAAAAATGTTGTTTTAGGCTCCGTAACATTTGTACTTTATATTTCGTACTTTAAATTTAGGCTTATTATTTGTTTATATTTAAATTATTTACATACAGTTCCTTTACTTTTAAGTTATTATGATATGTGTGTGTGTGCGTGTGTGAACGTGCGCGTGCGTGCGTATGTGCACGTTTACATGGAACCAAGCTTGTGAAGTATTGAATAGATAAATATATTGATTATTTCCACAATTAACGTAATAATCTAAACGAGATGTGTAAATTTTTGCAAATATACATAATTAAAGTCCATTCCAATACAATTAGGGAAAGGGAATGAAACGCTCTCCTCTCGGAAGGTGATTAAGTAGGTGAATCAAAAGAGTTAAGGAGTAACTAAGAGAAGTCGAAGCAGGATTAAGTGAGTTAAAACACTCCGAGAAGTGATTACCCACCACTATCTGTTACCTCAGGCCCGTAATATTCGGTTACATTTTGGACAAATTGGATTGGATCATGTAACAGATAAATATATTTGGTTTCTTCACAGAATTCACGTAAATGCATATAATTTGTACTTACATGATCATGAGTCTTCAATATTTCCAATAACAATGAATGCGCTTGTAGACTCCTGACCCGAAACTTGTCACATGTGACGAGCCTCTGTGTGCACTCGACGCACACTTGCTGTGGCAATTTCTTGTTGTCGCTGATCTATGCACGAAGACAGGATTAAATAAAACGCTCCGACACATGATGCCCTCTTCCTAAATTGTCTGCTTCGTAAAATTTCCGTTTCCAAAATGACTTCTCTTATAAATATCATTTATCCTTTTCTAAAATATTTAGGACATTTTAGGAGGAAGACTATATAGGAAATATTTTTTTTTTTTTTTTATAGACTAGTGGGCGGACGAGCAAGCGGTCCCACGTGATGGTAAGTGTTACCGCCGCCCATGGACACCTGCAACACCAGGGGGCATGCGGGCGCGCCGCCGACCTTGCAAAATCCTATTTACAGCTCTCTTGAAGAACGTAGCTTATCGTAGCTTAATGGAAAGACCTCTTGAGGCAGTTCGTTCCACAGCCTACGGGTTCGCGGTAATGATATTTGGATCGAACAGTGCGCGACACCTCCGTACCGAGGTAATGCGGATGGACCGTACTTCTGTGACGGGCGCTTGTAGAAACCCGAGGTGGTAATTATATTGAGCAATTCTTCAGAGCATTCCCCATTGTACAGGCGGTAGAACACGCAGAGAGACGCAACGTTTCTCCGAACACTGAGGGGTTCTAAATCGTCCAAGAGAGTGGATCGTGGCCTGTACACACCAGTCGTCTTTCGCACATCAACAAGATGTTTACTTTCGATCAATTCTTGTGATCGTTTAATATAACAGTATGGTGGACGATTACACTTTATTTGATACCTTCTGATACACTATCATCCGCCTAAAACTTGAACTTCCAAAGAGAAATAGAGAAAATGTACTTACAAATCCTGTTAAATTTGTAAAAGCTTGTTCTAATTTGTACTCTTTTATGGAAAAGAACTTGCTGTCCATCACGAGACACATGCGGCACACCTGAAACAACAAGCACAGGTTTCAGGTTTATAGTAACGGCTAATAGAGTGTTCCAAATCATAGGGTTTTAACCAAAATTCCACTGCCAGTTTACTGACTGGGTTTTTATGGACACACAATGTCGCTGGGTATATTGCTCTCATAATGCAACTAGCTCTTTCAGAGTCCACTGCTGAACACGTGCCATTTCATACATTATTTTGTGCATGATGGGTGAATGGTCTGGAAAGTGGGTTGGTGGCGAGTCCTGTAGAGGTGTGGTTCCTCAGCAGTTCTGGTAGTGGCTTTGTTATCCCAAAGTCGCCTTTTGCGACAGCCACGGGAAGAGATGGGATGGTGCTAAGCCGGCCAACACCACACGGCACGGTTTTCCTTATAAGAACAGACAATCTTTTTAGCGAAAACCATTTAACATTTTTAACAAAAGTATAAGTGAAGATGGTTATTATTATTGTTTAATCCAAAACTCCAGATTTCCAGTTTGATTTTATATGAATGATACCAAAAAATTTTTAATCTCTCTCGAATGACATTAAAATGCACACTGGTGCCTTTTTTGTGGACGAATACAGCAGACGAGCATACAGTCCACCCGATGGTAAGGTGGATACTGTCGCCCATAGATATCCGCGATACATGCCAACATTAGTCCAAAATGACAAATGCTGGCACCCCAGATGCGCTGCCTACCTTTGGAGATATAGGACTGGATTTGGAGAAAGGGTTGGGAAAATGGGGAGGGATAGGATGGGAATGGGCTCTGGCACATCTCACTCACTACCGAAACACGTACGTACATTATGGAAATAAGATAAAGTGGGAAATGCAGTACATTTCAAGGTAGTCTCCTGTGAGAGAGGGGTAACGTGACCAGTCGAGCGCACCCAGCGGCTGTTGGATTGCAGCCTGCTCTCTGCCCCTTCTAAGGGCAGTATAAAGTTAGGAAGATTTATAGAATATTATTAGCTTTCAAATTTCAAGATAATAAAATATATACCCTTGAACTAGTTGTATCTCCATAATCACAAGAAAACGAGTCCTGGAAAAAAAATGCAATAATTATAGATGCTTTACTGTGCTCTACCTTTCTTAGGTCTATGCACATATGTACCTATCATAGACATAGATAATGCAAGTTCATGATATTGTATGTAAACATACCAAGTGTGTGACATCGCGAGTAACGATGGGAAACCACTGGCCGGTGAAACGAAACATGTCCCTCGACTCAGCTCAACACTGAAGATGATTTTTTACAATTGATTTTTAACACAATTTAGACATGTGCTTTAGAATTGGAACAGACTGAAAGACCACAGGAGATGTAGGAGCTTAGCAACAACTTCGAGCATGCAGCGACGGACAATTTGCATTATCTATCCTTATATAGATATATGTAGTTATAACACATACAAGTACACAAGCTACACAGAATTTTATTGTATTTACGTGCTTCGCTATTGGATAATGCATTTCATTGGTCGGCTATTTTATTATTCCATTATCATTTCAGCATGATTGAGTAAACAAACAAACTATCAAATATTTTCAGAATACTATGTTATATATAATCTTTCCGTCACAGTCCCAAAATACGAAGATGGCCGGCCGGACGGCATTATTTTATTGGCAGTACTTTAGGGGCCTATGGGTCTACTTCTTCCTATTTAAAATCCTACCTGTATTATAAAGGGCACAGCGCCAGTGCGGACCTTCCGCAGCCCACTCTTGGTTTCATACAGGTCTTCACCCAGGAAGTGCTCCGAGCAGACTGCACTACGTTCTTTAGGTTCCCACTGCTCTTTGGCGACAGCGCGCAGCCAGGCTGTGCGGAGGGATGGCTCATTGGGAAAGCTGAAATGTTACATTATTTTATTGTGTTTAATATTCAAATACTCTATTGTAACCACAAATGATGAAGTTCACCATTTTTTTTTATTTCTTACCTAAAAACAGGTTTGAAAAATTATAAATGAATGTCGTCATATTGTCCTTTGGATGTTGATGGAGCAGGATGTGACGTCCATACACCCATAATAATACATTTACATACAAAAAATATATCATAGAATAGTGTTCATAAAACTGTAGTTTATTTTAATTATAAATCATGATTTTTCAGATTTTGTTACATAGCAACATTTCTGCTTTAGAGGGTAAATTAAGAAAGGGCGGTTGGTAACATTGAGTCGTGTTGTCAACTGTCCCCTTTCTCACAGAAGACTACCTTAAAATGTACTGCATTTCATACTTTATCCTATTCCCCAATGTATGTTTTGGTGGTGAGTGAGATATACCACAGCCCTTTCCCATCTTATCCCTCTCCATTTTCCTAACCCGTTTTCCAATCCCCAGATGTGCTTCAAAGGTGGGCAGTGAATTCGGGGGGGGTGTTAACGTTTGTAATTCTGTATTGATGTGGATCCATGAGCGATAGTAAACACTTATCATCAGGTGGACTATAAGCTATCCTAAAGGATCTCGGAATTATCCTAAAGATTTTGAAAATTTAATCTGCATGAAGAATAGAATGAGACAGATTTATTTATTTAAGATGTGCATATTCCTGTAGAACAGACCATTGAATTTCAAGAAACATTTTTTTTTCATAGGGATGTAGGCGGACGAGCAGGCGGTCCCACATGATGGTGTGTTACCACTGCCCATGGATGCCTGCCAGGAATCCCATATCATCATACTATATTAGTCAAAGGTGATGCTTAGTGACACAAGTCACTGAATTCTTAATACAAATACATTAAACATGTAAACTTATATGTGAAATTATTTGAGCAAAGGGATCTTATTGTTGGTACAAACTTAATAACTTCGTTTAAGATTTTATAACTTAAAATTTAGTTATTTTAAAATTCTGGTTAAATAGAAACATGCTCTAACATGCGACTTTTAGGATAAAGCAAAACAATGATATATTTTATTAGCTTTCAATAATTTTAATATCTGGAAATTAAACTGGGCTATTTATTAAGAAAATGGTATAGATTCTCATGAACCACTATGATCTCCCACAGGTGAACTTTATAAACAGTACTAAATCAAAAGAGAATCTGAGAGGATGTGACATACAGCTAATTCAAACCATTGCTATCTCTAACCCCTACAAGTACTTCCTACCAAAGAGTGGTTAACTCATGGAATAATTTACTGCATGAAACAGTTAAAGCAGAACTGAATAAATTCAAAAACGTTTAGACATAAAGAAGGCAAGCAAAGTGTATTAATATAAGGCCAAGTGTATGAGTTCTCGCTGATTCGCCTATAGAATAGGCTCCTAGAGTAATACATAAATAATAACAAATGTAAACAATAATAATTTATTACTCACACGTGAAATGTAACTCCTTGAGATTTAGATACATTTCTCGAGTCATTCTTACAGCCAGGCACACAGCACTTCATTTTTAGTTAGTCAACACAAAAATCTATCAGAAATATTAAATTCTTTCATGATTTATTGAAAATTATCCACAATTTTAGTGACAATTCCTGTGACATGACATAAATTATACACTTCATAAATAAAATAAGGAACGCTTTATATATCTATAGACAAAAATTAAATATTAAGAAAATGCTCTAATTAATTAATATTTATATATTTTTATGAAATTCCAACATGATTCTGCTGTCACAAAATTACCGATTACAAAGTAAAGCGGATAAATTAAAATGTCTAAACTACTCTTCTCTCTTGTTTTCGCATATGATAGTTTGTTTTAATCAGACAGAGAAACCATACGTTCATAACACATGAACAAATAATACAATTTAGTCGTATGTTAAAACCTTGTATGTAAACATAGATATAAAAATATGTTTCGTCTTGGTTTTACTAAGCGAAATTTTGTTAAGAGAAACGGAAACAACACATTGAAGTCGACCAAACTTGAATTGTATTAGGCGCTAGATAGATAATCATTATTTAATGCTTTTTATCACAGTATTTCATTCTGGAGCGTGTAATGCTAATATTGACTGATTTAACGACCCCATGATAAAAGAGCCCTAGCTCTTCCTATGAATATATAAATTGTCATTAATTCTACATCAAGTTCCCAATCACTAAAGAAACGACTATGTAACATTTATGAGTATAAAATATTATATTTTAAAACTTGAAAATATAGAAATAAATATTGAGTGTGTCACTGGCGCCTAAAGTTGTTACGATAGTTATCGGTTTTCTTACAAACTGCCATGAAACAGAAAAAAGAAGTAAAAAACAGAATCATCTTTAATTGTAAGTTTAACTTTTAGGCGGGAACTTGAAAAGTGTAATCAAGTTTTTATTTGATTATTAAAAAAATATGTATCGTGGTATAATAGTGATACTTTATTAAACTTCAAAGTGCGTTTGTGATAATCAAACAAAAGCGTAAGATTGAGTTTTTCTTGTGCTTCTAGCCCATGTAGCGTCCGGGTGCAATCAATACCCTGGCGCCCTCTAGTAGGCGCTTTGGAGGCGTCGCGAGCAGCGCTCAGCGCCCCCAAAGACCCTGCACCATAGGTAAAGCCGGGCGCTGCTTCTAACTAAAAAGTGTAATTCTTATGTCGTCAGTAAACTTTATTGAGCGACTCCTGACCTAGGTACTTCGATGCATCTGGACATTGACGAGATGTTTTGAATTTTGATGTTGCTGTTGTTAATTACAAACAGGATTGGCATGTTTAAAACAGTGTTTTAAACACAATCTATGTAAAACATGTTTAAAATTACAGTGTTTTACAGTTGAGGTATGTGTGTTGTATCATCTGAATCAATTTGGCAGTTCATTTTTGTTCTATGGTTATTCGCCTAATTTTTTTTTGTAGACTAGCGGGCGGACGAGCAAGCAGTCCCACGTGATGGTAAATGTTACCACCACCCGTGGACACCTGTAACACCAGGGGGTATGCGGGCGCGCAGCCGACCTTGCAAAATCCTATTCACAGCTCTCTTGAAGAACCCCATATCGTAGCTTAATGGAAAGACCTCTTGAGGCAGTTCGTTCCACAGCCTACGGGTTCGTGGTATAAAATAATTTTTGGTCCGAACAGTGCGCGACACCTGCGTATCGAGGAAATGCGGATGGACCGCACTTCTGTGACGGGAGGTAACTTCTGTCAGTCGTCACTCCCACCACTGCGGAAACCCGATGGGTCACTGGTCCTCCAGGCGAAGGAAAAAGCCGATCTCCTGGGCTATCTCTTTGCCTCAAACTCAAGCTCTAACATCCCCTGATATCCGAAATTCGAGTGGGCCAGATGGTATTCCTGCAGTGGTGCTCAAATTTTGCGCTCCCGAGTTGTCCCCGGTGCTTACGCGACTCTTTAGGCTCTCATATTCCACAAAAAGCTTCCCGTCGGCATGGAAGGTAGCTCATGTTCACCTTTTACCTAAAAAGGGTGACCGCACAGACCCGGCCAACTACAGACCAATAGCGATCACCTCCCTCCTCTCCAAGGTAAAAAAAATCCTTTGTCGTAGCACCTCGCTTTCAGAGCATACCTCTTTAAGATCTCGGAGAGTATCGTGATCCTTGGTGTCGACATCTCCAGCAAAGTTGAATTTAGGGGTCATCGGGAAAAGTAAGGCCAAAATGGCTTCCAAAAAGCTCGGTGTGCTGAACAGAGCGAAGCGGTACTTCACCCCCGGGCAACTCCTCATGCTTTACAAAGCTCAGGTGAGGCCCCCTATGGAGTATTGCTCTCATCTCTGGGCCGACGCACCGAAATACCAACTGGACCCACTTGACTCCATCCAACGACGTGCTGTTCGTATTGTCGACGACCCCACTCTCACGGGCGGTTTAGAACCCCTCAGCAGTCGGAAAGACGTTGCGTCTCTCTGCGTGTTCTACCGCCTGTACAATGGGGAATGCTCTGAAGAAGTGTTCAATATAATTCCCACCTCGGGTTTCTACAACCGCATCTCCCGTCACAGTTACAAACAGTTGAGTTTTTTAATCAATTCGGGAAATCCACAATAAAGGGGAAATTACCTTAGACGAAAATATATCTTTAGTTGTATTTTAAACGTGTTTAAAACATAGGAACACACGTTTAGCACACTTTGAACCGTTTATTTTATACATTCCATTTTCTTTTTCTTCCATCGCTGATTAGGATTACGAAGAAAACGACACTAATATGGATTACGACACTATATACTATATAGTACAATGTGCCAATTACGATGTTGCCATAAAATAGAAGAAAAAAGAAGTCGATTCTACTTACTACTAGTCATAGATTAGATTATTTATTCATCATTATTTTCGATAGTTATATGTAACTAATCTTTTATAAGCTAATTATTTTTACATAAATAAAACAAATATTACATTGGAAAAGCATTATTTTATTTATATTAACATTCATGAAATAGTATTTACTCCTATACAAACTATGTATGTATACGAAACAGTATTAGTTTATTCAAAGATTTATTTAGATTATTAAAATAACTGTCTAGACTAATTTTACACATTTGAATCCATTTGAACAGTAGTTTAAATGCGGTAAAAGAGTTTATTTTATCGACTAATTCACGAGTAGTAAGCGTAAAGATACTAGCGTAAAGCGTACCTATCACTTTGGATGTAGGAACAATAAAAAAAGCTCTCCCAATAACGTCGCTACGTTAATCAATCCTGTTATATGTGCATTTTTTAATTTCCATTTTTTTTCACTAGGTGCCGCTAGTTAGCAATACTGTTCTGGATTTGTAGTTAGTGTCGTAAAAACGAGCGTTGAGCGCTCGACGCTCGAGGGATGAATGAGCGCTAATTAGCTGTTACGATTATCGTTAAAGACTAGTGAGCGTTATAAATGTTTAATGGTCTAACCCTTCTAATAAAACCTCGATTAGAAAACTGTTAAGGATTAATAGCGCAACATAGCGCCGCCCGGCCGGGCGCCGTTCAAAGGTTCAGCGCTGGTTTTAACAACACAACTATTGTACTTAACTCGGTCGCGAAGCAAGAAGAATTTCGTACAATGACCTTAGTGTCTACTGCCAGTGATCAAAAACATTTTTAGATAACGTGAAAATCTATAAAGTATTGTCAAGTAGAAAATAGTTTGAATAAACGTAATAACCTGTAAATTCAACGTAAATTTTAGACGGTTAGATTAGGTATTTATGAAAATGAGTTGAATAGTCGTAACGGAACTGTTCTCGCGCGTAACGTTCTTCTTTTATTTTTCTTCCACGTTTTATGTAAGTACCTTATATATTAATAATAAGAATACAGGATTATAATAAAAATCCGCTTTCAAATGACGACCACACCCGAGAGCGCCCGAGTACTCGAAGGACAATGACAAGACAAACAAAAGAGCACGTGCACAAGAACACGCCGTGTTATTATGAGAAAAGGTTTGCAACCTGTGATGACGGCCGTCACCGCATCTGTGCGAGCGCGACGGCAATATATTTGTGCGCGAGCGACAGAGACAAGTAATGACGTGTGTCATTGTACGAAATTCTTCCCGCTCCGCGATCGTACTAAGTCGGTTTATTTATTCCAGTCAGCGATATGACATCTAGAACTGTCAATAAAGTGTCATCTCCTTACAAATTTCATTCTCTTTGATATTCCTGACTAGAATAAATAATCCGACTAGTAGATGCGGCTTTATAAAGTGGCGCCATCTAACGGTAAATTAAAAAATGCACAAATATCAAGTTTAGCTAGCGTCACGACGAACTTCAGATTAATTGAAATTAGCATTATTTATGATGTTATGTCGACATTCAAAGCGAAAACACACATACTGAACTTTTAAACTGTGGCCTTAAGAAATAGTTTGACTTTTCAACATATTCCCCCATGCACGGAATTAGTTTTTAGCATGATGTTTTTAGCATTAGCACGGTGCATGAGTTGTTTAGTTAGTGCACCGTTTGAAAGGTTCCATTTACATCTGGCTGGTATTTATCATCGTGTTCCAGTTCCTCTTCCTCATCAAATTCCTCCTCTTCGTCTATGTGAGCTTCCTGAAAACAACATGAGCATTACAATAAATACCATCACCATACCATCTTACTGTTAGTGGGCGTATGTTGTAGTCGGCTTTAAAATGGTATACAGCTAAAGCTGACCTGGACGTCCATTCAGAGCATTCATATGACACACGGACAGCAGACTACGCTACTGTAACATCTCTTTTATTCTAGAAGAATGGTAAAAAGGAATGGTGAAATAGAATGCCGTGCATTCTATGGTGCCGTGCAGGTCACAAGACTCTGGAACGAATTTCCCGTCAAAATCAGAAAGGCTCCATCTCGGGATAGTTTTTTGAAAGTTCACCTCCAGATTACCGTTTCATTTTCTTTCTTTGAATAGTGTATCTAATTATTTGTATCTATGTAAGTATTATTTATTTGAATATATATAATGTTTCATTTTATTTGAAATGTATATATGTATGTATATTTTAATCAGGGTTCGCTAATATATATCAGCGGATATATATCAATTGATATTTATCGTCAAAACTAGAATATTGGCAGATCCTACGCTTTTAAATTGTTATACTGACATAAATAAAAATTATGACCACTGCCACCTGCCAATGATCCAACACTAAAGATTATAATTATAATTTAGTTGAATGATCATTAAGTAGACTGATTTTATTAATCTTTAAGACCAATTATGTATTTGATACTCTAATTTTACTCTTATTTTTTGTTTTGTTTTCTATTAAACTAGCAAAACCCGGCAGTCGTTGTCCTGCCATAGAAGTTGATGTGCTGCAGCGCCATCTAGTGGCGAGTTACAACAAAGTCGATAGCTCGAAAATATTCTCCGTGCTCTGATACCCATGTATACTAATTTTAATGGCGATCGATTGAACGGTATAGAAGTTGATGTGCTGCAGCGCCATCTAGTGGCGAGTTACAACAAAGTGGATAGCATAAAAACCTTCTCCATGAAAAAATTCATATATGTGTCAATTTTCATGGTGATCGGTCAAACGGTGTCGAAGTCTATTAATCTCCAATATACCAACATCCTCTTTTATGTAAAGTCTATTAATCAAACTCAAAGTTTCATTTAACAATTTTGACAACATTAAAACCACTTACAGAATGAAATTAGTCTTTTATATATACATGATATACATATATATATATATATATGAAATATCGGATATTTTGACTTTTACGAACCCTGATATTAAATGTTTATTATTATTTATTATGTTAGTTTAGTTTATTCATTCAAAATTTTATTTGATACATTCTTGTTCACTTGCACCCACCACACCATCACAATATAGCCCCAAGGTTGGCTGAATTAGGTCCGCCTTTCTTAAAACTAAAGTGTAAATAAATTCAAATAAAATAAACGGAGCTTTAATTGGTGTTCTTAAGAGTAGCTAGTAACATTAAAATTTCCACACAGTTTTTCATTTATGTAACACGAGCTTATTGGTTTAATAATATCTTGGAAACTATGTTATGCGAATAAATACATTTAAATTGATGGTCACCAGGGCCGGCTTTACCTATGCTGCAGGTTGTGCGGCGCACAGGGGCGCAGGGTCTCAGGGGGCGCCGAGCGACGCCTCCAAAGAGCCTACTAGAGGGCGCCAGGGTATTGATTGCACCCGGGCGCTACATGGGCTAGAGCCGGCTCTGATGGATCACTCACCTGGTACTGCTGGTATTCGGAGATGAGGTCTGCCATATTGCTGGCTGCTTCAGTGAACTCCATCTCATCCATGCCCTCGCCCGTATACCAATGCAGGAACGCCTGGATAAAACACCTACGGTTAGGTCCAGTTTTTTATAGAGATTAAGCACTGTTTGTTTGTAATACGTGTTTCGGTAGCCAGAGCCCAGTCGCATCTCATCCTACCCCTCCCCATTTTCCCAACTCTCTCCAAATCCTTTCCAATATCTCCAAAGGTAAACAGCGCATCCGGGGGCCGTGCCAACATTTGTCATTTTGGGGTAATGTTGCCAACATGTATTGCGCATGTCCATGGGCGACAGTATCCACTTCCCATTAGGTGGACTACATGCTCGTTGCTGCCTTCGTCCATAAAAAAGAATACTGGCGTGACCACCAGGTTATACATATCCTACTCATACATTGATCTACCTCTTATAAAAACTATTTAGCTAACAATAAGTAAAATCATAAATAATGTAAAAACAAAATATTGTTTTTTTTTTTAAAAGCAAAAGCTGTAGTTACCACCAGTTTTAAAAAAAAAAAGAAAGAAAGAAAGAAAACGTTTTAATAATAATATCAATATATAGCTTTTCCGTTCTTTGCAGCGTCGGTCGGCTATAGAAAAGCTTCACCCATATACTTCCCGTGGGGTCAAAGTTTGTCATTCTGGACTGAAGTTGGCATGTACCGCGGGTGTCTACGGGCGACAGTGTCCACTTGCCACCAGATAGACTATAAGCTCATCTGCCACCTTCTTCTTATTCAGATTTTATGATTTATTTTTAATTCTTACATAAACACTACAAATATTTCGCGAATATATATTTATACAATTTCTCCAAGGTGGCGAAGTGACATTCATTGTTGCAGCCATCCTCTGCACTAGAGAAGCCTGTGTTGCAGGTGAACAGCTTGCAAAATAAACAGGTAACCATTGAATTTTGTAATAAATAAAAAGGAAAATATTTTAATTATATAATAAATAGTGTTGAACATTCAAATGTGTGTGTGCATGCACACAAGCCTCTCTGTCACTATGTGTGCGTGAGAGGATGTGTATTGTAGTGTGAGCGCGTATACATATATCCATACACGTGTATATGTGGCGTCTCTATAAAGTTTGAATTCATTTATTTGTTTATTCCAAAGAATTATTCTTTATTTAATTCGCGTTCCTACAATAAATGCTTAACTCACCCGTCTCCTAAACATGACAGTGAACTGCTCAGATATCCTCTTGAACACCTCCTGTATGGCGGTGGAGTTGCCGATGAACGTGGCGGACATCTTGAGGCCGCGCGGCGGCACGTCGCACACTGCCACCTTCAGGTTATTCGGGATCCATTCAACGAAGTAGCTGCAATTGATCAAATGTTTAGCTTCCTTGACCACAGATATCTAATAAACAATGACATAGAATGATGCACAAGATACAAGTATAGCCGCGGAGCGGGAACAATTTCGTGCAATGACACGTCATTAATTGTCTCTGTCGCTCGCGCACAAATGTATTGCCGTCGCGCTCGCACAGATGCGGTGTCCGCCGCGTCATCACAGGTTGCAAACCTTTTATCATAATAATACGGCGTGTGCTTGTGCACATTTATTTTTGTTTGTCTTGTCCTTCGAGTAATCGGACGTGGGCGTCATTTGAAAACGGATTGCGATTACCTGTTAGCGGGCGCCTAACGACATTACTCGATCCTCGGACTCAGTGAAATAATGTTTGTTGTATTCGTTGTTTTATCTTGTTTCGTTACACATTGTTAAGTTTCTTTGCTATTCTGTCACTTTGTGATTACTGTTACAAAACTGAACCAACTCTACCTCACGTACATTCAAAGAGTTGGTGTCTCAGCGGAAGCAACGATAAATGTCTCACTATAGTGAAAGTGAGAAGCTAATGATAATTAACGTATTTATATATGTAACGGAAACCTGGCCTGCTGATAAATATCCTTCCAAACAAGATATGAAGGACAAAACAGCCGATATATTGGGCATATCGAGATCGGCTGTATACCGAGTTTTAAAAGAATACGTTGAAACTGACACAGTTAAGCCCGCGGCATCGGCGAAAAAGCGTCCTATTTAGTCATAGAGAAGATAGATGACTTTGATAAGTCGTATATAAGGAAAAATGGGCTGTTTTTATTTAAAAGGAGAGTTTCCCAAAGACTAAAAAGGCGCTGTCGTAAATGCCGAAGAATCTTTAAAGAATTTAGGCCTAACGTTGCTGAAAAAAGCATTGAAACATTTAAAGTTCAAACACGTCAAAAGAGGGAGGAACAACGGTTTAATCGACAGAGATGATATAGCATTATGGGGTATAAAATATTTTAAAAATATGAAACTTACCAACAACAAGGACGACCAGTATATTATTTGGATGAAACATGGGTTAATGCAGGTAAGACTTACATATTTTAATATCTACCTGTCCTCGTTCTAGTATAAAAAATATGCTTATGTTTTTGTGTGTGCATAATATAAGTAATATAGTATAATATACCATAATATAGGCAGTGTGGGAAGACACTAGCGTGCAGTCACGCAAACAGGCATTATTAGAGGGTTTTTCAACGGGTGCTAAGAACCTGTAGTGTGTCGCCTTGCCATATCCTTTGCACTTGACTGTTACGAATTCGTGACGACAGATGTCGCTGTATCGGACGTCTACTTCGCGCTATGGTTTGGTTGTCGACGCTAAGTTAAATATTCCACGGGAGAACATTTCAACTATGCGAGTTCACATTCCGTTGCGAGCGCATTTCTCTTACAGTACAGGTCGATATTCTTTACGGTCCAGCGTCGATCTCTATAAACCCAACTTCCGAAGCAAACCGGCTAATTGTACTGGATACAGGAGGTGAAAAAGGATTCGTGCCGGAATCTGAATTGGTCTTCCAACCTAAAGATACGGAGATTACCACGAGTCAATGAATGCGGGAGAAGTTTGAAAATTGGTTTCAAGAAATGCTGCCTAGACTTGAGCTAAACGCGGTAGCAGATAATGCCCGCTATCATTCAAGACGCCAGGAGGAAATCCCAGTAATGGGTTGGAAAAACATGACATCAACAGTGGCTGTCCTCGAAGGAAACTTTTGACAACAAAACTTTTTAAAACAAAAGTTCAATTACTATAAACGAAATGGCGAAAGCAGTTGGCGTGGAGGTATTAAGATTACCCCCTTACCACTGCGAGCTCAATCCAATGAGCTAGTCTGGACAGACATCAAAGGAAATGTGGCAGGAAAAAATACTATGAGGTAAGCAAAAAAGTTCGTGCGGTTTTTCTTATACAGATTGACTTCGGTCTTCCAGAGCGTGCTTCATCGATCAAGCTGGAATATCCCGAGGAAAATTTCTTAAACCAGTTTTGTGCTGTCCGATCACTGACAGCGTCATCTACGAATGCCTCGGCCGCTTTGGTGCCAAGTTTGTACTCATAGAGTAAACAACTTCGAATTAACGTTTTGTTGGCCATTTTAAATTATTTCACAAAAGGAATTAAACAATTGTCGCAAAATTTGTATGCATCAAATGGAATTCATACGAAAATAAATGCCAGTCTATAAACAAGTGCTATAAATAAATAACCAAGTAATATCACAATAAACATAATTGCAAATCTTTATAAGAAAAACTGCACCAACTTTTTTGGTTACCTGATACATTTAAGATAGCAGTTGTAAAAAACTACTCCAAGAAGGCCTGTTGAATAACATTATCACTGAAAAATGGCAAAATTGTATAAGCCACGTCAAAAAAGAAAAGATGAAATTTGACAGTCTGGATAATCAAATAGATAAAAAGATTGATTCCTTTATAATAAATGTAACAGGGAGACATCTGATAGTTCCTCAGATACCGAAGCAGAAATTGATTCTAATTAAATAATTTATTTTTAAGAGCAAATACTTGTTTTTTTTCTACTAAACGCTATCTATATAGGTACCCACTTTAGTAACGACACTGCCGTCGATTTTTCAGTTCTAGGCCATGCGAAACTCTAAAGCCGTTACTCTATAACATCGGTAGGTATACATAAATGTACGTACACATTACCTACACAATATTATGCATAATGTATTTTGATTTTTAGGATATTGCATTTATTCAAACTCTTTACTACTATTTGGCAATATTTTATAGATTTGCACTCTATCTAAAATGTTTTTGACCACTGACCGTAGGCACTAAGGTCATTGTACGAAATTCTTCCCACTTCGCGACCGAGGCGATGCTAGGTGTGCCGCTGTGTAAGCTGAATAACTTAGCGTTTTAATTTCTACTTTAAGATATACTCGTTTATATTTAGCCTTAGCGGATTCTGTTGTCGACTATGGGATAAGCGCCTATGGAAGAACATATAGAAGCTATATTGAAAGCATATACAGCATACAAATTAAATTGTTAAAATTAAGTAATGAACATAAAAATAATCAACTATTAATGGTTTGTTTAAATATTGCAAACTTATTAATGTTTTCAATAAGGAAAAGTTATCCGTCCTCGTTGAAATAGATATTCATTGACTAAAATTGTAAGGTCCATGTTATTTATACCGTAAAAGGACAAACGTCAATTATGAACTATCCAAAGTTAATAATGTGCATGGCAAAAGAATATGGCAATACATGTTAACTGATTTGCTCAATGAACTGACTATCAAACTGCAGGAAAAAGAATATGGCAATACATGTTAACTGATTTGCTCAATGAACTGACTATCAAGCTGCAGGAAAAAGAATATGGCAATACATGTTAACTGATTTGCTCAATGAACTGACTATCAAGCTGCAGGAAAAAGAATATGGCAATACATGTTAACTGATTTGCTCAATGAACTGACTATCAAGCTGCAGGAAAAAGAATATGGCAATACATGTTAACTGATTTGCTCAATGAACTGACTATCAAGCTGCAGGAAAAAGAATATGGCAATACATGTTAACTGATTTGCTCAATGAACTGACTATCAAGCTGCAGGAAAAAGAATATGGCAATACATGTTAACTGATTTGCTCAATGAACTGACTATCAAGCTGCAGGAAAAAGAATATGGCAATACATGTTAACTGATTTGCTCAATGAACTGACTATCAAACTGCAGGAAAAAGAATATGGCAATACATGTTAACTGATTTGCTCAATGAACTGACTATCAAGCTGCAGGAAAAAGAATATGGCAATACATGTTAACTGATTTGCTCAATGAACTGACTATCAAGCTGCAGGAAAAAGAATATGGCAATACATGTTAACTGATTTGCTCAATGAACTGACTATCAAGCTGCAGGAAAAAGAATATGGCAATACATGTTAACTGATTTGCTCAATGAACTGACTATCAAGCTGCAGGAAAAAGAATATGGCAATACATGTTAACTGATTTGCTCAATGAACTGACTATCAAGCTGCAGGAAAAAGAATATGGCAATACATGTTAACTGATTTGCTCAATGAACTGACTATCAAGCTGCAGGAAAAAGAATATGGCAATACATGTTAACTGATTTGCTCAATGAACTGACTATCAAGCTGCAGGAAAAAGAATATGGCAATACATGTTAACTGATTTGCTCAATGAACTGACTATCAAGCTGCAGGAAAAAGAATATGGCAATACATGTTAACTGATTTGCTCAATGAACTGACTATCAAGCTGCAGGAAAAAGAATATGGCAATACATGTTAACTGATTTGCTCAATGAACTGACTATCAAGCTGCAGGAAAAAGAATATGGCAATACATGTTAACTGATTTGCTCAATGAACTGACTATCAAGCTGCAGGAAAAAGAATATGGCAATACATGTTAACTGATTTGCTCAATGAACTGACTATCAAGCTGCAGGAAAAAGAATATGGCAATACATGTTAACTGATTTGCTCAATGAACTGACTATCAAGCTGCAGGAAAAAGAATATGGCAATACATGTTAACTGATTTGCTCAATGAACTGACTATCAAGCTGCAGGAAAAAGAATATGGCAATACATGTTAACTGATTTGCTCAATGAACTGACTATCAAGCTGCAGGAAAAAGAATATGGCAATACATGTTAACTGATTTGCTCAATGAACTGACTATCAAGCTGCAGGAAAAAGAATATGGCAATACATGTTAACTGATTTGCTCAATGAACTGACTATCAAGCTGCAGGAAAAAGAATATGGCAATACATGTTAACTGATTTGCTCAATGAACTGACTATCAAGCTGCAGGAAAAAGAATATGGCAATACATGTTAACTGATTTGCTCAATGAACTGACTATCAAGCTGCAGGAAAAAGAATATGGCAATACATGTTAACTGATTTGCTCAATGAACTGACTATCAAGCTGCAGGAAAAAGAATATGGCAATACATGTTAACTGATTTGCTCAATGAACTGACTATCAAGCTGCAGGAAAAATACATGAAAGACAACAGAACAAAACTTTTATAAAAACTTAAGATTTTTATAAAAAACATTTTTAACAATAAGTGGGACAGAATGTTATATTTATGGAACGGCTTCGGTACTACGGTTAAACCCTGGAGATTTTTATAGTGTTCATAGATTAAAAAAAGAATTTTGTATAATCTTATCATGGGTTAATAAAAATAATAATTAGTAAGTTAGTGAAAAAATAGAGATCAAAGTGTATAAAACTTCCTTTATTTCTCCGCCTTTTTCTTTTCAAGCGAGTAACAAAAACGCACAAGGCTACGATCTCGAATTGCAGATAAGACAAGTCTTGCTTTGTACTAGGTTGATCAATAAGTTTCTGGAATCGGATACTTTACATTAAAAGTATAGTAATGCATTCTATTTCATTCGAATCTCAAATTCAGTAGTAGCCAGTGCCGAAAGAATTTAAAAAAAAAACTGTCACCAATATTTTTTTTCGTCCTTTACATTCGGCGGGAATTTTATTACAACTACGCATTCGAGCCTATTTTCAGTTGAGGCAATGTAAGAACGTACCGTATCTTCTCCCTTTTGCTTTGATCTAAGGGTTACGTTTACATTTTACATATTTAATACTATCTGTGGTGTGGTATCGATCGATAATGGAAACAAATCCTTGAATGGAAAATACGTACTGGGAAGCGCAGTGTGAGATGAGCTCCTTGAAATAACTTTCAAAATGAATTCGGACTTCGTTGTGTGTAAAGTCGATTTATATTTAATTATTAATTAATAACTATTCCAGCAATTTATTTTATTAGATTAATATATAGCAATATGTAGTGCCAATATAAACCGAGTTAATACAACGCCATCTGGTGAATGACAGCTAAACAGCTCACATGGAGTTTTTGTTCTGTATAGCTAGTATCTGCTCGTCGACTTCGCGCATTGACATGCGTCCACGGAATATGGTGGCCACGGTGAGGTAGCGCCCGTGTCGCGGGTCCGCCGCTGTCATCATGTTGCCCGGATTGAACATCTAAGATAAAAGTTAGTACAACGCCATCTAGTGATCAATAGCAAAATATTTTTTTATACAAGTAAATGATAACTATTACTGAATGTTACAGATAACATGGCTAAAAACATGATTTTTAATGGTTCTCAGTTAATTAACATGACTTTTTCCTTTTTGTAAAAAAAATCAGTTTTTAAATTGAGTTTTTATTTTTAAAAAAAATATTGCACGTACAACAGGCGAGCTTATAGCCTTAAGATATTTTCTACCGGCCAATCTTTGGGTTAAACAGAAAGATACATTGAGAGGTGCGATGAGAGGTATAAATATAATATGTTATACCTAATTTAAACGACAAACAGTGTAAATAATGTATGTATGTATAAAATTTATAAACATGATTATATGAACATCAATAAAACTTACTTGACTCGTAAGTTCTGAAACTGTTTGCGGGCGGTAGTCGAAACAGTTTTTGGCGGTTAATGGTGCGAAACCTGAAAATTAAAATAGAAATATTTATATTAAGATTGAGTGTCCGATTCTACCCTACCCACCTCTAGGGTAATTTTACTACCCTTGTTGGGGTAGGTGTACTGTAGCTTATGTTCTTAATTAAGCCAGTCACAGTAGAGAAGGAATAATTTATTTACAAAATGATCTGATTATATATAAAATATTAAGTTGACAATTAGTGAATAGTGTCGCGATCGTATTCAGTATATCTACCAATCAGAGCTACGCAGTGTAAATAGGTGGGTGAGACGACGTGCGAGTGAGACAGATGATACGTTTCAACGCGTGATGTTACAATAGCGTGACTGCTACAACCCACTGATCCTACCATACCAGCTGGATCTTTTTGATACGATTGACCTTTTGTCCACGATTCCACTCTCACAGGCGATATAATGAGTATAATGGGGAATGTTCTGCAGAGCTGTTCAATTTATACTAATTTCGGGTTTTACCATCTCACCTCTCGTCGCCGAAGGAAGCATTTCGTTGACTAAGAGCTGTTACATATTGTGTGATCTTCAAGACATTTTATACCGCGAATCCGTAATTTGTAGAATGAACTGCTAACTGAGATTTTTCCACTAAGCTACGACATGAGGCTCTTCTAACTCTTCAAGCCACTTCGGTAATCCGCCGTGAAAATCTACGGTCGTCAGTATTGTATGGGTTCACTGTGTGAGCTCGTTAACACACGACGATGCTACGGCCGCCGTATAACTGACCGTGAAAACTGACGGCCAGATATCGAGCAGTGTTGTATGGAGGTCTATGAGAGTGTTAACGACATCGGACGTTTTTACGGCGCGTAAATATCTCGTGACCGCTTACCTGTGCTCATTTTAATTTTAATTATTTATTTTTAGCTTAGCTTAGCACGTAAATGACAAAAAGTCCGCACCTAAAATAGCCGACCCTCCACCGGAGGAAATCAGTGTCGTTAACACGGGGCCTAATAGGATTCTGGTATAAAAAGAGTAACGCTGACGGTACGGTACACTTACCGGGCATGAAGAAGTGTAGTCTGGGGAAGGGGACCATGTTAACGGCGAGCTTCCTCAGATCCGCGTTCAGCTGACCCGGGAAACGGAAGCACGTGGTCACGCCGGACATCGTGTACTGGAAAAAAGATTTTTAATTAAAAAATATGCCGGTCGACAGTGATCATATGACGGTAGATAACTATCGCCTACGAATATATACGTGCCGGTAACGATAAGCGGGCTCTAGACTCACGCCGTGAAGGAAGTCGCGTCGAGAATTCACGCCATGAACCTGCGTGCCTCGAAAACACTTCTCAACACTCAAAATTGTTCACAAGTGCGTATATACTTGTCCGAATTGGACGTAAATGTTGGGAATTGAGAATGCAACCATATTGTTGGACATCGTGTTGGTATAGTTCGATATATGTTAAGTTGGCAACACCGTGTAGAGATGTAAGCTTGTGTCAACGAAGCTGTAGCTGTAGCAACAATCAAATGTACGAAATCCTTAACCATACTTGATACTTGTATTTTTCCTACAATTTGATATGGTTTTCATTCCAATTCTGGCTCTGAAATCTCCAAAAAAAAAAACTCTTATTCACCCGTGCATTGTGGCATCACATAATATCGGTTCAGTTTGGTAATATTCCAAAAGCTTTAATTCTAACCTACTCATTTTGAAAAAAAATACATGATGCATGACGTACGTCCGCTCGCGGCTGCTTCTCGCGCCGCACTGACGACGACGCGTGAAGGCGGAGAGCAAATCCTTTGAAACTACCCACACGAATGTTCACGGGACTTCACCGCGTGAATCTAGAGCCAGCTATATATTCGTTGAAGAATTGATCAACGTACCGATATGAGATGGTTGAGGTCGCCATACGTGGGATTGTTGAGGCGCAACGTACGGAAGCAGATGTTGTAGAGCGCCTCGTTATCGATACAGAACGTCATGTCCGTGTTCTCAACTAGCTGGTGTACGGATAAAGTGGCGTTGTAGGGCTCCAGAACGACCTCGCTCACCTGCAACAAAAATAACATTTTACAACATCGCTAATGGACTTTTTGTCGTGAACTCGTGAAGTGAAGTCGAGTTGAGTTTGACTATTATAAAAATTGTGTATTTTGTGATTTAATAGGGATAGTTTATTAAACTTCAAAGTGTTTTTGTGCGTAAGGTTTGTGTTACTCAAAGATGTTTTGCGTGTGCTTCCAAGGAGTCCTCTTCTGTCCTCGGCAAACCTACTGTCACTTAACTGAGGGGGGGAGTGCATGCTGCAATCCATCAGCCGCTGGGCGCACTCGACTGGCCACGTTACCCCTCTCTCACAGAAGACTACCTTGAAATGTACTGCATTTCCCACTTTATCTTATTTCCCCAATGTACGTACGTGTTTCGGTAGTGAGATGTGCCAGAGCCCATTCCCATCCTATCCCTTCCCATTTTCTCAACCCTTTCTCCAAATCCATTCCTACATCTCCAAAAGTAGGCAATTTTCAGTCTTCAGTGGGTTTGTTTTCAGTCTTTTCTTCGCGGTAGAGGTATACAGGTTTCTCGTGTAATGCGGTTGAGTATAAGTGTGCGTGTGTGTGTATGCGAGTATGTGTAGCGGTGTGCGTGAGTGTAGTGCGATTCGCTAAACCAATACCTTTGGCGAGGGCATGACGCTGAACGTAGTCATGATTCTATCGGGGAACTCTTCTCGGGTCTTGCTGAGCAGCAACGTGCCCATGCCGGAGCCCGTGCCACCGCCCAGTGAGTGGGTCAGCTGGAAACCTTAAACGAGAAGTGAAATGGGTTGTATCATGCCTAAAAGAGATTTTAGGAGAGGCAGTGAACAGGTACAATGATGGTGTGGAATAACGAACCTTTTGACACTATTACAAATTACAATCATGCCCTTTTAAAGCCTTTTTGCAATTCCTTTCTGCATCATTTATGACTTAGTTCCAAACTGGGATTGGGACTCCGTTGACTTAGTGATGATATTCTTAATAACTTAATAATTTTATACACCAATTATTCAAACAGAGATAGTTTATTTTGTATTTTTTCTTGCTCATTTAAATAGAAGCCAATATACAGTATCGTGTTTATTGTTAATCGGCCAAGATCTATTTAAACGATATTGTTATCGCTCATTATTCTAAATATTCAAACGCTATTAATACAGAGCAGCTACAATATTATTTATACCTTGTAAGCAGTCGCAATCCTCCGCTTCTTTTCTGATGACGTCCATCACAGAGTCCACCAGCTCTGCGCCCTCCGTGTAATGTCCTTTGGCCCAATTATTGCCTGGTAATGGAAACAATACTACCTAAAGTTTATTGTTAATGGATAAGTATAAAATCTAGTAATTTATCTTTAATAACTGCTTTATTAAAGATAAATTTTATTTATTTTAAGACATTTATTATTATTATTAAGTTTTTATGCTAAGGCTTTAATTTCGGTTTTCGTCTTACATAAAAAAAAATCGCCAATTAAACTTTCGCAACGAAAGCTACATTTATTTAAACTCCGTACTTAAGTAGAAACTTATTGGTAAGAGCCGAGGATCTGAACTCACATCACACAAATGTGAGTCGAGTACCCCCCAGGTTGTCATCGCTCTAAAAGCAAACGAAAGCGAACGAAAATCCACCTGTTGTAAACGAGGTTTACAACGAGGTTGTAACTGTTGTAAACTGATCAATAGATGGCGTTACTCACCTGCCCCACTTTGCCCAACCACAAAGTTATCTGGTCTAAAAAGCTGTCCGTATGGTCCAGATCTTACGGAATCCATTGTTCCCGGTTCCAAGTCCACAAGAACCGCTCGAGGAACATATCTGCCTGAATAAAAATGGGGAATTAATTACAGCGCCATCTAGCTGACCAACTAACATTATTAATGATGAATTTATTGATAACCAATTCTAAATCTGAATTAATAAATTTGCTGGTTTTATATTTTGAAATTATTAATTTATCGTACCTACTTGGTGTTATTATAATCCAATAGTGAATAAACAGTGGAATAATGTTATTCTTAGATACATACATATATCGGTAACTAAACGTCCGCAGGCAAAACTGCTTTGTATGAATTAATCAATTCCACCACCGTACGGAGGATCTTTTTTTTATTGTTACTTCCTGCTCGTGGCGCGCGCTTTAGTATATTCTACGAGCAGTTGCATTATTCGCGCATCACCTGCGCTGCAGCGCGCGCGGCCATTATTACTGTGTAGGCTTGTACTGAATAACGAGCGCTACAAACGTTTAAGATAGAACAACAAAACTTTTCATGTTTGTAACTTTTGATCTATACCCTAAAATAATTTTATTAATCGCTTGAGCCGTTTTATGTAATTTAAATAAGTTGACGTGCTTTAGTTTTTGTATTATTTCGTTATTGTATAAATTCATCATTCTTACCTCCGGAAGCCTCAGTGTAGTATACGTTGATCCGCTCCAGCTGCAAGGGACTCTCGCCCCTATATACTCCTGAAGGGTCCACTCCATGCTCGTCGGAGATTATCTCCCAGAACTTTAAGCAAAATGATAATAATACATATATTGATATTACTGTATCGTAACAGAGCCATATATAAAGGGTATCCCAGATTGAGCGCCGGATTTAATTTAGAAAAAAAAAATTGTTGCTTCCGCTGTGTGACATGTGGCACCGTCCTGTTGGAACTACAATTGATTGAGGGCTATATCTTCCAATTGGTGCCAAAAAAATCTCTTGTAGCATGTTCTGATACCTCTCTATGTCTACCTAAATACCGATACCTAAAAAATGGTCCCATGATCTCGCCGAACCAAAAGCCACACTAAACTGTGTCTCTTTGCGAATGCATCCGTTTTTCATGAATCTTCAATACGACAATTTTGCTTATTGACGTATCCGTCAAGGTGGAAATGTGCCTCGCCACAAGATGATTTTTCGCCAAAATGATGGTCCCCTTCAGTGCTCTAACATTTATACTGCGTTGCTCGTTCGTGTAGCGTTCAAAGTTGACTAATTGCAACTGTCATTTATGTGACATCTATAAACAAACCAGAGTTGCCAACCCCCAAACAAAAAAAAAAATGACGCGAAATTTAAATCCGGCTCTCAATCTGGGACGGCCTACATGTGATACAGACACCACAACAATTTTTGTTGCCTGTCTATCTAAACGTGGATCCCACAAAAACCGCTGGACAGATTTTAATGAAATTTGGCACAGTTATAGCTTATATCTAGGGTACTTTTTATTACACACCATTTTACCCACGGCAATCACATGTCGCTCCACACGAACGAAGTCGCTGGCAACGTTAGTTTTATCTAAATATAAATGTACTAGACATTTATCGATCACTGATGGATATTTCAATACCAAAATTCAAACGTTAATATCACATCCTACAGTTACTCGTAGTATAACACATAAGCATTTGGTAACCAACGCCGCGAACAATATATACGGTCAGCGGACCAGCGCTTACTCTGTTCCCAGGTTAATAAATGAATTAGATCCTAAATTTAAAAAAGATATCAGCGAAAATAATTTAAAATATAAATTAAGAACATATTTCTTGTCCAAATTATAATTTGTTCACTGCTCACAGGTAGGTTTTTAATGTCTCGACTACTGATTCCAGCAGTACTTGTATCTTAGACAAATCTGTATGGTTTATTAGATACAATTGTGTTAGCTATATACTTATTCTTTGTAAATTTGTTAATAATAAAAAAAGTATAAAAAAAATATGGGTCTCCTTATGCATTATCGTTTCGTATACGAGGGATCTACCTATGACCTTAAAACGACATGCCGCTCGCCGTCGGAGGTCGGCGAAAATGGAATAAATTAGAATGTCACAGAAGACTGTCTAAAAATTATGACGTATCCCCTCACATCTTATCACTTTCTGTCCCATCGAGTATATAGTAGGTATATCGGAATAAAAGTCAGTGGTGGCCCTAGCGGGATATAAGCGTTGCGGTCTGCTTCACAGATGGTAACAATATGCCGAGTTAGATGTCCCTTTTGTTATTGTGACCCACATAATTTCATACTGATTTTTCATTTTTCATTTGTTTTTTCATTGTATTGTTACTTTTTATAACTTTATTAAGTAGTTTCTTCTCTTAACACTTAGAAATTGTATTTCGTTAGAATTTCCTCTATCTCAAACCAAGTGTTTAATTATTATGTGTGTCGTTTTATAACAAATAAACTTTATATTAATTTATTCACCTTATTCCATTTGAGGATGGATTGGGAGGTGTAATGGGATGGGGACACTCCCCGTCCCGTTATATTACCATTTGTCATCGTCCCATGGAACTGGCGTGCTCATTAATGATATCATATCACAGAATAAATTATAATGTTAGTTGTTGTATTTTGCATGTCGTAAACATGTGGTACCTACTATTATCTAATGCAGGGGTGTCCAACTTACAAAGCCTCAAGGGCCAAAATTAAAACCTTGAACGTAGTTGCGGGCCATATAATAATACTTTAATTTAAACTTTAAATTAAATTATTATTATATACTTTTAATTTTAAAGTATCAATAAGAACCCATGTAAGGTAAAGTTATTAATAAAACCAAAAGTAGTAATATATCTTTATATTGCTCAAGTATTTGTTTTACATAAATAAGGAAAGTATGATGGACTGAGTAACAGATTCTGACAGTCTGTTATTCCTCAAAATATGATTAAATATTTTATTTTAATTAAATTATAAATCAGCATATTTGGTAAAAATTTGTTTATATTAAATTATAAAATCTTTTTCATAAGGAAGGCATGAATTTTCTGATTTTTTATGTCTTTCAGGGGCCGCACAAAACGGCATCGGGGGCCGCGTGCGGCCCGCGGGCCGCCAGTTGGACAACCCTGATCTAATGTATTATCTGAATTTTATTGATTGTAACAAATGTTGTACCATGTTTATGCAAATAAATATTTCATTTTGAAATAATTTTGGTAACTTTTTTATATAAGTCAAAATTAGGCGCGCACATATTTCCATTATTCTTACAATTAATTAAATTTTTAGATATTGTTAATAGGTACTCATTTTGTTGACATATTAGTCTTGGAAACTAACAAGTGTAGAATAAAATGTTTAAAAGTGCGTTGGGACTAGTTCCCCTCAATTTGTTTTGTAAATAAATAGTATAGTGGGCCACTTTTTGAATTATTTCCGGGCTAGTTGACCACTGGCAATGTCAAAAAGTGGTAAACTCGCCCGCGGCCCTATTTTTTAAGCGGGCCAGTCTATTTTATTTTTATTTTACATGAAACGGCAGCATAAAAACATTAAAATTACATTATAAAAATCTCTAAACATGCCTATTAATGTTTCAATAAATTAAAAATAATTGCTTATGTTATAAAGTCAACGCTGTTAGGCGACATGTTATTATAAATGCTATAGTAGGCAACGCCCCAAGGGCCCAACGTTTGTCATTGTTATTGTCTGATGTGTAGAAGCGGCGCAAGGCGTGGGCGACGTGGGCCACCGCCCACGGCCTCGCACCTCGAGAATTCATGCAGCTTTGATTCGTGAAAAATGTGACAATCGGCTAACCCTGTGGGCCAGCCTTAGAACTTCCCGCTGTGTACGAGGTTTTCAAGCTCGCAAAGAATATTAAAAATATATAAGCAAAAAGCACAACTTGCACTTTGAAAAACATTTTTTGTGTGTTCCTGATTATAATATGTGAAAATGAGAAAAACAGTATTTTTTTAAATTTCGCCCACATCAAATTTAGGTCTTGCCCCGCCGCTGGATGTATGTCGCAGGGCGGAAATTCTGACAGCTTAATTAAATTTATAAATTAAACTTAATTAATTTATATTCTGTTTATTTATAAAGGATGTCTTAGAAATATTTTTCCTTTTGATATCGCCGTCTCGCGCCACGCGCAAGGAGCTAGGAGTGGGGAGCTATGTGAAACGCTCGGCAGACATGTCTTATTTTAGTAGCCAAGGAGCGTTATGCTGTACCGCAGCGCGCATTTTAGAAAACTGGCGGGTCTTATATATATACTCGAAGTTTTTACAAAACACATTTCAATTTGCCGTCAATGAGAAATGTTCCAAGTGCAAATTTAATTAAGCAAGTTTGAAGAGACTGGAAACAATGTCTAGTAAATCAACGGGACGCATAAGAACATCGAGGACGAGTGAGAATGCCGACTGTGTACGTCAGTCAGTCAGTCTGTTATGGGGGATCCAAGACAATCATTAGAATTATGCTTCCGCGCGGATTCCGTGAATATGCATAAATCCGCGGTGTATCGCTTTATTCAGAAGGATATGCGTTTTTATCCGTACAAGATCGTTATTGTGCAAGAGGTGAAACCACATGACTCTACCTTAAAGAGACCCCTTTATCAACTTTAACAACATATGGTTCTCTGATGAATCAAATTTTCACTTCAATGGACATGTAAACGAACAAAACTGGAGGTATTGGCCACAGGAGAACATTATATTCCCCCAAGGTTGTCCTTTGGGCTGCCATATCAAGCCAAGGAATCATAATGCCATACTTTTTTGAAGATAACCGTGGTCGAGCTCCAACAATTAATTCAGAACGCTATTGCAAGATCAGAGCGGCTACAATAGGAATACGTTTCTCCAGCAAGATGGAGCCACGTCTCACGTTACAAACGACTCATTGGAAGCACGGCATGAATTGTTTCTCAGTAGTCATTAGTCTCAGAGGACTGGCCAGCGAGGAGTCCAAATCTAACTCGTGCAGATTTTTTCTTATGGCTACCTGAAGAATAATGTTTTCAACCCATTGCCATGAAATTTAGGGTCAGTTAAAGCAAAGAATAACAGACGAAATCAATGCCTATCGTCATGTGATGCTGCAGTGATTGGAAATTTTAGCTCCAAATTAAATGTGTGTAGAAGTGTATGGCGCTCATTTAAACGTGATTGGTTTTAATAAATGAAAATTTAATTATCGCCCTTTAAAATTATAATAAATAGATATGTATTAATTATGCAAACAGTTTTAATTTTTACAGTTCAAAAACGAAAATATTTTTGAGACACTTACTATGGTATTTAATTGATATGCGTCATTTAATTAATCTTCATATCATAGCATTCATAGCACCTACAGTACCATCTTTGCACAGCCCAAACATAATTTGCATCTTAAAGTTAAGTCCACACTATGTCACTTTGTGCAATAAAGAAGTGATGTTATCTAGGACCTTATTGACTTTGGTTGATTTTATAAAATTAAATTTCATTCTTAACTCTTAATTTCATTCATAACTCTGTATAAACTTAAAAACTCATTGATTTTTAAGACTAAAGCAGTATAAAAATTGATATTTTTATTTTAAAGATTCCACTAAAGTTTGGACATATGGGGAATTTGATGTCGCTTTTTGATAATTCCAAAAATAAAGTTGTTTTAGTTTCAAGAAAATAATTAATGAAACTGTTTCCAACTCTTCAAGGGCTTTCCTCATAATAAAAGACGATGAGGAAAAATTTATGTAGGAGAGAGTTGGATATTGATAAGCAGAGGTCGGAATTAGGTAGTGTGATTTATGTACTTGCAATGATATCATAGAGCAAAAGAATAATGTGGATATTCCTCAAATCCCGGGATTTCAGTTTAGAGCGTATTAAAGATCCGCTGATAGATTAGATATAATTGTAGGTTAATGTTTGTGAATGGTAAACTGCAACTGAATGTTAACGTGTGTAAATCATTAATATATTATTTTGTTTTATTTATCTTATCTCTGAGATATCGATACAACCCTAAAATCCACCACGGTACCTTGAGATAGTAAATTTAATATACTATTGGCAATAAATCACGGTTCCCGGGATTATTATTCAGAAAATCCCAGAAATGTCCACATTGTCCATGTTCATATCAACATTTCGTTGCAAGTACATAAATCACACTACCTAATTCCGACCTCTGTTGACGAGCAATTCAAGAAACACGTCTATAAATTAATACAGGTTTGATATAAAGAAAAACAATCAGTATTGGGGGTCATCCATACATTACGTCACACGTTACGGCGGCGGGGGGGCGGGGCGGGGGGGGGTCAACAACGTGTGACATCGTGTGACGGGGCGGGGGGCGGGGGGGGCGACGAGTATATAGGATTCGTGACATAGTCTATGGACATAGGGTGGTAACCACTCCAGTTTGACAAACAATAGTTTTAATTTAATAATTTCTAAAATTGCAAAATATGTGATGTCATATTTTGGCAGGGGGTGGGGGTCACACAAATGTGACCGCCTGTGACTAGGACGGGGGGGGGGGGGTGAAAGACGCCAAAAATAATGAAATTCGTGTGACGTAATTTATTTATATGTAGTAGATCTACATAATTTAGGAAATAAATAAATATTAGGAACAATAATCTAAAATCTGATAAGGCGCAACTGTAGGATAATGTGATAATATCCTACCCGATATTATTGTACAATTCAAAATTGATTAAATTCAAATTAAATCAAAAATTAGATATTAAGAGAAAAAAAATATGTTTATGATAAAAATAATACAAGTCCTGAGATGCAATCTTGACATGACTGCATTCAGATGCATGTCATGTCAGATGCAGTCATGTGCCACTTTTCATACCTGTTGTTTGGGCAATTCCATAAAATGCTTTAGCCAATAGAGCAAAATGCTCATATAGAATCTCTTCTCATTCTCTTGTTCTGGAGGAAAAGTTGGTTTTTCTCCAGTACAATACCGTGCGGATTTGTCACTGTATTGAAAACTAAATTTTTTTTTTTAATTTGAATGTGAATATCAGGGAAGTATTTGCACACTTATCATTTTTAAGTGACAAACAATGGAACAATAAAAATTTGCATAAATAAATTGCAACAGATATAACCATTAGATGTTCCTCGAGAAGATGATGACAATGTGTGATTATTCCCAGTTTGTACTATGAACTACTATATTAACAATAGTTGGTAAACTTTTCATGATTAAAATACTTGTTTGGACTATCTTCTTTTTTATTTATTTGCTTGAACTCTTGAAGAGCCACAACAGGCTGACTGTAAAAAAACTACAAAACATGAAATTTTTGGATTGTTCTTTGCATTAATTATATTAACACAGGCACCAAAATCATAAAATGCACTATAAAAATATATTGATACAAAAACTGATCATGAAAAAGCAACTTCCTAAATGTCTTTGTATTTTAATTTATAGATTTCGTTTCTAGAGGCTACTCTGGTTCTCATGGGCACACATTAATGTACAACTACAAGGAAAACACGGCGAACATTTTGACTTAGACTTACAACTACCACACAAGGTTGTTCGCAATGTACGGATCGCCGGTAAAGTTATCGATTTGTTTGGGTACGTTATTTCAACAGCGCAATTATGCAACTCTCCCTGTTGTCGTCCGTTGTGACAACACACAGCTGGTGGTATAAAACATAAAATTAATGATAATGTAGGTATTTGTTATCTAAGATCCACGGTAATCGTTATTAACAATTATTGTGAATGCTAAAGCGATAAATTTCTCTACTAAAAAATATGTAGGTAAGATTATAACAAATAAAAGTAGAAAACCAGTTTATATGGTGGTTTGCTAACATTAAAAGAAGTATATCTCAAGGGTGTGGTATATGTTGATTTAGGGACACTTTTACCAATCGTTCATTGATTTTTAATCATCCACAAGAATATTTAACCTAAAATAAAAAACTGACCTTGGATCCAATCTGATTGCCGCACTGTCCTACTTGTACATGGACAATTTCACGCATTTTGTAAAAAATATATAATTTTCCAACACACTAAAAACACGTTAAGTTAAAACAGCACAATGTTTAACTGTTTAATTATTAGCAGAGAATGAATAACACTTAGAGAGAGACTCAACGTTACTGGAGCGTTATCGCGTTATTATATAAATATTCTTACAAATAGTTTAACAAATGCATGTTATTTACTGATAGCGATAATTGATAGCAGATAACGAGTGCCACTTTAATTTGATCTCTATATTATAGTAAATTGTATAGTATTAATTGCTTACTAAATGGCTAAAATATGCAGTTTTAAAGCATTAATTTCGTTAAACAAATCAAACTCGTTAATGTCACATAATTCAAGAATAGTCTTTAGTGCAAAATTTTTCTTCGGAGTACCTAACCTAGGTATTTTTTGAATAGGGAATTAGGCGGATGAGCGTGCTGTCCCAGGTGATGGTAAGTGTTACCGCCGCCCATGGACACCTGCAACACCAGGAGGTATGCGAGTACGCCGCCGACCTTGCAAAATCCTATTCACAGGTTTCTTGAAGATCCACATATCGTTGCAAAATCCTATTCACAGCTTTCTTGAAGAACCCCATATTGTAGCGTAATGGAAAGACCTCTCGAGGCAATTCGTTTCACAGCTTAGGGGTTCGCGGTAAATGGTTTTTGGACCGAACAGTACGCGACACCCCCGTATCGATGAAATGTAGATGGACTGCACTTCTGTAATGGAAGGTTTGGTTGTAGAAACCCAAAGTGGGAATTATATTGAACAATTCTTCAGAGCATTCCCCATTGTACAGGCAATAGAACACACAGAGAGACAACGGCTCTCCGAACGCTAAGGGGTTCTAAGCTAAGTGAGAGTGGGATCGTCGACAATTCGAACAAAACGTCGATGGATGGAATCAAATGGGTTCAATTGATATTTCGGTGCGCCGGCCCAGAGATATGAGCAGAACTCGCTATGGGGGCTTAACCTGAGCTTTGGAGACCGTCAGAAGTCGGCCAGGGGTGAAGTACCGTTTCGCTCTGTTCAGCACACTTAGTTTTTGTTATTGAAAAACCCGAACACATTATCAAATGTTATTAATTATTCAAATCCATTTTCAAAGGATGTCAGTACGATACAAGTCTGGAAAAAAAATACATTATCGTGAAGTAAATTATATCGTAGATGTATGACAATCAGTAGTGATTCAATCACTCGAACGATTTCTGTCGGTTAGGCAACGAACGAACGTTTAGACTCTGGCAACGAGCGGATTAATGACGTCGTATTAAGTTCCACTTGATCAACAATAATTCATCACTAACTACTGGATTAGCTGCCGCCCGTAGGTATTTGTCTGGTATATTCGATCTATTTACAAATAAGCAGTATGAGTGTAACTCGCGTTAAGAGGACCAAGTAAGTACTTACACGTATGACGTAACGCAATAACAAACCTTGATTGTTCCAAATATGAATCATTGACATGGGCGTTGCTAACGGGGGTGTTGTGTCCCCCCCCCCCTCTATAGAGATACGAATTCGTTTTTTTTTTTCCGGCCCGACCAAATTCTTGTGGCCCTAGTGCCCTTTCAAGAGTCACCGGACTTGTAAATACGAATTCGAATTAGATTGGAACCTATTTGTACCTACAATTCATATTTCTCCCATCTTCTCTCTCATCTTGCCCCCCCCCCCCCGGCCCATTGGCTGGCGAGCCCCTTGATCATTGTTATAATTTAAAAATAACACAAACACGTAAAAATAATATCACCACATAATTGTTAATTACACATTTAATTATAAGAAATAACGATTAAATAGTTAAAGTAAAAATACCACCACGAAACATATCAAAAATAAACCCCGCTACTGTTAGCGACGTGCCTCGCGACAGCTGACAATCTACAAAAAGGCAAAAATTATAAATACATAAAAAATTCCCTGTAGCGCCATCTAGCTTATTATATTATTAAAACTTTGTGGCTCAGAACATTACTGCTTAGTTATTGTTCTGAGGTTTTTGGTATATCAATAAAGACAGCTGGACGCTGGGCTGTGTGTGTATGTATCTGTGTGCATGTATTATATTGGTAAAAGTCCAGATAAATGCTTTATTAGGCCGGGTACAAACATGAGGTAACCAGATTCGGTCACCAGATCAGGTTCTCTGGCGCGGCTGCATATAGTAACGCATTTTAGAAACAGACAATGTAATATGAATAATCCAGTTATAAATTATCACGGAACATTAATAAAGGAAACGCTTGTTACAAATTTCATGTATATTGAAGGCAACATGACATGGGAAACGCAGATATATTCCGTTTGTAAAAAAATAAATCAGTTCACATAGGCTTTGCTCATGTATAAAAATGTCTCAAATCATTAACCCTAGTATCAGCATATCATGGCTATTTTGCTTCTACCACAGAACTAAGATTATAGAAATGATATCATACTCTAATGCTAAGAGAACCATTGTCGCCAAACTTGTGAATGTAATAATACTAGCTGTGCCCGGCAGCGTTGCATGCCCGTCAAACTAACAAAATTAACACAAAACAATATTAAACTATACGTATAAACCTTCCTCTTGAATCAATCTATCTATTGATGAAAACCGCATTAAAATCCGTTGCGTATTTTAAAAGATCTAAGCGTACATACAGAGGGACAGACGGCGGGAAGCGACTTTGTTTTATACTATGTAAAGATATTGAAATACTACGAAAACCTTGTCATAATTGGTTATAATTCGTAGATTGAAAAAGAGAAAATTAGGTACATTATAGTCGGATTGAAATTGAAGTATATTTATAAGAAGACGATTGAGTTGATACTGCCTTATAGTCCAAGATCCCGTGATCGCCAGACCTACGTCATTTTATAAAGGCTGAAAATTTTTCTACGGAAGTACACTATTGCAGGTAAGAACGATTGGCTACTACACTGGATTGCAAAAATTCCGGGTCGCTAATAAAAACCGTGATATCTCCATAAATTATATACCAAGATCGCTCGAATAAATAATATGTAGTAAGGAGGTTACTAATGCTTATTCTAAATCTCTAAAGAGGTTTCATTTGTACAAGTTACAGATTTAAAAAAAAAAAATCTGCATTTTGAAAAATTTCAAAATTTAATATTAGGAAAAGAATATTTTTTCTGCTTTTGTTTCAAACGGAGCTGTCATTATAAATGGTTCCTTGGATTGATCAGAGTATTCAATGCAATATCATGTCGTTATCACCTGAAGAATGTACACGGATTATTACCATGGTACAAGAAGTCAGCGTAGCACTGCTAGAACAGTAGGAGTATCTTTATCAACAGTCCAAAGAGTACTCCAGCGATTTCAAGAAACCGGCATGAACATCAGGAGACCAGGAAATGGCAGGCCAAGGTGCACAACTACACGAGAAGACCGATTCATCGTGAGCACTATGTTAAGAAATCGACATGTCACGGCTGTTCAGGTCCGAAACAGTCTCCAAGAAATTCACCACAACAATGTGAGCTCTAATACGATTCTGCGACGTCTTCGTGAAGCTGATATAAAGCCTTATAGACCAGCAAACGGCCCCAAAATGCTCAGAGAACATCGAGTTGCCAGGTTACGGTTTGCTCGAGAACACATCCGATGGACAGATGAAGATTGGTCCAAGGTTATGTTTTCCGATGAGTCCAGATTTTGTTTATTCACGCACGACGGGAGACGAAGAGTATTTAGACGGCCAGAAGAACGGTATCATCAAGCGTGTTTTGAAGAAAAGGTGTCATTCGGTAGGGGATCAATAATGGTTTGGGCTGGGATATCTTCAGAGGATCGCACGGAGTTAGTGATCATAGAAAACGGTTCTCTGACTGCTGTCAGATACGTAGGAGAGATCTTAAATAAGCATGCTGGTCCATTCTTAGTGAATATGGGTGCAATTTCCATTCTTATGCACGATAATGCGCGACCACATACTGCTCATTTGGTCAATATGTATATTCAAGACGTCGGTATTACCTGCATGGAGTGGCCAGCTCGCAGCCCAGACTTAAATCCCATAGAACATGCATGGGACGAGCTCGGGAGATGCGTGAGACAACGCCCTCCTGCTCCCGTTACCTTACACGAGTTAAAAAATGCGCTAGTGGAAGAATGGACAAACATAGACCAAAATCGTATTAAAAATTTGGTTTACAGCATGCCACATCGTCTTATTGAAGTGATACGGGCTCGTGGAGGAAATACAAAATATTAAATTGACAAAAAAACTTTTATTTTTTAAGATTTACTGCGAAGTGTATTTTTGTTGTCATAACTTCATAAGTTAGAAGCGAAATTTTCTTATTTTTTAGTATTTAATTAAAGTTATATAGTGTACAGAACGTGTTACACATTTTTTTATATATATTAATCAGTCATCTACAATATACTGTAGTTTCGCAAATTAGTCTTATGTATTTAAGAAACTATCACGCCATTTATTAGCGACCCGGAATTTTTGCAATCCAGTTTATAAACATTCGGTCGCGGTGGCTTGACAGGTACCAGTCGGCAAAGGCGTAGGTATAAAATTTCCGCTCAAAATCATGATAGTATAAAGCGTGATTTTTTGATATTTTTTACGGGATACTATTTGTCTACGCTCGGAGACTGCGAGTTTTACTCCTTTGGCGAAATAAAACCCGAAAGGTTTGCTTGTTATTGACCGGTTTTTATTATTAGATACAATGTTATTGCGTCTCGGATCGATGATTTGGATTGACTGAATTTTAAAGTGTGTGACAAGTAGGTATGCACAAAACAGGTTGCCCATCTTGGCGGTGGTACAAAAATAATAAAAAAAAAGTATAAATGTTGAAGCGGCGATGTGGAGCCGCGACGCTATTATAATTCACGTCATCCATTGCCAGACACTTTGTATGGTGGCAAACCCCCGCCAGACCCCTTTAAAGTTTGATAAATTGGAATTGTTCATAGTAGCCTTCTTACCTGCAGTATTCAGCCGTTATAAAATGACGTAGGTCTGTCGTTCACGGGACCTTGCTCTATTACGCTTAAGCAATTTATCCTACACTACAATCTATCCTTGGACTCAAAACAAGATTAATGTACTTTATACCGCGAACCCGTGGGCTGCGGAACCAACTCAAGAGATCTTCCCATTAAGCTACGATATGGGGTTCTTCAAGAGAGCTGTGAATACGATCTTGCAAGGTCGTGATGTAACGCTTACCATCACGTGGGACCGCTTGCTCGTCCGCCCACTAGTACCTATATAAAAAAAAGTTCTGCTATTCGACGCTAGATGTCACTCAATTTGAACAACCTCACTTTTGCTTTTATAATATTATTTAGTACCCTACTCTGAAGTAATAAAACGATTTTGAAAATTACTGACCTTGAAATTCTGCAGAGTAATAATATCCTCATTGCGGAAATGATTTTAGTCATGTAAAGACTAAAACATCTTCCAAATTATTTACTTTTATCCGCAATTTACGATTTTGAGCTTTAATCCCTTTTATTTGCGATCTTTGTCTTTTAATAATACTTTCTTTATTAGAAATATTTTTTTTATCTTTTCTTTTTCTTGACGAGAATAAATTTTGAAGTCGTTGGTGACGTCGAATTAGTCAGTGAAATACCTGAATACCTTTTATACCTGAATACCCTGAAATACCAAATTGTACAATTTAAGCATTAATCAGTAATCATTTCCAGTAAATGAAGCGAGTACCTATCTACGATTTTTTTTATAACTACCATATAGGTAATATTTGATTACTATGACATGACTTATTAGGTAATAGGTAAGTCTTTACTTACTTTCTTTGTTACTTCAGGTAACTTGTTTCCATCATCCTGTTTACGTTTTGCATTTGAAGTTGACGCCATTGAAGAATCGCTTAACTAAAATCATATGAATAATAGATATAAATTAATAAAATTCAGTATGTACTTACTTATTAGTATTATTATATAACTAAGCTGCTTGAAACACTTACACGATCATGAACATAACATGTCAATATGTTTCGAGTTGGTACTGCAGCATCGGTTTATTGCCACTCTTTTTTATGATGAATTCGTCGTTTTGAAAGTGAGCAGAACAGATTGTACTAAATTTCGATGGAGACCTCTTCCGTCGTCCCATTACGTTTATCTATTTTTAATAAAACACCGTTTTGAGGATCTAGCACAGACTAACTTTATTTTTGCATCTTATTCTACCCTAACCACAGCCGTAAGATGGCGCCAGTAGTACGATATGTTGACAAGTATCAACAATTTTACTTTAACAAAATTATTTGGAAAACTGAAACAAAATGCGTAGTGTATTTATATGTTTATAGTAGTCAATTATAAGTTATAATAAGTTAAGTATCAAAGTCAAAGTATCAATATAGGACAAAAATAATTATAATACAACACTAAACGAGTAGCAGAGTTCTAGAAAGACCAAAACCGTTTGACAACAAGGAATGTATGTATGTAGGATTGTATGACGCTTTCAATGATCAGGGTATGCCATCATTGGAGTACATGCCTTGTGTCCTTAAAAGTTTTATTAAGTTGACCACTCTCCTTTTCCTCTGGTTCAATACAACACGATGCCTTAGTTTTTCATCCACAAATAAATACTTTTTTCGGTGTAAACAAGCACTGAAAATGCGAACCGGGAGTTTATTGAAACTTTATCTAGAGATTGGAATGGATGGGTAACCATGTATACTGACGCTTCTAAACTAATGATAGCAATGTAGGGTGTGCGGTGTGGTGGTCTAAATATAGTATTATATTAAATTTAAAATGCCCCCTCAAACATCAGTCTTTACCAGAGAAGCGGTGGCCATATTAGAAGCCATTCGTTATGTTGAAGCTCATGGCTTAAACAAGACTCCATCTTCAAAAAGGGTGAAATACAAATAATAATTCCAAATCCTTAGTCAGGATCCCCTAAACCTCCCAGATATCAGATTTTTATCCGAATCGGATGAATTCAAAAAATGGCCGCCATCTTGGATTCGCCATCTTGAAATTTTTTTTCTCCTCAATAGAAAGACATCGTCATGATAAATGATATTAGTTTAAGCACCAATCCGATATCTCTAACCGTTCCCGAGCTGTCGCCCAAAGAATTTTGTATGGCGGCCATCTTGGAAAATTTTGTCACCTACCCTAAATCCCTAATCGGAACCCCGGGATGCAAAATTCCTGCCCGATTATCCACCTCGAAAAGTGGCTGCACAGGAATTATAAAATTTCCAAATTTTTTTTTTAAATTTCCGCCATTTTGTATCCGCCATCTTGGATTTTTTTTCCACCCAGTTTGCCCAATGACCAAAGTTTCTAACGAGGGGAAATTCCGCCCCGCACCCCGCGTCTAATTCGGCCTACCGCCTCTCAAATGTCCTCGGACCCCAAAATCTAAAATCCCACTTTGTATGGCAGCCATCTTGAAAAATGGCAGAATAAAAAAAAGTTCCAAAATCCTGAATCAGGGTCCCCTGAACTCCCCAGGTATTAATTTTCATCCCGACCGGATGAATTTAAAAAATGGCCGCCATCTTGGATTCGCCATTGTGGAAAAAATTTTTAGGCCCGTGGAAGGACATTGACTTGCCCCCTCATATTAGTTTGAACACCGATCCGATCTCTACCCGTTTGGGAGATACGGTCAAAAAAAATTTGTATGGCGGCCATCTTGAATCCGCCATTTTGAATTTTTATGGTGCTCTCGTCAAAGTGCCGGCGGTTCTCTATGACATTCGGTCGAGCACCATCTGACTATCTCTCACCGTTTGGGCAGGCCGTCGACCGTCGAGCTGAAGGTCTACTGGATGCAAACGGGCCCGCTGTCGATGCAGCTCCTAAGAGAGCTCGGCCTGCGGCCTCGCGCGAATTATGGCCGATCGAAATATAAAATTTCAATTGACGGCCGCCATCTTGGAAATGGCGGGATCGAAAAACCGACCCGAAATTCTCATTTAGCCCCCCCCGAACATCTGGATGCCAATTTCCACCCCCCCTCGGACAAACTTGAAAAACGGCCGCCATCTTGAATCCGCCATTTTGAAAAAAAAATCTGCCCACGAGAAGACCCACCCCGGCCCGAATGACATTTGGTCGAACACCTCTCTCCGTTTTAAAACTACGAGCGATTGAAATTTGTATGGCGGCCATATTATTTTTCGAATTTGGAATTTTTGCGGCGCCGTCTGGCGTCTACCGGCAGTTCCCTATGACATTCGGTCGAGCACCTTATGACTACCTCTCACCGTTTGGGCAGGCCGTCGACCGTCGAGCTGAAGGTACACCAGATGCAGATGGGCCCGCCCCCAGTGCAGCTCCTAGGCGAGCTCGGCTTGCGGCCTCGCGGGAATTATGGTCGATCGCAATTTAAAATTTCAATTGACGACCGCCATCTTGAAAATGGCGGGATCGAAAAACCGACCCGAAATTCTCAATCAGGGGCCCCCCGACCCCCCGATGCCGATTTACACCCTCCTCGGACAAACTTGAAAAACGGCCGCCATCTTGAATCCGCCATTTTGAAAATGGCGGATTCAAGATGGCCATTTTGAAAACTTTGAAAACGCCATTTACCGTTCCCAAGTTAGCAGCGATTTACACTTTGTATGGAGGCGATTCTGGACGTTCGAAATTCAAATTTTCGCGACGCCCACTAGCATCTGCCGGCAGTTCCCTATGACATTTGGTCGAGCACCCCCCGCGCACCTCCTACCGTTTAGCCTGGCCGTTGACAATTTTCGTGAGGTTTGGACAACTCGAAGAAGTCAGATTTTTCTGGTACTCACCGACCTCGAGGCTGTACTTTCTCATTCAAAGTTTCTCACCCACCAGGCGGGAACTGGGAGAACAATTGTGTCGTCTAATTTCAAACTCCGCTAGATCCAAATAGGTCTATTTGGCAGGAGAATAGTTTTTTTATAGATTATAATTACGTAATCAATATAAATGCCATAAAATTGAGCAATATTTAAAAAGGAAAGTAAATACCTATATATTATTAGTTTATTCGTTTTAGCAGTAAAATAAACATATTCTTGTGCCAAAAAATTTGGATATAGCTGGTTTTGATATTAAGTTTTGGATCTGGCGGGTAATGATAATGAATCATAGGATCTGACTGCTTTTGTTACTAACTTTTAGCTGTGACGTCATCTACACAGGCTGTTCTTAAATTACTGCAAATTAGTTGTGCAATATTTTAGCGATTACTGCCTAGTGTACAAAATTAAGAAATATTAAAACTTTATGAAATGTTATAATATTTTTATTATTTTAAAAGTTTTACAGGACATTATACAAAATTTTCATTCTTCTAAAGGAACACATGGTAAATCTGCGTTTGCAATGAAACTTTCATTGGTTTCCTCGACGTTTTTATAATAGTTTAAAGACGGCAAATTTCGCCAATCTTCCCCATAGTGTTTTTTTAGTAATGAGACAACATCTTTAATTTTTGCAGAGTTAATTTTGTTTCCTCTTGGAATCGCAGATGGTTGTATTTCACAGACTTTCTTACCTTTTTTAGTCACATATTTAGGTTCACAAAACTCATGTTTATAATTCTTCACCCTGGACACTCACGTTTTGCCTACCTCGTTTAAGTATGAATCTTTTTGTCAAGTTAAATTTGAAGTGCCAACTTGCTGGTGGTTTGAAGGTCTTGGAGACTTCTTCTTTCCAATCATGGACATCTATGTCTTGCGTCAGATAGTGAACATTTCCATGTTTTACAAATATTTCCACATACGACTGTGGGTCACTAATTACCGATATTTTCTTAATCTCCTTTTCAATTTTAGCAAAAATCCTGTCCGGTGGCAAAAAAGAGTGCCCTACCATAGGGAAAATGATGTTCAACTCTTTTATTTGCGATGGTGCATGAGACAGAAGCCATTTGATGCACATACCTATGACAGTGCTGTTTTTGTTCTGTCCTCCGCAACCATCCGCAAAAAGTCTTATAACTGTTTTATTTTCTCCAATAACCAAAGTTGATAATAAATGAAATACTGCTGTCGCAATTTGGTTGGATGCTTTGGCGTTGTCGGTTTCATTCCAGTAATATATATGCACATTATCTAGTGGACTCTTGGAACTTCCAACAACAGCTGTGAAATTGTACAAGTTTATTTGCCTACTGAAATAAGCTGCTTGATCTGGCAATTTCGGTAAAGCATTGTTCTTTTGACAATCGAACGAGACTATGAGAACATGATCTTCTTCGTTTTTTAACAAATCATAAAATGCCTTAGCTTTAAGAGAATGCAGTCTTTTTTGTGCAATGAATTGTTGTTTTTCTAGATTATCTGTAGCATTTTGGATTTTCCTTGTTAATTCAATACAGCGAGAGCACGAGTCTTTCATTGGTGACCCGAAACCTGAAATATATTTTCTGTTGAATATTTTTCTAAAAAAAGATTCTTTTACTTTGAATTCGGGAGTTTCATTTATTGTAGTATTGTACATTCTCCATATTTTTTTTATATTTAATTCTGGTGGTAAGTACACCCTAACAGAAGATTTGCTTCGACAATAATGAGACTCCACTGCTTGTAGGGATTCAATGAATGCCTGTACTTTATTGTGTCTTTCTAGAAATTGTTTTTTCTTTCTATCTCCTCCTCTATTCTCCTTTGCTTGATTTCCTGCTTCTTTGAAGGATCGTTGTAATACACCAGTAACACGGTCTTTGCCTATCTGCAAAATATCCAGGAATGCTTTTTTGCATACTCTGACCTGCTTCTTACGTGGATTACTTATTGTGATATAATACTCCGCACTCATGTTTTTAGGTCCTCTTATGCCGGTTTTAAGCCTTGTTCTCTCGCATTGTTTCAAACGACAATATTTTAATAAAAATTATCTTGGTCCACTTTATTTTTCAATATATAGAAATTTCTATACATTTTTGAAACGTCTTGTAAAGTTATTGTTAAACATTTAAGTTTTATTGCTACCGTGGCTACATATTGGAAGTCTTGGCAGATGTCTTGGTGCATACCTGAGTAAAAACATAAACATTAAAGGAGACCGCTCAAAAATAAACTAACTATAAAATAAATAAATGTATATTTATTAAAAAACAATATATATTAATTTACTTAGGTATTTACTTTTTGAACACCTACATTGTTGTTGAAATATACTCATAAGTACATATCTATATCAAGGTAGCTTAAAATCAATAAAAATATTAAGGTAGATAACCTTACCTAACTTACCATCCCTGCCTTGTACTGCTACTTTACGTACGTAAAAAAATTAACATGCTGTATATAAATTACTAACAATGAATACTTACCGATTGCGTCGCTGGACTTCTCTTTTCCAGTTTATTTTATTAACACAGCGTTTCCTTGCTTTATGGGGAGGAACTTGTTCTAGATTCCAACGTAAATCAGCCATAATTTACGCAAAAAACGCAATACGAAAACACAGTAGAGCTAATGAGTCGCCATTAATCGCCATGACAGTTTTTCGATGAATTCTCTGCTCTAATTGGTCGGTACAGATCTGGCGGCATTTGAAAATCACTTGTTAAGGATATAACGGGGTTTGAAAGAAAGTGCTGTTTTAATATATTAATATCTTTTGATGTGACTGAGTTTGGAAGCAACTGAAGCTTTGGAAATTTGTAGTTCAAGTGTGGCTAGACCATAGACAAAAAACTTCATTTTAAACAATTATTGGATCTGACGGTGTTTGAAATTAGACGACACAATTATGTCAGTCAGTCAGTGAGTGGTAATTTAACTTTATAAATATATCGATGGAATAATGTACATTTTGTTTAAAAATGACTATTGATATTATTGAGTTAGGCTGAACTAAATAAATTATTATTTTAATACCACAAATTTTTTTGAAAATTTGACCGATATATCGATATTTTTTCCTCGAGATATCGACGTCGATATTGATATTTTAATAAATATCGATACATCGATATATCGATATTTTTTTTCACTTCCGACATCCCTACTAAGGTCACGCACGATCACTCACGATGACGCCCGAAAGTTTCGAAACCGTCCGAATTGATCCGATCGCGTTCGCTGCACCTGTGCGTCGCTAAACTCGTCACAACATGCAACGAGACAATGAGCCGGATATCCGGCCATACGGCTTCGCAGGTCGCCAAATATCCGGTATCCGGTGTCCGGCCAAACGGCCATCCGTTTCATCTCTAATATACACAATTTTAGTGACATTTTCCTGTGACATGACATAATTTATACATTTCATATTAAAATAAGGAACGCTTTATAATAGGTCGGGGAGAAAGTCTTTTCGTATTTTGTATGTATGAAGTTGTGATCCAATATCTTTGATTGTACTGGTTGTACCCGGCTGGTTATGATACCATTAAAAAGGTAACATACATTTAAGAAAAAGAAATAAAAAAAATAAAAAATTGTTTCCCCCATAAAGCGACAATAAACCATAAACTATGTAAAGCGGATAAATTAAATCATACATTCTTAATAAATGAACAAATAATACAATTTAGTCGTATGTTAAAACCTTGTATGTAAACATAGATAAATATGTTTGTCTTGGTTTTACTGAGCGAAATTTTGTTAAGAGAAACAGAAACAACACATTGAAGTCGACCAAACTTGAACTGTATTAGGCGCTAGATAGATAATCATTATTTAATGCGAATTTGGATCACATTATTTCATTCTGGAGCGTATAATGGTAATGATGTCATTGATGTGAAGACTGATTCAACGACCCCATGCTAGGAGAACTACAGGTATCTCTTCCTATGAAAATATAACTTTTGTAAAAAGTCTATCAAGTTCCCAACCACTAAAAAAACTTTATTGAGAGACTCCTCACCTAGGTACTTCGACGAACTGGACATTGATGAGACGTTTTGAATTTTGATGTTGACTTTGTTAATTACCAACAGGATTGGCAAACACAAATTTTAAACAAAAATAAATCGTTTTAAACACAATCTAAATAAAACATGTTTAAAATTAGTGTTTTACAGTTGAGGTATGCGTGTTTAATACTCTGTTGAATACCTATATAGCATTGAATGGGGGGAATCATCTGAGTCAATTTGGCAGTTCATTTTTGTTATAAAGTTAATCCCCTAATTTACAAACAGTTGAGTTTTTGTAATCAATTCGGGAAATCGCCAATAAAGCGGAAATTACCTTAGACGAAAATATATGTTTAGTATTTTATACATTAAAAAAACAGTTTTTTTTTATCGCTGATTAGGATTAAGAAGGAAACGACACCAGGATTACGACACTGGCACAATGTGCCAATTACGATATTGCCATAAAAGAGAAAAAAAAAAGATGTCGATTCTACTACTCAGTCATAGGATTATCTTATCATCATTATTTTCGATAGTTATATGTAACTAAGCTTTTATAAGCTAATTATTTTTACATAAATAAAACAAATATTACATTGGAAAAGCATTATTTTATTTATATTAACATTCATGAAATAGTATTTACTCCTATACAAACTATGTATGTATACGAAACAGTATTAGTTTATTCAAAGATTTATTTAGATTATTAAAATAACTCAGACTAATTTTACACATTTCAATCCACTTCAATAGTAGTTTATATGCGGTAAGAGTTTATTTTATCCACTAATTCACGAGTAACAAGCGTAAAGATGTATTACTCTGGATTTAAGAACAATAAAAAAAAGGTCTCTCCATACTCAATAACGTAGCTACGCTAATCTATCCTGTTAAATGTGCATTTTTTGATTTTCCGTTTTTTTCACTAGATGCCGCCAGTTTGCAAAACTGTCCAAGATTTATAATTAGTGTCGTAAAAACGAGCGTTGAGCGCTCGACGCTCGAGGGATGAATAAGCCCCAATGAACTGTTACGACTATCGTTAAAGGCTAGTGAGTGTTATAATAATAGTACACATGTTAAATGGTCTAAGACCCTTGTAGTATAATGTGGCGCCATCTAACGGTAAATTAAAAAATGCACAAATATCAAGTTCAGCTAGCGTCACGACGAACTTCAGAGGAATTGAAATTAACAATATTTATGATGTTATGTCGATGTTTAAAGCGAAAACACAGGCACTGAACTTTTAAACAGTTTGATTTTTCAACATTCCGCCATGCACAGAATATATCACTGGATATTGTTAGTTATACGAGTTGTTTAGTTAGTGCACCGTTTGAAGGGTTTCATTTACATCTGGCTGGTATTTATCATCGTGTTCCAGTTCCTCTTCCTCATCAAATTCCACCTCTTCGTCTATGTGAGCGTCCTGAGAACAACATGAGCATTACAATAAATACCATCTTACTGTTAGTGGGCGTATGTTGTAGTCGGCTTTAGAATGATATACCTACAGCTAAAGCTGACCTGGACGTCCATTCAGAGCATTCATATGACACACGGACAGCAGACTACGCTACTGTAACATCTCTTTTATTCTAGAAGAATGGTAAAAAGGAATGGTGAAATAGAATGCCGTGCATTCTATGGTGCCGTGCAGGTCACAAGACTCTGGAACGAATTTCCCATCAAAATCAGAAAAGCTCCATCTTGGGATAGTTTTTTGAAAGTTCACCTCCAGATTACCGTTTAATTTTCTTTCTTTGAATACTGTATCTAATTATTTGTATCTATATATGTATTATTTATTTGAATATATATAATATTTCATTTTATTTGAAATGTATATATGTATGTATATTTTAATCAGGGTTCGCTAATATATATCAGCGGATATATATCAATTGATATTTATCGTCAAAACTAGAATATTGGCAGATCCTACGCTTTTAAATTGTTATACTGACCATAAATAAAAATTATGACCACTGCCACCTGCTAAGGGTCCAACACTAAAGATTATAATTATAATTTAGTTGAATGTTCATTAAGTAGACTGATTTTATTAATCTTAAAGACCAATTTTTTGTTTTGTTTTCTATTAAACTAGCAAAACCCGGCTGACGTTGTCCTGCCATAGAAGTTGATGTGCTGCAGCACCATCTAGTGGAGAGTTACAACAAAGTCGATAGCTCGAAAATATTCTCAGTGCTCAAATACCCATGTATAGCAATTTTAATGGCTATCGATTGTACGGTATAGAAGTTGATGTGCTGCAGCGCCATCTAGTGGCGAGTTACAACGAAGTGGATACCATGAAAAACCTTTTCCATTAAAAAATACATATATGTGTCAACTTTCATGGTGATCGGTCAAACGGTGTCGAAGTTTATTAATCTCCAATATATAAACATCCTCTTTTATATAAAGTCTATTAATCAAACTCAAAGTTTCATTTAACAATTTTAACAACATTAAAACCAATTACAGAATGAAATTCGCGCCTTTTATATATATATTTACGAACCCTGATTTTAAATGTTTATTATTATTTATTATGTTAGTTTAGTTTATTCATTCAAAATTTTATTTGATACATTCTTGTTCACTTGCACCCACCACACCATCACAATATAGCCCCAAGGTTGGCTGAATTAGGTCCGCCTTTCTTAAAACTAAAGTGTAAATAAATTCAAATAAAATAAACGATACTTTAATTGGTGTTCTTAAGAGTAGCTAGTAAGATTAAAATTTCCACAGTTTTTCATTTATGTAACACGAGCTTATTGGTTTAATAATATCTTGGAAACTATGTTATGCGAATAAATACATTTAAACTGATGGTCACTCACCTGGTATTGCTGGTATTCGGAGATGAGGTCTGCCATATTGCTGGCTGCTTCAGTAAACTCCATCTCATCCATGCCCTCGCCCGTATACCAATGCAGGAACGCCTGGATAAAACATCTACGGTTAGGTCCAGTTTTTTATAGAGATTAAGCACTGTTTGTTTGTAATACGTGTTTCGGTAGCCAGAGCCCAGTCGCATCTCATCCTACCCCTCCCCATTTTCCCAACTCTCTCCAAATCCTTTCCAATATCTCCAAAGGTAAACAGCGCATCCGGGGGCCGTACCAACATTTGTCATTTTGGGGTAATGTTGGCATGTATTGCGCATGTCCATGGGCGACAGTATCCACTTCCCATTAGGTGGACTACATGCTCGTTGCTGCCTTCGTCCACAAAAAAAAAAAACTGGTGTGACCACGAGGTTATACATATCCTCCCACTAATACATTGATCTACGTCCTGTATAAACTATTTAGCTAAGTAAAATAATAAATAATGTAAAAAGATAATATTGTTTTTTTTTTCTGAAAAAGCAAAAGCCGCTGAATGCATTTCCCGATTCAAAAAAAAAGGATAAAGAAAGCGTTTTAAAAAAAGATCAATATATAGCTTTTCCGTTCCTTGCGGCGTCGGTCTGCTATGAAGAGCTTCACCCATATACTTCCCGTGAGCCCAAAGTTTGTCATTATAGACTGAAGTTGGCATGTACCGCGGGTGACTACGGGCGACAGTATCCACTTGCCACCATATAGACTATAAGCTCATCTGTCACCTTCTTTTTATTCAGATTTTAAGATTTATTTTTGACTAGCGACCCTTTGCTACTGACTCTTCGCTTCGGTTTATAAATATTTTTTTTTTTTCAAAATTTCAGTAACATTTCCACCATACATGATATTCGTGTAACTCTTACGGTTTTTGCAGCGCACGCCAAAATAGCTCGCAGATGGCAGAGTTTTTTCCGACTTACTTGACACTTATCATTATATTTTGGCCAATTTAGACAATATCTTTATAAATGATAGCCTATGTGTTATTCTGATGTATGAGCTATATTATTGTAAAGTTTCATTAAAATCCATTGAGTAATTTTTGCGTGAAAGAGTAACATACATCCATTCTCACAAACTTTCGCGTTTATAATATCAAAATGGGATTCTGACATAACACTACAAATATTTCACAAATACAGTTACATTTTCACAATTTCTCCAAATATAACTGGCGCAGTGACATTCATTGTTGCAGCCATCCCCTGCACCAGAGAAGCCTGTGTTGCAGGTGAACAGCTTGCAAAATAAACAGGTAACCAAAATTCAATTTTGTAATAAATATGAAGGAAAATATTTTAATTGTTTAAATAGTGTTGAATATTCAAATGTGTGTGTGTGCATGCACACAAGTCTCTCTGTCACTATGTGTGCGTGAGAGGATGTGTATTGTAGTGTGAGCGCGTGTACATACACGTATATATGAGATGTCTCTTTAAAGTTCATAATTTTTTAATTCACAGATTAAAGATTTCCATTTTATTCCATTTTTTTCTTTATTTAATTCGCGTTCCCACAAAAATGCTTAACTCACCCGTCTCCTAAACATGGCAGTGAACTGCTCAGATATCCTCTTGAACACCTCCTGTATGGCGGTGGAGTTGCCGATGAACGTGGCGGACATCTTGAGGCCGCGCGGCGGCACGTCGCACACTGCCACCTTCAGGTTATTCGGGATCCATTCAACGAAGTAGCTGCAATTGATCAAATGTTTAGATTCTTGACCACAGATAACTAATAAACAGTGACGTGGAATGATGCACATTATAGTCCACCAAGGGCGTCGCCAACTAGCGCCAGCCAATGTGCCGGGGGGGGGGGGGACACACGATGAGAGAAAGGATGGGAGAAATATGAATTGTAGGTACAAGTAAAATTTTTTCGAATCTCTGGGGAGAGGGCACTGACCCCCCCCCCCCCCCCCGGGCGACGTTCTCGGACCACAACAGCGCATACTTATAGTACAGTCACGGAGCAGGAAGAATTTCGTAAAATGACACGTCATTACTTGTCTCCGTCGCTCGCGCACAAATATATTGCCGTCGCGCTCGCACAGATGCGGTGACGGCCGTCATCACAGGTTGCAAACCTTTTCTCATAATAACACGGCGTGTTCTTGTGCACGTGCTCTTTTGTTTGTCTTGTCATTGTCCTTCGAGTACTCGGGCGTGGAAATAGTGCTTGAAGTTAAGTTTGTTGTACCACTCCTACAAAACAATGAATGTAACATCTCCTACAAAAAACAGAATTCAATGAACCTGCTTCGTTTAGTCACCGATAGAACAGCGACTTGCTTGCACGTTACAAATTATTTTACACCGCGAAATATAAATTATAGTAATTATTTATACCGTAGGCTGTGGAACGAACTGCCTCAAGAGGTCCTTCCATTATGCTACGATATGGGGTTCTTCAAGAGAGCTGTGAATAGGATTTTGCTAGGTCGGCGGCGCGCCCGCATGCCCCCTGGTGTTGCAGGTGTCCATGGGCGGCGGTAACACTTACCATCACGTGGGACCGCTTGCTCGTCCGCCCACTTGTCTATAAAAAAAACGTGATACGTTCACACGGTCATTGATGTACATATGAGCTCACTGCACACGGTAAACACACTTTTGTAGTGGAAAATACATTTAAAAATGCCTTCCTGTGCTTTTGTTCAGTGCACAAATCATTCAAGAAGAAAAAACCATACACATGGAATCACTGTTCACGCGTAAGTACACCAAAAAGTAATAATTTGTAGAAGTTTTTTTCAAATTATTAGTTTATATTCGGCAATATGAGTGAGCGAGATAATGTAGTAATTGTCTTGCTCTTGCTACTGTCCAATGTCATCGCCCCATCTCTGTCTTTCGGTATCGTACTACGTGACTTCAATCATATCTGTAGAAGTTTGTGTGCATGTAGTTGTGCATTCGAGCCTATTTTCAGTTGAGGCACCGTATCTTCCCCCTTTTGCTTTGATCTAAGGGTTACATTTACATTTTACATATTTAATACTATCTGTGGTGTGGTATCGATCGATAATGGAAACAAATCCTTGAATGGAAAATACGTACTGGGAAGCGCAGTGTGAGATGAGCTCCTTGTAACAACTTTCAAAATTAATTCGGACTTCGTGTGTAAACTCAATTTATATTTAATTATCAATAACCATTCCAGTAATTTATTTTATTTAGATTAATACACAGCAATATGTAGTGCCAATATAAACCGGGTTGATACAACGCCATCTAGTGAATGACAGCCAAACAGCTCACCTGGAGTTTTTGTTCTGTATAGCTAGTACTTGGTCGTCAACTTCACGCATTGACATGTGTCCACGGAATATGGTGGCCACTGTGAGGTAGCGCCCGTGCCGTGGGTCCGCCGCTGTCATCATGTTGCCCGGATTGAACATCTAAGATAAAAGTTAGTATAACGCCATAGTGATCAATAGCAAAATATATTTTTATATAATACAAGTAACAAATGACTGTAAAACCACGATTTTTAGTGATTCTGAGTTAATTAAAATTTTACTTTTTGTAAAAAATCTAATTTGTAAATTGAGTTTTAATTTGAAAATCTTTATTGCACATTATCATACAACAGGCAAGCTTTAAGATATTTTCTACCAGCCAATCGTTGGGTCAAAGAGAAAGATTCATTGAGAAGTGCGATGAGAGGTATAAATATAATATATACCTAACTTAAACGACAAAGAGTATATAATGTATGTATAAATATGAACATCAATAAAACTTACTTGACTCATAAGTTCTGAAACTGTTTGCGGGCGGTAGTCGAAACAATTTTTGGCGGTTAATGGTGCGAAACCTGAAAATTAAAATAGAAATATTTATATTAAGATTGAGTGTCCGATTCTACTCTACCTACCTCTAGGGTAATTTTACTACCCCGTTGGGGTAGGTATACTGTAGCTTATGTTCTCAATAAGCTAATCGTAGTGTATAGAAGGAATAATTTTTTTTTTTCGGATTGACTAAATTCTTGTGGCCCTATTGGCCTTTCAAGAGTCACCGGACTTGTTTAGTTTAGGGCGAGCGCAGAAGGCGCTCAGCCAGGAACAAAAAGTGTTTGCCGCCAGGCACGTGTCTATACCTAGTGAAAATGTTGGCTGAGGGCCGGTGTGTGTTAACGGTGTATCGGGGGGGGGGGGGGGGGACGTCCACGTCTCCGCCGGCGGGGACGGTGTCTGTGTGCAATGTTCGAGTGCAGTGTGAGAACCGGATTGGCAGCGGTGATCGGGTCGTCGGGATCGTCCAGGATGTGCCGCGGACGACGATAGCGGGGAGGGGCACTCCTGTCCGGTGTGTAGGTGAGGGAGGAGACAATCAGAGGATTGGGATGGTGTGGAATAGCGTCATAGTAGCGTCGGGCGGAGTCTTTTATGTATTTGACGATGGAGGGAAGCTCAAAGTCCTTGTGGAGGTCGACATTACGCAAGTACCATGGTGCAGCCACGGCCTTGCGCACGAATCTGTTTTGGAGGGTTTGGAGAATTTTAATGTTGGAGGGAGCTGCGTGTGCGAACACAACGCTAGCATATGTCATGATGGGACGGACGAGAGATGTGTATAATGTCAACTTGTTTCTAAGCGACATTTTACTTCTCCCGCCTATGAGGGGGTTGAGGCGACCGAGCACGAAGGCGGCTCGGTTTCGGACAGTTTTGATGTTCTCGGAAAGTCAGTCTGTGGTCTAGAGTGACTCCGAGATATTTGGTCTTTTTGACGAGAGGAATCGTTTGACTGAAAAGGGTTATCGGGAGAGGGGAAGGAATAATTTATTTACAAAATGATCCGATTATATATAAAATATTAAGTTGACAATTACTGAATAGTGTCGCGATCGTATTCTGTATATCTACCAATCAGAGCTCCGCATTGTAAATAGGTGAGTGAGACGACGTGCGAGTGAGACAGATGATACGTTTCAACGCGTGGTGTTACAATAGCGTGACTGCTACAACCCGATGATCCTACAGTTACCAGCTGGACCCTTTTGACTACGTCCAATGGCGAGCTGTTCGAATTGTCGACAATTCCACTCTCACAGGCGATTGATCGCTCAGCATCCGAAGAGATGTAGCTTGGTTTTCTACTGTCTGTTTTCTTGGATATAATGAGTATAATGGGGAATGTTCTGCAGAGCTGTTCAATTTGTGCTAATTTCGGGTTTTACCATCTCACCTGGTTAAAGTATTTCGTTGACTAAGAGCTGATACATACTGTGTGATCTTCAAGACATTTTATACCGCGAATTCGTAATTTGTAGAATGAACTGCTAACTAAGATTTTTCCACTAAGCCGCTTGTTACGGTTTTCCGCCGTGAAAACCTACGGGCGGTGGTTTTATGAGGGAGAGAGTGCACGCTGCAATCCAACAGTCGCTGGGCGCACTCGACTGGCCACGTTACCCCTCTCTAACAGAAGACTACCTTGAAATATACTGCATTTTCCACTTTATCTTATTTCCCCAATGTACGTACGTGTTTCGGTAGTGAGTGAGATGTGCCAGAGCCCATTCCCATCCTATCCCACCCTATTTTCCCAACCCATTCTCCAAATCCATTCCTATGTCTCCAAAGGTAGGCAGCACATCCGGGGGCGTACCAACGTTTGTCATTTTGGACTAATGTTCGCATGTATCGCGGATGTCTATGGGCGACAGTATCCACTTACCACTTACTTGTATGCTCACGTCGAGACGAGCCGCTTTTGTCCATAAAAAAAAGTATTGTATGGGCTACTGTGTGAGCTCGTTAACACACGATGCTACGACCGCCATATAACTGACCGCGAAAGTGTTGTATGATGGTCTATGGCAGTGCAGGCTTTACCTATAGTGCAGGGTGTGCGGCGCACACGGGCGCAGGGTCTTAGGGGGCGCCGAGCGACGCCTCCAAAGAGCCTACTAGAGGGCGCCAGGGTATTGATTGCACCCGGGCGCTACATGGGCCAGAGCCGGCTCTGGGTCTATGAGTGTTGGTTAACGATGCCGAACGTTTTTACGGCGCGTAAATATCTCGTGCCCGCTTACCTGAGCTGATTCGAGTTTTGTGTTATTTTTTCTTAGCTTAGCACTCAAAAATGACAGAAAGTCCGTACCTAAAATAGTCGTTCCTCCACCGCTGGAAAACCGTGTCGTTAATAAGCATATGCGGTTTTGCTATGGCGCGGCTAATTCTCCATACCGTGTTTTTAACAAGGGGGCTAATAGGATTTTGCAATAAAAAGAGTAACGCTGACGGTACGGTACACTTACCGGGCATGAAGAAGTGTAGTCTGGGGAAGGGGACCATGTTAACGGCGAGCTTCCTCAGATCCGCGTTCAGCTGACCCGGGAAACGCAGGCACGTAGTCACGCCGGACATCGTGTACTGGAAAGTTTTACATCGTAAAGTTTTTATGTAAGGACATCGTGTTAGATTTTTAATTAAAAAATATGCCGGTCGAACAGTGATCATATAACGGTACATAACTATCGCCTACGAATATATACGTGCCGGCAACGGTAAGAGGGCTCTAGACTCACGCCGTGAAGATGGAGAGCATTTGCGGTTCGAGCTCGCAAATCCTTTGACGCGAGAAGTCCGTAAAAACTATCCACACGAATGTTCACGGGACTTCACCGCGTGAGTCTAGAGAGGGCTATATATTGGTAGAAGAATTGATCAACGTACCGATATGAGATGGTTGAGGTCGCCATACGTGGGATTGTTGAGGCGCAACGTGCGGAAGCAGATGTTGTAGAGCGCCTCGTTATCGATACAGAACGACATGTCCGTGTTCTCAACTAGCTGGTGTACGGATAAAGTGGCGTTGTAGGGCTCCAGAACGACCTCGCTCACCTGCAACAAAAATAACATTTTACAACATCGCTAATGGACTTTTTGTCGTGAACTCGTGAAGTGAAGTCGAGTTTTTGTTGACTACTATAAAAATTGTGTATTTTGTGATTTAATAGGGATAGTTTATTAAACTTCAAAGTGTTTTTGTGCGTAAGGTTTGTGGTACTCAAAGAAAAGCATAGGATTGCGTTTTGCGTGTGCTTCCAAAGGAGTACTCTTCTGTCCTCAGTAAACCCACTGTCACTTTACTGAGCGACTCCTGACTTACTTCCATGGGACTAGACATTGGCAGAATACGTCGTTAGAGTTTAAAAATTGTTTATTACGAAGAAAAACTTGATACTAGTAGTATGTGTTAATTGCGCCATAGCCATATAGTAAAATAAAAAAACTTTGGGAAGTCCGAGTATGACATGTGAGAGGCTTTTGTATTAAAAGTTCCGGAATTTCGCTATTGGTCACTAGATGGCGTTACTAAATATTTGTACGACAAGTTGGTGCTTTTGTCATGGCGCTACCTCTCCTACTTGCTACCACCTGCTACTTGCTACACCGAATATTCGAATGTATAAAAAATAGCTGTACTATAGAAGCTCTTTGTGCTCTTCCTCTTAGCGGTTCCATGAAAAATTTGCTCAACTGTCTTTTTCTACACGTCTTTTTGTGAAACCAATGAATTTATATTTAAAAAACCAATGAATCTAAATCTCGGGGACACGGTAAAACCGGTCTGACAGATAAAATGTTTGTAGAATGCTCCATTTAGGAGCTGTGTAAAATATGTTGATTAGGATGAGAACACTGACTTTGTTAAAATTCGCAGTGCTGGATCAGCGAAGGCTGCTTGTCCGTATTTCTCCCGGCGTCAACACTACATACACTATTACCCTTTTCTGGATAAAGAGAACACTTCACAGCTCACACATGTGGGAATTTTAGCGATAATATCGGAATTTCTATTTTTATTTAATTTACTAGTGGAATTTTCAGTCTTGTTTTTCGCGGTAGTACAGATTTCTCGTGTAATACGGTTGAGTATAAGCGTGCGTGTGTGTGTATGTGAATATGTGTAGCGGTGTGTGAGTGTAGTGCGATTCGCTAAACCAATACCTTTGGCGAGGGCACGACGCTGAACGTATTCATGATTCTATCGGGGAACTCTTCTCGGATCTTGCTGAGCAGCAACGTGCCCATGCCGGAGCCCGTGCCACCACCCAGTGAGTGGGTCAGCTGGAAACCTTAAACGAGGAATGAAATGGGTTGTATAATGCCTAGAAGAGATTTTAGGAGAGGCAGTGAACAGGTACAATGATGGTGTGGAATAACGAACCTTCTGACCCTATTACAAATTACAATCATGCCCTTTTAAAGCCTTTTTGAATTCCTTTCTGCATCATTTATGACTTAGTTCCAAACTGGGATTGGGACTCCGTCGACTTGGTGATAATGTTCTTAATAACTTAAAAATTATATACGCCAATTTTTTAAAAAAATGGCTGTTTATTTTGTATTTTTACCTGCTCATTTAAATAGAAGCCAATATACAGTATCGTGTTTATTGTTAACAGGCTAAGATCTTTTTAAATTAAATTGTTATCGCTCATTATTCTAAATATTCAAACGCTATTAATACAGAGCACCTACAATATTATTTATACCTTGTAAGCAGTCGCAATCCTCCGCTTCTTTTCTGATGACGTCCATCACAGAGTCCACCAGCTCTGCGCCCTCCGTATAATGTCCTTTGGCCCAATTATTGCCTGGTAATGGAAAAAATAACATTTTTAATAATTGTTTTATTTATTCTAAATTTTATTTATTTTAAAAGACATTTATTATTATTTATTCTTATGCATTATTATTGTTACATTTCTATGCTAAGGCTTTAATTTAATTTTTCGTCTTGCATAATAAAATTCGCCAATTAAACTATCTCAATGCAAGCTATAATAAACTCATTGGTAAGAGCCGAGGAATTGAACTCACGATCACACCAGTGTGAGATACATTAGCGTGATAGTGAGTTCAAATCCTCGGCTTACCCCCAGCTTGTCATCGCTCTGAAAGCAATGAAAGCAAACACCAAATCCATCTGTTGCAAAAGGGAAATCCAATATTTGTTACATCTTTAATGTTATTTCAACAATTAGTTCAAGTTTTTCATTACTGATCAACAGATGGCGTCACTCACCTGCTCCACTTTGCCCGAACACAAAGTTATCTGGTCTAAAAAGCTGTCCGTATGGTCCAGATCTTACGGAATCCATTGTTCCCGGTTCCAAGTCCACAAGAACCGCTCGAGGAACATATCTGCCTGAATAAAAATGGAGAATTAATTACAGTGCCATCTAGCTATCCGACGACCAATTATTATTATTAATGATGAATTTATTGGTAAGGAATTCTAAGTCTGAATTAATCAATTTGCTTTTTTTAGGTCTATATTATGAAATTATTAAATTATCGTACTTGATATTATTATAATCTAATAGCACATTGAATAAACAGTGGAATATAAGTTATTCTTAGATACATACTCGTACATATATCGATAACTAAACCTTACCTTTTTTTTATTATAGAAAAGAGGCGGCAGACGAGCATAGGGTCCACCTGATGGTAAGTGGATACTGTCGCCCATGGACATAAGCGGGAAATACCAACATCAATCCGGAATGACAAACGTTGGCATGCCCGGGTGCGCTGCTCACCATTGCAGATTAAGGAATGGATTAGGAGAAAGGGTTGGGAAAATGGGGAGGGATAGGATAGGCTGGGATGGCATATCTCACTCATTACCGAACACGTACATACAGTGGGGAAATGGGATAAAGAGGAAAATGCAGTCCATTTCAATGTAGTCTTCTGTGAGAGAGGGGTAACATGGCCAGTCGAGTGCTCCCAGCGGCTCTGGGAATGCCCTTGTGGAATCGCTCTTATTCCTTATTCCTCTTAGACTTACTGTCACTATTGCCGTATGATGACTTTGATGATATGTGTAGAGTATCGAGAGTAGAATCGCTTCTACCAGTTTTTAAAAATGTTTTCTTTTTCATAACTTATTGTTCATTTCTAAAACGCGCGCCACGAATGAACATTAATATGACGGGTCTAGTAAAGTGATCGATGATTTCATACAAATCTCTTTACCGTTCAGTCTTCGTTGACCTCATGTCAACGACGGAACTTCTTCCTGCTCGTGGCGCGCGCTTTAGTATATTCTACGAGCAGTTGCATTATTCGCGCATCACCTGCGCCGCACTGCTCCCGGCCATTATTAACGTGTAGGCCTGTACTGAGTAACGAGCGCTACAAACTTTTAAGACAGAACAACAAAACTTTTCATATTTGTAAGTTTTGATTTATATCCTAAAATAATTTTATTATTCGCTAGAGCAGTTTTGTATAATTTAAGTAAATTGACGTGCTTTTTTCCGTTATTTCGGTGACACGTATCAATTCATCATTCTTACCTCCGGAAGCCTCACTGTAGTATACGTTGATCCGCTCCAGCTGCAAGGGATTCTCGCCCTTATATACTCCTGTAGGGTCCACTCCATGCTCGTCGGAGATTACCTCCCAGAACTTTAAGCAAAATGATAATAATATATTGATATTACTGTATATTTCTGGCAAACATGTTTTATTTATATTTATATCGTACATCTATACTATCTATACCAATATATGTAATAAAGAGGTAAAATTGTGTATTTGTATGTTGGGGGTAATCTCTGGAACTATTGAATCGATTTGAAATTTTTTTTCACAAATAGGAAGCTACATTATCCGTGTCTAATATAAGGATATATTTTATTTTGAAATTTTGAAAAAAAAAATTATAAACCGAAGCGAAGCGAGGGCGGGTCGCTAGTTTATAATAAAGTCGTATTCCACATTAAGCGCCAGATTTAATTTAGAAAAAAAATAAAGTCAATCTTTCTCCGGCTGTGTGACATGTGGCACTGCCCCGTTGGAACCACCGTTGATCGAGGTCCATATGTTCCAATTGGTGTCAAAATGCTCCTGTAGCATGTTCCGATACCTCTCTATGCCTACCTAAATACCGATACCTAAAAAATGGTCCTATCATCTCGCCGAACCAAAAGCCGCCAAACTGTAGCTCTTTGAGGATGCATCCGTTTTTCATGAATCTCATGAGGATTCTCCAAGCCCCAGATACGACAATTTTGCTTATTGACGTATCCGTTAAGGTATTCGTTAAAAAAAAAAAAAAATCCGTTAAGGGGGAAATGGGCCTAGCCACTAAAGATAATTTTTTCCCCAAAATGGTGGTCCATTTAATAATGCTCTAAAATTCATACTGCGTTGCTCTTTCGTGTAGCGTTCCATGTTCACTAATTGCAATATGTGACATCTATAAACAAACCAGAGTTGCCAACCGCCAAACAAAAATTAAATCCGGCGCTCAATCTGGGACAGCCTATGTGTACGCCGGTAGAGAGCCCGAAATAACATTTTTTGCATTTTTTGTATGCGTTTTTAACGTGCATCCCGCAAAAAACGCTTTACGGATTTTGATGAAATCCGTAAATCTAGGGTACTTTATATTCAGAATAATTATAAAGTTCCCACGGGAATCACATGTTCACGCGAACGAAGTCGCTGGCAACGCTAGTTTTATATAAATACTAGCAAAACACGGCAGACGTTGTCCTGCCATATAAGTAGATAACTAGGGGCGAGTTATAACAAAGTCGATAGCTCGAAAATATTCTCCGTGATCAAATACCTATGTATACCAATTTTCATTGCGATCGGTTGAACGGTATAGAAGTTGATGTGCTGCAGCGCCATCTAGTGGAGAGTTACAGCAAAGTGGATAGCATAAAAACCTTCTCCATGAAAAAATACATATATGTGCCAACTTTCATGGTGATCGGTCAAACGGTGTCGAAGTCTATTAATATCAGATATACCAACATCCATTTTTATATATACAGAAGGTAACCAGCCCTTTTATCGATCACTGCTGGACATAGGTCTTCTAGTGCAGTATTGTTTTCTGTATGAGAGATCTACCTATGGCCTTAAAACGGTACGCCGTCGGAGGGCAGCGAAAATGCAAAAAAATAGAATCTCACAGAAAACTGTCGAAAAATTATTTACGTATTTCTGGAGTGTTATCCCCTCACATCTCAACACTTTCTATCCCATCGAGCATATGGGAATAAAAGTCACTGGTGGCCCTAGCAAAATATCAGCGTTGCGGTCTGCTTCACAGATCGTAACAACGCCGGCTCTAGCCCATGTAGCGCCCGGGTGCAATCAATATCCTGGCGCCCTCTAGGGGCCTCTAGTAGGCGCGCGATCAAAATGTAATACTTACAGTTATATTTTCACAAGTGATCGGAAATTCGGGTGTAAATGGTGTAATTATAAATGATGTTGGGAAGCAATAGCCCGTTTACTACGCCCGTCGGCCATAACACGGGCGCAGGGTCTTTGAGAGCGCCACTAGCGACGCAGGCTCTTTGGAGGCGTCGCTCGCGGGGCTCGGTGCCCCCTAAGACCGTGCGCTCGTGTGCTCCGCACATCCTGCACCATAGGTAAAGCCGGCACTGCGTAACAATACGCTGAACTGATGTCCTTTTTGTTATTGAGACGCACATAATTTCATACTGATGTTTCATTCTATTGTTACTTTTTATAACTTTTAATATTAAGAGTTTTTTTCTTAAATTGTAGTTCGTTAGAAATACCAAGTGTTACTCAAACCTCAAACTCTCTACCTCAAACCAAGTGTTTAAAATTAAGCGTCATCCATAAATTTCGTCACATGTTACGGGGTCAAAAATGTGTGACATCGTGTGACAAGGGGGGGGGGGGACGAGTCATAACCTCCGTGACGTCACATGTATAAATTTATTTTCCTATTCCTATTTACTCTAATTTTCCTCCTGTACAAGAGAATATCGCGCGGAATTGTCAAACACCGTTACTTTGTTTTGAAATCGAGAAAAAATATTGAAATTTGAATGTGAAATAGGGAAGTATTTGCTGAATATTAAGAAAGTATATGCACACCATTCTTTATCATTTTTAACAGTGACAAACAATCAAACAATGTGTGATTATTCCAAGTTATTGTTATTTATAATTACTATGAATGAAAGCTGTAAACTTTTCATGATTAAAATACTTGTTTGGACTTGTTGGATCTTCTTTTTTATTTATTTGGTTGAACTCTTGAATAGCCACAACGGCCTGACTGTTAAAAAAAATCCAAAGCAGAATGTTTGGATAGTTCTTTGCATTAATTATTAAAACAGGCACCAAAACCTTAAAATGCACTATAAAAATATATCGTTAAATTACAAATAATTACAATATGATTTTACAAAAACTGATCAAAAAAAAAACATTTAGGGATCATGAAAAGCAACAGCTTCTTAAATTTCATTATATTTTCATTTATTGATGTCTTTCTGCTTCTCATGGCCACAAATTCATCAAAAACTACAACGAAAACGCGGCAAACATATTGATTTAAAACTACCTCACAAGGTTGTTCGCAACGCACGGGATCGCCGGTAAAGTTGTCGGTTTTTTTGGATATGTCTGGGTACGGTATTATCAACCGGGCGCAAATTATCCAACTCTTCTGTATGTTGTCCGATGTGACAACATACAGCTGGTGGCAACAAATATAGAATTAATGACAAGGTATTTGTTATGTATTGCATGATCCACAATAATCGTTATTAGAAATTACTGTAATTGCTAAAGCGATAGATTTGTAGGTAAAAATATGTAGGTAAGATTTTAACAAATAAAAGATAAGAGTAGAAAACCAGTCTATATGATGGTTTGCTAGCATTAAAAGAAGTATATCTCAAGAGTGTTGGTATATGTTGATTTTGGTACACTTTTACCAATCGTCCATTGATTTTTAATCATCCACAAGAATATTTAACCTAAAATAAAAACCTGACCTTGGATCCAATCTGGTTGCCGCACTGTCCCGCTTGTACATGCACAATTTCACGCATTTTTTTTAAAGTATAAAAGATTTCCAACACTAAAAACACGTTAAGTTAAAACAGCACAATATTTAACTGTTTATTATCAACAGAGCATGAATAACACTTAAAGAGCGACACAACGGTAGAACGTTACTGGAAGCGTTATCGCGTTATCTAAATATTCTTACTAAACACTATATCAAATGCATGTTATTTGCTGATAGCGATAATTGATAGCAGATTACAAGTGCCACTTTAATTTGATCTCTGTATCGTATTAAATTGTATAGAATTGTGGATAGTATTAAATTTGTTAATATTGGTCGAGTCAGAACGGGTAATCTGTTTCTAGGTGTGGTTAGCTCATCGAATTTATAAACATATGACTGTAGCATTGAGTCATTTAACAAATATAATTAACTAATATTTTAAAACTTCAAACACCACTGCGCTTTTTAAACCTTCTTAGAAAGCCGCCTCTAAAATGATTTATTCGTAATTCACCGTGATTTTATAATAGTGATTTTATATATTTCATTAGGCAGATTTTTCGTTTTAGTAGATTTCTTTGTTTTATTTATATTTTTACATAAGTAACTTATGACCTTCAAATCTTAGTCATTTCGATTGGAACATGATTTCATGAAAGCGCGTACTGATAATTCGGTGCCATTTTTGTCAAAACTGCAACTGTACTAATGTTCTATATTTTTGAATAGCGTATTATATGTACTTTTCAAATTTGTACAATTATATTCGAAATCTCCATTTATTACAGTAAAATATTTACAGTTTTTACTGTTGATAATGACTGCGCTTCTTCTGAAGGGGACTTATTATGTAGGTACTTTGTGACTACGTAATAACGTTTATTTTGACTACTTATGTATTATATAAGTCTACATTTCTCAAGAGAAATCACATAAAATTACTATGGAATGTTATTAATAAGTTTGGATTAAATAATGTATTATTATTATGTGAATAATAATACGGTATATTAGTTATGAAATATGTATCTTAAAAAAGCCTGAAGACGTAACATCTTACTCAAAAGAAGAAGCTTTGAGTATTTTCATTGCAGGCCAATATCCCTTGAATTTGCTAAAGAGACAGCTAGCTAGAAGACAAACCTTATCAACAAAATATAAAATCCGTGACCACTCCGTGACTTGGTTTCTAAATTAGTTTGACACATGTGTGCGATTTTTTGGCAGGAACTTGAGAAATAAATTTGAGCTTTTGTTCGATTATTGTAAAAAATGTGTATTGTGGGATTTGTGGTTTAATAGTGATAGTTTATTAAATTTCAAAGTGTGTTAGTGCAAAATAAAAGTGTGAGACTGCATTTTTCGTGTTCTTCCAAGGAGTACAACTCTGTCATTAGTAAACCGGCTATCACTTTAATAAGCGACTTCTACTTCGACGAGACTGGACAATGACGTAATAAAAACAATTCTGTTTTATTATTTGCTGTGTCGACCAATGACTATAGCCAGTGTCCAAATACATTATTTCAAAAAGAAATTGACAGATGTGTTCAAATACTTAAAATATTTACTATTAGACTAGTAATATCTGCTTATTTTTGAACATGAAAAGTCCAAAATTGAATGAAAATTATTTTATGTTGAATATAATTTTAGGTCTCATAAATTTGCTTCAATTGTTTTTTGGAAATAATAAAAATTAAGTCTAAAAGAATATAAGTAAACTAAATGTCAAAAATAATGAAGGTCGTTTTGAACGCAGCCAAGGATTTAACCAAATCGTAAACATTGAGAATTGAAAATAATGTTATAATTTTGGTCTTTTTCTACACACATGGCTCTAAATGAGCCTTACAAACAAAATGAAATATGTGAAATTATTACTCACACTTTCAATATGCACTACTGCATTTTTAGGCGACTATATTGTGTTTAAATCAAAGTACTCAAACTCCCAAGTTTTTCGAGCTTTTTCAGACAATATTATTCATTCCAGTATCGGACTGCTTTCTTCTTTATTATTTTTCAGTCATGAAGTAAGCATAAGTTATCACGCTTGGCTGTACAATGTGGTTTTTTGTACAATTATTTCATCTATAATTGATGTCGATCATGTGTTTGTGGCGAGATCTCTTCTATGGCAGGTAATTAATTTAAGATTAGGATAAAATTTCAAAACACACATTTTAAGAAAAAAGATATTAAACGTAATTTTTGTTACATTCAATTATAATATTACTTTTATGAGAATGACTACGTTACATTATTAATGCTGTTTTTAATGTTCATAATTGTATAAGCTGTAACAGAATTTACAATATGTTTCACTCGGGTTTGCCGCTCACGTTGCGACGTCACTCAATGAAACCATTAAAACCTGATAAAACGAACTGAAAATTATAACAAATAAAATAACCAGGCAGATGTTAAAAATACACGCGCTTATGATGTGATGACGTACAAAGCGGTGTGGTAAGCGGTTGGAGGAGGGGGCCTACATTTCGCGCGTACCGGCAAGCCCAAGTGGCACGTGTATATATTAATAGTAACCAGCTCTTTTATCTATACTATGCTATATTTTATCTATGCTGGTACGCCTATATCTTGTGTTAGCTGGTGTTACAAATGTCGCCATATCTCTTCTCCTGGAAGCCACTTGCCAAGTCTGTTTTTAAAACTACAGTTGGCAATTCAATGATTTCTGCAGCAATTCTTTCATTACAGGATCTAACACATTTAAAGCAACGTGGCATCTTCCACTGTACAACATTCAGCATCCTTCTATCGACTGCGCTTCTCATTTACAGCTATCTGTCTAAAAAACTGAACATTTATGTATTGTCCTGGATGCTATTACTAGCTTTTACCAGCCATCAGCTCCGCGATGCGAATAGAAGAGGTCTCTGGGTGTATCCATTTGGTCACACAGCGCCGTTTAATAAATTAGTATATATAACATTATTAGGTATTGTACCAAATGCATTTGCTTTATTATACAGGTATACGAAACCGGCAGTCTTGAAATATTCCACGGTAGATTATACTGTAGTTTAACCATAATGTGACAAAGGTATGTATCGATCAGCCTTCAATGTCCCACTGGTAGTGAGTTCAAATCCTACACACTTACCACTGTGTTTCAACTTAAGTTTGGATTTTAAAAATTGTCACCATGGTGAGGGTAAACATCGTGAGGAAACCCACATGGCCCAGAAATACAAAAAAATGCTGGAGTATGTATATCTATCAATCCGCACTAGGCCCACGTGGTGGATTATGGCCCAAGTGAGGCCTTTACGCCTTTACGGCCTTTACAGGTTGAATTAAAAAATACCAGCACCATCTTAACATTGAATTTCCATCATTAATACTAACATCTTTTGTTCTGATAATGACATTTTTCCCAAAAAGACGATTTTTTTATTTTTCATTCATCTCGGTTCTTTGATATTCTTTGTTCAACACAACTAACCACGACTGGCCACGTTACCCCTCTCTCACAGAAGACTACCTTGAAATGTACTGCATTTACCACTTTATCGTATTTCCCCAATGTATGTACGTGTTTCGGTAGTGAGTGAGATGTGCCAGAGCCCATTCTCATCCTATCCCTCCCCATTTTCCCAACCCATTCCCCAAATCCATTTTTAAATCTCGAATGGTAGGCAGTGTATTCGGGGGCGTGCCAACGTTTGTAATTTTGGACTAATGTTGGCATGTATCGCGGATGTCTATGGGCGACAGTATCCACTTACCATCAGGTGGACTGTATGCTCGTCTGCCGCCTTCGTACATAAAAAAAAAAAAAAAAACTAAACAGTTTTACAACGTTGAGTATTTTTCGCTTCACAGAGTGGAATATGTTTTTATCAAACACTAGCGACCCGTCCTCGCTTCGCTTCGGTTAATAAGATTTTTTTTTCAAAATTTCAAAATAAAATATAGCCATTTTATTTTGAGGGATCCATAATTTTTTCTAGTAATAAATATAGCCTATGTTACTCGGGGATAATGTAGCATTCTAATGTTGAAAGAATCTTTGAAATCGGTCCAGTAGTTTTTGAGTTTATTCATTACAAACATACAAATCTTTCCTCTTTATAATATTAGTGTAGATATACATGTTACTATTTTTGTTTGAAAAATAGTGTTCAATTTTAAAATCGGTTAAGCTTTTCTAACATTTGAGGTTTTTGCGTTTTTCCACATAGTTATTTATTTAAACGGGTCTAAACGCGTGACCATGGTTGGTGCAACCCATTGATTAGAGAATGCATACTAAAGCGCGCGCCACGAGCAGGAAGAATATCGGTCATTGGCGTGAGGTCAGCCGAGACCGGACGGTAAAGAGGGTCTCTTTACTAGGCCCCCCTCATATTAAGGTACAATAATGTGAGGGCAATATACAATCTTGTCAATCTTGCCAGGCCAGGCACGTTAGAGTCTTATGGTGTTCTGGTGTTCTATGTTCAGTAGCTCTCGATTTCTTTAATTCATGTTTTGAAAATGGAACATTCTTATTACGTATAAGTTTCAAATTTGACTTTTTAATTAACCTCCCCCCCCCCACTCATCTGCTTCAAATAGCAGTTCTAACTAGGTTTCTTTTAAAAAGTAGAACAAAAGTCGTTAGATACGTTAGATGATAAAGATTCATTGTTAAGGGACTGCGGGTATTTTTTATTTAAATACCTAGCGCGGCAAATGAAAATATAATAATGGGTTGTCACTAAAATTAGTTGGATAAATAATTTTGATACTTGAATTCAATAATAAAATTAGCCTAGCATTGAAGTCAGGCTCCGGTAAAGGTTCGGAGATATCCTGTATATTTCAAAGTAGTCTTATTGTATCGAATCTGTAATACCAAATGAAGTAGAACTATATAAGTAATTCATTTCTTGTAAATATCTATATATATGGTTAAACCATATCTTTAGAAAGAGCGGTGTAATGTAAAAATAAAATGAAATATCCGATAACTGGAAAATATTTTTTATTACAAAAATACAAAATATTACAACTATTTATAAACTTTTTTTGATTTATTTTATTTATAATATAATACTAAAAATTATAACAATCACATGTTTCACCAGTCAAAATGAACCTTTGTTGCCCGCGTATCCAATGTTACTACCCGCACTAATACGGGTATTTGATTTGATTTGATTGCCTTTGTTATTACCGGAGTAGTTAGTTGTTACAAGGGAAATAAAAAAAAACTTTAAATTTTCAAATAGACAAAAAGAAAAAAACCAACGCAGCTTCTCGAGGGTGTAAATTATTTAATAACTGTCATCGTTTTAAACATCACCACTTCTTTTGCTAAAATGGCTGTGCAACGATTTTATCAATCGCGTTTGTAATAAGAGTAGATTTTTTTCTTTTTCTTGTCTCAGTCTTGTACTTTTTTATTAATTGAAAAAGATTAAGTATTGTTATGTTTCATGTTGCTTTTTTTTTATAGTTTAAGATATTGCATTTTGTATATAGTAAAAATATGTCATTTCAGTAGTTTGTACGTTTGTAACGCTTTCGTTTTTTGTCTGTTTGAAAATTGAAAGTAGTAACACGGGCATTTTTATTTCACTTGTAACAACTAATTACTCCGGTAGTAACAAAGACAATCAAATTACCCGTATTACTACTGGTAGTAAAATTGGTTTTGTGTTAAGTTTTAATAAAGTTCTAATAATAATTGAAAAAAAAACACGAATCTTTTTTTTTCCAAACTGCTCACGTAATCTTCAAATATTAAGTTTCATTATTTCAATATCAAAATTTCACCTAAAATGTTCAACCGAGTGAACTAAATGTTCAATATATTGGAATAGAGGCTTTCACAGTACACAAAAAAAAAACATAAGCGGCTATGTTCAGAGAGGCAACGTTACGTGATTCAATCTATACTATTCCCCGGGCCATACGAGGCTTTCAATCCAGTCGACATAACTAGAGACCCTTGTATATATAGCAGGAGTGCCGCTTTCAGCACATTTATGACCAAATGACGTCACGCCTATGACGTGGAAGATGCACTGGTTGTCTTTGGATGCTACTTGGAGGGGGGAACCGGAGTCACCCTGGGGAAAAGATATTTCACATTAGTACCTACATAGAGTTTGACAAAAGAATTAGAATGTGACACTAGAAAATATATTAACTCTGGACAAATCGTCGTGGTTTCTAAAGTGTCTATTATCCACTGGGCGCGCTCGAGTGGCCACGTTACCCCTCTCTCACAGAAGACTACCTTGAAATGTACTGCATTTACTATTTTATCGTATTTCCGCAATGTACGTACGTGTTTCGGTAGTGAGTGAGATGTGCCAGAGCCCATTCTCATCCTATCCCTCCCCATTTTCCCAGCCCATTCCCCAAATCCATTTTTAAATCTCGAAAGGTAGGCAGTGCATTCGGGGGCGTGCCAACGTTTGTAATTTTGGACTGATGTTGGCATGTATCGCGGATGTCTATGGGCAGGCAGTATCCACTTACCATCAGGTAGACTGTATGCTCATCTGCCGCCTTCGTACATAAAAAAAAAGTGTCTATTATAGTACCTAGGTTGTTCCGTAAAAAGTTTGTGAAACCAAAAATAATAAGTGTATCAACAAAAAAAAATTACAGTTTTCAAAATATTCCCCTCCAAGCTCTATGCATTTGTTCATTCGACTGAACCAGCTTTCGAAACATTTTGAAAAAGTTTCTTGTGGAATGTCGAAAAAGAGTTGCCTAAATTCATCGGCTGCCTCATCCGAAGTCTTAAACCTTCGTCCGCGTAGCATTTTGTTGTTGGCGGAAAATAAAAAAAGTGGCGCGGAGCCAAATCTGGGCTGTACAGTGGATGGGGTAACAATTGAACGGCCGTGGTGGCTAAAAAGTGGATGGTTCTAGCGGCCATGTGAGCGTTGTCTTGGTGAAACAGAATGCCACGAGCGCCGCTCCCGAGGCGGTCATCATTCAACTCTTTTAAGGCTTGGGGCTAACTTCGCAATACCATTCACTGGTAACCGTTTTACGGTCTTCTAGTGGAATTATCGCTACTGGACCACTGCGTCGGAAAAAACAGCAATCATCTGTTTAGTTACACTTCGGCCGTGAACAAACTTTGTTGTGTAAATCGTCCTCTTCGAACAAGCATCGTGTGGATTGTTGCTTTGTAACCGGCTTGTAGCTGTAGCTCCAAGATTGATCAGTAGAGATGTAGGATACTTGTTGTGAACTCCCTCCATCAAACTTTTCCAGCAACGCACCAATCTACACGTCGGGATTTTTGCTATTCTGCGAGAGAATGAGATAGGGAAACAGCGTAGAGAAACAGGAAACAGGGATAAGTACTGAGTTTATTTATTCATAAAATAATTATATTTTTCCCTAGAAAGATTTTTTATGTATTATAAATTAGTTGACGTATAAAATAGTCTTACCTGGCACGTGTCCTTCCCTCCGCGTAGTTCTCCCGCACACATTTGTGTGTCTCTGAACCCCTGCCAATTGCGGTTCCTATTACCCATCAGTAGTCCATCGCAGTGACTGTTCTCAAGCAGTGAGAGGGATACTTTTTGTAGCTCCTTTGATTGTCTTTGTGTGCCTAGAGTCAAAAATAATCTTTTTTATTGGAAGAAATACTAATATCTGGCAAAAACAATAAATAGTTATCACATTGTTATGTGGTTTGAAAATAGTGTTGTAAAAACGAACGTTGAGCGCTCAATGCTCGAACACTAATAAACTTTTAAGACTAGTGCCCAATGCAAATTTTTAAAGTTTGACGGTCTTAAACCCCTGTAGTCTTAAAAGCTGGAGTGTAAAACTTATAATTAAGATTCAATAGCACTAACATAGCTCGCCAGCGCTCGAACGCTCAAGCGTTCAGCGCTTGTTTTAACAACATTACTTGAAAATAGTCCGAGGCCAGCGACAAGCTGAATATATTTTGGTCTCCATGTAAATACACTTCCCGGCCGAAAGTAATACACATCGACTATGATCGGCTAGCTTCGGTTTTAGAGCGTCATTTCTGTCGTCAGTCAGTCAGTCAGCGGCGTATCGGCATACGACAGAGACGACGCTCTACACAACCGAAGCTAGCCTCGGGACACGACAGAGACGACGCTCTAAAAACCGAAGCTAGTCTCGGCACACTACAGAAACGACGCTCTACAAAACCGAAGCTAGCCTCGGCACACGACAGAGACGACGCTCTACAAAATCGAAGCTAGCGTCGGCACACGACAGAGACGACGCTCTACAAAACCGAAGCTAGCCGATCATAATCGATGTGTATTACTTTTAGCCGGGATGCGTACTTACGCGTGTCGGTGACCACTCAACCTGTAGTTAGAGCAATGACCTGAAGCTTGAAGTTGGGCTGACTCCAGATACAAGTTGACCGAATATTATTCTCAGAGTAATCATTGCGTTTTACTTTAAATACTCATATTTTACTTGCGTTTGTGATTCTCAAATCTGTACATATCAATCGTATTTTTGTGCATATTAAAAATAAATAACTGATGTTTAATTTCTTCGTATGTGCATAACACGAGACGTAGTTGACACCCAGTGACGCGGACCCACTAACAAAAGCGGACGCGGGCAAAGACCTGAGCGAGTGTGGATAGTGTTATGCACATACGAGTAAATTTATTAATTTTAATGTAATAAAAAAAATCATAAAATATATGTTAGTGTCTTGTGTACCGATTGATATATTACAATATTTTAGTAGTATATTATATACTTACGTGCATCGGTGACTCCCCAACCCGTAGCCAGAGCTTTAACGTGTGGTGTGAAGTTAGGCTGAGTCCATAGACAAGCTGGTCTGATGTTGCTTTCGAAGCTCACATCAGCTGCCAGTTCTAATAACGCGATGTCGTTGTATCGCTTTGGAGGTTTGTAGTCAGGATGCTTGTGGATGGATTTTATAGGAACCTGTAGACGAAGTATAGTCGTTTCATCTCACGAAGGCGCTACAAAAATAGTATAAAGTATATTAATCGGTACACTAAAACTATATTATTATATCTAGGTATTTAAAAAATAACAAATATTTCATTAGATTTTATTACATTAAAAATAAATAATTGTAGATTAATTTCTTCTTTATTATGTGCATAACGCGTACCACTAGGATAAGCGGACGCGGGCAAAGACCTGAGCGAGTGTGGATAGTGTTATGCATATACGAGTAATTTAATCTCCATTTATTTATTTTTATAGTAATAAAAAACATGAAACTCGTCTTAATTTTTAGTTAAGTACATTTATAGTTTTAATGTATGTAGGTACCGATTGACATGATAAAATATTGTACACTATTTTTGGAGTACTATCTTGCTGCATTGAGAAAAAGTTAAAACAAAGAAACGAATTTTTCTAGAAAGAAGGTAGCATAGTCCGATTGAAGATTTCGTTGGTTATTAATTATAGATAGCACAGCTAGCGCGGGGATTCACCGTTATTTAATATAAACTACGAAGACATCTTATAAAATAATATTTATTTCAAGAAGAACTAAAAACGTGTTTATAATAGTAAAAAGAACACAAGACAATCAGTGCAAAAAATCAAAGGAAGAACGTAGAGCCTAGTGATGCGACACAACAACAGTGATGTGCCCATCATCTGTCTTATGCGAGGGAGTTAAAAAAATACACATTTACAACAGATTTTTATGTATTACTAGCGACCCGCCCTCACTTCGCTTCGGTTTATTAAATTTAAAACAATCGGAATAAGATATTTTCCTGCGGTAAAATGAAGCCTATATTTTCAGTTAGACCTCTAGCAATACATCGGTGAAAACTGCATTCAATTCCATGCAGTAGTTTTTGCGTGATGCGTGTACAAACATACAGACAGACAAAATTTCTGAAAACTGTTGTTTTGGCTTCTGTTGCTCTAATAAAGACCCCCCATATCAGTTTTTTTTCAATATCTATAATGTACAGACATCGGCCTGTTACAATTTTATTATATGTAATATTATACTAGAATCACAGTGCTGACCTCAATAGGATTGGCCCCGTCATTGACGCTCGGGTCTATGTTCTGGTCGCCGAGTCTCACGATGACGGGCGCGGGGTCCTTGGCGCGTGGGTCTCGCGTGCAGTGACCCGCGGTGACCACCCAGCGCGGGCTGATGAGGCTGCCGCCGCAGCTGAAGGAGTAACCATCGTCGACGTTCACCCAGCCTATGGCGGCCTGTGGGAGATGTTGAAAAAAATTCAAAAGATAGGAGGTATTTAAACCCAACTGCACTCGCGTTTATTTATAATTTTCTGTTTGATCTGGTGGTTTACTGGTAGAGAATGCCGTAGGACGTCAAGTCCGCCATTTTTTCGCGTCAAATACTTGTGCAATGAATTTTTTTTTATTTCAGAAATATAGATAGTTTTTCACAGTTTATCCAAATATGTAGATCTATTAAACAGTATTTGATCTGGAACCTAGATTCTTTTATCTTTTAAAGCAAAAATACTAAAATACATTTGTAGATAGGTACTTATAATAACTGGTTAAACTGTTAAACACATCTATTTATCTTATATTGTTGCAGTAATCGGCATTGATAAAAATACATAATTTATTAAAAACGTGGCTAACATCAGGGGGGAGTGCACGCTGCAATCCAACAGCCGCTGGCGCTCGAGTAGCCACGTTACCCCTCTCTCACAGAAGACTACCTTGAAATGTACTGCATTTCCTACTTTATTTTATTTCCCTAATGTACGTACGTGTTTCGGTAGTGAGTGAGATGTGCCAGAGCCCATTCCCATCCTATCCCTCCCCATTTTCTCAACCCTCTGCCAAATCCATTGCTATATATCCAAAAATACTATATATCCGTGCCAACGTTTGCCATTTTGGACTAATGTTGGCATGTATTGTCGATGTCTATGAGCGACAGTATCCACTTACCACCGGGTGGACTGTATGCTCGTCAATAAGAAAATAACAGACATTGTAATACATGAAAGCGATCTCTGCCAGACAATCTTTGAGTACAGAGGAAATAAATATTTTAATCATAGGTAGACGGTATATAGTACCTATGCATATGTAAGCTGTGAATAGGATTTTGCAAGGTCGGCGGCGCGCCCGCATACCTGGCGTTGCAGGTGTCCACGGGCGGCGGTGACACTTAGCACGTGGGACCGCTTACTCGTCCGTCCACTTGTTTATAAAAATACATACATACATATTAATATACATACACACTGTAAATACAAATGTTGATTTGAATAATGCAAAGTTAAAACATGTTCATTTGAATTTAAAATCGAGAATACCAGCTTTAAACATTGAAAACTTCCGAGCAAATTAAGATTACCTACAGTTGATTGTTTCTAAAATTGATATATCCGATTATTTAACAACTAGAGAAGAATGTAAACCCATATTAAGTAGAATTATCTAAAATTTATCAGACGGGTAGATTGGAGCTTCAGAATATTTGTGACGAAGACCACGTGGAGACCTACTGCTGTCTCCGATGTTCGGTAACGGAACTGCAGACTTTTCTAACATATCAAAAATACGCATAACATATGCACTTCGGCTTATTCGGAAAACTGATATATGTGTCATCTTCACATGACACGAGGAAGTTGATTTATAGAATTACTCAAAAACTTCTGGATGGATTTTCATCTGTGAAATCCATCATGTCGATACTTTTACAGCTGTTAAACAACTTTTACAGCTGCTTACTCCACGTGAACGAAGCCGCGGGTAGAAGCTAGTAAATAAATAAGAAAGGAAAATGGTATGAAGTAAAATAAATTAAAACAAGTCAGGATTTAAATACTTCCAGTGTAGAGCACTACTGACCATATGGGGGAACTCTCCCAAGCTGGCGTTCTCCCCGCCAATGATCAGCTCGACGCCGGCGTAGTCGCACTTGGCGGCGGATATGGACATAGTTTCAGGGTCTGGCAACAACGGCAGGAAGTCCACCGTCTGTACGACACCGCGACTGTACTCCTCGCACTCTGGATAAACGATGAGAGGATTTTGTTAGATGAATAAGGCTACAAAGACTACCATCTACGATAATGGAGAGTTAACTAGATTAAGAAGGATTTTTCGTATTTAATTAAAAATATACGCGAAAATATCTTTGCGACCGAAGTAATACACATCGACCTTTATACAGAGACTATATTTTGTAGAGCGTCGTCTCTGTCGTGTGCCGTTACGACAGAGACGACGCTCTACAAAACCGAAGATAGCCGATCATAGTCGATGTGTATTACTATCGGCCGGGATGTGTACGTATGGTGAAAATATTTTGAAATAAGTTGGGATAATTTCAAACGCGCTACTCGCGATGATGAGGTCACAAATACAATGCTCAAAAGGCCACATTTCAATCTTTAAACGGAAGATCGAGCTGTTTATCGTATTTAGTTTATTATTTCTCCGAAATCACAAAATATTGTTAAAAAAAAAAAACAATAAAAGAAATAATAATACTCATTATTAAATCAATTACTCAAGTCATGTAACTATGCAAAATTCACAAGAATAAATACTAAATTTTCACCAAGTTTCTCCGTAATTGTAGTTTTGAAACTTTGTAATTTGATTTAGACAGTACTGTCTCACTTAGAATCTGTAGGTACTCAAGCTGTTATAAATTCAGACAGGCTGTACTTACTTCTCGCACTAACTCGCCTCCTATCTTCGCCGGGGTTTCCCCACACAGGGCGGCCACTGTAAAAAGAAATCATAATTTTATAAAACACTTGTATATACAAAGCAAAACAACGGATTTTGAGGGGAGAGTGCGCGCTCGACTGGCCACGTTACCCCTCTCTCACAGAAGACTACCTTGAAATGTAGATAGTAATTTTAGTACTGCATTTTCCACTTTATCTTATTTCCCTAATGCACGTAGGTACGTATTTCGGTAGTGAGTGAGATGTGCCAGAGCCCATTCCCATCCTATCCCTCCCCATTTTCCCAACCCTTTCTCCAAATTTATTCCTATATCTCCAAAGGTAGGCTTATCCGGGGGCATGCCAACGTTAGTAATTTTGGACTAATGTTGGCATGTATGGCGAATGTCTATGGGCGACAGTATCCACTTACCATCAGGTGCACTATATGCTCGTCTGCCGCCTTCGTACATAAAAAAAAATAAACGATTTAGCTGTTGTCTGCCATTTTCGTTGCTATGAACCCCGCTACAGGAGAAATATTTTCGAAATAACGAAAAAGCTAAAAACGGGTTGTGCAATACCGAGAGTAGAATCGTGGAAGACGTGGAAGACAAAAAGAGGCGGGACGAACTTTTCGCTCATTGCAGGGACCAGCCATCGAGGGCACAAAAACGTAGGAGAGTGGGGTAAATGAGGGGGAGGCCTTTTTTCGGCAGTACAGATAATAATAATTTATTTATTGAGAGGGGCTTCTGAACTAAACATACCCAAAATATTTACTAACTAAATCTCATTCTATATGTGCTTAAATTATTATTTATTGAGAGGGGCTTCTGAACTAAACATACCCAAAATATTTACTAACTAAATCTCTTTCTGTGCTTAAATTACACGCAGGCCAGCGTTAATAAACCAAATAAAAATGAATAAAGACATCAGAAAAATATTTGCCTTTGACAAAAAGAAGAAAGAGAAAATTTAAAAGTTAATGTATAAAGCTAACTAAGTAGGAGTTTATTTGGGAGATAGGAACCGAAACGAAGACTTTCACCAAGGAACTAAAGTCACCGACATCGCTCGTAGAATAGGCATGTTGAAGTGGCAATGGGCAGGTCATATTTACCGCAGGATCTATGTAGACGAGTCTTCGAATGGTGATCACGTACCGAGCCACGTGGACCGACGATTGGATGAGAAGAGCCGAAGGTCGTATGTGGTGGCGAGCTGCAGGAGAGACTTATATCCAGCAGTGGAGAGACATAGGCTGATGGTATGGTAACGTTAACAATAATATTTACATTTCTCACCTTCCACCACCATTTGGCCGGTTGGCAGCCTGCAGTATGTTGCTACCGTCCCTGCAGCACACCAGCGCACTGGTGAATGTGTATGCGCAGAATGTTGGTCTTATGCCGTTTAACCTGGGAAATATTATGTGAAAATTATTAAACTGCGACTTAATTTTAAGATTTATTTGATTTGAGTTTAATTTTAGTGAGTTTAATCGATTTGAGTTTAATTTTAGTGTGTTTAATCGATTTGAGTTTAATTTTAGTGCGTTTAATCGATTTGAGTTTAATTTTAGTGTGTTTAATCGATTTGAGTTTAATTTTAGTGTGTTTAATCGATTTGAGTTTAATTTTAGTGTGTTTAATCGATTTGAGTTTAATTTTAGTGTGTTTAATCGATTTGAGTTTAATTTTAGTGTGTTTAATCGATTTGAGTTTAATTTTAGTGCGTTTAATCGATTTGAGTTTAATTTTAGTGTGTTTAATCGATTTGAGTTTAATTTTAGTGTGTTTAATCGATTTGAGTTTAATTTTAGTGTGTTTAATCGATTTGAGTTTAATTTTAGTGTGTTTAATCGATTTGAGTTTAATTTTAGTGTGTTTAATCGATTTGAGTTTAATTTTAGTGCGTTTAATCGATTTGAGTTTAATTTTAGTGTGTTTAATCGATTTGAGTTTAATTTTAGTGTGTTTAATCGATTTGAGTTTAATTTTAGTGCGTTTAATCGATTTGAGTTTAATTTTAGTGTGTTTAATCGATTTGAGTTTAATTTTAGTGCGTTTAATCGATTTGAGTTTAATTTTAGTGTGTTTAATTGATTTGAGTTTAATTTTAGTGCGTTTAATCGATTTGAGTTTAATTTTAGTGTGTTTATCGATTTGAGTTAATGTTATTATTTATTTTCAAACCTTATTAATTAGTTTTAAATTTTATATAAGCTATCGACTGATATAATATACTCTTTTTGTAATACCAATGATTTTAAACGTAAATTATAGAAGTTTCTTTTGGCAGCCACCTTTTTTTTTATGGACAGACGGCGGCAGACGAGCATACAGAGTCCATCTGATGGTAAGTGGATACTGTCGCCCATAGACATCCGCGATACATGCCAACATTAGTCCAAAATGACAAACGTTGGCACGTCCGCGGATGCGTTGCCTACCTTTGGAGATTTAGGAATGGATTTGATGAAAGCTTTAAGAAAATGGGGAATAAAAAGTATATTGGGACGGGGAAATATTTCGGAAACGTATATTAATTAATTTGGAACATTATTTTTAATATTCCTAACAGATTCCACATTTTGGATCGGATTGTGGTCTCATCGCAATAAACCATAACAAGATGAAATATATCACTTACTGCAGATCTTCTCTGGCCGATTCGCACTTATCCGCGGGGGCGCAGCGACCCCTGGTGTTAGTGTGTTCATCGACGCAAGTGTCGCCCTCTGGCAATGGTGACAAACGTTACATATAAATACTTAATTGGCGATTGCTTGTAGTTTCACCCATTTTAGAATAAATTTAGCAAAAATGCAAAATTTAAATAGAGATACCCAGAAAATAAGAATCCTGAGGATTTCATGATTTTAAATTATTTGCTGAATTAGAGAAACCCGTAATGGGTACTTATCAAAAGACTTGTAGTCCAAATTATAACTGATGATAGCAGTATCCAGAGACAGGCTGATGGTATGGCATGGTACTACAGGTCAGCGCCGGCTCTAGCCCATGTAGCGCCCGGGTGCAATCAATACCCTGGCGCCCTCTAGTAGACTCTTTGGAGGCGTCGCGAGCGGCGCTCGGCGCCCCCTAACACCCTGCGCCCCTGTGCGCCGCACACCCTGCACCATAAGTAAATACCATAAGTGCCCGCGCGCCCATTTCAAATGAACTTACACTCTATTGACTTAGAGATCATTTTGCTACCGGGCGGCAACGTGTCAAACGTACATACATACACTGTCTATGGATTAGAGATTTTGCCGCGCGCGTGTTGTATTAAATAAAATTGTTATTTGTGTAGTGTAGTAATGCGGTATGACAAGCGCCGAAAGCGTAATAAAAGTAAAAAAAATATTATTGTTAATGACTATTTTTTTTTTGCTTGCGCATACATATTTGTCGTAAGTAACAAGTATATAAAACTGTGCAATGGCGTTAAGTTCAATGAAATATCCAAAAATTCCCTTGCACCCCCTGGTAAAGACGGCCCTGCTACAGGTAGTAAGTACATTGGGAGCTGCAAATAATACACGCGACGCTAAGTAGCTTACCATTTTATTGCCATATACAGAATTTACGCGGGTGAAACCGCGAATACAAGCTATAGTAAATCATATAAATAAATATGATGATTTTTGACTCACCACTCTTCTGGGCGAGTCCACTGCGACACAATATGACGAGGAAAACGCAAGATAAATTTTTTAGAAACATCTTCAGTTAGTTATCCAATTACTTTATTATTTTGTACTCTTTCCTTCCTCACAACATGATTTGGTGCGTAATTTCTACAATAATAATATAAACATATCAGTAAATTAGCTAATAGTAATAATATAGTATATTATATAGTACTTATGCGTTGTGTATACTGTATACCAGGGGTGGCCAACTTGTTTAGAACAGTGTTCTACTTAAAACAATTCTGACCTCTTGCGATAGACTTAATTGTGCTTTATTGGGACGAATAAAACAATAATTAGATAGCTATGAATATCAATAATATGATAGTACAATTAATATCAATAGATAACAGAAAATTTCGTTACGCGATCGACCGGTCGATCGCGATCGACTTGTTGGCCACCCCTGCTGTAGAGTGTATACTATCTATCCAAAGAGAGTCCATCCATGTCTGGCAGAGTCGCAGAGCGATAAGACCGCCTTTTATTTATTTGTAAACATGAATCTACAGCAAAACAGAGAAATAAGTAACTGATATGGACCGTTTATTTTGAAAGTGGTGTAAGTCCATTTTTGAGAAAAATGAGCTATCACGTAATTCATGCTTAATTTAATGTAATTTTTTTATATATAACTAGTCCGTGTTTAATTTCTCAAAAAAATCCCATGTTTTGTACAACTTAAAATCGGTCGGTAAATGAAATTGCATAATCATCGATTATGAAAGTGGTGTAAGTCCAATTGACAGAGGTAGGTGGCATAGCAGATGGATGCCTATGCATAGCAGATGGATGGATGCTGTTTGAAGCACTTAGAAAATGTTAACGACCCAAAGCCATGTTATTGCCTACAGTGACATGTGTACTGGGCAAAATCGAAATTTACAAATGGCATTGATGTGGTTGAAGGTTGTCCAGTCGGAAAACAGCATTGAGATAATTGACCACAAATTTTTACTCTTGGGGCATTCATACCTTCCGAACGATGCAGATTTTGGCATCATAGAAATGGCATTGAGAAAAATGAATTTTGTGTACACACCACAAGATTACTATAATGTAATAGCGCAATGTAGAAAACAGGATAAATTCATTTTATATGAAATGAAACGGGAGAATTTCATTTCAACAAAAAATCTCCAAAATGCAATTTAAAACAGATAAAAAAAAATACTAATGGGGAACAGGTCAATTGGTTGCAAATATGTTGGTTGAGGTTCCTCAAAATTGCACCATATACCATTTTTTATAAAACAACGATGACGGACGCAGAATTTAAAATTATCAATTTATTACCTCTACGTCCTGGAAGACCGTTAAAATTTGAAAAAATCGCCCTGGAGCCTTTGTACCAAAATGCCAGACCTATTACGTACGAAAAATATAAAGACATGAAGCAGCTACTACCCTATATACCTCCGGTGCATCATGCATATTTTGAAACACTACCACATGCAGAGAATAAGTAAATTCTTGTAATCAGTATCTTGTAATGACAATGTAATTGCCGTCTAAAATAAAATTTTATGTGTTGTTATGCGTATTTGTAAACAAAATTATATTAAAATGAAGTATATTTTAAGCGATATTTGATTTTTCAAAATTGAAATTAAACGATTTTTACAATTGTCTAATTTTAAAAGTGGTGTAAGTCCATTTACAGCACATAAATATGTGTTATCGTAGTCTAATTAGCCAAAAACAAATTTATATAAACAAATTAAATGTTGATAAAACAATAGAAACAATGCCAGACCTCATATGATTTGCCTGTATTTTTAAATCAACAAATATAGTAACCTTTAATTTTCTCGAAACAAAAGAAAATGGACTTACACCACTTTCAAAATAAACGGTCCATATATATATCTATACCAAAATTAACATTTTGTTTAACTTATTCTTTTTAAAATAGTCCATTCATGTATTACAATATCTGTTACTCTCCTATTTTTGTGTTGTGTTGCCAATTTCTTTGAATTTTACCTATCTCTTAGTTCTAAAGTCTCTAGAGGAAGAAAAAAAAAATGATAAAATTTTAATTCTCTATCCATATAATTCTTACATTGGATTACTCGCAGTGCCGGATTAAGCCAGCGCGGGGCCCGTAGCAAATTCTATCAAGAGGCCCTTGGTTTGCATTAGGTTCTTTAGTTATTTCTTAAATTTTTTTACGCTCAGACAGGCGTGGGTGCGCGGGGCCCTCAATGCGCGGGGCTCGTAGCATCTGCTACACTTGCTACGTGGTAATCCGGCACTGATTACTCGGCTGTTTATCTATCTTGTAAAAAAATATGAAATAAAAACACATCGGTGTAGGGAATAAAAAAATAATAATTGAAAAAAAAATTTTTAACTATTTTCACCCGTACTTATTACTTTTTTAATTTATTTGTTAAAAAATATGATAATGTTTGAATCAGGGGTAGGGGGGAGGGGGCAATTGCACCCATCGCCTCCCCCTCAATCCGCGCCTGTTGAAAACCAACGTTCCCTATTAATATGTATGTAAGTCTAAATACATCAGTAGTAAAGTTGATGTTGAATCATGTATCTTCAAATGCTTTAATATTTTAAAGTAAAATATTTATTCACAGTAGACAGCAAATAGATTTAATATTTATTATTATTGTTTGATAAAAATATATATGTATAACTAAAACATATTGGCACCAATTTCGGCATTATCCAATGTGAAACGAATTTCGGTGCATCTATACTGCAACGTGGACCGCTGGCTCCCGTAATTACCACAAACGAATAAGCAGACATGCCGTCAGACGTTGACCTGCGCGTTTATTTTGTGCATTACGCTATATCAGGGGTAGTCAACCTTTTTATATCTACCGCCCACTTTTGTATCTTTGTTAGTAGTAAAATTTTCTAACCGCCCACCGGTTCCACAGTAATGGTGATTCATAAAGTAGGGAAATAACTTTACTAAGCAAGTTATTTATAATTTTACTAGCAAAACCCCGCAGACGTTGTCCTGCCATAGAATTTGATCTGCTGCAGCGCCATCTAATGGCAAGTTATAACTATACTCTCCTTCAAAATATTCTCCGCGGTCAAATAACTATGTATACCAATTTTAATGGCGATCGGTTGAACGGTATAGAAGTTGATGTGCTGCAGCGCCATCTAGTGGCGAGTTGCAACAAAGTCGATAGCATAGAAATTTTCTCCATGGAAAGGTACATCTCATATACGTGCGAACTTTCATGATGATCGGTCAAACGCTGTCGAAGTCTATTAACATCAGATATACCAACATCCTCTTTTATATATATAGCATATATAGCTCTTGCAAAGTCCTATTCACAGCTCTCTTGAAGAACCCCATATCGTAGCTTAATGGAAAGACCTCTTGAGGCAGTTCGTTCCACAACCTACGAGTTCGCGGTATAAAGTAATTTTTGGACCGAACAGTGCGCGACACCTCCGTATCGAGGAAATGCGGATGGTTATAGAATAGAAACCCGAGGTGGGAATTATATTGAACAATTCTTCAGAGCATTCCCCATTGTACAGGCGGTAGAACACGCAGAGAGACGCAACGTCTCTCCGAATGCTGAGGGGTTCTAAACCGCCCGTGAGAGTGGGATCGTCGACAATACGAACAGCACGTCGTTGGATGGAGTCAAATGGGTCCAGTTGGTATTTCAGTGCACCGGCCCAGAGATGAGAGCAATACTCCATATGGGGCCTCACTTGAGCTTTGTAAAGCATTAGGAGTTGCCCGGAGGTGAAGTACCGCTTCGCTCTGTTCAGCACACCGAGCTTTTTGGAGGCCATTTTGGCCTTATTTTCCAGATGACCCCTAAATTCGACTTTGCTGGAGATGTCGACACCAAGGATCCCGATACTCTCCGAGATCTTAAGAGGTATGCTCTGAAAGCGAGGTGCTACGACAAAGGGGTCTTTTTTTAATATTAAATTAAAAAAAATAATTATAATAATTAAATTATTAATGAGATCCCTGAGGCTGATTCTGCCAGGTCCAGTGTGTCAAATATCGGGACGGAAGGTTAAAATAATCGGGAATTTGGTTTTCAAATCGGGACAGCTACAAAAAAAAAAATCTGGTTTTTGTGAATCATCATTTATTTTTATCGGTTGGTATTTTTTTTTATAATGGTATGTTACCATCGGTTAGTACAACAAATAAAACTTAAACAAACTAGATAAACTTCTTTAAAATATAACAATATTCAAACGTAACCGTTTTGACTAATTGAATCGAATCATAATTATCTTTATCTCGCCAACACAATACGCGCGAAGTTTAAAACTTTCATTATGACTATTTAGTCCGAGTTTATTGAGAAAATATGAAAATGTGAAAGCGAAAACATTTTTATGGAGTAACAGCTTATTAATATTCGGTTTTCCTGTCAAAATTCTCGATCAAAGTACAGGCAAAGGAGGTTAGTGAAAAATCGGAACATTCGGCGTCCCGATCAAGGGTGAATCGGGACGTGTCACCAGACCCCTGAAAATCGGGACGTCTCGCGCAAATCGGGACACCTGGCAACACTACCTGAGGCTGATACTGCGATACTAAATACTGGATGTCTACCCCTACCACCCACCATGAAAGCTGGAATGCCCACTAGTGGGCTGTAGGGACCAGGTTGACTAACCATGCACTCTAAGCTGAGTGAATAACTAACATAGTACTAGGAAGTGCCCTTTGTTTTACACCAACGTTTTCCTTATGGACTGCAATTTGTGGTTTTGTGACTAAGTGACTACATACTGATAGAATATTAATAGTGACGAGCCAGATGACTTCCTCCACATCGAGGATTGGAAATAATTGGATGCATCATAATTATTGTGTTAAAGAAAATCGATCCAGTGAATATATCTATACTAATATAATAAAGAGGTAAAATTGTGTGTTTGTTTGTAGGTATGTTGGGGGTAATCTCTGGAACTACTGAACCGATTTCAAAAATTATTTCACGAATAGAAAGCTACATTATCCGTGTCTAATATAGGAGATATTTTATTTTGATATTTTGATAAAAAAAAAGACTTGTAAACCGAAGCGAAGCGAGGGCGGGTCGCTAGTGACTTCATAAAATTCAGGAAAATTTTAATATGATGTAGCGTGGCCCTTTCAAATCGTTTAATTTTTATATATATTACTTCAGATTCAAATTGGGTAGTAGTGGTCAGCGCCTTACGTACATGTATGCGAGTCATTGAACGGCCTTTCTCTCAGAAACCTTATTTTTAAAGGTACGATTCCAATAGCTGTTTCTTTTCTATATATATATGAAGTAGATTGTGTATAATGTAGCCAGTTATTGCGTTTGCCTGTTTTTAGGGTTATTGAGCCAGTAGTGACACACACGGGTTGAACACACATTGCATAATTGACGAGATTGTCCTCATCAGCAATCAGCAAGGCAGCTTTCTGTTTGGCATATATTTTGCAAGAAGCATATATTATATATAAATATATATATATTTATATCCACTGCTGGATATATGTCGACTGGCCACATTATCCTTCCCTCATGGATTCACCAATGTACGTACATGTTTCGGTAATGAATGAGATATGCCAAAGGCCATTCCCATCCTATCACGTTCCTCTCCATTTCCCCAACTCTCTCTAAATTTCCAAAGGTAGGCGGCATATCCGGGGCTGTACCAACGTTTTTCTCTTTATAGAATGACGTTGTCCATGTATCGCGGATGTCCGTGAACGACAGTAGGTATCCATTTATAGGGCTGCCAGCTTCAGAATACTCTAACTCGGAGATTAAAAAAAATGGGACAAAATCGAAACAGGAAATAGTAGTAAATTTTTTATTTAAAGTTAGTACTTTAGTTAGTACTAAATTACGAATAAAATGACCACAGGATTAACTTATACTGTGTTTGATACACAGCGACGTTTTAAATTGTATCTTTGCATTTGTCACAACAATAATCTTTAAAGTAATCTATTTTGGTGGGTATTGGGTAATGTTCACTAGAGCCGGTTTACAAATCATATTTCCAGTTTTTCTGAGATTTTTGAATGTTCAACGTCACAGCCGCCCGGAGATTTACGATGTAACCCGTAGCCCGGACAAGCGTCCACCAAACCCGGAGCGGTGGCAGCCCTATCCACTTACCATAAATTAAGTTAAAATCCTATCTTGTAACTTCTTTACCTCATCTAATAAAGAGTTTAATGTGAATAAAATAGTAATAATTATATCCAACTGAACGTGTAATTTTATACTAATTAAAATAATTACAATAATTTTAATAACAGGGAATCAACAAAAATAATATTTGCTTCACAATGGAAAAGTTAATTTAACAATTATAATTTATTTTACTTAATTAACAGTAATGGTTTCATTGTTAAGTTTTTCAATTGTTGGCACACATTATCCATCAGTCTGTTAATTTATTTTTGTTTTTTCATTAACATAGGATTCTATGCGAAAGCAGTCAGTCCTTTCACTATATTTCACTACACGTTCGTCCTCAGGGCCTGAAAACACCCTGACCAAACAGATTGGCGAGTCCACTCTTTCACAGGTGGTGTATTTCTTCAGCGCTTGTAGTAGCGGCTTTGATATCCCTTAGCCGCCCCTTACAACACTCTCGGGAAGAGATGTGTGATACTAGCTAGCGGAAGCATATGACGGAAGCATTCTATAGCATGCATATATGCGGAAGTCGCAAAAAATATTAACAACCGAATTAAACATAAATAACACCAGACACGGTCGGATTGGCGGTTGAAGCTTGACCTTAACTGAATAAAATGGCAAATTTATTCATTATTCCGTTTTAATTAGATGAAACCTTTGTGAATATTGACGCAATACGCAATTATTTTTTTTGTGAGCCTACAACATCGTTGACTTTTTGGCGGAAATTCGAGAATTGAAGTTATTGTATTGATTAGTGTTTGATTATTGATTATTATAAAAAACGTGTATTTGACGTTTTGTAGTTTAATAGTGTATAGTTTATTAAACTTCAAAGTGTTTTTTGTGCTTGTTCATGAAAATCAAATAAAAGCGTGCGACTGCGTTTTTCGTGTGCTTCCAGTTCCGTGTGAGTCCTCTTCTGTACTCAGTAAACCTACTATCGCTTTACTTGGCGACTCCTAACTTACTTCGACGGGACTATACATTGATAGGATACGTTTTAGACTTTGAAATTGTGACGAAGATAACTTGACACTGGCAGAATGTACTAATTGCACCATTGCCTTATGGGAAGAAAAAAAATAGAACATCATTTGTGTAATAATAATAACACATTTGACGTTTAAATAAATATAATTATTTATTATACTCGATTTACGAATAACAAATGGTTCTATTTAATTTTAATTGTTAAGTATATTTTTTCTTATTATTTGTCTATTTATATTATATAAAAGAGGATGTAGGTATATCTGATGTTAATAGACTTCGACACCGTTTGACCGATCACCATGAAAGTTGGCACATATGTGTATCTTTTCACGGAGAAGGTTTTTATGCTATCGACTTTGTTGTAACTCGCCACTAGATGGCGTTGCAGCACATCAACTTTTATACCGTTCAATCGATCGCCATGAAAATTGGTATACACAGGTATTTGAGCACGGAGAATATTTTTAAGCTATCGACTTCGTTATAACTCGTCACTGGATGGCGCTGCAGCACATCAACTTCTGTGGCAGGACACCGCCTGCGGGGTTTTACTAGTATTACATAGAATTGTAATTTTATGTGTAGGTATTATTTTGTTTTCATATGTATACCGTACTTGAAATTACAGCAGTAACCTAATCAATCATTGTACGACCATCTATACATATTTCATATTATCTTCATTGACTGACTTATCAACGCCGAATCGAAACCACTGAACCTAAAATCATGAAATTTGGACAATAGCTTTCATTTACGACGTAAATTTTTCTCGAAATACAACCTGTAACGAGGTGTCAAAGTTTATATGAAAAAAAAAATACTGACCCTATTGGTATCCTATATAATATATCCTACTTGGTATAAATATTCGGCAATAAAAACAATTGCAAAAATGTTTGAAATTTGTGTCAGGGAGAAATGCAGAATGTCAAATTCTGTATAGAATATCAATACGCGAGCGAAGCCACGGTTGATATTTCATACGAACAGTTATACATAAACTGGAACGCATATTAACAGAGGCGCATCTATATATGGGCTTTTTGGGCTGCAGCCCAGGGTCCCGTGTATATAAAGGGCCCGCAGCCCCCATTGAAGACAATGGACATTATATACATAATGGATCTATAACCTATACATCATTATAGAAAACAGTTTTTCGACAAAATGGCAATTAGTTTGATTAATTCGGTACGCCCCCAAGTAGTGTTAGCCCAGGGCCCCAAAATTCACGGTCCGCCCCTGCATATTAATGTCAAAATTAAATATTACGAGGCAGAAAAGTTATGTTATGTACAGTGTTACAACTTTAGTTATTAACTGCAGACATACATATTCAATTTTTTTTTTTATAGACAGTGGGCGGACGAACAAGCGTTCCCACGTGATGGTAAGTGTTACCGCCGCCCATGAACACCAGCAACACCAGGGGGCATGCGGGCGCGCCGCCGACCTTGCAAAATCCTATTCACAGCTCTCTTGAAGAACCCCATATCGTAGCTTAATACTTTGATTCAGGTACACGCCAGTCTTCTGGTAGAATGAGATAACACGACGCCCGTGGGCTACAGCATCATACTCCTCTATGTATTTAGAACTGTTCATTGAACCAATCAACTCTAAAAATGAGTCCAAAATGGTTATACCGCCAAACTTCAAGGAGTTCCCTTACCCACACGTTTGGCTTCAGCATCAGGTGCTGGTTATGTGACTCTTTAAACGATTCACTACAGAAAAACGCATTCGTGGACTCGTTTATTTAGAAACCAAAGCATTACAACTTTTAACTTGGTACAGTAGCGCCCCCTGGTGTTCGAACCAACGTTTAAGGTACGATTAAACTTTTAGAAAAAGCCGCTTCAAAATCGGTACATCCGTTCCAGAGAAAAGTGATAACAAATGGGTACACAAACATACATTCCATATACCATAGCATTTCCGTCGTGGGTAAAAATAGTTAAACAATCTACAACACACAAGTTATTCTATAAAATATTATTATGCCCGAATTATCCTGTTACAACTCTGTTTGATACCTACTATATAATTTACAATGAAAGAAAATACTTGAATCTAAAACTAATCTAAACTTCCCATCTCTTGAGTGCACGAGTGCAGGAGAGTGCACGCTGCAAAATACTTGAATCTAAAACTAATCTAAACTTCCCATCTCTTGAGGGGGGGAGTGCACGCTGCAATCCAACAGCCGCTGGGCGCGCTCGACTGGCCACGTTACCCCTCTTTCATGGAAGACTGCGTTGAAATGTACTGCATTTCCCGCTTTATCTTATTACCCTAATGTACGTACGTGTTTCGGTAGTGAGTGACATGTGCCAGTGCCCATTCCCATCCTATCCCTCCTCATTTTCCCAACCCTTTCTCCAAATCCATTTCTATAGTTCCAGCGCATCCGGGGACGTGCAACGTTTGTCATTCTGGACTGATGTTGGCATGTATCGCGGATGTCTATGGGCGACAGTATCCACTTACCACCAGGTGGACTGTATGCTCGTCTGCCGCCTTCGTACATAAAAAAAAAGAAAATCTTCCCGTGCGTGTTGTAAAAGGCGACTAGGGGATAAGAAAGCCGCTAACGCTGGCGGCATTACCTCGCTGGATTGCTAGGCTAATGCATTATGCGAGGTAATGGCCTAGGATCGCCGGTGCTGTCGACCAGGCGCTCTGAGAGGTCCTTGAAGAATAGGTGCGCGCTCAAACCCCACGGGGCGAGGGTCCTGGACACCCGAATGCAATAAAAAAATATTTGGAGCTGACACCCTGTATTTAATCGTCCACCGCTGCATCAGTCTTCTCGCAGGTTCCGTAGAGGTGGGATGTAGGTAGCTTATCAACGCAAGTCTCATCAACAAGTTTTATTAGATTTTACATCATTCGATTTTATTAGTAACGAAATAAATAATTAATAACAAATTTAATTATTATATATTAATAGTTGAACAATAAGGTACCTACCTTTTGACACAGGGTTTAATAGGCAAACTTTTATCACTGTTAACAACGAAAACAAAGCCCGTTTTGAAGGCCAATTTCTGAAGGAGAATTCGCGTGGTCTCGCAACGCGCGATTGTCTTGTACTAACTAACTACAATTCAAGTTTCCTAAAGCACGCGTCTCATTAATATACTTTTAAGATGCTATAAACCGGTAAGGTGTTGGTTTGGGACATTAATTTACATTTTTATTTTTAGTATTTGTGGTTATTTTTGGTTTTCCGATCAACTGAGAGAGCCTTTAAAAAAATAAGCCAATGGCGCATAATAAATAAGATACTACGTACCAATGGCGTACTCTGACTCCCGACAATATGTTTAGGAAACGTATTTTATTGATTTTTACGAGCCCCGTTCAATTTCGTGATTTTTTTTTGTATTTTTGCTTTAATTAAAGTTGATAATAATAAAATTGTTGAAAAAAATTATTATCGTCGCACAATGGGAGCATTCCATAAAAAGTAGATACCTCTCATAGTTACCGAAAGCTGGTGAAAGTAATATAAATACGTAAGGAACTAGCGACCCGCCCTCGCTTCGCTTCGGTTAATAAGATTTTTTTTCAAAATTTCAAAATAAAATAGCCTATGTTACTCAGGGATAGTGTAGCATTCTAATTGTGAAAAAATCTTTGAAATTGGTCCAGTAGTTTTTGAGTTTATTCGTAACAAACATACAAAAATACAAATCTTTATTCTTTATAATATTAGTATGATATAAATAAATACAATACTGTAAATTTGTTTTCCAACAAGAATAAGACGTCATTATATGAAGATTTTCTTTCATACCTACTCTCTCAGATTTTTTTTTATATTTCAGTAACTTCCCTATGTGAAAAAATAACCTCCGTTCACATGGATGCACAATCAGGCTCCACCGGTGGATCCATGGATAATATTGCCTCGTCTTCAATCCGCAGGTGGATTCATGGATAATTCTTTTCCCTCTTCGATCCACGGGTAAAGAATTACATTTATGTTGTCTTTTTAATAAAACGTGTAGTTTTTGTATTTAGCTCTAATCATAACTTTCGCCGCCTTCACAAATGTGTGGATTGAAGTGGCCTAGAAATTTAGAATTATACTTAGATCCCCAAATTATTGGATCGAATTAGTATAAAAAAGTTATTATATTTGAATTACTAAATTGGTGGATCGAGGAGGAGGAACAATTATCCATGGATCCACCGGCGGAGCCTGATTGTGGATCCATTTGAACGGAAGGAAAAAATACACAGTATAAAGTACGACGTATACACGGACAATGATTTCATAAGCCATTTACGAAGTAACATAATTTTAAATGGTTCAATAGGAAATAATAGGATTTCAACATCGTTAAGCGGAGGATGTGCGTGCGTGCGTGCATGACTTGTGTGAGCGAGCGTGTGTGTGTGTGTGTGTGCAAGTGAAAGTTTTACGACAGTTTACGTTGGGTACGTTTTCTGAGCGTCACTTTGTATGGAGCGTTTCCAGTGTGCGTCGTCCCCCACTGACATCATAAGGACAACGGTAAAAGTATGTTGGAATTTGCGTTCTCCTCACTGTAGTTGTTACAAAATACTCTTAAGGTAGGAAGGACTTTTTGGCGGAAACTCGAGAAGTGAAGTTGAAGTCGAGAAGTTTGTTTGATTATTGTAAAAATTGTGTTTTAGGGTTTTTTTTGGTTTAATACTGATTAAACTTCAAAGTGTTTTTGCGCGTAATGTTTGTGATAATCAAATAAAAGCGTGCGATTGTGTTTATCGTGCGCTTCCAAGGAGTCCTCTTCTATCCTCAGTATAACTACCATCGCTTTACTGAGCGACCCCTGTCTTACTCTACGGGACCGGATACGTTTTTGACTTTGAAATTGTTTATTACGAAGAAAACTTAACACTGGCCAAATATGCTAATTGCACCATTGCCATAGCTATATGAAGTGAAAAGAAAAGTGAGGCCGGTATAGAAAGAAAAGATCGTAGGAACTTACATAGCATGTGGTAGCACGTGCACCTTATTTACCGAGTACTCAGTATTAAATCTAATGAGCATGTACTGGTCGGGACTGCTTTTAAAATAGATCTTGTTGTATTAAATATCATTGAAAATTACTTGTGATATGAATAGAGAATATCTAATTACGTAGGCATGAGTCAAAAAGTGTTGTATTGTGGACAAAACAATAACGTTTTTTTAATATTTTTCTTCCGCAGATTTCGGCCTTAAAAATGTGAACACAATGGCTGTCAATATTGTTTTATATAGGTACCACTAGCGACCCGCCCCCACTTCGCTCGGGTTTATTAAATTGAAAACAATCGGAACAAGATATTTTCCTGCGGTAAAATGGAGCCTATATTTTAAGTTAGACCTCTAGCAATACATCGGTGAAAACTGCATTCAATTCCATGCAGTAGTTTTTGCGTGATGCGTGTACAAACAGACAGATAGACAGACAGACAAAATTTCTAAAAACTGTTGTTTTGGCTTCTGTTGCTCTAATAAAGACCCCCCATATTAGTTTTTTTTCAATATCTATAATGTACAGACATCGGCCTGTTACAATTTTATTATATGTATAGATGATATTAGAAAGAGACAGCTGCGTAAATGCCAGACCCAATGTTCTGCTAGGTGGCGCGTCGCGTAGCGAAAATATTAGACACTAGCGACCCGCCCTGGCTTCTCTTGTTTATTTTTCAAAATAAAATATAGCCTATATAGATACGGATAATGTAGCTTCATATTTGTGAAAGAATTTTTGAAATAGGTTCAGTAGTTCCAGAGATTACCCCAACATACAAACACACAATTTTACCACTTTATTATATGAGTATAGATTCGCTGACCAAGTGAGTCCTGCAATGACACGCGTCCGTTTACGAACTATGCACTTTGCCTTTCTAATTAAAAAACTCCATTCAAACTTGTTGGGAATTGAGAACGCAACCATATTGTTGGACATCGTGTTGGTATAGTTCGATATATGTTAAGTTGGCAACACTGTGTAAAGATGTAAGCTTGTGTCAACGAAATATACGTTCCTTGCATTTCTCGAAGTTCACGTTTTTATTTCAATCTTATATGTTTTATTGTTTTATTTAATACTAACCATATTTCAAATTTTTATCTTAAACTGGTGTAATGTAGGTAAAGCGCGCACCACGAGCAGGAAGAATTTCGGTCATTAACACGAAGTCAGCTAAGACTGGACGTTAAAGAGATTTGTGTAAAATCGTCGCACCACTACCACTTTAATAGACCCCTCATTTTATTGAACCTGAATGTCAGTTGAAACTCACGTCAAACTAAATTGAACCTCATGTCAATGACCGAAATTCTTCGTGGTCGTAGCGCGCGCTTTAGTAATTAAGATTTAAGGAAAGGCGCTGACAGCTGTTGTCCAATTGTTATATAGTTTAGTGTCATAAAGGTCGGTTAGATGGCGCTGTACCTCGACTGACACGCGTAATCGAGATGTTTTTGTCCGAATATAACATCATCGGCTATCAGATCAATAAAAAGCCTCAATTCCGGTGACTTGAAAGACCACTAGTGCCACAAGAATTTAGTCAATCCGAAAAGAAAAAAAACAATAAAAAGCTTCGACGAATAGGAGTTAGTTTTATTTAATCCAAAATTCTTGGTAGACCATCAGCTGTACGCTGAGCAGCTGTACGCTGAGCAGCTGTAAGACAGATTATTTTAGTAATGTCCGCACACATTGTCCTTATGCATTATTAGAACTTGTAACTAATAAATTATCATAAACATATCTTTATTTCATGTTTTTGCAATTTTCTTGTGTCATGAGAGACCGGTGGAGCTCCGCGCCCGCCCTAATAGTTAAGTAAACGTTTTCACCGAGTTATAAATAAGCGATAAATTTGATATTGTCATATATTAAAATTCGAATAGTATTGACTGCATTCGCGCCGCTACTATTCCCACGAAAGACAACGCGTCTGAGACGCGCCGCGCCGCAACGCTCGACGCGACCCGTCGCGGCACGCTGCTAACAGTATAAAGATTGATTCCATAAATGTGACGTTTAGTTGAGTAAAGGGATCTTATTGTCGTTATGGACTATGACTTATGATTTACAGTTACAGTACGGTCGCGGAGCAGGATGAATTTCGTACAATGACACGTCATTACTTGTCTCCGTCGCTCGCGCACAAATATATTGTCGTCGCGCTCGCACAGATGCGGTGACCGGCGTCATCACAGATTGCAAACCTTTTCTTATAATAACACGGCGTGTTCTTCTGTTTGTCTTGTCCTTTGAGTGCTCGTTCGCTCTCGGGCGTGGTCGTCATTTGACAACGAATTGCGATTACCTGTTAGCGGACGCCTAACGACATTCTGTATTGGGATGCACTCGGATTACTCAGTTCTCGAGCATAAAGAGAAATTTGTTATATAAAACCATCGCATCGATTTTAGAGTTATGAAATACTGCATACGAAGTTTTTAAAAAATCTCACACACAATTCATTTTCTTTTGAAAAATCGTAAGTTATTGCGCAAATGGATAGTGTAGGTTGTAAGGAATAAATCTTGTGTCTAGGATAAACATTAGTGCATTTTAAATGATGTATTTATTTTAACAACTAGCGACCCGCCCTCGCTTCGCTTCGGTTTATAAGTTTTTTTTTTCAGAATTATTATATTATTATATATTAAGTTAGACCTATAGCAATACATCGGTGAGAACTGCATTCAATTCCATGCAGTGGTTTTTACGTGATGCGTGTACAAACATACAGACAGACAAAATTTCTAAAAACTGTTGTTTTGGCTTCTGTTGCTCTAATAAAGACCCCCCCATATTAGTTTTTTTTCAATATCTATAATGTACAGACATGGGCCTGTTACAATTTTATTATATGTATAGATTAATGTTCCTCGTGGATGGATACATATACACATAAGATATATAAAGGGTAAATAATAAAATTGCAATTCCGCCGAAAAACATTTCGAGTACCTATTCCATTTTTAAAACTTTAAATAAACTGAAAACACAACGATATTGTTCTTTTTCAAATGGATAAAATTGTCGGCAGTGGCCTCTTCACATGAATTTTTAAACAGTATGTAAACTATCTAGCGCTCTACACTTCCGGAATTGTAGAAAGTCTAGATTCTGGTTTCTATTTTAGTACACAAGTTCCTTAGCAAGACTTAAGACTTATTCCCTAGAAGCTATACTAACAATTAACGCTATAAAAGACCTATGTTGCGGACAGCCTATAAACCACGTGACAATATGTGTTGTGCAGTGTTCAGTGTTGTGTAGTATGTAAGGTGTTTAGAATAAGCATAGTATGTAAGGTGTCTAGGATAAGCATATTATGTAGTGTTTAGGATAAGTACATCATGTAATAGTAACGTAAGATGTACAAATAAAGTTGATACAAGTTGCTCAATAAAGAGAATGCGAGGGAGGCTTTGTAACCGAGGCCTAAGTAAAGAGAGGAGAGACTACGAATAACACGCTACACTAACACGAGAGCCCTACACGACCTAAAACCTATATATTTAGTAAATACATAGATTCAAAAGAGAAATAAAGAACAAAGAAAGCGTCCATGCGGTCGTTTCCCACGTGGGGGCAGCGACGCAGATTAGAACATCTGGCGCATGGCGTTTTCTCGGAATTAGGTCGGGTAGGGACTGACGCGCAAGAACGAGACGTCTGCACCGGCGCTTCCCACGTGGGGGAGCAAGACAGACGCAAGTACCGTTACGGCCATTTCAGGTATAAGTTTGCCGTAACAATAGAGGCAGCGCAGGGTGGCGTGTTATTGGTCAAAAGGTCGAAACCCTCGGTCGCAAACATCCCTAGTTGAGCAGCTTGTATCGAGAATAAGAATAGGGCCATTTGGGTCAAAAACACAGTCGTCAGCCAGCAGTCCTACGTGTTTCACTACTTCTACCTCAAGCTACCTCAAGAGAACCCTGCCTACTCGGCACATCAAGAGAACCGGCCTGCCTCCTCGAACATTCATTCAGTTGGGCCCTCAGTTGCCCCGTCGATCAATCATTCAGTTGGGCGCTCAGTTGCCCGGTCAATCGTCACCCGCCGCGTCCGCGTAACGTGCACTAGCGCGTCTTCCGCTCGTATACGACCGGTCGGCCCGCCGAGCCATTACTATTAGTGAGCCGGTCGTCAACAACCTAACTTGCTATTTTTCCAAAGAAAATGTACGGCTTCGATTCCCGATTGTTCCTTAGAGCAAATTTTTCTATTTCTAATAGTTTAAGACTTCCTTACTGATCAGTCTCAAAGCAATACCACGTATAGAAACATCAGTATACCTACCTACATATGAGTCGTATAGAATCAAAGACGGCAAAATAGGTTAGTAAGCAAAAATTAATTAAATATATGTTTAGGTAAATAATAGGTAAATATTAGGTAATAAATAGGTAAATAACATACATACTATGTATTAACATCCTTGATGGTGAAGAGTTAATCAAATCAGTTTAGTTTTAAATTTTCTATGTTGCCATGTATTTACCTCATTTTTGCTTCCTAACCTATTTTGCCGTCTTTAATTCTATACGACTCATATTATAGAAAATAGCAAAATCTATATTTCCGATTGGCGTGCGCCATGACAGCCTTTTCTTTTAAAATAGGCAATTACTCGTAGGTACGTGAACAGAAACCAACAACAATAACAATCAATTATGATCACGTATTATTCCTGATTGGGCCCGCCCCCCGGTCACCCCCCCCCCCCCCCTGTCAGCGAAAGTAAGCAAAGCTCTTACCTAAGCATGCTAACGTAAGCATTGGTATAATTTTTTTAAAAATCTTTTGTAGTTTCTCATTTAATCAGAATCTACTAAATTTTGCCAAAAATAATACGAAAGTAAATAAATAAATATTGCTGACGTCATCACTATTCTGACACCCCCCCCCCCCCCTCCGTCCTCCATGTCATCAAAAATAAGCAAAGAAAAAATTGGTCAAAAATAAGCCTCACCCCTTTGGTGCTTACGTAATACTTGAACGGCCCCATTGATTGGGAAAATCAAATTGACAATCATTATGACAAATTGCTTTATCCATTATCTTAATGTGTGTGTTGACCCCGTTAAAACAAGTTATCCATTTTGATTAGTTTATAATTATAATATTTTTATATACATACTTTATTGTACAGTAATTACCACAAGTAATGAGGAAATACACTACCTATATAAGAGTGGATCCGACAACCCGCTGGGTCAGCAGCATAAGAATAATAAAATAAATAATGCGAGTATTAAGCGCGCGCCACGAGCAGGAAGAATTTCGGTCATTGACACGAGATCAGTCAAGACTGGGCGGTTAAGAGATCTCTTTACCGGTAAAGAACGGTAAAAATATCATACAAATCTATTTTCTGTTCAGTCTGCTCGCGGGGCGCGCTTTGGAAGGGATAGAAACTTTAGAAGTTAATATAAAATGTCTCCAGTGCTTCATTCACTTGTGTGTGCTACGAGTGGAGTATTCCAATTTATTTCGCTAAGTTCTTCAGTCTCCTTTATGATACTTGTATTTTGCTTTAAATGCTCGTCTTGACGAATTCGTGGAATTTATCAATGAAATCTCCAGCGCTAACTCTAGTTTTGTCATCAATCTTTGTTTCTTTAGCAGCGTTGTTAAATCGTACTTGTTTGCTTCCGTTAGAAAGTGCACTCCTTAATATGTCAGACTGACCTGTACTTTTAGTTGTTGGACTTGAGTCTGGTTGCAAATTCCTTAAATGTTGACATATTTCAATTTCTTCATCTTCAATGTTGTCTTTTAATCTTCTATTTCTCGACGAAATCTGTTTTTCTTTTCTAACTCTCATTTCTCTGTTAGTCTTTTTTACATGTTGTTCACTTACATGAAGAATCTCCTTTAACTTTCTTTTTCTAGGCATATTTTGCGACAAGTCCTCGGTTGTTTGTATGCTAAAGGCAGTGTTGGGTTTGTTTCTAGATAAATTGAAAATTTTTTTTGATGCTTTGACAGCACGTCTGAGATACTGTCTAGGGAAAGTTTGTACTGATGCAAAGGAGGGTGGATCAGAACAATTTATATTTTGAACTGCATCTTGATTTCGAAAAGCACTGAAGCTTTCTGTTTGGATTGCTGTTGATACAACAAGTGGATAGTTAGTGTTCATATGGCACTGACATTGACACTGTTTTGATGACACATTTTCAAAGGTTTGAGTCTGCTTTTCCTGAGACATATTTTCTACTTGTGTTGAAGTTTCCGTAGTAGTAGGTGGCTGATCCTGGAAACAAAAAGATTTGATTATGTATGAGGTTTTGCCCGCAGCTTTGCTTGCATGGAAATATCTAAAGTAGCATTTGTTTTCCATGACATGGGTTTTATCAGTGCACCATGCTCACATCACATAGGAAGGAAAAGTACATTCTAATTTAAGTAGATGCTCCAGTAGAACTAGTGTGCTGTGAGAGGGAGTGCAGGTCAAACTGGTTTAGGCAAACAGTATTTTAGAACAGGCTAAAAAAAAGCTCGCATCTTATTCTAGAGCGTAAGGACTATACCAATGAAAGTTCAATCAAAATGTATACAGTAGATCTCGAGTTAAACAGACAGACGGGGGACAGAAAAACAGATGGCAATTCTAAAAATGGTTGTTTTGTATTGTTTTCGAGACCTCAGAACCCTCCAGACAGAATATTTAGTGTAGGTACAAGCTCAAACCCAGTTAAGATTTTGTTATTAAATAATGTATAGTGAAAAATAATATGTATCAACTTACAATAGTAATTGAACAAATATATTATGCAAAAATCACAAACCTGCTTGGTTTTGCTAATCACAGGTTTATCGACTTGAGTTTCCACATTTCGTTCCAAACAAATGCGGGGTGATGTAGGGGAAGGTGTAGCTTCTGGCAAATTTATGGATGGAAAGGCATCTGATTTCAATCTTTTATTCCTTAGCATTGTATTAGAAAAATGTGTAGAACACACGTAATACTTGGAGCGACTTTCCTTTCCTAATAGTTCCTCACGTCCTATAAGTGCAGTCCATGTTCTTCTTCTGTAAAAAAGAAAACTTTCTTAAAGCGCACTTAAGACTGATTCGAAATGAAGGAAAACATATGCTGCGTGTGATCTTACGTGTGATTGCAATACCTATGTAGTTTGTAGGTATAATTTTATGAATAAGTATTTTAACTTTATGTAAAACACTGTAGCCATTTATAATACAGCAACGCAAATAGTACCAAGTTTGTAACCTAAAAAATAATTCGTAAATATTACTTACCTTTCTTCATTTTTTGGTATACTGAAGTAACTTAGATGGGACATTGTCTTTGAGTTATTTGTACACCCAAATACACCACAATAATTGGCTCCTGGTGTCATGGTGAAAAGATTTTTTTCTTTTTTTTCGAAATGAGGAAGAATTTATTATGATCAAGGGTGAGAAAGTGTTGTCACACCAGTGTGACCGTTTTTAGTATATTCAGTACCAAATTGGTATAATTTGGGCTCCGTAAAACTAATTTAGTTTTTTTTTGGTACCCTTTCATATTCTGGTATTTTTTGGTACATTTTTAAACTTTCAACATTTTTAAACACATTATTGATATATTTTTGGGTTGGGCGGGCAACACTAATTTCCATTCGTTCGTATTTCGTTCACATAATTTTGTCTTTGTCTGATGTTTACCGCAACTGTATCATTTTGTCTCTTTCGAACGGTTAATGCTAACAAAACCGCGAATCGTGCTTTAGCTACATATCTACGTTACATGCTCTACGTCGCGGGGAATTACTGAAACTTAAAAAATGATTCCTAGCAATAAGTATAAAAGGGACCACGGATTTTTTTGTTCTTTATTTATGTCTCTGTGTTATCGTGCGTGTGTAGTGAAGATAATGAAGCGCAAATACGATCAGAAATATAGATCTGAGTGGGAACAAAATCCTGAATTTTCGTCATGGTTGACAAAAGATAAAAATAGTAAGAACGCCTTGTGTAAAACTTGTGGAGCAACATTTTTGAGCAGAATCGCAACAATTAAAAGTCATGCAGATTCTGAAAAACATCGGCAGAAACTTATACATTATAGTGGACAATCCAAGGTAAGAAAGCTATGTCCCCATTAACATATTTATAAGATTATTGTGTCCCTTATTTTTTTTTGGCATATAAATTAATTGTCCTACTTGTACAGGATGTCCGATGGATCTTGGCCAGTGTACATGTACAGTTGTACACACATGTATAATCGATTCTCAAGCGATTTCAGAAAGCTGAATTTTGAAATTTTCATAAATGAAAGTGTAGGTATACATACATGCCGAACTGGTTCTGTGGGATGGAAGGATAGTTTTGCAGGGTTCAAACATATGTAATATTTTTATCAAGAATATTAATTTTCAACTGAATGAGACACTAGTTTCCCAAGATAAGAAATAGGTAGTTATTTTACTTATTTTTTACGATAGGAAAATTAATCAAATACTGTTTATTTTCAGATCGATAAATTATTTCAAAGGAAAGGACCCATATCTGAAGAAGTAAGAAAAGCAGAGCTTATATTTTGTGCAGCGTTGGCAGAACATAACATACCATTTCGGGCCATGGATCATCTCAGCGATTTATTCAGCAAAATGTTTTATGATTCGGAAATTGCAAAGGGTTTTCCTGCAAACGCACTAAATCTGCTCAGTTAGTTTACGACGTAATGGCGCCATCATTTGAAAAGAAGTTATTAACCGATATAAAAAATACGTCAAGTTTATCAGGTAATGCTGCTACTTTTTCATTAATTATAGATGAAAGCACAGACATTACAACAGAAAAATTACTTGCCATTGCGATAAAGTTTTATAGCGTTCAGGATAATACAGTAAAAACCAAATTTTTATGTTCTGTGAATCTATCAAGTGAAACTGCTGAAAATATTTTTAACTCACTGTGTAAAAGTTTGCGAGAATTAAATTTAAACATTGAAAATATTTTAGGATTTGCAGCTGATACAACAAATGTAATGTTTGGCAGAAATAATAGTGTGGTTGCAAAGATTAAGTCGGTCAATTCTAATTGTATTTTAGTAAAATGTGCATGTCATTCATCAGCATTAGCTGTAAGTTATGCCTGTAAAAAGTTGCCTAAAGCATTGGATCAAATTGTGAAAGAAGTCTATAATTATTTTGGCCATAGTAGCAAACGCAAAAGAGAATTTGCAGAATTTCAGACATTTGTAGAATCAGAGCATCACAATATTTTACGTCACTACGACATACGTGTCCCTACACGGCTGTGTAAATCGCATAGTAGAACAGTGGAATGCACTTCAGCTGTATTTTCAGCAAGAACATCTCGTAGAACATAACCCTAGCCATTCGGCGATTTTTTTACATGAAAGTTTCGAAAATAAACAAATAAAGCTCTACTTTTTGTTTTTAGATTATATTTTCCATATAGTCAACAAGTTTAACATAATTTTTCAAGGTAATGCATGTGTTGTTCATACTTTTTATCGGGATTTGACTGACATGTTTAAAACAATATTAAGTTGCTACATGAAAAGCAGCTACATTCGTGCCACTGCTATTGAGGACATAGATCCTAAAAGTAATATAAATTTTGTAGAATTACATGAGATATACTTAGGTATAAAAGTATCTAATGAAATAGCGCTGTTAAGAAATCAACCAAGTAACAGTAGTATCGTAATTAGAGACTTTTTAAAAAGGTGTCAAAGCGTTTTGATAGAGTTATGTACTCAACTTAAATGTCGATTTCCCATTAATGAAAAAATATTTTCCGAGTTACGTTTCATAGACCCACAAGTAGCGGCTTATGAAAATTTTACATCTCTTATCAGCGTTATGAACAGGTTTCCGAACATTACTACAAATGATACAGTAAGACAATTAATTGACGAGGAATATCGTCAAATTAAGTATGATTCAGAGGTACAAAACCTGATGTGTGGTTCTAGTAGTAGTGCTAGTGCTGTAAATGTTGAACAGTTTTGGAGCAAATTAAGTTGTATTGTTAACATTAAAAATGTTCCTAAGTACAAAAATTTGACTAATTTTGTAAAATGTCTAATGTGCATACCCATTTCAAACGCTGAATGCGAAAGAATTTTTTCAAAAGTTAATCATATAAAAACTAAATACAGAAACAGGTTTCTAGCTAAACATATTGCGTGCCTGTTGCATGTTAAGCAAGGTCTAAGTGAAGGGAGTGTAGGTTGAGTCTCATTTGACCCATCGAAAGATATGGTAAAAAATAATCCGTCGAATACTGACTATTTGTAATAAAACTTATTGTAAATATTTATTATTATTTTAATATGTCTGTATAATGAAGGTGTGTAATTGGTAAAATTAAAAAAAGTAACTGATAATAAGTGTTTTAATTCAATTTTTCCTCTTCTACTTTTTATTTTTATTTTAGTATATTTTTAGTATAATTCAGCATGTGTTTTGGTATTATTTAGTACTGGCACCTTGTAGTTTTAGTAGATCACCATTTTTTAAAACGGTCACACTGGTCACAACACTGTTGTGTTGTAAAGGTGAAAATAAATTTTTTAAAATTTGTTTGGACACTGGCATACTCATTGATCCACACAAAGCAAATAATAAAACAGAATTGATTTCATTGTCGCTGTCCGACTCCCTTCGAAGTGTTGAGTCGCTCAGCAAAGCAATAGTAGGTCATAAGAGGACTCTCGACTGGAAGCCCACGAAAAACGGTGTCCCACGTTTTTATTTAATTATCATAAACACCACGCACGAAAATCACTTTGATGTTTATTAAACTATCACTATTAAGCCACAAAACGCCTAATTATTCAAAACGAAAGCAATAAAAGCAATAGACTCCGTGGCATTCTTCTTGACAGCCCTGAGGACGCTCGGAATGCTTTTATGATAGCTGTTGAGGACTTCGTTAAAGAAGAGTATTGCCAATGCCATATAACTTGGTTTATACAATGAATCGCTCTACGTGTATTAACTAATGGAGAGCATTTTGAGAAGTTGTAATAAAAAATGGTGTTGTAACACTAATATCTTTTTTGTATCTCAAAATTTATCTAGTCAATTACGTAATATGGTTTTATTGAGCGACTCCTGAGTTGCTTCTACGGGACTGGTTGGACATTGACATTGACGTTTTAGACTTTGAAAAAAACTTGACACTGGCAGAATGCACTAATTGCACCATTAGAATATTAAAAAAAAAAGCCGTGTTGTTAAAAGTATATGCATATAATAGTGTTTCAGGGAATTGACACTATAAAACAAACAATAACGTATTCAGTTTCTCTGTAACAAAAGAACCGTTTATTGTTTCTTTCACATATAATTATTTACCATAATGGTGGTTTAGCACAGTATTCTATAGTAAAAATCCTACGTGTAACAAAAGAAACGACATTAAAGTCTATTCTTCAAATGTCAATCCCTTTCGTTTCAGACAACAGACAAATTCACAATATTAAACTATCCAAATCAACAACGCCATCGTCATTTACCCATACAATAAAGACCATCAATAGATTATAAATCATAGATTACCGTACATCGATATACAAGATCGATAACCTTGTATATCGATGGCGATGGCAAATTAAAATCGAAGAAATAGATTTTCTTTACATGCATAGGAATTACATATAATAAACTGTTATTTATAAGTTGATCTCAATAAAACAAACGCAACACTGCGAAATACGCTTTTTATTAAAAGTCCTAACAAAAAGAAAGTTGCAAGCCAGTAGGGTTCACAAATAGAGAATTTAGAAGCAAAGAGAAACAGTAAGAGTTAATGCTTGATAGTATAATTATTACAATTAATTACCATCGTGATTAGTATCTATAATTAAATTTAGCAAATAAAGGACAAATGGGTAAAAGTATAGTCAATGTGTACCTCAAATGGAGAAAGCCTTTATTTCATAGACTAGCGGCTAGTCTATGAAGCTTGTATAGATCTTACTAGCGGCTAGTCTATGAAATAAAAGCTTGTATAGATCTTTTAATGTTATGGCATTTAACGTCAAAACTATGGGCGAACTATCTTTTATTTGTTAAAATCTTTTTCATACTTCTCAGTAAATAAAAAAAACATCGCTTTTGCAGTTTCGATAGTCGATAATCGTAACAAAATGCTGTTTGTTACGAATCGTATCACAGAAGACTACCTTGAAATGTACTTCATTTCCCACTTTATCGTATTTCCCCAATGTACGTACATGGTTCGGTAGTTAGTAAGATGTGCCAGAGCCCATTCCCATCCCATCCTATCCCTCCCCATTTTCCTAACCCTTTCTCCAAATCCATTCCTATATCTCTAAAGGTAGGCGGCGCATCCGGCGGCGTGCCAACGTTTGTCATTTTGGACTAATGTTGGCATGTATCGCGGATGTCTATGGGCGACAGTATCCATTTACCATCAGGTGGACTGTATGCTCGTCTGCCGCCTTCGTACATAAAAAAAAAAATTGTTTGTTGGTGGGTTGGGGCCACATATATACATTTATTTTTTTAACATCATAGTGACCTATCTAATTAGCTACCTACAAGACTTTGCTAATTAACCGTCAGATACCGACTCGATCCGGTAGATGGCGCTGGTTTTTATATTGTCTCTATATGGTTTGGAGACTATTGAGACGCCGTGGTTGGAGAATAAAAAGTTTATTAATTAAAATGTGCATACTATGTTTTATGCAATGAACGCGCGTCATATTGACGCATGACTTAAATAGCCAAGTTCAATGGCTTGCTGACTAGGCGCTATATAGGGCAATGGTGCAAGTAAGCTTCTGCTAGTGTCAAGTATTACTTAATAATAAACAATTATTTTAAAGTCTAAAATGTATCCCCTCAATGTCCAGTCCCGTCGAAGCAAGACACTCAATATTAGGTTTACCGAGGATAAAACGGTTACCTACTACTTGGAATCACATGAAAAACGCAGTTCTATGCTTTTATTTGATTACCACATAGGTAAATTACGCACAGAAACACTTTAAAGTTTAGTAATCTATCACTATTAAACCACAAAATGTACAATACATATTTTTTTATGACAATCCAACAAAAACTCCATTTCACTTCTCGAGTTTCTGTCAGAAACTCTTGTCAATCTTTGAAATACAATATTTAATGACAATTTTGCATAGATTTATTCGTACTTTTTTTTGCGATTTTTGTTCTGTGAAACATTTTTATACTATGCTAATACAAGGTTCCGTGGTGTAGTGGTTATCACATCTGCTTTACACGCAGAAGGTCGCCAGTTCGATCCTGGCCGGAATCATACATTTTGCCTTATGTGGTGAATGTAATTAACTTTTGTTTCTATTTTTTTAATTTCATACATATTGCCTTATGTGGTGAATGTAATTTTTTTTAAATTTGTGAGCGCGTTTGTGATCGTGAATTATCAAAAATAATTTTAAAATGTTTAACGACAATTTTGTTCGCCTTCCAACCAGTTGTCTTAAAGAAAGGCGCCGATAGTGGTTGGACCGAAAAATCGTGTGTGTGGTGGCGAGCCGCGGGACAGGTCTAAATCCAGTAGTGGAGAGACATAGGTTGACGGTATGGTGTTGTTATTTAGGTCGGAAGGATTGCCTCGGGGCCCGGAAGTACCTCCCCCAAATTCGACCGCATAATTTCGACCCCGTCAGGGAAACGGGGTAACCTTGTCGTGCCACAAGTTGTAGCTGAACGGGCACACGATATTATTATTGATCACTAATTGCTTCATATTTTCACGTGAGCTTTCCAACGGTAAAGGTCGCGTCACGCAACTTAAAAGCTCTTCGTACTAAATAATTTTAGGGAAAGTTCAATAAAACTTGTGGAGATCACAAATTTCGCACTTCTGAAAGACTTGAAAAGTCACTAGGTGAATTCCATACCATACCATCAGCCTGTGTCTCTCCACTGTTGTGGGCGTTCCACGCTACTTTTTCAGGTACTCCATCCATTTTCCTTTCGAGGACTCTTTTCCTGTCGGTCCCGTAGCATATATGGCCTGCCCACTGTCACTTCAGCTTGCTGATTCTTTGAGCTATGTCGGCAACATTAGACCTTCGTTGAATTTCTTAGTTTTGGATATTGTCCAGCAAAGAGCTCAAATTATATATATCTATACATATAATAAAATTGTAACAGGCCGATCTCTGTACATTATAGATATTGAAAAAAACTAATATGGGGGGTGTTTATTTTGTCTGTCTGTCTGTATGTATGTTTGTACACGCATCACGCAAAAACTACTGCGTGGAATTGAATGCAGTTTTCACCAATGTATTGCTAGAGGTCTAACTAAAAATATGGGCTCCATTTTACCGCAGGAAAATATCTTATTCCGATTGTTTTAAATTTAATAAACCGAAGCGAAATGAGGGCGGGTCGCTAGTCTATACTAATATTATAAAGAGGTAAAGTTTGTAAGTTTGGATGTGGGAGGTAATCTCCGAAACTACTAATCCGATTTCAAAAATTCTTTCACCATTTGAAAGGTACATTATTCCAGGTGGACATACGCTATATATTATGTGCAAAAAAATTGACGGGAGTGCAACGCGCGCCGGGCACAGTTATATAATATTTATAAGAATTGCGTGTGGAAACAAAGTCGGTTATCCACTTAAAGTAGTAACACGTTCCTTTCTTCATGTCATTGAACTGTTTTAACGACGTTAAACCAATCACGCGAATGTATTTATTTTTTAAATAATTCACAATTGCTTCTACCCTCTATAATTATTGCAAACATATCGCAGAATACATCGCAATTTAATCAGATACTAAATAGTAAATAGAAAAGAGAAATATTGTAATCTAGCGGTGGTAGCGACTCCGTTCGCATGAACTCGTAATTCCCGTGGACTATAAGCTACCAGTGTGCCAAGTTTCATTAAAATCCGTGCAGTGAGTTTTGCAAAAAAGTGGTTTTGACGAACAAAAATTGTAACAATTCTTGTTTTGGACTCTGTACCATTTGTACTTTATAATACAATTACTCATTTAATATTTTCCATTTATAGACACGTCTTTGTTACGATTCTACTATATGAATAGACTAACGGTGCCCGCGACTGCGTTCGCGTGGATTTGAGGATGATTCCCGTGGGAACTTTATAACGGATCGGGATAAAAATGTGTCCTTAATGTTAATTAATATGACGCATAAGCTAGAATTATGACAAGTTTCATTACAATTCGTCAAGTGGCTTTTGTGTGACGCGTTTAGACAGACAGAGAGACAAAAAAATTCAAAAATTGATATTTTGGGCGCTGCAGCGATATTTTATGTACCTACAGACACGGCTCTGTTAAAATTTTTATTATATGTATAGTTACGCATAGAGCCATATTTAGATAATAAAATTATAATAATAAGTATAATAAAGAGGTACAATTGTGTATTTGTTTGGGGTAATCTCTGGAACTACTGAACCGATTTCAAAAATTATTTCACAAATAGGAAGCTACATTATCCGTGTCTAATATAGGCTATATTTTCTTTATAATTTTGAAAAAAAAATTGATAAAAAGAAAAACTTATAAACCGAAACGAAGCGAGGGCGGGTCGCTAGTATTCAGATAAAGTGAGATCTACCTAAAATTACTTCCCACCGAAGTCGGGTGAATCACATGTATTTCTATAAATAAGTCGTGAAACTTTTCACGGAAACCATTTTGGTTTGTGCTTTGCTCGCTAACGACCTCCCCTTGACGATACTTAATCAACACTGACGTCATTTGACGTCATAAAGATTACGTCTACTACATATAATATAAGTACAATATCTGTAGGTACACAAATGTAGATATTTCTAATGATATGAAATAAGTACGTTTGTTTATCTAGAAGAAACTATTACTTGCTTGGTGTCTCCGAGGCGCCTTTAACAATACGCACGGGAAGAGAGGTATGTGGTATGCCGACGTATTTTGATGATCACTTTACAGTTTAAATTTCAATATTTTTTTATGGTCACTGTTTAATCATTAGGGGTCACCCATAAATTATGTCACACGTTACTGGGGCGGGAGGGAGGGGGTCAACAAAGTGTGACATCGTGTGACAAAGGGGGGGGGGGGGGGGGGCGAGTTATAAGCTTCGTGACGTCACATGTATAAATCTAAAGTATTAAAACTTTGTTTTAATTTTTTAGTTTCTAAATTTAATATTTCAACATATGTGACGTCACAAATGTGACCACCTGTGACAAGAGGGGGGGGGGGGGGTCATGAAATGTGACGTAATTTATGGATGGCCCATTACACATTACCACGTACCGTGGTTATATATCTATGTACGGACGACGGAACTTGGTTGACACTACAAATAATCTCGTTTATCTTATGTCCGCGCAATAGATCGGTAGCAGACTCGACTGCCGCGGCGGCGCGGCGCATGCGAAGAACTCCGAAGCATCGAGACAGCCGGCGCACGCGCAGCGGTTCAACCATGAGCGATTCTACCTTCTGTCGACTTTTTTTGCCGGGAACTCGAGAAGTGGAGTTTTTCTTTGATCATTGGAAAAAATACGTACTTATTAGGCGGCTTGTGGTTCAATAGTGATAGTTTATTAAATTGAAAGATTACGTTTCTGTCTTTGAAATTGTTCATAACGAAGATAGCTTGACACTGGCAGAATGTGCTAATTGCACCATTGCTATGTATGAAGAAAAAAATTTTGTTTGAAATTTTGTTACAATCTACAGAGAGGTAAAGTCGCACATAATCTACAGTATATTTCTCTAAATATAACAGCGCATACTAAGTAAATAACGAGTTATGACCGCAAAGGCAACACCATAATGTTCTATTTTTAGTTCCGAGCTATAATTTTGTTAGCGGGTCGTAGTCATCACTCATCGCAGGTCAATTATATGCCCTTTTCGGCCTTCTATTATTATCCGACTGTAACCAGAAAAGGTTGTGTTTTTATTATACACCAAAATATACAGAAGAGAAACACAAAAATACAATTAATTAGGAGTATCTACAATCGGCGGCATTATCGTTAAAGCTAAAGAGAAGTCAGACGAACAGAGGTAGATGGTGTAATAAAAACGCTCGCTGATATATATCAGCGGATATATATCAATTGATATTTATCGTCAAAACTAGAACTTCGGCAGATCCCACGCTTACGCTGGCAACACTTAATAAAAAAAACTACAATTTTATAATACTTTTACCGAAGTGGCAATCCTATTGCAGTTTTGGGGATTCACCATATTACGTACGTATAGGGTTAGCTTTTTATTGAAATTTAAACCTTATATAAAGTCAAGTGGACTGGGAGCCAGAAGATGATGCCCCTCTTAGAGACGAGCCTGAGACCAGTGTCGGCTTTACCTATGGTGCAGGGTGTGCGGCGCACACGGGCGCACGGTGTTAGGGGGCGCCGAGCGACGCGAGCGACGCCTCCAAAGAGGCTACTAGAGAGCGCCAGGGTATTGATTGCACCCGGGCGCTACATGGGCTAAAGCCGGCACTGCCTGAGACCCGACTCTGACGGGCATAAATATAAATGATGATCACTGCCACAACGATCCAACACTAAAGATTATAATTATAATTTAGTTGAATGTTGATGACTGATTATTAATCTCAAAGACTAATTTTTGTTATTCTAATTCGACTCTTCTTTACATAGTATAAAACTAAGTCGCTTCCCGCCGTCTGTCCCTCTGTATGTACGCTTAGATCTTTTAAACTACGCAACGGATTTTAATGCGGTTTTCATCAATAGATAGAGTGATTCAAGAGGAAGGTTTCTACGTTTAATATTGTTTTAACGAAACCGAAGCGAAGCGAGGGCGGTTCGCTAGTTTATAATAAACAAGTCTATTAATCAAACTCAATTGATACATTAAAACCACTTACAGAATTAATCTCGCGCCTTTTTATATCGGATATTTTGATATTTGTTATAAATAGGTACCTACTTATCCCCTAAACTTGAAGAAAGTCGCCGGTAGTGGCTGGATGAGAAGAGCTGAAGACCGTGTGTGGTGACGGTCCATGGGAGAGGCCCGTATCCAGTAGTGGAGAGACACACGCTGATGGTATGTATAATTTATGTTTAATGTACATCATCGCGAGTCTAGTCATTCGTACAGCGTCGATTTCCTAACACCGAGAGAATGCGAAGTCTCCTGATAACCGTTATCACTAAATTCGGATAGCAATTAAAGGTGAAACACCTGTTCTTTATCACGACATAGAGTTAATAATTTATAGACAGGATAATAATTTGATTTCAATTTATAACTTTATTTTGAAGTCGGGTATACACATTAAAGTTACGTTTTGACTCTGTCCAACAACGTTCTGTCCGAATTGTCGACGATCCCACTCTCGCATTCAAGTCTCACAGGAGATGTTGCGTGTTTCTCTGCTTTTTCTACAGACTGTTTAATGCCTAAATTTCAAACCTCGAACTTCTTTATTATAACATTTATTTTAACATATCTCACTCAATACCGAATAACGTACGTACATTGGGGAAATACGATAAAGTAGGAAATACAGTACATTTCAAGGTAGTCTTCTGTGAGAGAGGGGTAACATGGCCAGTCGAGCGCACCCAGCGGCTGTTGGATTGCAGCGTGCACTGTCCCACTACCTACTCCTACCCTTACTCCTACCCCTACTCCTTTATAGAGACAGATAATTTATTAAATAATTATATACAGTATTCTTAGCGCCTTCTGTGCTAGCCCTAAATAAAACACGACCGGTGACTCTTGAAACGCCATTAGGGCCACAAGAATTTAACCATACCAAAAAAAAACCAGTACTTATTCTTATAAAATGATGCTGCGAATGGTATTAATTCAATTTTATTCTTCCTTCCTCCTTGGATATCTAGTTTCTATCAACTTAAAATTATGCTTTCTTTTATAAATACACGAGCTTCATAGATATATAGCGATGGTAGGGTCAATATTTTCAGCCTTTTTAAAATATAAAACGCAGCCATTTCTTTGATTTGCAACAAACATAACCGTGATACATTTCTTCCGAGTTCTAAATTGGGTTTAAATTGGTCACGTGCGCGTGGTGTGCACGAAGCGCTTTGTTAATCCTTAGTCGCCTTTTACGACAGCCACCGAAAGGGATGGGGTCGTGCTATTTGATCTATAGCCGGCCGACAAACTTTCCGGTATTCCTGATATCTAATAATAATAAATACCCCTTATTGCATACAATCAGTTATTACATGCACACATATCTTGTAATAACAGAATACAATAGGCGACTTTATTGCTAATGCGATCTCTTCCCGGCAATCTTGGAATAGAGAGAAATAAAAGGGGTATAGGTAGTGCAAAACGATTGATAGATAGAATTATGTTCAATCAATACATACTTATAATAATAAATAATTTAATAATAGGTATATATAATAAAACAGCAAACCCGAGTCTGTAAATTGATTTAATTTACAAAAAATAAAATTAGGGCGTCCAGAACTGTAGTTTTTAAACTTTTTGTCTATATGCTTGTCTGTACGTCTTTATGTTTGTTTGCCTGTATGCCTGTTTGTTTGAGCATCACGTAAAAAACTACTCAACGGATTTTGATCGATTTTCCACTAACGTTAGCTAAGTATCTAGAAGGAAAACTGGTATGTGTCCCATCTTCATATGACACAACGAAGTTGAGTTGTAGAGGAAAAAAATATACTTTTAATAGATTTACTCAATAACTATTGGATGGATTTTCGCCTGTGAAATCAGTAATCGTGAATCTTTTACAGGTGTTAAACACCTTTTACAGCGAAGCCGTATGCAGATGCCAGTATATAGATAAATAAATACATACATATCTACATTTGTATTCAATATTAATTTGTAAACATGGATTCTTACCATGTTGACAGGTATAGAAAATAGTGAAATGTAGTCACCAAAAGATTCATTTTCGTAAAGATTGGTTTACATTTATTGTATTAATCGTATCTATAATCTATTAGGCACTACCATTATCATTATCTATCTATTCCTTAATATCCTGTGATAACAAAATCAAGTCCACTCTTTCTTTTAACGAACATTATTATAATGAACGTGTGAGAGGATAACATTGTATATATTGAAGTATATTTATTTATATTTATAGTGATGGGTTACAAAAAAGTTTCGTTTATCCTTGGTAAGTCGTTGCTTTCTTTGAATGAATGGGCTTAATGAATGGAAGCGAATATATTTGTAATTGATAATGTAGTAAGAACAACCTTAAAAACTAACTCGTTGTAGTAATATGGCCGTCTTGTCATTTCGTTTTGTTTACAATATAATGGGTTTTATTGGAAATTTACTAAAATAGTACCTATATGGTGTAATTCAAATTCAAATGATTTATTTTCCAGAACATAGGTTAAACAAGATGTTAAACATAAATTACCCAAACATGTCCCAGAAATTTCTTCCGTTAAAGTTAAACAAATTACTTCGTGAAACTTGTGCACTATAGAAATGTCAGATATTGATTATAATAATAATAATGGACTCAACTTATTATTTTTGTTTATTATTATAGTTATAAATATATATATATATACATATATATAAAAATGAATGTTTCTTTGTTTGTCCCGTATGCGTGTTCTTATACCATTCATCCGATTGCGATGAAATGAAACGCACGCCCGCGATGTTTTCTGAATTAGTACTTGAAGACCACGCGAACGATGTCGCTAGTGTTTTATATTTAAGTTAGGCTTTAATAATCTAATTATTAATAAACAAATTTGATATTCATTGTCACATTATAATTAGGTATAATATCTACAAACATTAATTGAAATTTTCCCGAAGATGGAAGCCCCATTCTGCACATAATCCTGAGTTTTTTTTATAGAATAGATGGCAGACCAGCGAGCGGGCCACAATATGATGGTAGGTGGTCACACCAAGGAACATGCGAGAACACCACATAAAATCCTCTTCACAGCTCACTTGAACAGCTCCATTGTAACCCTTTCGAGTATTGTTACCGAACTTCTCGCTGGTAACTCCCTAAGAACTAACCGTTTATAAAAACCTAAATTCAAATTCGCTTTAAACGTCAAATGCTATCTGTTCATTCTGCTATCTATGTTTTAATCCGTAATGCACTCCAGTAAAGCCTTCGCTATCAGAGTAATGTAAAAGTAAAATCCAATCCACGCTGCAATCCAACAGCCGCTGGGCGCACTCGACTCTCACACTCCCAGACTTACCCCTCTCTCACAGAAGACTACCTTGTAATGTACTGCATTTCCCAGTTTATCTTATTTCTCTAATATACGTACGTGTTTCGGTAGTGAGTGAGATGTGCCAGAGTCCATTCCCATCCTATCCCCCCTCCTTTTTCCCAACCCTTTCTCCAAATCTCCAAAGGTCGGCAGCGCATCCGGGGGCGTGGCAACGTTTGTCATTTTGGGCTACTGTTGGCATCTACCACTTACCATCAGGTGGACTGTATGCTCGTCTGACGCCTTCGTCCATAAAAAAAAAGTAAAAGGTGACAAAGCCGCTACCAGAAGCGTTGAGGCACTACACCTACTCTAAAAGAATGGACTCACCAACCCGCTTGGCCAGCGTTACGTTTTAAGCGCATACATCCTTCATGTTTATAAACCAATAAATAGACAATAGACAAACAATAGAAAGGTCAAAGGTCATCGTTTGACAGGTTAAAGTTGCTAAAAGCAGTATAACGGCGACCAGACGTTTAAACAAAATAAGTTTCTTTTTACAGGTTTTATCTTCCTCTCACACACGACACAAGCTTTCTGGATGTGCACAGAAGACACACAGTGTTCAGACATAGAAGGCGGTGCGTGCAACAGTGGTGTATGCTCCTGCGCAGCTGGAAAGCTACCCGTCGCCGGAGGTTCAGTGTGTGTAGATTGTAAGTAGGGCAGAGTACATTATTAGCAGTGGTGCCAACTTTCAGGAACTTTCGAATTTCGGTAAAATATCATTACATCTCGACTAATGGCTCGTGTACATTACAGACGCAATAATTTAAGTATGTTAGCCGTTGACTCTTGAATTACAAGAATCAAATCGGTTCAGTGGGTAAAGAGTGGACGCTGCACTCCCACAGCCGCTGGGCGTACTCGACTGGTCTCGACATCTCACAGAAGTCTATCTTGAAATATACCGCATTTCTGATTTTATCTTATTTCCCCAACGTACGTAAGTGTTTCGGTGGTGAATGACATATTTTATCCCATTTCTATCCCATCCCATCCCCCTCATTTTTCCAATCCTTACTCCCAATCCAATTCTTAATCTGCAAAGGTAGGCAGCGCAGACGGGGGCGTGCCAACTTTTGTCTTTCTTGACTGATGTCGGCATGTATCGCGAATGTCTATTGGCGACAGTATCCATTTACCATCAGGTATTATTTTGTATTCCCGTCTGCCGTCTTTTTTTAATAAAAAAAAGTAGTTTTATGACGACAAATAATTCCATTTTGTATTCCCGTTTGCTTTATTATGATGACGTAAAAAAAGTAGTTTTATGATGACAAATAATTCCATTTTGTATTCCCGTTTGCTTTATTATGATGACGTAAAAAAAGTAGTTTTATGATGACAAATAATTCCATTTTGTATTCCCGTTTGCTTTATTATGATGACGTAAAAAAGTAGTTTTATGATGACAAATAATTCCATTTTGTATTCCCGTCTGCTTTATTATGATGACGTAAAAAAAGTAGTTTTATGATGACAAATAATTCCGAAAAGAATGTCGCCTTCTATAGGGTTAAATAAAATACACATGCACCCTTGTGTTGAAAGGCTTTTTAAAAATTCACCATTTTTTTGACACGAACCCACTCACTCGCACTGCATACATACCCACAGCCACATATACATTTTACATATACATATACATATATGTCTCAGATGTGCCGTGTGGTGTCCGCCAACTATAACACTTAACCACTTCTTCCCCGCAAATGTCGTAGGAGGCGACTAATGGCTAATAAAGCCGCTGCCACAAGCGCTGAGAAACTGCACCACCTTTCAAAGAGTGGACTCGCCAGGCCGTTTAACCAGCGTGGCATAAGAGGAGGCTCATGTCCCAGTGGATACTGAAAGGGCTAATGGCTTTATTAGGTGTCAAATAGTATAGTTTCAATTGGGTTTTTGAAAAAAATTTTTTTTGTTATAAATGGAAAGATATCAAAATAAAAATTAATTTTTGAATCCAGTACCGAAGACCCGCCGACCGCTCCCGAACAAACCCGAGCGCGTCATAATGTTAGTTTTCACTCATTGCAGTTTACAGAGATATTAAGTACAGTGTTTTGATCTATTTGATTCTATTGTCGTTGTTAAATACTCAAATATATATTGATAATGTCGAACCTCAAAAGTTATTTGTTAAATATCTTGTTTTGTACCATTATGTAAGAATACTACAAAAACAACAACTGACAAAATGTTTTTAAATGTTCCGCAAGATGAAAAACGTCGAAACAAATGGTTTCAAGCAGTGCACCGAGATAATCCCAAAACAAAATAGATTTTTTTTGTTGTGAAGATCATTTCGATGTAAGTATTTCATAACACCATTGTTATTAATTATTATTTATCTAAGTCTACAAATCAAATAAATAGAGTTCAGTCAATAAATTTTTTTAACTGGACTCCAAATCATAACCTTTAAAATCATAGCATTAAAAAATTTCCTATTGATAATTTAAAGTGCTTAAATAATAAATTCATGTATCTTTATCTAATGATTGGGATTTAATTTGATATTTTTATAATTTTATAACGTTCTAGCTTATGTATTAGACTAGATTAAAAAAAATTAAGTTTATGTTATAGTGGTTTTTTCTGTTGTTATAATAACATTTAAATAATTCTTATGATTTGTTTTTTTTTCTAGCTAAAAGATGATATGGAAAATTATATTTATTACACAACAATGGGAGGTAAAGCAAAGATTAAAATTGATGTGGTACCACACAAGTTTGACTGTCAACCTAATCGTAAACGACAAGGCACCACAATGATTATTAGACCAGCTGCAGAAAAAAGACGGAGACAACAAATCATTCAAGAAATTTTGAGTGAATCGTCAGAAAATATTGAAATTGGTAATCCTCAAGAACTAAACGTGATGCTCTACAATTATTGCAATAAATAATTATATTTAATACAATGGAGAATAAATACTTAAATATTTTCATTTATAATATTATTTTTTAACAGACTTACCTTGATGCCTTGGCACCTCGAACTTCAGCAGAATTGAACCGAACGTCATTTTTTAAAAAATAGGTTATCATGAATATATCAACATCAGGAATATTATCAGACTTTGCCTTTATAAATCCTTTATCACACATAGCTAATCGGAATTAACTAACAAATCGTTTTTTAGCAGTAAATTTTCAATATTTTTGTCAAGTCACGTGTAATAACCGTAAACGCTGTACTGTTCTAAAATAGCTTTAACATTATGACGTCACAACTATGGTGACCAATCGTGGCGCGATCATAGTCACGTGATTTTTTTTAAATTTGATCAATTTTTGTTTATAATTAATTGAAAACAATTTTTTTTAAGTTTTTCTCATTAAATATTAATATTATTCATAATAAAGTTTTAAAATACATAAAAAAAATCAATATATTTTTTTTTCAAAATCCCAATTAACAACTGTGTAAGAACGGAGTGGGCGGCGTTGCCAGTGCCAGTTGCAGTGTGCCAGTAGCGGTGCGTAGTGAGTAGTACAGAATAATAAAGTCAAGAGACTACACTTAATTAATCCATGGTTTCTTTTTTGGTGAAAATATCAAATTCAGTAGAACAGAAGTTTAATGGTATAAATTTAGTTTTAATCCGTCTGTCGTTTTGTAGCCACCGGTGAAACTAAATAAACAAATGAAACTAATAAGAGGTCAAAGGTCAATTGCATGTGGATGGAGGTATTTTTTATTGCAGCCTGTATACGTACAAACTATACATATTTTGATTGTTTTCAGTGGCACCTTATCACGCAGCGGAGTGCAGAGAGGAACATCAATGTGCAAGACTGTTCACAGCTTATGAGTGTCGAAAGGAGAATGGTTCCGAGGGTAATTAATATTAAATACAATACAGTATTGGACATGATCGACAAATATAATTGGGCCGTTCTAATAGGTCGAATTTGACATATGACGAACCATATAATCCACCGATGTGAAATATTAATTGTCATGGACGCAACGCTTCCAAGAAAACGACGCTTACAATTGATCGAGTTATACCACCACACGATACTAATATATAGACCTACACACGTAACTTTGCCGGTGGTCAATTTAGGAACTAAATTTCACATTAAAATTTAGGTAATTAATTAAATTTAGGAATCCATAAAGTATTGAACGTATATATATTTAAGTACATCTTGCTTAAAATATCAATGATCTATAGCCATAAATAGAGTAAAATGTTTATACTGGTAGCACTGTCGTCGATAACAGCGACATCCCTCATCGGCAAAGTCATGTGTGTAGGTCTGTAACTTGATCAATTTTAAGCGTTAGTATAACTCGATCAATTTTAAGCGTCGTTTTCCTCTGAAGCGTTGCGTCTATGACAATTAATATTTCACATCGGTGGATTATATGGTTTGTTGTATTGATTATATAATTGTAGCGATTACTTTACGTAGCCACTTGCGCGGTCGCACCGCCCGTCACTGCAATAGGAGGCAGTACGACTGGAGGGATTATCTACACGCCCTTCGAAGCACTTTAATGCTCTCTTAATTTCCAGTGGGCCACTGTTTCTGTCAATCCGGCCACCACTACTTCCACGGTCGGTGCTGGCCGACCATCGACTATGGCGAAGCTTGCTCCAACGATGAGCAATGTCTCGGCACACTACGAGACCCGTACAGTTTATCTTGTAATGGAACTTGTAGCTGCGCACAGAGTTATTATAGCAGACAGCGTGGGGAGTGCAGGAAGCAAGCGCTAGGTATGTTGCGATAGGTTTTATATTGTAAAATAGAGTTTGAACTCGTATAACAAAGGCATTTGTTTACCTTCAAATGTGGGTAGTTGATAAAACTGCTCGCAGCTCCAATCCTGGACTACCCGCCTCTTCAGTCAACTCGTGACCACGGCTGGTGTAACCCGAATAAAAGGTTAGCAAATACGTTTATTATACCCGCTTTAAAATAGAAAACGTGTACAAAACATGAAAGTGTAAAAAGTTATATGTTACAATAGGTATACACATGCAAATTTTAGTAAAAAATTGTCCTTTTTATATCACTAGCTGCACCCGACAGACGTTGTCCTGCCTGTGTATATTTATTTACCTTTGTATATAAAATCACAAATTATTCTGTTTTGCCGTCGATATGATTTTTGCGATCGATTGAACAGCATAGAAGTTAATGTGCTGCAGCGCCATCTAGTGGCAAGTTACAACAAAGTTGATAGCTTGAAAATATTCTCCGTGCTCAATTACCTATGTATACCAATTTTTATGGCGATCGGCTGAACGGTATAGAAGTTGATGTGCTGCAGCGCCATCTAGCGGCGAGTTACAACAAAGTGGATAGCATAAAAACCTTCTACATGAGAAAAAAATATATATGTGCCAAGTTTTATGGTGATCGGTCAAACAGTGTTGAAGTCTATTAACCTCAGATATACCAACATCCATTTTTTTATATATACACAACGTGCAACCGAAATAATTTAAAACCTATAAAGTCAATTATTTTAAATAAATGAGTTTTATCGATGGTAGGGAGAATTATTTGAGAAAAATACAAGATATCTCGGAAACTATCAACCTTTGGCCAGGGTATGGAATAGTGAAAAATCATCGTTACACTATGGAGTATGGGTAGTATGCTACCATCACCTGAAAGGAACTGATCAATTTACCAGTAATCCTGTATATACATATATTATAGAAAAAAAGGCGGCAGACAAGCATACAGTCCACCTGATGGTAAGTGGATACTGTCGTCCATAGTCTAGTCCATAGTCCATCCATAGTCGTCACACCCGCGATACATGCCAACATTAGTCCAAAATGACAAATGTTGGCACGCCCCCGGATGCGCTGCCTACCCTTGGAGATGTAGAAATGGATTTGGAGAAAGGGCTGGGAAAATGGGCAGAGATAGGATGGGATGGGAATGGGCTCTGGCACATCTCACTCACTACCGAAACATGTACGTACATTGGGGAAATACGATAAAGTGGGAAATGCAGTACATTTCAAGGTAACGTTCTTCTGTGAGAGAGGGGTAACGTGGCCAGTCGCGCGCCCAGCGGCTGTTGGATTGCAGCGTGCACTCTCCCCCTCCTAAATCCGAGATACATGCCTACATCAGTCCAGAATGACAAACATTGGCTCCGGATGCACTGCCTACCTTTGCAGATTAAGGAATGGATTGGAAAAACGGGGAGGGAGAGGATGGGATGGGATTGGGCTCTGGCATATCACACTCACTACCGAAACGCATACGTACCTACATTAGGGAAATACGATAGTGAGAAATGCAGTACATTTCAAGGTAGCCGTCTGTGAGAGAGGGGTAACGTGGCCAGTCGAGCGCGCCCAGCGGCTGTGGGAATGCAGCATGCACTCTCCCCCTACCAAATACTCATTTCAAGATAAACACAGTTTCCTAAGGCGAACTAGTTTATTTGATGTGTTAGGACCAATCAGTTTAGCCTACGACAACATCAGTACAAGTTAGTTATATTTGGTTCTGAAACCTAAACCTGAATATTCCTTTCAGCTGTCGGCGAAGGATGTGTCATCAATGAAGATTGTCAGTTCGTCAGCGGTGCCTGTGACCCTCAAACACTCACCTGCTTTGATCTAAATATTGGTTAGTACAATACTTATTTAGAACAAACATTTTAATTCTCTCTTGGAACTTCATTGTCTTTATACACTGCGTGGGTCTAGAGCGCAATTCTTTTGTAAAAAGTCGTAGTTTTCACGTAACAAATTCAATGTTAATTTTTCTGTCGCAATGTATAAGTGTTTTATATCACATCCAGGTGTTCCAGCACTAACTCCAGAAGCAGATGAACCGGTAATAGAACTCAACACGACGGGAATTCACGGCGCCGCGTGCAGTATATTTGAACCGTGCGAACAACCATTTGAATGCTCAAACTTCGGTGCATGCGTTTGTCCTTTAGGATACTATGGCAGTGAGGATGCAACTATGTGTTTGGCTGGTAAGTTTGGTTGGCTGATTACTAATCACATAAGTTTTTTTTCTATAGTCTAGTGGGCGGACGAGCAAGCGGTCCCACGTGATGGTAAGTGTTACCGTCGCCCATGGACACCTGCAACACCAGGGGGTATGCGCCGCCGACCTGGTAAAATCCTAAAACGTTCACGCGAACAAAGTTGCTGGCGCCGCTAGTGTTATAAATAACGTCACACTCAATGGCCTACACTAGCATTCCCTGTGTCGTGGGTCCAGAGACACGTACAAAGACGAAACACAAACGCACACCCAGACCCGAACATATATATATATTTTTATTAATCAAATGTATGTCCGACCGGGGATCAAACTCGGGAGTCACCTTTTGCACAGCAAGAAGAGTCACCACCAACTGCGCCAATCGGTCGGTCGAATATTATTTATCGGTCGGTATAGTATTTATGTTATCAATACCCGTTGTATATACCCGGCGGGATATCGCCTGGACATCGCCAAGCAGACGGCAGCGAATATCGCTTATATCTGAACAGGCCCTTACTTGATATGCATACAATACTTATATGAAAAGTTAATCGTTAATTAACGAAGTTAACATATAGCTTAACGATTTAACTTTTAAGTTAATTAAAAAATGATTAACGGTCTTCTTAACTTCCATTAACTTTAGTTCGTTACATTGGTTGGTTATTGTCTATGTTTGTTTGATTTGCGCGCCACGTCTGCTGCCACGGCTGTATGGGCTCAGATCCCTTTGTCTTACTATTAATGGAATAATTAAAATAAAAAGATTGATTTTAATATTTTTATAACTTCTTGCTACGAGCAAAAAAGTGCCACTTTTTAGTTTGTGCTGGTGAAATAAATGAAATTAACATTAGCATGCTACATATTATTGCTTGCTATTGTATTGTTATTTTATTGTAACTACTAGGTAGGTAGGTGCATATGTTTCTGTTTTTTTTTCTCTAAAAACATCAATTACTTAATATACTTACCTGTTTGATGTGATGTGTATCCCAGCCAGCCCAGCCTGTGCTATTCTATTATCTTACTTAGATATATAATACTTAACCATCATTACAAATTTTGGGTGATTAATTTTTAGCGGATAACTTTAACTTGCGTTAAATTTCAAAAAGTTAACTCTTTAACGATTATCAAAGTTAACTTTTGGATTAACTTTGCCCACCTTTGTATAATGTATGTATGTATCTAGTAGATACATACATACCTATATATAAATACATATCTACATAATTTAAATATATTAAACAAAACTGTGATTCCTTTGCAGAGCTAGGCTCACCAGCGACATCTAGCGCCCAGTGCGTTGGGCTACTGGCTGAAGTACGAAATGGAGTCTGCACGTGTCCAGTCAACTTTCTATTTGAAGAGAACATGCGGCACTGTATCAAAGGTGAGAGAAAAGAGATTCATTTTCTGTGAATAAACATATTTTCCCCAAAGTGGGCAAGTTTTATGTGTTATTGTAATTTAATAAGAAGTAAGTAATAATGTTTCTGAAACAAATCTCTTTAATTAATTGTAATTTTTATTAATTTATACATTCATTTCATTCTTACGCTCATTCACTATTTCACTCCTTCACCATTCTTTCAGTATTTCACTTTAGTAAGGGGGGCGTGGGGTGCATGCTGCATTCCCAGAGCCGCTGGGCGCATTCGACTGGCCACATTACTCCTCTCTCACAAAAGACTACCTTTAAATGTACTGAATTTCCTACTTTATCGTATTTCCGCAATGTACGTACGGTATTCGGTAGTGAGTGGGATATGTCATTCCCACCTCATCCTATGCCTTCCCATTTTCGCAATCCATTCCTTAATCTGCAAAGGTAGGCAGCGCATCCGAGGACGTGCCTACGTTTGTCATTCTGGACTGATGTCGGCATGTATCGTGGATGTCCATGGGCTAACTCTACAGTATACAGTATCATGGGCTACATCAGGTGGACTGTATGCACGTCTGCCACTTTACTCACGCATTTGTTCACTCTTTCATTTACTTTTCACTCATTTACTCATTCTTTCACTCTCATTTACTATTTCATTCATTATTCACCTTCTCCATTTATTATTTCATTCATTATTCACATTATCCATTTATTATTTCATTCATTATTCACATTCTCCATTTATTATTTCATTCATTATTCACCTTCTCCATTTATTATTATACTTCATTAATTATTCGCATTCTCCATTTATTATGTCAATCTTTTATTTTAAAAAAAAACATTCATTCACTGCCCTTCGACCAGGCGCTGTACCCGACATCTAAATAAGAGATGTTATTTTCCCAGCGACCCGCCTCATCACTGAGTCATGCGTGACAGACGAGAATTGCTTCACATTCGGTGCAGCCGCGCGATGTGGAGCCCCGAGGGAGCCCTGGTTCTTGCGGACCTGCGAATGCGACCCGGAGCTGTCAGTGTGGCAAGCTGATAGATATATGTGCAGATTATTTGCTGGTGAGATTACGAAGGTTCTTTTTATGGAACATTTGGTAAGGTGTGGTTGGAGGTATTTTTTTTTATAGACTACAGGGCGGACGAGCAAGAGGTCCCACGTGATGGTAAGTGTTACCGCCGCCCATGGATACCTGCAACACCAGGAGGTATGCGGGCGCGCCGCCGACCTTGCAAGATCCTATTCACAGCTCTCTTGAAGAACCCCATATCGTAGCTTAATGGAAAGACCTCTTGAGGCAGTTCGTTCCATAGCCTGCGGGTTCGCGGCATAAAATGATTTTTGGATCGAACAGTGCGCGACACCTCCGTATCGAGGTTTTATCAAAGGCGCCTTCCGTTAAGCTTTGCTGTTCGGCAGACGAGCATACAATTGTATGTGGATACTGTCATCGTCCGGCATCAACTTTAGTCCAGATTTGGCACACCCCTGGATGCGTTGGCTATCTTTAGAGATGTAGGAATGGATTTGGATTAAGGGTTGGGTAAATGGGGAGCGACAGGATAGGACGGGATGGTCATATCTCAATCGCTATCGAAACACGAACGTACATTGAGAAATAGGATAAAATGGGAAATGCAGTAAGTACATTTCATGGTAGTATTCTGTGAGAGGTAACGAGGCTACTTGAATGCGCCAAGCGGCTGTCGAATTGCTGCGTGCGTCTTGAGATTTTCGCGTTTTACAAACATATTTATCTTTAAACCAATCAAACAATGACGTTTAACCTTTTATTGTTGGTCTATTGTTTACTGGGCTACGGGTATCCCCTTGCCGCCGAATTGGGCCTGCCATACCGTCAGCCGATTTAGATGAAACAAAGCCTATTCGAAGCGCCAAGCTAAGCTTAATTCGTTTAGTAGTTCTGGAGATTAGCGTGTTCGAACAGACAGACAGACATTTTTTTTTTCAAAATCGTCATTTTATTTATATGTATCAGTACAGTTTAGTCAGTACGTCAGTACAGTTTTATTTATATGTATAGATATAAATCTGGTCTCTGTGTCTTTGAACAGGTATCGGCGAATTGTGCGAGGTGGACAGCGACTGCATGGCCGGAGAGTTAGAGATCACATGCGCAGTAGATGAAGATGAACAAGGATACTGCGCCTGTCCCGAAGGCCTTATTGCTGTTGATGGCCTCTGTCTTACTACTGGACTTGGTGAGTCTCAGACGAAAACAGGAGAATGAGTAGTGACTTAGCTGTGACCAGGGGCGGACCACGAATTTGGGGGACCCTGGGCTAACACTACTTGGGGGTCTACCTAATTAATCAAACTAATTGCCATTTTGTCAAAGAACTGTTTCCTATAATGATTTTTATTAATATGAACAGGTTATGTGTAGTTATGTTATACAAATTACTAGCGACCCGCCCTCACTTCGCTACGGTTTATAAGTTTTTTTTTCAAAATATCAAAATAAAATATATCCTATATTAGACACGGATAATGTAGCTTCCTATTTTTGAAAGAATTTTTGAAATCGGGTCAGTAGTTCCAGAGATTAACCCCAACATACAAACACACAATTTTACCTCTTTATAAAAGAGTATAGATAAAGTATAGATAAAGCAACCTTTCTGCATTTTTGCAGAAATTCCTTTATTTGCTCATCGCTTTATTTGGGAGCTGTCAGAGCTCTTCCTACAATAACCGGACTATAGTCTGCGACTGACTGCCTTTGCGAGAAAATACACCGAAAACAAGCGACGGGGAAGGAATCCCCCGTTCCGTTGGATAAGCGCGCGCGCACACGGGTTAATTGATCTCAGGGTTGCCAACCTTATGATTGGGATTTTTTAAATTTTAGATTAGTTTTTATTATATAAATTCACAATATTGTTCCTTGTCTTCAATGGAGGCTGGGGGCCCTTTATATCCACGGGACCCTGGGCTGCAGCCCAAAAAGCCCATATATAGATCCGCCCCTGGCTGTGACTGAAGAGTCTATAAGGTTCTTCAAGAGAGCTGTGAATAGGATTTTGCAAGGTCGGCGGCGCGCCCGCATGCCCCCTGGTGTTGCAGGTGTCCATGGGCGGCGGTAACACTTACCATCACGTGGGACCGCTTGTTCGTCCGCTCAGTAACTAGTCTAAAAAAAGGTTCTAAATAAGATAAGAGAGTGTAGAGTATTTTAATATGACAATATGTAAGTACTCTAAAACTATTATACCGGGCTACTCAAAAAGTTTTGTGACAAAGAATTTTTATTTATGGAACACTGGCTGGTTTTGCTGTCGATTAAAACCATGACTTATCTTCATAAAATCAAAACATTCCAAATTCAAATTTCGCCCCATATTTTTTGTATCGTATCTCATTAAAAAATTGATAATCGACGCGAACATTTCCGAGCTACGAGTTTTTAAATATTCTTTAAAACTCGAAGATTCCTTTAGTAGACTTCAAAATATGGCGTTTGCAGACAGGTACTATTTTTAAATTATAAAAATATTTCACACTATATTGTAGGACCTTATATACCTGAAAGGGCACACTACCTGTTCCGATCACTATTGATTATCATTGATTGGAGCTATTATTGTCTTCAGAGCTAGGAGACGCATGTCAAGCGTCACAGGAATGTACAGAAACGCCTAATACAGTATGTTCGGGAGGAAGATGTTCCTGCGATGAAGGATATCAGGAGATTGGTGGGGAATGTGCTCCAAGTAAGTCTTTTTTACACTTAATCATTGTTTAATTTTAAATTAAAAAAACCAACTGTATAATGAAACCGTATAAAATGTACCATAACTATTAACCTGGAACATAAGCTGTAACTGAGCCAAGTTTTATTAAAATCCGTCCAGTAGCTTCTTCATGATACGCGTTTAGACTTAGTGATGGGTAACTCCGGAGTTAATGAAACAAAAGAGTTGAATCCGCGAGCGGAGCAGAATTCCTTAATGGTTCCATCGAATTGTTATTCATTCCGATTCCGGCGCCAATAATGATCGTGAGTTTACACTCACGATCATTATTGGTGCTTCGGCATTTGTCGGGGGCTCAAAATCGAGATGCAATGATGCAATCGAGAAGCAAAAAAAAAACCTTTGTTTTTTTTTTGCTTATACAATAACCGTTAGGGAAAGAATGAAACGCTCTCGAAAGGTGAATAAGTAGGTGAATCAAGAGTTAATGAGTAACTAAGAGGAGTCGGATCCGCGAGCGGAGCAGGATTAAGTGAGTTAAAACACTCCGAGAAGTCTTGATTACCTACCACTAGTTCATACAGACAAGTTTTTCGTCTCTATATCATTCGAATTGCAATCACTTTATTTAAAATTTATTATATGTTATTATTATTTTATTATAAGTATATAGATATATATATATATATAGCTACATATTGATAATTGAATCGTTTCAGCTATCGGTGGTATCTGCGTATTAGACGAGGATTGTACGATAGAAAGCACGTATTGTCGCAACGAGTCGAATGTGTGGACTTGCCGGTGTGACGAACGGTTCGTGGAGTTCCAGGACGAATGTTGGCCAGGTCAGTTGGAACAATATTGATAATTGATCAGTCGTTATCAGCCTATAACGTCCCACAGTATAAAATATAAACACTTTAATATAAAAACATGTATCCACGACGAGAGACTCATTGAAGCCTGTATGTATTATTTTTTGTTAAATTTCTAGATTAACCTGCTCACATTTTAAAACGAGCTCCTTGTTGTATTCGGGCACTGATTTCACAGCTCCCAAGTTTTGGGCTAAACCTAAGTACGAACCCTACTCTGAGTTTCTGACTTCTGAGCTCTATACATAGCTATCACCGAGTAGGTACCTATCTAAAAATATTTCCCTTGTCGCCGTAAAGGTTGACGTTTGATTCCGAATTATCTCTTGTCAAACTCTATATTTCGATCGTTGTCTCGAGCATCTTTGTGCTTTAGTTATTTTTAAGACTCGAGTTCTTTTTTAAGACTCGGCCGCAATTTTAAATTAGACTCAGAATCTAAGCTGCGAGTCCTGAATAATCGAGAAGAGTTTTCAAAATTAAGACTCCTAAGACTCGAGTGTTTTACAACACTAGTTCCACTACAGTGTTAATCAATATGGGGCTTCGGGCCCATAATCCACCACGTGGACTCGGTCCGAATTGGTGGATGCACATACTCCCGACTTTTTTAGATTCTCGAGCATGTGAATTTTCTCACTATGTTTTCCTTCACCATCGAGTTAGTGATAGTTTTTAAAATCGGCACTTAAGAGGCCGACAGAGCCAAAACAACGGTTTTGTATGCTACTGCAAGTCTAATAACTCCTTTCCTTAACTATAAAAGAAATCCACAAAAAATATATGTGAAAGTATATATTCCGTTGTTTATTACCAACGTGTAACATTTTAAATATCAATATAAAATCAATAAAAATTTAGATCGAGGATTTGAACGAATGAGTCCAAAATAGATCTACACCCCTTGGTTATCAATGTGTCGCAAAAGGCATTTTAGTGAGATTCCAAAAATGCAAAATCTTTTTGGTTTAATTCTCATTAAAAATCAAACTAGAAACTTAAAATTTTCAATTTAAAGAAAAGAGAATAAGAATATATATTTTTTCTTTTTTATAGACTAGTGGGCGGACGAGCAAGCGGTCCCACGTGATGGTAAGTGTTACCGCCGCCCGTGGACACCTGCAACACCAGGGGGTATGCGGGCGCGCCGCCGACCTTGCAAGATCCTATTCACAACTCTCTTGAAGAACGCTAGTTTGATCAATTATTTCCCAGTGGTCTCCGGCTACGAGTCGGCTTGCAACATCACGGCGCAATGCGTACATTCGCTCGGCGACAACAGCGAGTGTGTCCACGGCGTGTGTTTGTGTCACGATGATTATCATCACAGGTTAGATGGCTGCTGGCCAATTACAGGTATGAATAACCATAACTATTTACATTTATATAATTCTTGTGTCTATAGGGTTATAGGCCCAAGAATTATGTTCAACGGCGCACGCCACTGTTACACCCGTTTCACGCGTCTTGGTTCCGTCTGAAAATCAGCGCTGTATGCTGTTTTTACTGTATACAGCTTGTGCTGAGACGGATACCCTTTCGACATTTGGGAACTTGTTTTTAATTTAATTATTTTGTTTATATAATTAATTTTTAGAATAAGACATTGTCACGTTTTTGCTAACACTTGTGTGTATGAAATAAAAATTTCTATCTACCCATCTAACTATATACACGTTGTCAGGGGGAGAGTGCACGCTGCAGTCCAAAAACATTCGACTGGCCACGTTACGCCTCTCTCGCAGACTACCTTGAAATGTATTGCATTTCCCACTTTATCTTATTTCCCTAATGTATGTACATGTTTGTGAGCGATAGTAGTGAGCGAGATGTGCCAGAGCCCAATCCTATCCTACCCCTTTCCATTTTCCCAACCTTTTCCCTTTCCTACACCTCCAAAGGTAGACAGCGCATCCGGGGGCCAACGTTTGTCATTTTGGACTGATGTTGGCATGTATCGCGGATGTCTATGGGCGACAGTATCCACTTACCATCGGGTTGACTGTATGCTCGTCTGCCGACTTCGTCCGTAAGAAAAATTAATATCGATCTCATTAAGCATTATATATTGGTCAATTACTTCTCATTTGTTTTTATCCATTTTAGGTCTATTCGAGGTGTGCAGCAGGACAAGTCAGTGCTTCTTGCCGGAACAGTCTGAGCGAACTGTCTGCAGAAATGGGTTGTGTCAGTGTGATTTTAATTACCCGTACATTGAAGAACTTGGCACATGCGGTCAGTATCTCGTTCATTTTTTATTTATTAAGCCATTATTCATTAGCAAGGATGTTGATAGACGGATTCAGCTCGACAGCATTTGAGAACTGTGCCTATACCAGGAAAATGCACGAGTCTTCAATCAGTGCGTCCTGCCAGGTGCCGAAATGTGCATCTGCCTCTCACATTTGCCCGCCAGGTGCCGAAGTGTGCCTCTGCCTCTCACATTTGCCTGCCAGGCGGCGAAATGTGTATCTGCCTCTCACATTTGCCTGCCAGGTGCCGAAGTGTGCCTCTGGCTCTCACATTTGCGTGCCAGGTGCCGAAATGTGCATCTGCCTCTCACATTTGCTTGCCGGGTGCCGAAATGTGCCTCTGCCTCTCACATTTTCCAGCCAGGTGCCGAAATGTGCCTCTGCCTCTCACATTTGCGTGCCAGGTGCCGAAATGTGCATCTGCCTCTCACATTTGCCTGCCGGGTGCCGAAATGTGCCTCTGCCTCTCACATTTTCCAGCCCGGTGCCGAAATGTGCCTCTGCCTCTCACATTTGCCTGCCAAGTGTCTCTCATGGTAGGCCTGATCCATAAGTTCAAAGACACTCAGTGAGCTTTGGAGAGAGCTATGCTCGAAGTTTCTTTGCGGGACAGGATCCGAAATGGAAAAATTCGCCAAAGAAATAAAGTCACCGACATAGCTCGTAGAATCGGCATGTTCAAGTGTCAATTGGCAGGACATACTTGCTGCAGGACCGATAACTGACGTGGGAGATGAGTTCACAAGTGGTGGCCACATGAGAAGCGTAGTTTTGGCACGCCCTTCGGCCACGTGGACTTGGTGGCCACGTGAGAAGCGTAGTTGTGACACGCCCTTCGGCCACGTGGACCTGATGGCCACGTGAGAAACGTAGTTGTGACACGCTCTTCAGCCATGTTAACCGGCGATTTAAAGAAATTCGCCTGTGGCGGTTGCATGAGAAGAGCCGAGGGTCGTATGTGGTGGCGAGCTGCGAAACCCTATATCCAGCATTGGTGAGACATCAGCTGATGGTATGGTGTATGAAGTGTTGCAACGTCAACTTTATTACCCGCGCTTGTATGATTACTAGGTAAATTTCAATTATTTTATCATTTTAAAATAATGCAATTATTTTTACTTCTTGCAGCATCTGGAGCTACAAACATTATCGGCAGTTTCTTTATACTAATTACACTTGTAATATATTTGATTATTTAGAAATAAAGAGAATTAGAAATATTGAATAAATCTTTTATTAAAATATATTTTATTCTTATAACTTTTGAATATAAGTCTGTAACGTCCCACTGCAAGGCACAGGCCTCCATTAGTAAATCACTACAAAGGATTTTGCGGTTTATGACTCGTGGTCACCTTGATCGATCTCCCCGTGGACCCGCTGCATAAAGGGACAGAAAATATTAATGAATGTAATTCTATTTTAAAAACAGATCTTTTTTGAGTGTAAAAATACTTTGCATGAACAGTTTTATTAGACGCATTTTCTGTCGATTTATGCTCTAGTGCAGTGGGCCCACGGAGAAATAAAATTACCCGTGGTTCCAATACCGACCTGGCCAATAGTGACTAAATATTGCATGTTTCAAAGGCCTATTCGTAAAGGTGTGTTCCGTCGCTTTTAGCGGCAGGAGCCATAGACATAGGCTGATAGGATTTCTCACTATACTCTGTTCAAATTAAGTAAAAAGCAATGCCATCATTATCAGTCACGTGATTTCATCTATTGACTAATTATGAGGGGGGGCGTTCCTCGATTGATCAATTAACACTGTATTATGTTACTTTGGACTGATGACATCCAAAGTAAGTAGTTCAGTTAATTCAATAAGTCAATTTAGAACTGTAGGATTGTACTTATATCAGCCTATAATATCCCCTTGCAGGGTACAGGCCTCCCCTAGTAAATCACTGGAGTGTTTCGGGCCATACATTACTAAGCAGGCCCAGTGCGGATTGGAGCATTTTTTAATTCTCTAACAAGCGGGTTCCCTCACGATGATTTCCCTCACCGACGAGCTAGTGCCAATTTTTTTAAAAACCCATTCTTATATAAAATACCCCTAGGCCAGGGTTCGGCAATTGGCGGACCGCGGAGGGTATAAAACTGGACCTTCTACCTTTCTATCCATTTATTTCTATTGTACAATCTGCATAATGTGATGCATTTTCAATATTATTTTCGCGCCATCTTTAAAGTGTTATCGCGAGAGCGATCCGTTGCCATGGAAGCGGCGAGCGAACGCATGCCACGGTTTCTAGCTAGATAACGACCACGCTCTATGGTGGCTTCTCTAATAATCATGAAAATAATTATTATAGATAGTTTTTATTGACCACGTTCCTCTTTTGGCATACAAAGTTGCTTTTAATTTATTTTTTTCTGGATTGAAACATTTTAATCATCTGGACCCAATTAATTGCCGACCCCTGATCTAGGCTATCACTGCACTTTAGACTTGCTTACAGAGGAAAGGTTCACAATATGCCCCATGTTAGCTGCAAATTTGGTTTTAGGATGATGGCATTGGCTTTGGCAAATACAATTACATAAGCGCAGTGTCGGTGTTACCGGCAGTGACGTCCAGGGCAAGGTTGTCATGGCGCCTCCTTTAAAACTTTTGGGAAAGAAATATAACGTTAAATGGAGCGGATTCAAGAAACCTTTTTGACATTTTGAAATTGTCTTTTATCATTACCCTCTGGGTAACGGCGTTGACGTTTTGGGAGTACCTACCTACTTGGGTTTGGGTCAAATGAAAAAGAGGCCACTGGCTTGATTTTAAGGTCATCGGAAAATTCAGCGCCCCTGCAAGTTTGACACCCTGGGCGATCGTCCTAACTCGGGTTCTCCTAACCGCGGCCGGCACTGTGAAAGCGAAGCCATGTGTGAAAGCTAGTTAATTTATCAATGTTAGTGTGAACAAAGAAGAAATCAAAGCAACAAACTTGAAGCGTTCGTGCAAAAACTTTCCTAAGTAATTATTAATTACATTTTAATGATTGATGATTGTGCGATGCTGCTATGAATTTTAACTACCCCGCGCTATGGACGGTTGTGACGTCACTACTTGTATAAAGCGGGAAATAAAAGCTATTGTCTAAGAAAAAGGACCTTATTATACTTCAAAATATTGATAAATTAGTGTTAGTGCTAATGAACAGGTAGCCTGACTATTTGAAGAAAGTCGCCGGTAGCGGATAGATGAGATGAGTTAAAGACCGTGTGTGGTAGCGGTACTTGGGAGAGACCTATATCCAGTAGTGGAGATACACAGGCTGCTGGTATAGTATGGTAAATATTTTATACAAAGCGTATAAACGTCCTGGCCTTTGTAACTTTTTCAGAAATTTAATTGTTGACGAAGATTCAATGCCCTGGAACTCGACCCTTGCCTTTGCCTCAGCTTTCCAATAAATCCTGTTTAAAGGGCAATGATTAACAATCTGACCTCTGGCATAACACGATACCGCAACTCTTGGCATTACTAAAAATAAAAAAAAATAAAAACTTATCACAAACAATATTCGACCATATTCTTCAAAGAATAGGTTTTAATTTTAATTATTTCTCTCTTTGGATAACTCCTTTTTGTCTAATCCAAAGAAATAGAACAAATATAAACAAAATGAAACTCTATTTACTGACGGATACAGTTATTTTTCAAAATATTTTCATTGCGACATGGGATGTTTGTGTTATGTGCGAACCGGATACTTTTTCTAGGCCTACCTTCGTGTTAGGTGCCTATGCGTGCTCACCATTTACTGCTAATTTGAATATTAAATTTTGGACATACCAACACAATTAAACACCTACATAAAAAGAAAGGAAAATTTTCAAATTTAGTTAAGAATCTGAAGAAAGCTTTGTTGGGTACCTATTTATTTCAGGACCTGCAGATGATAGCACCGTAATCAGTAGCCTACTTCTTACCAATACCTGGACATGAGCTGTCGAACTTAACGCTTAATTACTCTAATATAATCAGAGGTTGGAATTAGGTAGTGTGATTTATGTACTTGCAACGAAATGTTGATATGAACATGGACATTTCTGGGATTTTCTGAATAATAATCCCGGGAACCGTAATTTATTGCCAACCGTATATTTATTTACTATCTGAAGGCACCATGATGGTTTTTAGGGTTGTATCGATATCTCAGAGATAAGATAAATAAAACAAATTTATTCAATAGTACTTTATATATATTAATGATTTACACACGGTAACATTCAGTTGCAGTTTTTATATTCACAAACATTAACCTACAATTCTATCTAATCTATCAGCGGATCTTTAATACGCTTTAAAATGAAATCCCTGGATTTGGAGAATATCCATATTCTTCCTTTGCTCTATGATATCATTGCAAGTAAATAAATCATACTACCTAATTCCCACCTCTGCTAATAATAGATAGCACCAGTATAATAGATGCACTAAGGAGCATAAGGAGATACTCATTGCAATATGCATAAAAAAATGGCGCCGATTATAGATATACCATCAGTGTTACACAGACCATATAATACATTTTGTCAAGGTCTCAAAATGTGCAACACACATGTTTTTCCGCACAATAGCGTGAAAGCATATGCCTGTAAAGAATGTGACTGAATTGTCTACTACATTTGCTTCTCCATTATTAAATTATCTGCATAAAATTGGTACAAGTCGCTGTGGCGTGAAAACATAATTACAGAGGCAGCTAAAGTGACAGCTTGAGAATTTGACGTTTTGTTTGTTAAAGAAACACGGCGGGGCGCGTAGGTTGTTTAATATGTACAGAGTGCATTTAATTTAACCTTGAAATAGAATTGCAATCAGTGGTGTATCTTATTTTAAACAGAAAGTTTTCGTTTTCATTCCTTAAATGGCAATAACGCAATTAGTACATTGTGTTAGTGTCGAGTAATCTCAGTGATTAACAATTTTAAAGATAAAACAATTCAAAACACATCTCGTGGATGTTTAGTCCATTCTAAAGAAGTTAGCGAGTCACCCAGTAATTCCTTGGAAGCACACGAAAAACGCAGTCTTATGCTTTTGCTAAAATTATCAATTTAATTGTATAAATCTATGAACTATATCGCTGACTTCAGCTCTTTGGTGAATCTCTTCGTTTCAGATCTTATACTGCAAAGAAATTCCGAGCATAGCTTTCTCCATAGCTCACTGAACCAATTTGAATTTATGGATCAAGCCTACAATTGTGGGTATATACCACATATATACGACACACATAAATATATATAGGTATAGGCGACCGTCGCCTGACGACGAGAAGAGTCGACGCATTTTCGTAAATGCTGTCACAGTCTATAATGTATACGTCTATCGACCTTCTTACTGTCGGACTAGTCTAATTGAATATTCGTACTTATGTAAATACAACAGTATTCAAATACAGAAATAGGTGATAATTACCCTGATTAAAATCTACGGAGTTACGTCGTCCCGTGATCGCCATAGAGGCGCGCGGTCCGCGGTCGTATTTTAAAAGACCTAGGTACCTAGCCAGCCTAGCTACTGCATCCACTGCTGGACATGGGCCTCCTCGAATGTATGAGCTTAAAACGCCACGCTGACCAAACAGGTTAGCGAGTGCCCTTTTTTAGACACGTCCTAGACGACACCGTCCACCCAATTACTTACTGCTGCCAATGCGGTTCTTACACTACACTCACAGGCTACACATATACACCGTCACCTACGCCGGAGACGAATACGTCAGCCTCGCTACACGCCGGCCTTCAGCCAACACTTTTACCAGGTATCGACACGTGTCTGGACACTTCTCACAGACTCACGATCCCGCGGTACCCTGTCCGAGCAACCCCTTAAGCCTAAGTCCGTTCCTTTTTGCTCCTGGCTGAGCGCTGTCTGGGCTCAAACCATAGATGTCCGGTGACTCTTGAAAGGCCATTAGGGCCACAAGAATTTAGTCAATCCGAAAAAAGTCCACTCCTTAAGAAGTGGTGTAGTTACACAAAGATTGTGGTAGCGTTTGTTTGTTTTATTTATTAATTTACACTTCATTGCACAATATCGTACAAAAGGCGAACTTAATCTCTACCAGCCAACCTTTGGATTGACCAGAGAAGTCCAATTAGGAGGTGCATGAAAGATACAATTTAGATGGTGCGGTAAAATTAATATAATACATTATTACATATTTTTTTTATGTACGAAGGCAGCAGACGAGCATACAGTCCACCTGATGGTAAGTGGATACTGTCGCCCATAGACATCCGGGATACATGCCAACATTAGTCCAAAATGACAAATGTTGGCACGCCCCCGGATGCGCTGCCTACCTTTGGAGATATAGGAATGGATTTGGAGAAAGGGTTGGGAAAATGGGGAGGGATAGGATGGGATGGGAATGGGCTCTGGCATATCTCACTCACTACCGAAACACGTACGTACATTGGGGAAATACGATAAAGTGGGAAATGCAGTACATTTCAAGGTAGTCTTCTGTGAGAAAGGGGTAACGTGGCCAGTCGAGCGCGCCCAGCAGCTGTTGGATTGCAGCGTGCACTCTCCACCCTCAAAATATACGTAAAGCTTGATCAGAAAAATGAAAACCTTGCTGTGGGGGCGCCACATTCGCTTTTTTCATAGCTAGCTAGTGTTGTCAGTAGAAGATGTTAGTTCTATTAGTGTTACGCATCATGGCGACGTTTCTTATTTTCTTTTTTCTATACAAACTTACACACATACATATACACATAAGAATAAATATAATACATACAATTATATTAGGTAAGTATGTACATAGGTTATACTAAGAGAAACAAAAAAAAAACCATGTTGCTGACAAAAGTGAAATAAAAATTAAAGAAAGATAAATAAAAAGTAGATAAATAAAATTGGTGAAGTAAAAAGATAAAGCGAAAGGAGCTGGCTGAGCCACTAGCAATGAGAAATAAAGAAGTAATGTTCTCGAAGGGTCTTTTTAAAAGAGATTTTGTTAGGTGCTTTCCGGATGTCAGTTATCCAACAGCCTTGTCAGCTTGTTATCGCTTATTGGCCTTTCACGACCCACACGGGAAGAGATGGTGTATCGGGCCGACACTTCACGGCACTATTCCATTATGCCCGAAGTTCCCGCCGGTCTACTAATAAATAAAAAAGCCATATCTTAAATCTATTCCCGCGCCAGTAATTAGCAGTTGTATAACAAAGGCTGGTTGTAAAAATCGCAAGGTTCCTTTGCCTTGATTGCTGTGTTCCATATTATATATTAGTGTGTGAGGTTTCACCCCCTTAGTTTAATAGCGGCGTATAGGGTGCTGTGTTTTTTCAAATTCAAATTAAATTTGTTTGCTTAAAACAGGTAGGTAATTACCAGGCCCGCACTGGGACCTGAAACCGGCCCGGGCATTTTAGAGACGACCGGCCTTCCCCCCACCGGTGGCTGTAAATACTGTTTGAATAATAGCCCGCGTTCAGTTTCAATATATTTATAACTAGCTATGCGCGTACGCGTGATTATTACGCGTGAAAGCCAAGCTAAGCTTAATTAACCTCCATGAAAATCCGTTAAGTAATTTTGGAGATTAGTGTGTTTGAACAGACAAACAGAACGACTCGCGCGCCACCTACTCTAAAATGGTTGTACTGATTCAGAAACGTTCGCGGGCGCGCGCACAACTACTCACCAAAGTTTCATCGCAATCGGATGAATGCTATAGGAATGCATACGGGACAAACAAAGAAACATTAATTTATATATAATATATATATATAGATAGATAATAAAATAATAGTCCATTACGGGACAGAGAATAAAATCCCGACACGTGGAATCCCGACTTAAGATATGATACGAAATTATAATTCAACATCACCTGTAGGTCTATAATCCAACATATTGCTATTTAAAAAACATCAGGCGCTTAAAAAATATAGCCAATATATGTTTAGATAAATTTTGGTTAGAAAACGTCAATGTGGATTATTCCATTATATTCTTATTCAATTTATAAGGCATTTAGTTATATTTTCACCGTATTAAAAATTAAAACGTTGATACGCCTGTAGACGTAAGATTTCAAGAAATTGCTACTAGAAATTTATCAGGCGTCAAATGAAAATTTGACATATTACGGACAAGAACCATGTATTTGGATATTAAACACGCTTCATATTGACCCAGATTCATATTGAACATATTCATATTCGTTGTTACACTATAGTTTTTTTGCTTTGTTCTATTTTATGTGCACAAAAATACAGAATGGGCACTAAGTCGATTGTAGCAAATTTAAAGGTGAGGTAGATTCAGGTTCTCCGGTGACTTCGTCAACTTGGTGATGTCGTTCTTAGTAATTTACAATTATTTACGTCAGTCACTTAAAAATAGCTTGTTTTGTTGATCGTGATTTGCTGCTAATTCAGTATTCTTTACTGCTCGTTTAAATACAATACAAGCAATAATATAACATGTTTCTGACTATTACGTGTAAAAACTTAGTTCGGAATATTTTTTAAACCAGCCTGTATACGAAGAAAGCGTGCAGCCTTGTCACGGCAGCAAACCTTGAGTTACCTTAGTACCGCGACCTACGCCGAAAGAACACCACGCAACAACCACCGTAGAACAACGAAAACGAATTGTAACTAAATATCAAATCTATACCCAGACACTGTGAATAAAGAACTGTAATTAAAAATAACCCTAAAAAAATAATAAATAAGTTTGTCTCTGGTTTTAAAGCGGATTCTAAATGCGAAATTAAAAAGTTTTTTAATGCGTAACGCACTGGCTTCCCGCACGTTAGTTCTTTGTGTATTTTTAGCAAGTGTTAGTTTTCGTTGCTTTTTCACTCTTTGTTAATATTCGCCTACGATTGATAAATAGTTATTTATAAGAATAATTAAATAAATAATCTGTTTACAATAATAAAGTTTAAGAATAAATAATAAGAAAGAAAGAAAGATTATAGTTAATTCTTATAGGTAATTATCACAATTTTGTATAATATAATATTTTTGATACTTAAAATTACTAAGATCGGGCGGTACTTACCTAAGTACGAGTAAAATCTGATCAACAAACCTATAAAATGAATTTTAACACTTGTCAAAAGGACAAAGTGTGTAATATACTTTAATTATTTACGTTTGTTAAGTCTTTATCAGATAATAATTATGTCATTTAATTGTTACTCGTTTTATGTTCCGTCTTTGCCTTTATGACAAGGCCTAACTAAACTCTATCCAAAATTCCTTTCAATCTTTTGTTTTTATTTATTCCGCAACATAGTCTTTAAGTTCTTTTTAAGTTCTGGCTTTATTTACACTGCTGCTTAAAAATACACTTTTAATTTTAACGCTGTATATAATTTTATATCTCACATTTACATGAGCCAAAGGACAAACAAATGTGTGACAGTTAAAAACGCGGGATTTTTTTCTAGTTTTTTACGTCAATATGGCGTTAACTGAGAAATATATTTGAATAATTATTATTTTCATTAGCATATTAGATTATTTGATAAATTAATTAGGTATATGGTTAATTATATTTTCATTTCGTTGTTTAATAAATCTTACTTTTGTCTTGTAATTTATATTAGGCGTAGTTTTTGGTTGTGTAGGATTTGCCGTTTGGTTCGTAAATGTTATCTATGGCTGTACTTACCTATGAGGTTCAAAAGTGTATTGTAAATTAATATAGTGTGTACGTAATAAACAGAGTAACCAAATGCCAAGATCAATTGTATAATAAGAATTTCCGAAAAGATATATTCGCATGATCTATATCTATAGTGGGGGAGAGTGCACGCTGCAATCCAACAGCCGCTGGGCGCGCTCGACTGGCCACGTTACCCCTCTCTCACAGAAGACTACCTTGAAATGTACTGCATTTCCCACTTTAATCTTATTTCCATAATGTACGTACGTGTTTCGGTAGTGAGATGTGCCAGAGCCCATTCCCATCCTATCCCTCCCCATTTTCCCAACCCTTTCTCCAAATCCATTTCTATATCTCCAAAGGTAGACAGCGCATCCGGGGGCGTGCCAACGTTTGTCATTTTGGACTAATCTTGGCATGTATCGCGGATGTCTATAGACGACAGGATCCACTTACCATCAGGTGGGCTGTATGCTCGTCTGCCGCCTTCGTCCATAAAAATAAATATATTTGTACGGCTATACAAATCGTAGGTACCTAGATATTATATTAATTTACAATACAATCATAGATATTTAGAATTATATATATACCGTAGATGTATGTCATATTTTGGAGGCAAAACTGTTTGATGATACTGAAAATTCGCCTCCAAAATTATGACTTACTTGTAATTGATAAGTATCCGTTAACCTTGAAATACACCCATAAAGTAACATATTTTTTTTTTTTTTTTATGTATCTGTTGATAAACACTATTTTTTTAAAGTACTTCTATTAAGTCTTCCCCAAGTAACTTATAAAATAGGTGTAGGTATATCTAATCCACAAAATAAGGAAGACGTTATCAGCATTTAATATAATTGATGATTCTCTCCTATTGTTGTTATTTGAAAAATAATGTAATAATAATACTAAGAATATAAGTTATTCTTATTTATAATTTACCTAACATTAAAAAGAAGTGTATGAAAATTTTTAATTTCAATAACATTACGACCAATTTTGTTATATAACAAACTGCAATATGGGAATATCATTTTACAATTATTACGTTCAATATATTTCATCACCACATTTGAAGTTCTATTTTGAGAGCGCAACACAATTTAAATACAACGGCTGCTGTCAAAATAGGACACCATTTTGAATCGCCGTTCCAAACCGACGGAGTAGAAAACATATCACGAGTGTTTGACAATCATAAACAACGACATAGAACGTAACCGTGTTTGATGATCCTGTTTCGGATTTTCGAGATGTGGTGTCGAAGACAAGCAGCTGTTTTGATAATACCGCTGCTATTGGCCTGGTTGACCGGGGACTCCTCTGAAGCCCTCAGCACATTTGGTGTTTCGAACACCCACTCGCCGCAGACCCCGTCGCCCACTCCTCCGCCCGGTAACTTTTTTATGTAATGGGACATGACACTGAATGTTAGAAACGCACAATACACATGACTCACTGATTGTCATGAAAAAAAAAAAACACGAATTTGATTGGTTTGAATAACACAAATTACGAAAATATCACGTTTTCACAAATTTTTTCCATGCATACATAATAAGGTTTTAAATACACTGATTTTGAAGAATCTTTTCACGAAAAATTGTTAAAATTGCAAGGTGTGAATTTGAAATTATTTTATGTCAATAATTAAAAGTTATTTGGTTTTCAGCTCCCATTTTTTAAATCAATGACATTCTTCGCGTATCGTAAATTTTAGGGAGGAAATGATTGTCCCATTATGTAGAAAAATAATTTGCTTGCTATGAAGTATCATTGTAAAATTAAAATGAAAAAATGGAAAACACTTATAATGCGAAATATCTATCCGAAATCAATTTTAAAGTAACCCAATAATACTTCGTAGCAAAAAAAGGGCGCAGCAAAAAGCTGCTGTATGAAGAAGCAGTAAACGTCGATATCTATTGGAATCGAGGAAGAAATATGAATTCTAAATTTAGTTTCAGAAAACCATAGACAACGTAATAAGTTTTAAAAATGTCAATGTGGCGAAGGCCGTCAGTTGTTATGCCTCTGTTGCTGTCTGTATGGATGATTGGGCAGTGTTACGGCGCTTTTAGTCCGGCTTTTGGTTTAAATAATGGCGTTCAATATTCGACTCTACCGCCACTACCGACGCGCCCTCCCGGTAAGCCTTTATATTGGGGCAAATTTTCACATTACTTCACTTATCTCCACCAAATCCTGTATATAAATTTATACAAATCTCGATGTTGTCTCTAGAATAGCGCCAATATATATCTATATGTAGAATGTATGTCCGACACTGCCTCAACCTCCAGGAATATTTATTATATCACTACTGTTGTAATTGGCTTGTGAATACACTGATAGTTTAGTCAAAATTTTATTAATTATTTTGTATATTTGAACACAGATGTAGATGAAAAGCTCGTAGATAGTTTTGTTTTGTTTCGGCTAAGTTTATTCAAAGGGAAAAAAGTGCCTATAGGAGAATAATAAGCGACAATAATAATCATTTTCATTACAATTTCCCTTTATGATAAAATTGTATATAGTAATATTAAGTTAGTTTATGAAAACATGGTTGAACAAAGTTATAAAAATATGATTAATTTAGACTTTTTACACAAAAAAAATATTTTTTACATTTAGTGTTGGTAGTCTAAATAGTTAATACAATTCTTAGACAACTCGATAAGCAAAAGCTAAATGAACTATCAAGGAAACAGGAAAGCTGAACGGAAAGGCGATTCTACCTACTCATTGATACATTACAATTTTATTTAAAAGTAATAACAAGACACCGCCAAGAACAATTTCAACAACATCATTCATTTTGACACTAGAAAACACACACATTAGTGCGTAACCCGCCTATCCAAAAAAAAAAACTTCAACCATAGACAAAACTATAGAACGTAACTGCGTCAGTGTAGAACAAAGAACCGTACACAGACTATCCAATTGTCCTACAATGGGTTTAGTCCTCAAAATGTGGTACAGAAGGCATGCTATAGCAGTTGTGCTGCCTCTATTGTTTATTGGATGGAATATAAAATCCATAGAAGCGTTCGGTGGTATTTCTTCATTTGGGAAGGCAAACACTGACCCTCCGCCTAAGCCATCCACGACACCAGCGCCCGGTAAGAATTTTTATATAATGGGACAAGCTTATCACTGATTTGAACACCGAAAAATCACTAATCAATTATTTTAACACACAACACCGATCACTTATTTTTCTATTCTAAATTTGATATCTGAGTGTGGCCAAAGAAACTTGGTACGCAAAAAGGGCGGCAAATTAAAAAAAAATATATCTCAGACTCAATATTTAAATCAGAAAAACGCACTGGATACATTATATTTTCTTTTCTAAATCTAAAACTAGTATAAAACTGAAAGATAAATTAACTCAGAATTATAATATCGTTATTTTCAACTTTTTAGCGCGTATTTGAACTGAGTTTTGTGTTTCAAAAATAGTTTTGTCTCAAACTAGTAATTTCATTTTTGTTACATTATTCCGGAGTTTATTTTATACAATCATTTCAACAATTACAAATGTATCTATTGACTACACGATTACTATATATTCTGGTTCATACAATTGCAAACCTTAGATACATTAGATACAAAAGAAACAACAAGTACATAACTTGTTTACGGTACACTATAAGATAAACTTACTATTAAAAAAAAAAAAATTGTCATTTAAAAAACTTCGATTCTACCGTTGTGCCAAGTTTCCTTTGCCAGACTATTGTTATTAAATGTATTGTAATCTGTCCTCTTAAAAAGAAAAGCCACTATGACATTTTTAACGAAAGCATTGACGAATGTCGAATGTTTTAAATTGACGAATTTATTGATAATTATTATTATTAGCAACTATACATGTAATAAAAATGTAACTGATCGCTGTCTGTACATGAAAGTATATACGCAATAGAACGCAAAACAATGATTGTTAGAATTTTTGTCTGTTTATCTGTGCGTTTGTGCGCGCTAATCTTAGAAACGGCTTAACCGATTTGGGTGCAGTTTTCACTAATGTATTGTTGTAAGCTTCACTTAAAATTTAGTGTTTGTTTTATTTCAATCAGTTCATAAATAAAAAAGTTATATCAATTCAAAGAATCACGTCGAACATTTGTTCGACAAAAATTAAGCTATAAGAATTAATGTGTGTGATCGTTTTTGAAAATACCAAATACCCCTAAGAAGGTAAAGACGGTGTTTATAAACTAAAGTCCACGCGGACGGAGTCGCGGGCAACAGCTATTAGCAATAAATTCGTCAATTTAAAACATACAGAAAAGAGAATGATCAATGGTTATTCTTTTTGTTTTGTCCAAAACTCAAGAGTTTCTAGCACGATTTTACCAGAATTTTTGCATTTTTCTGGAATGTAATCGAAATGCACTCGTGTCTTTTTCTATTGCCTTCCAAAAATCTACACAGAAATTTCAAATGCACAAAAGTAATCTTGGGTTTTTAGTAATAAGAATACACATGATATGTGGCAGTGAAACTGCAGATAATCAGTGATAATTCTTACAATATTACTGACGGATTTTAGTAACATTACACTATGTCAATAGGGGGCTATATTGTGACGTTATCTAAGCAAAGGGACCTTATTGTCGCTGTAGACTTATTGTTTAAAATTTTATATCTTAAAATTCCGTTGTTTCAAGGTTCTGGTTAAATGGAAATGTGACTTTGAAGATGAAGTAATAATGTTAATTTACTTTTTTAAAGATTTTTTTAAGACTTAGTCCCTTTCCTCAAGTAATGTCATGTTAATATGCACCCGAGCGCTAGATACGAGTATGTTGCGCCAAGCTATGAAAACCGAATCGCGTGGCCAACGAATTTAATTTTATTGTCGAAATAAAAATTGAGTTAAAAATATCATAGCAACATTCTTTTTCTAAATAAATTACTAGGTACATTATTGCAAATAGCAAATCTTGAAAAAGCTCTTAAAAAGCTCTATCTGTTCGTCTAATTTCTGTGTGACACTCGTTCAACTTAGGTACTCCCCCCACCCCGCGGTATTTGATTTTAAGAGCTTAGGGTCCAGGGGTGTCTCATGTGACTTTGCACCGGGTATCATCTTGAGCCGGTCCTGAAAATACGTTAGGAAAATTCGAACGTAATGTGAAACCTACGCTGATTGGTCGCTGCCATTAATTATTTCACATTTGCTAGAAAAAAAAACTCTAGATGATAACTCTAGATATCTATAATTTTTAATGAGAACTATTAAGACGTTGTATCACTTTGGATTTACAATAAAAACACTTTTAACACTCGATAGCTTAAAATACAAACATTAAAGTGTCAAACTGTGCCATTGAATAACAGTTGAATCAATTCCCGCCATGCAAGGGTATATAATCATTAATCATACAAAATAAACAATGCAATCTACTCGACTATGACAATTACTTATTTACTTGTGATTGGATGATATTGCTCCTACGTGGGACGTTATTGGCTAATATAATCTAATATCTGAAATCTAATTACACATTTGAATAATAAAAAAAATACATAATTGAATAAATACAGCAGCGTTCTTGGAGAATTTATATTATTAACCGGGAAATCGAGCAGTAAAATGGAATTTTTATTTGATTATTGTAAAAAATTGTGTATTCGGCGTTTTGTGGTCTAATAGTTTATTAAACGTCAAAGTTTTTTTCGTGCGTGGTGTTTGTGATAATCAAATAAAAACATAGGACTGCGTTTTTCGTGTACTTCCAAGGAGTACTCTTTTCTGTCCTCAGTTTACTATCGCTTTACTGAGCGACTCCTAACTTACTTCGACAGGACTGGACATTGACATGATGCATTTTGGACTTACACTGGCAGAATGTGTTAATTACACCATTGCCATATATGAAAAGAAATAATACTATCAACTGTTGTTCTACGACCTTTTTCTGAACCACCGCATTTTCAGCAAAAAAAAACAGTTAAATTACCTGTTTAAATGAACTCACTGACTTCTTTTGCATTCTTTGTCTCTGTTTAATATACTGTCGGCTTACAATTTCTGTTTTTCGGCAGTTTTGATAACATAAAAATGTTTTTATTTTTCTATGATAAATAGGTATCTACTGTTGAATTTTAGCTGTTGAAAAGGGTGTAGCTATTTTCTATTTAACTTTGTAGAACGGAACAAATAAGGACGTTTCGTTATATCGTAGTTGTATTAACCAAAGAAAATATTATTCAAAGAACTGAAACGGTGACAAGGAGATAACGCGTCTATGATTTATGATTTTCCATGTAAAAGTCAATAGAATTTGTTTATTTTGTGGCAAAATCAAATGCCTAGTTGTCAATGGCGAGTCAAATTCAACTACCAATGTTTATTCATAGCGGTTTTGTTTGTTCTGAAGAAACTCCCTAGTTTTTTAAATCAGTTTTGTACGTCGCGTCTCTTTACTATGTAGGTAGGTACTTTATTTATCCATTCAAATCCAATTTGCTGTAAACAAAATCAAATCAATGAAATATCTCAACATTTAGCTTTAAATCTAGGGCAAACTTGCAGTCTAATCATGGATATGATATGAACTTCAATCGCCAAACTATTCAAGGTCGTGTCAATTACGTTCGGCCGCCATGTTTGTTTATATTTAGGATAAAATGGACGACTTGAATTTCGAAAATAATCCACTATATCTGGACTAAAGGTCACCAGGTGAATACAAAACAACAATTAGTATATTATACCTATATTCTTAACGGCCGCAGTTCTTATCATATGGAAATGAAATTTGGAATATATATATATTGAAATTTTATATACGTGAACACCGTTGTTGATTATATAATAATGACAACTCAGTTGTTAAACTTTGTAAATTGCATTTATTAGAGAATTGTTTCAAATATATAAAATAAAATGAACCAAATTGATTCAGTATGAAGTTACAAAATTCCTAAAAATTTTGATGTGTAGATATAAAAACTATATGTCGTTGTATAGAGCTCGTAAAGCTCGACAACTTTTGTCTAAAGACATTTTTTTGTAAACGTGTGAAATCATGGGTTTTTTGTAGTCATTTGGATAACATAACCTCCACATTAGTTCCATATACAATCGTGGATAGCGCTTCAAACAGCCACAAAAAATAACCGGTTGAGGAAACGGCTATACCAGTAGGGCTGCCCCTGACCGAGTTTGACACGGAGTTTTCGGGTTTGAAGAATACTCGTCCGGGCATTCAAAAGAGTTGAAGGTTGAATTCAAAAGGTTTGATGCATTTAAAAATCTCAGAGAAATGAGAAATAATAATTTTAAATATCAAGCTGACTAGTAATTAGTAATATAAATAAACTTTTAATGTTTACTGCTGTGATTTAAATACACAGGTATAATTTAAAACGTTGCTGTATGAATGAAAGATAGTATAAGTTTATCTTGTGTTAATTAATATTATTAATAATTTAAGATGATCACGTCCAGAATATTATTATATTATAAATTATTTTAAGTATAACTGAAACCTTCAATAAAAATCAAATACGTTCAAATAACCTGTTTTGTTTCTTAAAGAAATAGCCACGAACTCACCCGAAGTTAGCCGAATGACACGCGATAATTCACGAACACTGAGTTTCGGCCGATTTTTGGCCGAAACCGAAACTGTGGCCGAAACTAGATTTTTTTGGCTGAAACTGGCCGAAACGGAATATTCGGTCGGTCATTAGTTTCTTTATCTCAATTTTTATAATCTCCGGGTTTACTGTACTCTGAATGTGACAGCCCTAAGTACCAGTATGTGATTTAATACAATGACGCTCAATGAAAACATCTACATAAAAAGACCTAATTCAATCATTGTATTGCTTTGAATAGAAGAGACGTTAAGTATTCTTGGAAAATTCAATTTTCCAAAATAGAACATCTGAGTGAATCAAATCTTTCACTTAAAATTTGCTAATCCTTGCGCTGGTTAAAATGTGCAGAGGGCGGGTGGCAACGGCCGGCTTGGCTCTAATTCTAACCAGTTGCTTTATTGGCGAATATTCCGAGGCACTTTCAACTTTTGGCAAAAGTGATTCGCTGCTTCAGTCAGAAACAACGCAACGTAAGTTCATTTACGGTGGTGGAAAAACCTTATATTGACATTATCTGAGAAATATCGATCAATCAATTTACAGAGATGAAGAAATCCTCGTGAAAAAAGTGATTGACACGAGTGCGATATACTTAAATAATATTTGTTATACCGTATTACTTACATATCTCATTTGAGTCTTTCACTCCCAACTGGTCTTTTCTGATCGACCCAAAGGTAGAGAATAAGGCAATATACTCGCCTTTTATATGTTAAAATGTGTAATAATAATAGTACACAGAAAATTTTAATTGAAAGTACAAATCAAATCAAATAATTTATTTGCAATGTGATTAGGAAGTAGATGGACGAGCAAGTGGTATTACCGCCGCCCATGGACACCTGCAATACCAGGGGGTATGCGGGTGCGCCGCCGACCTTGCAAGATCCTATTCACAGCTCTCTTGAAATCCATCGTTGCGTAATGGACAGACCTCTTGAGGCATTTCGTTCCACAGCCTACGAGTTCGCGTAGGCGTAAAAATCTATTTACGTGAATTTATTATTAGGACCTTACCTATGAAATTGCCGTTTGTTCATAGTGGCCACTTTGAACTTAGTTATCTTGCATTTGGCTTGCAATTTCAAATTCAAATTAATTACAATCTAAAGCTATGACATTATTTTTTCAAAATTAGTTATTCGTTTGTTTTTCCGTCAAACGACTTTTTGCTCAGATATCGTTATGTTTGCGACCATGGAAAATTTCAAAATTCGCGTTATTTTCGAATATGAGTTCCATCGTGGCGGCAACGCAGCACAGATGGCACGCAATATCAACGATGTGTACGGACCAAATGCCGCAAACGAGCGCACGGTGCGTTTTTGATTCGATCGTTTCCGTTCTGGAAATTTCGATCTCAAACACGAGCCCCGTGGACGACCGGATACTAAAGTCGATAATGACGAATTGAAAGCAATAGTGGAGGCGGATTCATCTCAAACCACGTCTGAGTTAGCAGCAGCTTTCAGCGCAAATGACACAACGATATCGATTCATTTATGTCAAATCGGGAAAGTGAAGAAGCGCGGAAAGTGGGTACCGTATGAGCTTAATGAAAGCAAACACCGATTGTTTTAAATTTAATAAACCGAAGCGAAGTGAGGGCGGGTCGCTAGTATGCAATAAATTTACTTACCAATGAAAACGAATGCCGTCCTTTTTGTAATTGCACGAACTGCTTTTCTTACGCAAAACACCTATCCATAGCTTTGTTACTTAATCGAAAATAAGATTTACTCGTAACATCGAGTTCGCCATACTTATACGACCTATTTGGTCATATGTATTTCTTACACTCTGGATGTCTGGACTTCTAACGTGTGGCGTCCATGAGATAATTGGTTCGTCTAAATATTATTACATATTTTTTTTTATGTACGAAGGCGGCAGACGAGTATACAGTCCACCTGATGGTAAGTGAATACTGTCGCCCATAGACATCCGCGATACATGCCAACATTAGTCCAAAATGACAAATGTTGGCACGCCCCCGGATGCGCTGCCTACCTTTGGAGATATAGGAATGGATTTGGAGAAAGGGTTAGGAAAATGGGGACGGATAGGATGGGATGGGAATGGGCTCTGGCATATCTCGCTCACTACCGAAACACGTACGTACATTGGGGAAATACGATAAAGTGGAAAATGCAGTACATTTCAAGGTAGTCTTCTGTGAGAGAGGGGTAACGTGGCCAGTCGAGCGCGCCCAGCGGCTGTTCGATTGCAGCGTGTTTCGACGATTACTGGCCAATTTTCAAGTATTCGCATTCGTACCCGTATTCGTGATTTTCTAAATGAATCCTCGAATAGTAAAGCCCAGTGTGAGTGGAAAAAAATCCTATTTGCATAGAAACATTGAAATCGTGTAGGTATTTATTGTTTCCGATTATTATACAATAATTAATGCTGCCATCTATCCGGGTTTTCCCGGATTGATCCCAGTTTGGAGGGCGTCCGGGGAACGACCGCGCTTTCGATAGCATTCGGATTTTTATGTTCTGAAATCTAATTAAATAAATTGTCGTGTTGTATCGATCGGCTTTAGATTATCACTACCTCATCTCTTTTTGTGGGTGTCATAAAAGGCCACTAAGGGATAACAAAGTCGATACTACAAGCGCTGAACAACACCAGTTTTAAAAGAGTGGAAGTGGATTCGGTAACCGGCTTGGCCAGCGTGCCCTTTTGAGGCTATATATTCCTGGTGCACAAGAAAATATGCATGCGGAGGCCCGTATCAGTGGACAACAAAAGTGCTGGTTAACTTCCTGAATTTAAACTTCCGTGAATAGTGTAAGAGTCTCATGAAAAGACGCCATCAATTCATATTTAAGCTGTAATACCGTGACATTTTGATTAATATGAAGTTCTAGTCAATTATAAATCAATAATGGTTAGATGGCGTGGCGGTCACTACGTAAATTATTTAATAACTGGATTCCGTGGTACTTTATTGTTTAGTAAAAATCTAGGTACTTCAACTACACGCAATGCTCTTCAAAGAGGTTCATAGGTCACACTGAAAGTTTTCGGAACTGGGCCACTTACATAAACAATAGTTAAAAAGTAATTACAATATTTGAAAATGGAATTCTTTGGCTTTAGAATAAAGTTTGTTTCATGTAATAGTAATTTGTTTTTTCATTGTGGAGTCATTTTAAATATTGCGTGTCTCCATTACGGTGGATTTAACTCGTGAAAATTTTCGCTGTGTGATTTTCTACGATTTTAAGTGTAATTTGACAGCTCAGCAGAGCCTAGCTCGGCTTCAAACTGCTTTTGGTGATGAAGCATCAATCAAGACGACAATTTATAGCTGGTTTGCAGAATTCAACCGCTGTTAACAACAAAAACAGCAATGTTGTGCGCGATATGATCGAAACAGACAGGCATGTGACCTACCATGTGACTAGCCGTTTACCTATCCCTTTTTTACGATACCCACGGGAAGAGATGGGCTGGTGTATTCAGTAGCCGACCGACACCGCACGGTTCAACAAATTCTAAACCTTTACAAATATGTTTTTTTTTTAAAAGAACAGAAAACATCGATATCCACTTCTTTGATTGCCTCGTGGCGTTACCCCTTTTGTTATTTTTTGCGAATAGAACACTACAAAGTTTAAAAAAAGACTAACAATTCGCGGCAACTTCAATTGCTTAATAATAATAGTAGCGAAGCGGTCTAACAAGCCTGTCAGCTCTCAAAGATTACGTTTTAATTTGCAATAAAACGTACCTCCACAATGGCTACATGTCTGGCGCTTTAACCCCTACAATTATTGATTGTTGTTGTAATGTATTCAAGAAATATTAACATAACTACGCACTTGGATAGTAAAGGTATTGAACCAGTGACGGAACGAAGCTAAAACTTCGTTTAGCAAATTCGGCAAATTTTCAAGGTTAGCTAAAACTTCGGCAAATTTTCAACTGTAACATAACCCGCCCTTTCAGTATCCACTGCTGTACTCCAGAACATTGTCTCGTGCATGACTTTAATCCAATTAGTCCAGATCTTTCCAATCCACCCAAACAATACAACAGCAATCTTTAATCTGAAATCAACAAGCGCGTAAATAAAACATTTAGATAGCCTCTTATATAGGTACTCGTACCAACCTGTAACTGACGTCGAAGGATATATGGTCTTAAAAGGGCACATTGATCAAGGGGGTTGACAAGTCCACTCCTTTACAAGTGGTAACGGCTTTATTATCCCTTAGTCGCCTTTTACAACACCCACAGGAAGAGAGGGGTTGATATTATTCTAACGACGCGACACGCTCGAAAGTTTCAAATCGGAATTCTTAAACCGGTTTATACTTATTTATATTATACTAATAGTAATCTATACGAATATAATAAAGAAGTAAAATTGTGTGTTTGTAGGTATGTTGGGGGTAATCTCTGGAACCGCTGAACCGATTTCAAAAATTCTTTCACAAATAGGAAGCTACATTCTCCATGTCTAATATAGGCTATATTTTATTTTAAAAAATTTTGAAGAAAAAAAAAAGAACTTATAAACCCGAAGCGAAGCGGGGGCGGGTCGCTAGTACACTATATACTTATAGGCTTATTACCTATATGCTATGTATAAATTATTAGGAGCCGGACGTCGTGAACACATTTAATTACCTTTCATTCCGTTTTATTCCATTAAATTCTCTTACGTCTTGTTTTATTAGATTTAATTTCAATATATTACATTACGGTTCATATGTAAATAACTTCGGATCAAGTTCCATTGCTACACCATACTCTTGTCCGTGTCATAAAAGTTTCATGCCAGTATCTAATTAATACCTTTCCGATTTATATTTTACAGTTCAGATCGCATGGCTTTGATACGAGTTTAGATATTTATATATTCTTGTGTCCGTTCGTACCAGTCGAACGTTTCGTATTAATCTTAGATAAAAGCCGAACAAAAATTATGTATGATCAGTTTCGTTTAAGGGCTTTCTAGGGGTTATGATGTACCTATATTCCGTCGTACAAATCACAGTAACCATAGACAACACTTGTATCGTCCACTGTTGAATACGGGTCATGGCATTGAAATGCTACGCTGGCCAAGCGGCTTGGCGATTTCACTCTTCTCTAGATGGTGCAGTTCCTCAGCGCTAGTGATTAGCGCTAGGCGCTAGGCTTTGTTATACATTAATCGCCTTTTACACACGGGAACAGATGGTGTGGTGTTATTAGCTGGCTGACACTGTAATTCACCACAGTACTTTCTTCCGAGCATTGTCTTGCAGACTTCTTGCTTGTAAATTTCCAAGATATCCTTTTCTGAAAATCGTCTGACCAAATATAAAGTACGAACAAACAGTAGGGAGGGAGACGGCTTCACTGATAGGGATTTTTTTATTCAATAGAAGTGTTATTTTATTTAAGGTATAGATTTAATTTTAAAGCTATTTATTTTCTACGTAATCCATTATTTACGTTCATCCGGCGAATTAATTTTTTCATACCTATATTTATTTAACAGACCGGTTTTTCGAATTGAAAGATGTCGGAATTACGAGTATATGTACCTAAGTAAATGAACTTATGTAGAGTCATACAAAAATCTATACTAATATAATAAAGAGAGAGTGAGAATTTTGTGAGTTTGTGTGTATGTGGAGGGTAATCTCCGGAACCACTGCACCTATTTGAAATATTATTTCACCATTTGAAAGGTATATTCCAAATGGATATAGGCTATATATTATGTGCAAAAAAATTGCCGGCCACAGTTATATATATTATATAGTGTATATTTTAATATGTCATTCTTTACTATATTAAAAATACATATGTACGTAACTATTATAGTTATATTTGAGTTCAATGGTATTTTAGGCACATCTCTTTACTTATATGTGTCATTATCTCAATTATATCAAAGGGACCCCAATAACGATATAGCATCGAAGAAGAATAACAATATAAAACATTTGCTTTCCTGCGAATGTTTAAAAAAAGTCTGACAAGATGGCCGCAAACGGAAATCAAAATGACGTAACGCGACGCGAACACGAAACTATTTACCATAATAATATGTTTGTGCATTTTTTGTACTGCTATTTAAATCCTTTTACTAAAAGCTTTGAGTATTTATGAAATTTTAATTTACAAGCGCATATTTTTCTATGAGAATGCAGCGTTGAGTGTTACATAAAGTAACAGAATGCAAATAATTACATGAAAAACGCGCCACAATTATACTCTTGTCTGACTTAAAAATAGTAGTGTGATTAGGGTTGCCAGGCCCTAAAATACAAAAGCCGGACTCAGCGCTACATTAGGCCGGACATTTTGCCCCAAAAGCCGGACGGACGTATCTTTTTCAAAGCTGGACATAACTTTTATAGTAAAAAAAAACTCGGTTACGTATTTTAATTAAGTATTTAGTAAGTACAAAGTCTTCTGGAGACTAGATAAAATCGAGGAACAAACAAAACACATTAATAAAATAAAAAAATTTAATAAACCAAAAAATATATCCTATGAAATATATTTGACAAAAAGCCTAACATGTCCGGCTAAAGCCGGACACCTGGCAACCATAAGTGTGATCAATTTGCATGTATACCATAACCAGGGTTAAATATAAAAGGCTTGTATTTAAACGCTTTAAGGGTCCGTTCATTTATTACGTAAGACAATTTAGAGGGGAGATGAGTCGACCATGTCTTATTTTTTCTTACAAAGGGGTGAGAGGGAGTCTTGATAAATCTTACGTAAGATCACAAAAATGCGCAAAGTTAAGATTATACTTTGAAAAAGTGCGGGCATCGCGCGAGTGGCGAGGCGCGCGCTCGGATGCGTATAGGTAAACGATATAGGTAAAAATTAAAACAAACCAAACGTGTATTCATTTTTTCTGTTAGATTCTTACGTAATAAATATTAAACAGGGGGGAGGGGGTCGGCCTATTCTTATTTTTTCTTACAAAGGGGGGGGGGGGGTCAAAAACTGGCAAAAATCGTCTTACTATCCTATTACGTAACTAGGTTAAATTATAAGATGTGCTCTGTTCGGAGTCGTATGACTGCTGTTTCTCTGCAAGCTGTTGACGCATGCTAGGTATCCGCCTATACTTTTATTTCTATTAAATCTTCGCGCATCGACTCGGGCTCCCAGACCAGACACGTATTTGTCTTTTATGGAGAAAACAGCTGGGACGAATCTTGGGCACTTTTCACCGATAAATATTCTAATGAGATACGGTAACTTCCTAACCAGCTTGACTTGTTTAGCAATTTATTCTAGCAAGCACTATGACCCTTTCTCTAAAACTTCTTTTTATTTGTATACACAATTTTAATTTTGATTTCAATTCTTTTCTGGCTGTGTTTACTTTTAAGTCATGTTGTCGGCGCCATTACGTAGAGTGACATTTATATAATTAACATGATTTAGGCTTTGTGATGAAGTTAATAATCTATACATATAATAAAACTGTAGAACCAGCGTGTATGTACATTGAATATATTTACCAAAAATTGATTGGGGGCTATGAAGAGTATCAGAATACAAAAAGACTATTTTGAAAATTTTTGTCTGTATGTCTGTTCGAACACGCTAATCTCCAAAACTACTGAACGGATTTTCATGGGGTTTCCACAGGTTAATTAAGCTTAGCTTGCCGCTTCGAATAGGCTTTGTTTCATCGAAATCAGCTGACGGGAAGAAAAGATAATACAATTTAGAGTTTAAAAACTAAGATTAAACGCGTACGAAGTCGTCGGCACAGCTAGTAAATAATAAATCAATATTAAAACGTATTTTAATCAATTCTCACCAAATTGCGTTCACAAAATGTTTCTGGGTAGAAAGGATTTTCGTGTTGTTTAAAAAAACCTAAACCAACCAAATCGTATCAGCTTTAAGTGTCATTGTTGACTGCTTTGTTGTAAGGCAATGCAACCAGCACTTTTATCCACTGCTGGACATGGACTCGTGCATGAGAGATGTAAGAGTTGAAAACGTCACGCTGGCCAAGCGGGTTGGCGAGTCCACTCTTTTAGAGGTGGTGTAGTTTAGTAGCCAAGACTTCTTCGAGTGATTTAACTCACTTAATCCCGTTCCGCTTGCGGATCCGACTCCTCTTAGTTACTCTTTAACTATTTTGATTCACCTTCCGAGAGCGTTTCATTTCCTTTCCCTAACGGTTGTTACATAAGTAAAAAAAAGTCATGCCATCATTGCATCTCGATTTTGAGCCCCCGACAAGTGTCGATATACTCACGATCACGATTGGCGCCGGAATCGGAATGAATAACAATTCGATGGAACAATTAAGGCATTCTGCTCCGCTCGCGGATTCCACTCTTTTCATTCATTAACTCCGGAGTTATCCATCACTGGTGTAGTGCCTCAGGGCTTGTGATAGCCGCTTTGTTATCCCGTGGTCGTCTTTTGTGACACCCACGGTAGGAGATGGATTATTTTATTTCAGTATAGTTTTTATTATAGTTGACTATATTAGTATACTTAACAATATTCTATAGACATTTGTTCATTTTGGAAAGCAAAATTATTTGGTGAGAATTTAAATTTTAGCAAAAGAAAATACCGCCACATGCCAACATGGAATTTATTACGTGAAAACTATCAACTAGTTGGACTTTTTGGTGGGAACTAGAGAGAGAGGTGAAGTTGAGCTTTCGTTTGATTAATTTTCAATAGGTATTATAGGTTTGTTTTGTCGTTTAATAATGATTGTTTATTAAACTTCTCGAGTGTTTTTTTTATGCGTAATGTTTGTATTAATGGCATAGAAACATAGGACTGCGTCTTCCGTGCGCTTCCAAGGAGTCCTCTCCTGTCCTCAGTAAACCTACTATCAATTTAACGAACGATTGCTAAGATGTGTTTTCAATTGTTTTGACTTTACGCAGAAAATTCGATGACACTGGCAGAATGTACTAATTGCACCGTTGGCATTTATGAAGAAAAATAAACTTCGGTTATTGTACTTTGACATTTAACTATTAATACTGAATGGAGTACTTTATCATTCATAGATCGTGCGATACGTTGTTAATGATTTCACCCTCTGATATATTGCGGTCTGCTATCGCCGCTTTTGAAGAAGCTATTTATAGTGCTAAGATTAAATTATTAATAGTGACTCGCTGACTTACTTCGACGGGACTGCATATTGATAGGATACGTTTTAGATTTTGAAATTGTTAATTACGAAGAAAACTTGACATTGGCAGAATGTGTTAATTGCAGCATTGCCATATATGAAAAGAAAAAAAAATTCTATGACTTGAAAATCGGTTTTTCACAGCGATTTTTTATTACCTAAAATATACATATAATAATTTAGTGAAATTATGGACCTGACTTACCGTCGTGCTAAATAAAAATTTTAAAAGACCAACAATCGATGTAGGTACTTAATAAAAGTAATAAATTAATTTGTAATAAAACATAAACTTAGCTTTAGCTAACGAACCTAAAGTAAGCTATATTTTTGTCCGCCGCGGCCATATTTCTCTACATCCGGTTCCGCTCGTGGTTGATCCATATCGCCATTTTTTTATGCCACGCTACTTCCTTTTATAAAACAGGCTTTATAGCCAGCTGGATAAATTGACCTTTTAGTGATAAAAACCTTCATAACGCGTAGGACAACAAAATATACGAGTATATGAGTCGTATAGAATCAAAGACGGCAAAATAGGTTAGTAACTTCACCATAAACTCTTTATTAACTTTATTAACTAAGAGTTTATTAACTCTTCACCATCAAGGATGTTAATACATAGTATGTATTAACATCCTTGATGGTGAAGAGTTAATCAAATCAGTTTAGTTTTAAATTTTCTACGTTGCTTTATATTTACCTCATTTTTGCTTACTAACCTATTTTGCCGTCTTTGATTCTATACGACTCATATGTTTTATTATTACAAAATCTACAGCACTCAGTTTAAAATAGTACAAAAAAATGTATAGTGTCAAGGATTTACATTTTACAACTAAGTCAGCCAGCTATAAAATAGCTGGTAAATCCGGTCGGGCACTATAGTCAACTATAGTGTCCGCAACACAAGCCAGCAAGCACAGTTATCTAGTAAAAGACATATATTTCTGAAAATATTGTTAGTAAATAAGTATTATATTTTATCTTATACCTATACTAGTGAACCGCCCTCGCTTCGCTTCGGTTTCGTTAAAACAATATTAAACTATACGTATAAACATTCCTCTTGAATCACTCTATCTATTGATGAAAGCCGCATTAAAATCCGTTGCGTAGTTTAAAAGATCTAAGCGTACATACAGAGGGACAGACGGCGGGAAGCGACTTTCTTTTATATAATACTATGTAACGAAGATACTGTACTTGAAATGCATGCTTTTTCTCTAGAGTAATAGTTTTTGCATGTAAAATCTCATGTAAGTGAACTGTAGATATCTAATGTTCGAGAATAAAGTTTCTTTAAACCGAATAAGTTTGGTCTATAACGTTGTATTTGCGGTTGGCGCTTCCTAATAGCTTATTGAATAGGTTAATAATGACTGCAAAGAAGTTTGTAATTGAGCGAACTCGATGGGCCCATACTGTAATTAATTAATTATACAAACATTGCATTTACATTCAAAAATAGATAGGTCATAGTAGCGAGCGTTGGACACGGCAACGGAAGGCAAGCGACCAACCTACAAAGACCCCCAGTATTACATTAAAATACCCTTTGATTAGTACTAGGTGGTCATTAAGACGGGAGCGGGGGAGTTGCAAGACATGCTGGTAATAGTAGGGTGTAAATCCTACAGCGCTTCCGTAACCTATCGGACAGCGCCATCTTTTAGCAAGAAAGTAGGTCATGGTGTTCACAAATGGCTCGTAATTAGTATGCGTCGAGTTTATCTAAGACTAAATACGAATCGCTCTGACCGGTCAATTTCATATCGTCTGGTTCTTAGTTTGTCTGGCGAGCAAAATTAGTCAAAATACTCGGGCACTCGAAAGCAGACAAACTTGGATACATTGAAGAGATGTTTCGTGTACGTCTGGTTTATATACTTATACTCAGTGTTCGTAAAAATCCGATATCTATACATATAATAAAATTGTAACAGGCCGATGTCTGTACATTATAGATATTGAAAAAAAACTAATATGGGAGGTCTTTATTAGAGCAACAGAAGCCAAAACAAGTTTTTAGAAATTTTGTCTGTCTGTCTGTGTGTATGTTTGTACACGCATCACGCAAAAACTACTGCATGGAATTGAATGCAGTTTTCACCGATGTATTGCTAGAGGTCCAACTTAAAATGTATTTTAAGTTAGACTTAGAAGCGCTTAACTTAGAAAATATCTTATTCCGATTGTTTTCTAATATAATAAAGAGGTAAAATTGTGTGTTTGTAGGTATGTTGGGGGCAATCTCTGCAACTACTGAACCGATTTCAAAAATTCTTTCACAAATAGGAAGCTACATTATCCGTGTCTAATATAGGCTATATTTAATTTTGAAATTTTGAAAAAAAACTTATAAACCGAAGCGAAGCGAGGGCAGGGGCTGCTAGTCTAGTCTTTACATAATATAAAACAAAGTCGCTTCCCGCCGTCTGTCCCTCTGTATGTACGCTTAGATCTTTTAAACTACGCAACGGATTTTAATGCGGTTTTCATCAATAGATATCGTATAGTTTTAATGTTTAGTTTTAACGTATTGTTTTAACGAAACCGAAGCGAAACGAGGGCGGTTCGCTAGTTATAAATAAACAAATATCTTTTAGCGAGAGAAGAGCGATATTATACGTAAAAAATCTTAAAATTACACCAACATTTGCCCAAATCAATGTCAACATGGACAAACGTTGGACAAACATAGCGTGCGCCGACATGCAAATGTAAAGAACTAAATAAAAGATAGCCAGGCATAAACTAAAGTTTTCGACATAACCTTTGCCCGAGGTTTTTTGTACGTATTCGTGTACTTCCGCAGTGTTTATTTTTATTCGCAGTCAAGCAATGGTTGCTAGTGTAATTTCTTTTTCTTTTCATATATGGCAATGGTGCAATTAGCAGATTCCGCCAGAAACATTTTCAAAGTTAAAACGTATCCTGTCAATGTCCAATCGCGTCGAAATAAGTCAGGAGTCGCTCAGTAAAGTGATAGTAGGTCCTCAGTAATGAGGACAGAAACTAATTATTTTATACTACGTGGTACTTTTTTTTTATGTACGAAGGCGGCAGACGAGCATACAGTCCACCTGATGGTAAGTGGATACTGTCGCCCATAGACATCCTTTCACAAATAGGAAGCTACATTATCCGTGTCTAATATAGGCTATATTTTATATCGAAATTTTGAAAAAAAAATACTTATAAACCTAAGCGAAGCAAGGGCGGGTCGCTAGTTATAAATAAACAAATAACTTTTAGCGAGAGAGGAGCGATATTATACGTAAAAAATCTTAAGACATCCCATAGAACTACTTGGAAGCACACGAAAAACGAAGACTTACGATTCAATTTGATTATCATTATCACACGCACAAAAGATACTTTGAAGTTTTAATAAACTATCACTAATATATGTACCATATGTAATAATATATTACTAACAAATAAACATAATAATAATCTAACAGATACTCTACTTCATTTCTCGAGTTCCCGTCAAAAAGTCATTTAGACCAGGGTTGTCCAACTGGCGGCCCCCGATGCCGTTTTATGCGGCCCCCGAAAGAGACAAAAAGAAAATAGAAAATTACTTTGAAATGCCTTCCTTTTGAAAAAGATTTTATAATTTAATGTAAACAAATTTTTACCAAATATGCTGATTTATAATTTAATTAAAATAAAATATTTAATCATATTTTGAGGAATAACAGACGGTCAGAATCTGTTACTCAGTCCATCTTGAGGGGGAGAGTGCACGCTGCAATCCAATAGCCGCTGGGCGCGCACGACTGGCCACGTTACCCCTCTCTCACAAAAGACTACCTTGAAATGTACTGCATTTCCCATTTTATCGTATTTCCCCAATGTACGTACGTGTTTCGGTAGTGAGTGAGATGTGCCAGAGCCCATTCCAATCCCATCCTATCCCTCCCCATTTTCTCAACCCTTTCTCCAAATCCATTCCTATATCTCCAACGGTAGGGAGCGCATCCGCGGGCATGCCAACGTTTCTCATTTTGGACTAATGTTGGCATCTATCGCGGATGTCTATGGGCGACAGTATCCACTTACCATCAGGTGGACTGTATGCTCGTCTGCCGCCTTCGTACATAAAAAAAAAAATCATACTTTCCTTATTTATGTAAAACAAATACTTGAGCAATATAAAGAAATATTACTACTTTTGGTTTTATTAATAACTTTACCTTACATAGGTTCTTATTGATACTTTAAAATTAAAAGTATATAATAATAATTTAATTTAAAGTTTAAATTAAAGTATTGTTATATGGCCGGCAACTGCGTTCAAAGTTTTAATTTTGGCCCTCGAGGCTTTGTAAGTTGGACACACCCTGATTTAGACTATTAAAAACATTTCAACTGACAACAATAGCGGCGGGTAAATTGCCGGCATAACACTAATTCGATATACCTAGGTAATTTCCACATTATCACGCCGGCCAAGGTCGGAACTCTTTTCATGACTTTGGCCTACATTATAGCTGGCTTTGAAAAAGAAAAGAAAACAAAGGTGACGTAGATTAGTTTAATTAAATCTAATCCTAAAAATATCCAAAAGGATTGTGTAGAGGTATGGTAGAGGTTAAATTATTTTTAAAATTTGTTTTTTAGTTTTAAATTAAGAAGGTTATTTATAGTACAACAGACTATAAATTTTAGCGGGAACTTGAGATGTGATGTGTTTTTATTATTATTTTTTTTTTTATGTACGAAGGCGGCAGACGTGCATACAGTCCACCTGATTGTGAGTGGATACTGTCGCCCATAGACATCCGCGATACATGCCAACATTAGTCCAAAATGACAAATGTTGGCACGCCCCCGGATGCGCTGCCTACCTTTGAAGATAAGGTTGGGAAAATGGGGAGGGATAGGATGAGATAGGAATGGGCTCTGGCACATCTCACTCACTACCGAAACGCGTACGTACATTTGGGAAATACGATAAAGTGGGAAATGCAGTACATATCAAGGTAGTCTTCTGTGAGTTTAATTGTAAATATTGGGTATTGTACGTGTTGAGGTTCAATATTGATAGTTTATTAAACTTCAAAGTGCCTAATTTTTGTGCATAGTGTTTGTGTCAAATAAAAATATGAGACTGCATTTTTCGCGTGCTTCCAAGTAGTCCATCTCAGTCCTCAGTAAACCTACTATCACTTCACTGAGCGACTCCTGGCTTGCCAGGACGTAACTGGATACTGCCAAAACGTGTTCTACATTGTTTTGACTAAAACTTGACACTGGCAGAATGTGCTAATTCCAGCATTGCCATATACGAAAAGAAAAAATATGAACGTCACTTTATCATGACTTATACATATTTTAAGAGAACTTAACGTTTTCTCTTTGTTTAATATTAAACATTGTTGATCAATCAATCGATCTGTAATTATCGCAGAAAAATACTCGAATAAAACACTAACCAGTTAAAACCATCGATTTGAGAATACATACCTACTAGATGTATTATACAGGCACGTTACAATCAAATAGTTCTATGTTCAGTATCTCTCGAATTTTGAAAATGGAACATTCTACGTAGTAGGTACTTAAGTTTCAAATTTGACTCTTTAATGAACCACTCCTCATCTCCCTCCCCACCCTAGAAGCCGCCAACCAGTTTTCTTTGATACGAACGTATGTCATTTAGTCTATTCACATATCGATGGTTAAAAGATTACACCGAGTGAAATAAAAAACATCTGCATCGTGTTAACATTGAATTACTATCATTAAAACTTTTGTTCTACGACTTTTCTGAAAAAATCATGAAAAAAAAATGAAATCTCTGACTTTGTGTATCTATGTAAATCGTTGCGATTGTAGTGTAGGCGCCATACAAAGTAGGCGCGGCGCTGTGATCGGCCGACGACGTTTTACTTACAACTACCAATAGAGATGTGAGTTATGTGCGGCTACAGCAGAGGATTTAATAAAAATCAATTTTTGATTTTATTTATTAAACTAAGATTAATTTATTAAACAATTTATAATATTACTAACTAAAATACTAATCTAAACTACCCGTCTTGACCGATGCTAGGTCTAAGACAAAGTGTCTACATTATAAAATACTACGTACTAAAATACTAACTAACTAATCTAGAAATACACGTCTTGACCGATGCTAGGTCTAAGACGAAGTGTCTCGAAATCCGAGCCATTCGTAGCTGCTGGCGGGAACTACGTCATTGCAAACAGTGCCGTCATTGTCTGATTATAGAGAGCGCTGTTTATCCATCAATCTTTATACCTAAGTTTACATAAACAAGTAAAGCACGTCGCGCGGTGTCAAGTGTCGTTCACAGTGCCGTTATTGTTCTGAGTTCGATTACCATGTGTCAAAATTAGAAACTACGGACATAATAATATTTACAATTTGCAGCATGATCGACCTGTCACATTTAGTTCCCTTAAATTCCGCGGGACTTCTTTGGTGGCGCGCACTTCTACGGCGATACCAGTGAGTGGTTTGTGTGAAAAAAGGTGCTGACATTTAGTCATAAAACAAAAAATTTTAGTTCTTAACGAAATAATTGATCATTAGGAGGCTGTAGGTATTTATTTTTTTAATTCATGTTCTAATAATAATTTTGTTTTCCAGCTCGAGCGTGTAACAGACAAGCGGAATGTGCTGGAATTAGTAGCAGTTCGTGCGTGAGGACACACTACGACTCCGTGACGAGATGCCTGTGTGGGGATAACACTTCGCCTATCAATGGACAGTGCGAAAACCAGCCTAAGAGTAAGTTTTTTTTATAAAAACACGCTGATAGAGAAGCGGACTGTCCTTGTCGGACACGAGCCTTCTTAGTGACATTGTCATAAGCATGAGGTATTTCCGTTACGCTAAGATATGGGGCTCTTCAAGAGAGCTGTGAAGAGGATTCTGCAAGGTCGGCAGCGCACCCGCAAGCCCCCTAGTCTTGCAGGTGTCCACGGACGGAGGTGACCACTTACTATCATGTGGCCTGCCCGCTCGTCTGCCATATATTCTTTAAAAAAAAAGTGTTCCTTAAAACGCAACGCCAAGCGGGTTGTCGAGTCCACTCTTTGTACAAGTGGTGTACTTTCTCAAAGCTTGTGATAGTCGCTTTGTTATCATATCACTTAGTCGCCTTTTACAACATCCACGGGAAGATATAGGGTTGTGCCATTCTAAGCCGAATTAGTTGGACTTGAAGAAACCTTGACACTGGCAGAATGTACCGTTTACACCATTGTCATGTATGAAGAAAAAACTTCGGTTATTGTACTTTGACATTTAAATAATAATACTGAATCGAGTACTTTAGCATTCATAGATCGTGCGATACGTTGTTAATGATTCCACCCTCTGATATATTGCGGTTCCGGTCTGCTATCGCCGCTTTTGAAGAAGCTATTAATAATACTAAGATTAATATTTATTAACTAGAAATGCCTGCGACGTCATCCACATGAACTTAGTGATTCCCGTGGGAACTCCACAATTAGTCTGAATAAAGCATACCCTTATGTTAATCCTACACATAAGCTGTAATAGTGCCAAGTTTTATTAAAATCCGTCCCATAATTTTTGCGTGATACGCGTTCAGAGAGACAGACGTTGAAAAACGTAAATATTTGTTCCATCGCATACTTTTGGCATATCTCTTTCTTACTGTCGCATCACTATTTAATACTTTGACAGCTTTTCCTCGCTATTGTGCACTCGCCCTTTTTTCTTACCGCGTTTTTATTACTGAATTAGTAAAATGGATGTTTCATTGTATTGTATTGAAATGCATTAAATTAACAGTGCAGCCCTCGTTTACTATACTTGCCCTCATCCATAGCCAACAACAGACAGTTGCGGTTCACGTTGCGGCATAATATGTTGAGTTGGCGCCGCCGATTCACAAAACCATAAACATTCTTTTTGTACTTTTTAATTGTCATTTCATTTAATATGTTGTTTTCAATAAAATGTTTTCTTTTCTTTCTTTCTGATAAACTAAGACTATTCCTAAACCTATCTTTTCATCAAACATTGTAAATGTTATAATTTCTTCATGTTATTTTCTCGTCAAAGCGATATAATCAGCCTCAAGAAATGGCTAAAGTATGACCTTTACAACAAAGGAAACTCGGCCACATTTAAAGGCGACTATATATTATTAAAGCGGGTAGAGCTATTAATTATTTCACATGCAAACATTTTCGGTTAATTGTTGCGTGGCGATACCCGGTAGCACGAACATTAAAAAATACCTATTGACCACAGACTAAATCGCAATTAGACTCCATCTTGGAAGCGCTTGGTGTAGAACAGGCGCAGTGCATCGCGTCGTGGTCGCGTTATTATATATGGGAGTCGTGGACGCGCAATTGCCGTCAGTAATTATTATAGGTTGAATTTATTTATACAAGAGATTTAACTTTTAGATTGCAGGTGACACATCGAGTTGCATGCATTGTAGTGATCAATTTAACTTTAGGCCTTGGCATTCAAGACGTTTCTTGGTAGCATTATTCTTTGGTTGGCCTCTGAAATATCTTCAAGGGCTGATTCTATACTAACATATACAACTTACTTCTCAATACACTAACTCCTGTGATACGGATTTTTCCAACTTCAGGTGTTGGGGATTCATAACTGTGTTATGTCAACAAATTGGTTAACAATTAACATTTTGTTTAATTTATTATGAGTTGCAATAAATAAAATGTACAGATTATATTTTAATATACATTAGATAGACAGACAACGCAATTTCGGGAAATTACATGGAAACCAAACGTGTCACGTCGCAAGTAAATTGTATGGAAACCAAGCGTGTCATGAGTAAATTGTATGGAAATCAAGCGTGTCGCGTCGTGAGTAAATTGTATGGAAAACAAGAGTGGTGTCGCAAGTAAATTGGATGGAAACCATGGGTGTCGCGACGCAAGTAAATTGTATGGAAAACAAGAGTGTAGTGTCGCAAGTAAATTGTATGGAAACCAAGCGTGTCATGAGTAAATTGTATGGAAATCAAGCGTGTCGCGTCGTGAGTAAATTGTATGGAAAACTAAGAGTGTAGTGTCGCAAGTAAATTGAATGGAAACCATGGGTGTCGCGACGCAAGTAAATTGTATGGAAACCAAGCGTGTCGCGTCGCGAGTAGATTGCTTAGAAACGAAGCGTGTCGCATCGTGAGTAAATTGTATGGAAAAAAAGAGTGTAGTGTCGCAAGTAAATTGAATGGAAACCATGGGTGTCGCGACGCAAGTAAATTGTATGGAAAACAAGAGTGTAGTGTCGCATGTAAATTGAATGGAAACCATGGGTGTCGCGACGCAAGTAAATTGTATGGAAACCAAGCGTGTCGCGTAGCGAGTAGATTGCTTAGAAACGAAGCGTGTCGCATCGTGAGTAAATTGTATGGAAAACAAGAGTGTAGTGTCGCAAGTAAATTGAATGGAAACCATGGGTGTCGCGACGCAAGTAAATTGTATGGAAAACAAGTGTAGTGTCGCAAGTAAATTGAATGGAAACCATGGGTGTCGCGACGCAAGTAAATTGTATGGAAAACAAGAGTGTAGTGTCGCCAGTAAATTGAATGGAAACCATGGGTGTCGCGACGCAAGTAAATTGTATGGAAAACAAGAGTGTAGTGTCGCATGTAAATTGAATGGAAACCATGGGTGTCGCGACGCAAGTAAATTGTATGGAAAACAAGAGTGTAGTGTCGCAAGTAAATTGAATGGAAACCATGGGTGTCGCGACGCAAGTAAATTGTATGGAAACCAAGCGTGTCGGGCCGCGAGTAAATTATAGTGAAAACATTCACCGATGATACGCAACATCCCCCTTGTTTCACCACTTTTGACCAATTTTCTATAGCGCAATCTGGCTTTTTGTGTTTTGTAACAGCGACTAGCGATACAGGTCAGGACAGACTGAACGAGCTGCGCGAGAAGGAAGAGCTTAGCGCCAATTTCGGGCACGCAGCGAAGGACGGCTTGCATTATCTATCCCTCTGTTTGTGACCTGAATGAAATGAACTAGACTTGAGCTTTGCGTTTGTGTGAGTGCACACCGATAGTGTACAGTGCGAACCATTTCGACAATCGAATTGGACAATTCGGCACCCACTCATACAGATGCAGAGCTCATGTCTCGTTGATTTGACTGTAACCTTCGCTTTATCTGAGCGTTGGTATTTTCTGGCATAATTGAATGAATGAATGAATGAATGAAAGGATCAAAAAACAATAACAAGAATTAACAAAAAAATGAATACGCCGAGGCAGTAAAATTTTTATGCGATTACAAGATAAACTAGTACGAAGTTGTGTGTGTCACAATAACAAAATGGACACCTAGCTCAGTATATTGTTGCGACCGTGAGGCTGCAACGCTGCTATTCCACTAGGTCCACCAGAGGCGTGTCATGGACATACGGACAAACAACTGCTACAACAAGTCCAACACAATTGTGTCCAAGTACAATTGATTTATAAATTTAAAACTGGCACGAATACCGACTTGATTTAATTGCCCGGAGGTGGCACGAAAGGTTAACTTCTGTGTGTATCGATTACAACTTCTCGTGTTTTTTAGAACACTTTCATTCGTGCTTTGATTTACTTTTAGTTATAGTTTTTGAGGAAAACTCGATTAATGGCCTTGCGAGGGCCAAAATTTTATTTTTTTAAACATAGTTATCTAGGAATTGTTTAGTTTCTGTTATCACGTTTTCTAACAGATGCTTTGACGTACAGTCCTTTTCAATGCTCCACCAATGTACAATGGGGAATGCTCTGAAGAATTGTTTAATATAATTCCCACCTCGGGTTTCTACAAGCGCACCTCCCGTCACAGAAGTGCGCTCCATCCGCATTTCCTCGATACGCAGGTGTCGCGCACTGTTCGCTCCAAAAACAACTTTATACCGCGAACCCGTAGGCTGTGGAACGAACTGCCTCAAGAGGTCTTTCCATTAAGCTACGATATGGGGTTCTTCAAGAGAGCTGTGAATAGGATTTTGCAAGGTCGGCGGCGCGCCCGCATACCCCCTGGTGTTGCAGGTGTCCATGGGCGGCGGTAACACTTACCATCACATGGGACCGCTTGCTCGTCCGCCCACTAGTATATAAAAAAAAAAGGGGAGAGGTTGCACACTGCAATCCAACAGCCGCTGGACGCACTCGACTAGTCACGTTACCTCTCTCTCACATAAGACTATCTTCTATTTTTCTCGTCAGATTTGTACCACGTATGCGGCAATAGCGATGATTGCAACGATGGGTTGATCTGCGGCGTGCCCAACATCACGGGCTCCGTGCCGCCACATCTACGTGTCCACGGGCCACATGACAAGATTTGTCTTTGCGATGTTGAAAATGGCTACAGGGAGAAAGATCATACTTGCAGTGGTGAGTCGTCATTCATTTTTTATTAGGGTATTTGCAACTGAAAATTTAATCTTTGTTTCCTGATATAAATAAAGGAATCGGAGAGTGTGCTGGGAAAATGGGGAGGGATAGGGTGGGATGGGAATGGGGTATGGCACATCTCACTCACTACCGAAAGACGTACCGAACACGAAACAATAAACACGTACGTAAACACGAAACACTTTATCGTATTTATACGATAAAGTGAGAAATGCAGTACATTTCAAGACAATCTTCCGTTTGTGTCTAATGTGGCCAGTGGAGCGCGCCCTATTGGAACCTATTGGATGGAGCCCTATTGGATATTAGGTACCTATTGGATTTTTAACTAACAAACAAATGGCAGTGGTGAGGAGGTCTATTTTTAGCTGTCGTCGACCCCCAATTTTATTTATTGAAACCATCGACCCCTAGAAAGTTCAAATCGACCACTTTGGGAATGAGTGGTTCTTATTCGTAAGGTCGTAAGTTCAAATCCTCGGCCGTGTACCACTAAATTTCCATTTAAAAAAAATATTATTAGGTCGCATGTTTCGAATGCCTTTTACAGAAAATCAATTTGTATTCACATTTTAATTTAAAAAAATATAAGTACATATTTGCTAAATATCGAGCACAAAGAAATCTTATTTTAACAAAAAATGAAAGTACATATTTTTAAATATAAATGAAATATTATACTAATTCCATTTCAGACGCTGACATCCTGAAGACATCAATCTTCGCGATCGTCATCGTATCGTGCATAAGAAAAGTTCTTGTTTATTAGACATTTAGAAATATTTTAACGCACTTTTAAACGAGATAAATTCAAATTTAAATTGACATCTCGAATCAAGTTAATTAAATCACACTTTAATATGATTCGTTTTGACATTAAGAGCCTTATCGCACTGGCGATTTGCGAGCGTGTTTCCAGCGAGGCGGCTCGTGAACGTGCTCTCGGCGAGCTTCCCGCGCGTGCGAAACGAGCTCACCGCGACAAGGCGACGCGTTCTCTCGACATTCTCTTCTCTTTCACACACATTCATTCGTGTTCTCTCGCACACGCGGCGAGCTGGTTGCGAGCTCGTTCACTAATCGCCTCGCTAGAAACACGCTCGCAAATCGCCAGTGTGATAATGCCCTAACAGTCCTGTTTTAAAATAGTTTATTTTGAAACAGATTAGATACCATAACATTATTTAAGCGAAGGGACTTGTTGAATTTGATTAAGATTTCCAATATAAAGTGTCGTTGTTTCAAGATACAGGTTAGAAAACAGAATCATGCATATGATTTAGCATCTAATTTTTAATATAAAACAAATCCTTTTTTTTATAAACATTACACTAATATTTTTAATATCCGGCAAAATATAATGGACAATACGATCTATTTTTTTTTTCAAATAAATTTACAAATGCTATTGAAGTGGTACTGCCTCAAGACGGTTCTTATCTAACAAAGTGCTTATCTCACGGATTCCACGGCAACACTAAAAATGACTCGACTTCCTTGGTTCACGTGCGAATAAAAAAAAAAACAGCTGAGATCAGTTATAATTTCATACATTTTTTAATATTAAGGCAGTTTATGTCAATATTAAGGTAATTTATGTCAATATTAAAGCAGTTTGTCAATATTAAAGCAGTTTATGTCCATATTAAAGCAGTGTATGTCAATATTAAAGCAGTTTATGTCAATATTAAAGCAGTTTATGTCAATATTAAAGCAGTTTATGTCAATATTAAAGCAATTTATGTCAATATTAAAGCAGTTTATGTCAATATTAAAGCAGTTTGTCAATATTAAGGCAGTTGGTGGGTTGACAAACATAAAATTAGTGACTACATAGGTGATTCATACATTTTTTCTGATCAACATTTATCTATTTTAAAGTGCGTTTTAAAAACATTAATTAGATATTATTATTTCTGTTTTAGATAATAAATAGATGTGAAGTAATGTGCAGCTTGGGTTTTAAAATAAACGCATAAAATTAATGTAGAATTAATTAAATAATAAAATAAAAATATTTTTAAAGATAAAAATACTAACTAGGTATATTGACTATAATATTGACATTATCAAAGTAAAGGGACTCTATTGTCGGTTATTGACTTTGTTTAAGATTTCCAATTTAAAATTTCGTCGTTCCAAGATTCTGGTTAAACAGAACCACGGATCTAACATCTAATTTCTTAATAAAACATTTAAAAAAAGTTTTTTTTTTTTTTCAATATTTCACTTTAGTATGAATATCTTTGAAACTGGAACCGAAAATAAGATGCCTTTTCTCAGATATTGTAGCATTTAGAAGTAAATAGTGTAAAATGTTCTAGTACGCCATTCAGTGGGTTATAGTGACATTGTATTTATAAAAATAACAGTGTAAACCCGTTTATTATTTTATAAATTTTAATTCAACGCTTAAAGCATAACACATCCACTTGATTTGATTTGCGCCGCAAATCAAATCAGGTGGATGGTAGATGCCTGAGCGAGCGAGCGTGTGTACTTATTGTGTTACGCATATACGAGTAAAATTTATCATCTAAACGTGCACTTTTAATATCCACTGTTGGACACGGGCCTCCTCAAGCCACAAGACAAGGAATGCTACACTGCCCAAGTGTGTTGGCGAGTCCACTCTTTTAGCAGTTCCTCAGCGCTTACGGCAGCCGCTTAGTTATCGCCTAGTCGCCTTTTACGACACCCACGGGATGGCCTGGTGTTATGCTATAGCCGGCCGACGGCCGAGTAAATTAATTACCAATTAATTTACTCGTAACATGAAAAATATCGTGATTAATCATGATACACATGTTAATTGTCAGTTAGATAATAGTTTCAGTTAACTGATTGTCATAATAAAGTATTTTACATTATTTTTGTAGAACCTTACTTAGATTTCGTAGTAAGTACTTGTACAGGTCGCTAAGTTGAGCACAACAACACATTCGCGAAGGTGATGAGATAACACTGCCCGTCTCCCTCTAACGCGTATAACCTTATCGACTGGAAAGAGATAGCTGAGACATGCTGTACCTATATAGAGTTTGTATTATAGTGTGAGAACCGTTACCGTGTAGTGTTCAACTTACGACCGTGCGACCTGTACTTACCTTTAGAATCATAAAAACATTTGTCATCTAAAGCTATACTTTATGTAGGTACCTACAAATTAATGTTTCTTAACAAGAAACATTAAAATAAATAACTTTATATTTAAAGGAAAATTGTTAGTAACAGTTTTTAAGATAGACAAGTCTCATGACATAATATCTAGGTATTTCAGTATTTAGATATGTATTTTGCTTATCTCTAATTACCGGTTCAGAATGATGTACACATTTTTAATTAAATAATTAATGCACTTCGGTTAACTTTTAAAACATATTCACGATTGTATAAATATTGAAATTGATGTTCATTCGTGTTTTATACAGCATATTTATTTCCATAATAATTATAGCATTATCTAAGCAAAGGGACCTTAATGTCGCTACAGACTTCCTGATATTGGTCAAGATTTTAGAACTTAAAATTTCGTTGCTTCAAGATTCTGTAATAAAAACATGCTCTAACATTTATGATTTTTAAGAAAAAGCAAAGTAAAAATATCCTTTAGGATTCACTCAATTAAGAGAAACTAGAATTGGCAATAAATGTACTTTTCATAGATAATGTCATATATACCTAATTATAAAATTTCTAAGATACTTTTTAGATACTAAGCAACAGTTAAAATATTACATTTCACGCTTCACTGTAAGGTAATGAATAGGTCTTTTTTAATAGTAAATTTAGAATGGGCAGTATAATTTAGAATGGAATTTAAGTAGAAAGTAATCTAAATAAGTTAAATAGATATTTAAATGTCATATGATAGTAAGTATTCCGTCCAGAAAATATTCACAAGATTTATTGTAATTGTACATATTTTAATGAAGTTATTATGTATGTTCAATGTTTTATTGCACCGTTATTAATAAATAATTGATAAGTAAAACTGGAATTTATTTTTAAATTTAGACTCATTTGAGATGGGTTCAAATATCGGCCAGTACCAAAATTTGAAGATTTGTATGAAAAATCAGATAATAATATGTTCATTGTTTCTGTTCTCTTTTCTATAAAGTAAAAATTTATAATAGTAAGCATTATTCATTATTTTAGTACACCGATGACGACTGAATTCTATCAAATCGACCACGCCATCTATTATTAATAGAGGAAAACTATTCTTATAAGCGACCTCTATTGTACAATACAACAAATAAATAAACAGTTGATACTGTGTAGCAATAGATGTCAGTGACAGTATTAACGAAAGTAAATGCTTAAAAACCCTACCTAACTTAATATTTTTTTATTTAGAATTTTTATTAGAATCGTAATGAAAAAATGAAATTGCTTCAACAATACTTTTATTGTCGTTAAACAAATCAACGATGCAACGTAATTTGCTACGACAATCGAGATGGTTGTTAAACGTCAATATCAAATTCACATTTCCCATGTGTTTCCAAGTGTAGTATTTTCCCGTACATTTTGTTGAAAAGTCCCAAAAATTAAAAATGTCTAAAGACCCACTGGATGAATTGGTGCAATTCCTGAAACCTGAGGCTCGAGTGGACTTAAAACATATATCATTAGATCATTTAGTCGGTATTTCTGCCACAGAAGAAGGCATAAACACTTTGCTACGAAATGAGAAAATAATTCAAGGTATTATCGAATTATCCGACGACAGAGTGGAAGAAGTTGCTAAAAACGCTCTAATGATACTCGTTAACATCACAGCGACTGCCAGAGGAGCTATAGAAGTGTTAAAATATAAGCCAGCTACGAAAAAAAATATCTTAGAATTAATCATAGGTTATGTATTAAATCCACAGAAGAAAGACGCAGACGCGGCCTGTATGATCTTGTCAAACATTACAAGGTTAGAAGATGAGTTGGAAGTCTGTTTAGATACGTTTATACCGCATTTAAATGACATTTTTAATGCATTTGTTAACATTGAATACAATAAAAAAGGGTCTAAATTACATTATTTAGCCTCAATGATTTGCAATCTAGCATGTAATTATAGGATACGAAAATGGTTGACAGAAGAACATCCATATGTTCCATTAATGAAATTATTGCCATTCTGTAGCTATGAAGCTTCAAACATAAGACGCGGAGGCGCTATTGGTACAATAAGAAATTTATCATTTGATAAAGATTACCATGATTTCTTACTCAGTCCAGACTTAGATATACTAACGTACCTATTAAATCCGATAACAGGTGGGGAGGATTATCCGGATGAGGAAATGGATGTACTGCCAATAACTTTACAATATTTGCCTAAAGAAAAACAGCGGGAGATGGATGTTGATATCCGAAAAATGATTATTGAGACTCTGAACAAACTCTGCGCAAAGAGAAATGGTAGGGAGGTGTTAAGGAAAAATGGGGTTTATTATATTTTGAGAGAGTATCATAAATGGGAAAAGGATCCTAAAGTTCTACTTGCTTGCGAAAATGTAGTAGATATTTTGATACAGAAAGAAGATGAAGTGGGAGCTGAAGACTTGTCTCAAGTAGAAGTACCAGAAGACATGAGGGAGAAGTTTGAGCAAATGGATGAAGACTATGTTAATACAACATAAATTGATTTTAAAATTTGTGACAAACTGCTACATTTTTATACAATTTTTGTAGGACATTATAAAATCAATAATTATAATGACATTAATGGTTTTCTATGGAGAAATCCGAAATCAATTCTTTCTCTCTCCTTCGATGAGCCAAAATGAGGGAGACTATAACCCCCCGGCAGAAGCATTGTCGGCCGGGATTTAGGACCCCGGGGAGAGAAACAGGTGGATGATACATGCGGTGTCGAGCTGCATCGCTGAGAGCCAGCTGCCATGGAAACTCAACCACCTCGGGTTGATCTCAACGCTGGTGGGGATTAACCTGTTTATGGACAAGATGACTGGGAAGACACCCCACATGTCGGTGTTCTCGTGCTCCATGCCAATCTTAGTACTGAAACTCACACATAAGAGCAGACAATGCATTAATTTATACTTCTACTTAGTCTAATAGGTTCATTATACGATCCTTCCTTGAGCTTGTGTACCAAAGAAAATTGTGAGTGGCATAGATAACGGGTATTGTAGACAAAATTATTACATCTGCGGGGACAATGGAATCAGTTAGCAGTTAATTTTCTTCTTGTATATGGGCGTTAGTATAATTTAATATCTAAGTAATATATTATTGTCATATGAATAAAATTATGATACCATTTTGTGTTGGAATTTCCCATGCCAATTGTAGTTGTTACGAAATAATATGGCCAGAATAAAAGAATAATAATAATAATAAATACTCTTTATTGCATACAATTGGTTATTACACGTGTACAAATAATAAATGACAATACAATAGGCGACCTTATCGCTAAGTTGATCTCTTCCAGACAACCTTAGGGTAGAGAAAAATAAAAGGGATATAGGTAGTGCAAACAGACCGAAATCCACAGATGGATATATAAATACATACATACATATCTACATCTAACTGAGCCAAAATTCAATTCACAAATAAGTTCAAAGTTTACAAGGAAAGCAAAATTAGGAGGATGGGCTTAAAAAGTTTCAGATGTTATTAACTAAAACTAGACCATCTTTGGTTCCAACTACACTGGTGCACGGAGCAATCCAACAGTCGCGCGGCGCACTCGACTACACTCGCTACCCCTCTCTCACAGAAGACTACCTTGAATGGAACTGCGTTTTCCACTATTAAATTTCCCAATGTACATACGTATTTCGGTAGCGAGTGAGATATCCCAGAGCCCATTCCCATCCCTTCGCACTCCTCAATGCTTTCTTATATTAACACAGATAGGCATCGCATCCGGGGCCGTGCCAAAGTTTGTTGTATTGATTCTGGTAAAACTAATTGCTTTATTTATTCTGGTCTTAAACCTGCGTGAGGCAAATACTATGCATGTCGAACTTTTTTCTCGGTTTCGGCTTTCACGAGGGCTCCATCATCTGGCACAGTGATGTCCAAAACAGTGGCCAGTCCGTCAACACGTCAAGCTCAATTGCTAGAATAGTCCTGTACGTGTAACGGGGAGGGGCATTCCTATTACATAGGTTAGGCTGGCAACTGCTAGGGGGCTTGGGATGGTGAGGAACTCACTGAACCTGTGCTGAGATAATTAGCGATATGAATGTTTTAGATAGAACAACAAGACTATACAATTCTCTAAAGTAAATTATTTTCTCACTAGAACGTATTTCGGTGATACGTTGTATATGTTTTTTTAAATATTAATTTGATGGGATATAAAAGGAGATTTAAAAAATAAAACCAACAAGTTTATAAACATTTATATATATTTTTATTAAGAAAATTACAAATTATAACACGTAGGTTATATCCTTTTCTAAAAAGGGACGGTGTTATATAGCCCGTCTGACAAATAAAAAAATCAGTTTGGGAATTACGTTGATAGGTATATCCGATTTTGAAAGTTGTTTTAGGCCATAATCTTCTAGAACAGATAAGTAGGTATTTCAGAATAAATCTAGTTCTTATTATGCTAATAGAATATTTGACTAAAAATATGTTAAATTGTTTAGATGGTAGTAAAATATTCTAAAAAGTTTTTTTTTTTCGTATTGGCGTGAAAACGCTTGCCGCCATTTTTGTGATGTCATTCTTAAAGTAAGCAAAGACCTTAAAATATCGATGACAAAATCCTGTTATTTTGGGTTGCCATATAAAAAAAAACTGTTACAGCTGAATTTCCGAGGAAAAAGAAAGTCCTGTAATTTTTTTCCCTGCATTCTTTCTACGAAATACAATTACGGATTTTATGTACGGTGGATTAAAAAATGATTCATACCTCGATGTATTGACCAGTTTTGGCTTGTTTACTAAAATAATGACGTCACGGATAATGAAATATGACGGCGAGTGTACCACGTGACAGGCAAAAATTACACTTTTAGAGTTGAAAATACTAAATTAATAATTGTTAGCGTTTCCTATGAATAAAAATGCAGCATAACATTATTTATTTCACAACCATCATTTTTTATAAATTCGTATTTCCAAAAAGCACGCAAGGGACCATTCAAGTATTACGTAAGCACCAAGGGGGGGGGGGGGTCTTTGCTTTGCTTATTTACTTACTTTCATAGTTTTTTTTGGCAAAATTTTAATAGATTCCGATTAAATAAGAAACTTGAACAGATTTTGTACAAATTATACCAATGCTAACGTAAGCTTAGGGGGGGGGGGTAATTTTTGCTTACGTACGGTGAAGGGGGGGGGGGGTGCCGCTAAAATTCACCATAATCACCAGTTCACCCGCCATAATCGACTGCACCATGTAACTTATGTTTTATCAACACATCCAGCGGCGACAAAAAACGGCTAGGTAAACTTAAAGACTTATCACATCCGAGTCTAGATTTTTTTTCATTGTGTCAAATATTCTATCGATAGCAATGTTCAATTGCTAATTAGATAATAATCCAGCGGGAATCGTGATCCGGTACCTTGAGTACAGTAAACATAGCCGATACCTATGCACGAGTATAGTATAATAATTAAGTCTGATTAATTAATCAAATATAATTAATATACTTTAAAAGATCCTCCAAAAATAGTACCTATAAAATGTTTTAATATTTGAACCAGTACCAAAATACCAAAATAATTACAACTAATTAAACATTATAATTGGTGATGAATTTACTCTTATGTGCATAACACTATCCACACTCGCTCGGGTCTTTGACCTTTGAGAGCGCCCGCTGCTTTTTCTCACAAATTAAACTACCGCTTAGTTTCTTAGTGGACTGTATTTAAATTTTATCACAAGTCGATGGCACGGCACACCGTTGAAGCTCATCATAGACAAGATGAAGGAAGTCCACGTGTTGGCCACCACAAAATCAAATCCGAGGCATTGACAATTATTTTAACCTCTATGTACATGTACAATATTGTACAGTACAAGTAATAAAAAACCACGAAATACATTTTAATTTTTAGTTACATATAAATAGTTTTAGTGTACGAATTGGCATATAAAAACATTTTATACGTTTTTGTAGGACCTTATATACTTTGAGATATTGCATCATATATGGAGTCGTATAGAATCAAAGACGGCAAAATAGGTTAGTAACTTCACCATAAACTCTTTATTAACTTTATTAACTAAGAGTTTATTAACTTTTCACCATCAAGGATGTTAATACATATATGTATTAACATCCTTGATGGTGAAGAGTTAATCAAATCAGTTTAGTTTTAAATTTTCTACGTTTCCATATATTTACCTCATTTTTGCTTACTAACCTATTTTGCCGTCTTTGATTCTATACGACTCATATATAAGTATAATGGTGGAAGTGTATGTTACTATGAATGTTGACATTCATCGGTCAGTGATGCTGAACTAAATAATTGACACTCTTATCCTAACCATTGGTCGAAAGACTAACAAAAGGCCTTGTTGTATGTAATGTCATGTTGCGTACATATGCATTATTTGCGCTCTTTAGAATCTAATTTAATTATACACAAAGGCGTATTCAATACAAGTAAAAAAAAAGTAAACAAAAATAAATACAAACGCGTGCGCACGAAACGCAACTACTCACTGGAATCAAATAATTGTATTATATGTATTATATCTAGACGACCGATGTTAACAAGTTATTATATGTTATAAACCTTCATATGATGATCCAGTTGTTTATATTCTAATTTATAAGTTGTTTAATTTCATTACAATTGCCCTTGATGAATGTCAACAGTCATCCTTTAATATTTGCGACATTCTGGAATGGATATTTACGATAATATATACAATAAAAACATAATTATAGTTTTATGTATAGCAACTAGTTTTTTTTATAGTGAGCAATATATTTTCTATTTAATCAACTTAAAATCACATTTAATTTCAATCTAAAGAGAGAATACTGCAAATAATGGTTAATTCCAATCATTAGCGCTCCTTGAACGTCAACATTCATGCCGCAACGTTTATAACACTTCGGATCGGATATTTACGGTAACATTAAAACTTTGCAGACACAAATGCAAAGCGAATTTTAATAGTACATATTTATAAGTGACAATTAGTGAATGTCAACATTCATCGCTCAATGGTTGCCGAGATACGGATCGGATATTTAGGTAATAATAACAATGTAACTGCAGTGAATTTTCTAAGGTAACACCATGGAGAAATTACCGTAAATGGTTTTATTTCATTACCGCACATAAAGCGACCTTAATTGCGCTCAATTGATGTCAACATTCACTGAATGTTTCTGAACGTTGACGTTCGAATACTTTAGAACGGACACACACGGTAACATACATTAAAAATGTCAATAAGGAACTAAATTTAATCTTATAGAATATTCTTACAATATAATTTTAGTATAACAATTGAATGTATGTGAAAAATGGTCAATTTTTCCATCGTACTGAAAGGAAAAAATGACAAAACTGTAAAAAACTGGAAAATTTTTCGAAAAAAAAACAAATAAGGTTCAACTTTATTCAGCACAGAATATTCAAGTGGAAAGGATTTGAGCCAATATGAATTGTTGAAAACAATATAGTTATAAGTTGTGATTTTTATAATAATAAAATTGAAAGTATTGCAAAATGAAATTGAACATTTATAAAAAAAAAAAAAAGAAAAATATTTAATTGTTTTTGGTAATTATCAATTATTAAGCTTGAAAAAAAAAAAAAAACAAAGTATCGGAAGACATTCGACAAACGTCGGATATTTATTAAAGAATTAATTTGTATAATCACTGAAATAGAATTGAATGTCTGCCCACTGGTGGAAAATCGAATTGTTTAAATAAATGAAAATGAAAGCTTTACATATTTTTTTTTTTTTATCTTTTAGTTCCGTTTTAAACGAAATATTTTTCCGAAAATATATTTTTTTTATTTACGATTTTTTTAAACGTTCAATTTGAATCCAAATCGCTTCTTAAAAATCAATTCCACATATTTTGTAATATGACGTCACATGACATGACCGTTAATTTGACAAACCATAATGCATACAAGTCTTAAATCCAATCAACTCGAGTCCTCGCTGAATCAAGTATTAAACAAAAAATGAACTATTAATTATTATCTTCCAAAGGGCGATAATTTTTTATCCCTTCCATTCTAGCTTTCCTACGCTCCGAGGGTGTAGCGCCTTTAATTTTGGTGATAATATGAGCACCCTTTTTGGAAATATCTGGCACATACGTCGTCGTGCATTCCTGTAATTAATTAGAGGTCAATCATTATAGTATGTTATTTCAGTGACATGGCTGTCCCAGATTGGGCGCCGGATTTAATTTTGAAAAAAAATAAAGTCATTGTTTCTCCGGCTGTGTGACATGTGGCACCGTTCTGTTGAAACTACAGTTGATCGAGGTCCATATATTCTTAATTGGTGCCAAAAAAAAACTCCTGTAGCATGTTCCGATGTCTCTCTATGCCTACCTAAATACCGATACCTAAAAAAATGACCTTATGATCCCGCCGAACCAAAAGCCGCACGAAACTGTAGCTCTTTGAGGATGCATCCGTTTTTCATGAATCTCATGAGGATTCTCCAAGCCGACAATTTTGCTTATTGACGTATCCGTCAAGGTGGAAATGAGCCTCGTCACTTAAGGTGATTTTTTTCGCCAAAATGATGGTCCACTTCATACTGCTCTAAAATTTATACTGTGTTGCTCTTTCGTGTCGCGTTCCATGTTCACTAATTGCAACTGTCATATGTCACATCTAGAAACAAACCAGTTGCCAACCGCCAAAAAAAAAAAAATGTGAAATTTAAATCCGGCGCTCAATCTGAGACAGCCTATTAAGGCGTGCAAGAATACGATAACTATTAAATATTACTATTCAATCCCTATTCAGATTGATCTTCTATCAGCTCTCCAAATTGCGATGTATGTGGAATTTGTTGAAGATGTCCAACACTTGCTGGTGGAGTGTGCCCGTAATCAACAGGAAAGGGAGGCCTTAGTGAGGGCTCTCGATCTGAACAGGAAAGGTGTTTTTGTGTGTTCCATAAGACACTAGGAGAACTTAATTCACGAGCAGCATTCGGTTTGTACAGATTCATGAGCCCTCACCAGGGCCGATATATTGGTACCTGCATTAATGTCGTAGAATGTAAGTTTAGGGTACGATGGAACTGACGTGGTATAAAAGTTCGTTAAAAAGAAGAATAAAAAAGGCCATACATGCCCCATGCACCACAGATAAGGGCTGGTTGCAAATGTGAAAATAAAATAAAAAATATATAGGTACCAATGTTTTTGATTAACTACACATATTAAATAGCTGACTCTAGCTGGTGGTGGTTGGAGCTGGGCGGGCTCCACTGGCCACGTTGCCCCTCTCTCACAGAAGACTACCTTGAAATGTACTGCATTTCCCACTTTATCTCATTTCCCTAATATACATACGTGTTTCGGTAGTGAGTGAGATGTGCCAGAGCCCATTCCCATCCTATCCCTCCCCATTTTCTCAACCCTTTGCCAAATCCATCGCTATATATCCCAAAGGTAGGGAGCGCATCCGGGGGCGTGCCAAAGTTTGTCATTCTGGACTGATGTTGACACGTATCGTGGATGTCTATGGGCGACAGTATCCACTTACCATCAGGTGGACTGTATGCTCGTCTGCCGCCTTGCACATATGCGTATATTCGGATATACGACTGGCACAGTTTCTTTCATTCGACGTATACTTGGGCAACAAATTTGTCTTTGTATATCGGGCTTTATTACACGCGTTCAGACCAGAATTAGAATATGAAATGTGTACAAAACGCGAAAGTTTAATAAAATCATAAATTGGTTACTCACATTGTCCCAATTCTCTTCGCTGGTAACCGTGGAAGGTGTAGGAGTAGGTGCAGGCGCGTAACGAGGTCTCGTGGTGTCATCTTCCACAATATATTTCATTTGGTCAAACATTGCGCGTTTGGGACATTTCGAAACGTGGTACTGAAAGTAGATGGTGTGTATCAGCCTATAACATCCCATTGCAGAGCACGGGCCTTTCCTAGGATATTACTGAGATGTTTCGGATAATCCTCAACGTGGGTCCAGTGTGGATTGGTGGAAACATACTCCAGATTTATTTTCAAGCTTTATTTTTTTTATAGAATAGATGGCAGACGAGCGGGCGGGTCACATGATGGTAAGTGGTCACCGCCGCCCATGGACACCTGCAACACTAGGGGCTTGCGGGTGGGCTGCGGACCTTGCAGGATCCTGTTCACATCTTTCTTGAAGAGCCCCATGTAACCATACCTCAACTTTAGGATTTGCTAGTGTGTCTTTTTGATCGCACTGTAACATCAAGAAAGTGCGGATGGACGTCATGATGATGACGAGCAGTGCCATGGTAAAAACCCAAAGTTGACATCAAATTGAACAGCTTTACAGAACATTCCCCATTATAAAGGCAGTAGAAAACGCAACATCTCTTCGGATGCTGAGCAATTCTAAACCACCTGTGAGAGTGGGATTGTCGACAATTCGGATAGCGCATCGTTGGATGGATTCAGCTGGTACTTCGGTGCACCGGACCAGAGGTGTGAGCTTTATAAATATGTATACACTCCCAGACACCTGAAAAGTCCTAACTTACTTAAAAGTTATAGTGTATTAATTGTTATATTAAAATATATTCCACTAATACTGTAGGACTTTTATTATACTCACATCAAGTTCGTAATCATTAACAAAGTGGGTAGAATCAAAGGGACACTGGACCTTGCCAGCCTTGCAGTACTGCTTCCGACATTTCTCCAGGTGGTATTGGATGCGGCTACTCTCCACCTGATGGGATGGGTTGAATGAGCAAGTCACCAAACGTTGAGGTTCAGGGTCCATTGTTCTGTGGAAGAATACCATATTCATTACATCATGTACAAGACAAAAGGTAAAGAAAAATAGTAATAGTTTTAAAACTTAATTCCTGCCATTAGCATTTTCGCGGGATTAAGCTTACATGTTTATTATAGACTGTTAAAAAAAATAAAATGGAAAACGTGTAAGATAATATTTTTAGTTGTTTCTATTGCCAGAAGAATATGATTTTTCTTGGGTTGGGAGCACAAGTATGTGGACTTTTGGTTTTTTTTGTTTTATATGCCTGCCCTTACTGCCTGTCTACTAGGGCGAGAATTACGACCGAAAATCGGAGTTAACGCTCTTAAAGTAGCGGTCACCGACTCCGAATTTCTGTAGTAAATTTTTATAATTTGCAGACGTTCGTTCGTGTACTTTACCATGATGAAAATGTTAAGTTTACTGAATAAATTGACAGTGACAGTTCGATGATTAGTGAAAGGGTGCGTACACAAATTGAATTCAAAGTTGTAAAGTCCTTATTGGAAAACCCTTTATGTACCCACATTAATATACATGAAATTTTTAAATAATGGATATTTTGATATTTACTATAAATATCGGATTTTTACGAACCCTGCTTGTAACCATGAAATATGAAAATATACTGAACACTTTTAACACCTAACTACCTACCTAGTCCAACTATATTAATATTGTTACAAAGAAAAATTGATATTTTTGCATTAACATTTTATTATTAGTTTATTTGAAATTCACCATTTGCTTCTATACAATCATTCAAACATTGTGGCCAGTTTGCAATTGAAACTCGCACACTTTACATAGGAAAATTGGCAACTCCCTCCCTTATGGAATGTTTCGGGGATTGAATATTATCATGGCGTTTAGAGCATGCGATGCTCTCGGAAACGGACCATAAATCATAATTGAGCAGATTGATTACCTAAGGAAGTAATATCATCTGAGAACATTAATCAATTCAAATATAGACTTGACCAATATCTTAGAGCACAAAAGCGGACGCATCGGCGCAAGCTGATGTCTATCAAATAATAATATTGCATTCGAAACTGCACAAGGATGTTGCTGCTCCAATCTACGGCCAATGTACGGGCTAATCTCACTAATTCGCCCAGAATTAATAGATGTATGATTGGAGACTACTTACATGAAGACCAGTGGCAAGTATATTCAAGCAACCGTTACTGTGAAGTCACGTTACTTTTAATAAATGAAGACTAAAATGTTACAACTCTGCAATTATCGTCTTACTAACTGTGGTTAGAAACAGCACTTTGTGGTTCAATATAAATTGGTCTACTCGCTCTAAAAATAGACAAAAATGAGGGTGTTAGTAAAATTGCACTATACTGATTGCGCTATTGTTCTAAAAAAAACGAAAAAAATTAAGGTAGACCTACTTAGTGTAATAGTTGTAACGACAGCAACATATTTATGAAACGTTTATGATAGATCAATATTTGTTAATAAAAATTTAATAAGATTTCATAAGTAATTAGCGCGAATCATTATTACAAAACAATTAAAAACTTACTTTTTAGTCAGAAATAAGAAGACAAGAATGAGTTAATAACAGTTGGTTTGACTACCAAATCGCAAGTCGCAACCTGAAATACAGTGAACAGTGTGACCGTTTTAAAAAATGGTGATCTACTAAAACTACAAGGTGCCAGTACTAAATAATACCAAAACACATGCTGAATTATACTAAAAATATACTAAAATAAAAATAAAAAGTAGAAGAGGAAAAATTGAATTAAAACACTTATTATCAGTTACTTTTTTTAATTTTACCAATTACACACCATCATTATACAGACATATTAAAATAATAATAAATATTTACAATAAGTTTTATTACAAATAGTCAGTATTCGACGGATTATTTTTTACCATATCTTTCGATGGGTCAAATGAGACTCAACCTACACTCCCTTCACTTAGACCTTGCTTAACATGCAACAGGCACGCAATATGTTTAGCTAGAAACCTGTTTCTGTATTTAGTTTTTATATGATTAACTTTTGAAAAAATTCTTTCGCATTCAGCGTTTGAAATGGGTATGCACATTAGACATTTTACAAAATTAGTCAAATTTTTGTACTTAGGAACATTTTTACTGTTAACAATACAACTTAATTTGCTCCAAAACTGTTCAACATTTACAGCACTACCACTACTACTAGAACCATACATCGGGTTTTGTACCTCTGAATCATACTTAATTTGACGATATTCTTCGTCAATTAATTGTCTTACTGTATCATTTGTAGTAATGTTCGGAAACCTGTTCATAACGCTGATAAGAGATGTAAAATTTTCATAAGCCGCTACTTGTGGGTCTATGAAACGTAACTCGGAAAATATTTTTTCATTAATGGGAAATCGACATTTAAGTTGAGTACATAACTCTATCAAAACGCTTTGACACCTTTTTAAAAAGTCTCTAATTACGATACTACTGTTACTTGGTTGATTTCTTAACAGCGCTATTTCATTAGATACTTTTATACCTAAGTATATCTCATGTAATTCTACAAAATTTATATTACTTTTAGGATCTATGTCCTCAATAGCAGTGGCACGAATGTAGCTGCTTTTCATGTAGCAACTTAATATTGTTTTAAACATGTCAGTCAAATCCCGATAAAAAGTATGAACAACACATGCATTACCTTGAAAAATTATGTTAAACTTGTTGACTATATGGAAAATATAATCTAAAAACAAAAAGTAGAGCTTTATTTGTTTATTTTCGAAACTTTCATGTAAAAAAATCGCCGAATGGCTAGGGTTATGTTCTACGAGATGTTCTTGCTGAAAATACAGCTGAAGTGCATTCCACTGTTCTACTATGCGATTTACACAGCCGTGTAGGGAGAGCCAACGTATGTCGTAGTGACGTAAAATATTGTGATGCTCTGATTCTACAAATGTTTGAAATTCTGCAAATTCTCTTTTGCGTTTGCTACTATGGCCAAAATAATTATAGACTTCTTTCACAATTTGATCCAATGCTTTAGGCAACTTTTTACAGGCATAACTTACAGCTAATGCTGATGAATGACATGCACATTTTACTAAAATACAATTAGAATTGACCGACTTATTCTTTGCAACCACACTATTATTTCTGCCAAACATTACATTTGTTGTATCAGCTGCAAATCCTAAAATATTTTCAATGTTTAAATTTAATTCTCGCAAACTTTTACACAGTGAGTTAAAAATATTTTCAGCAGTTTCACTTGATAGATTCACAGAACATAAAAATTTGGTTTTTACTGTATTATCCTGAACTCTATAAAACTTTATCGCAATGGCAAGTAATTTTTCTGTTGTAATGTCTGTGCTTTCATCTATAATTAATGAAAAAGTAGCAGCATTACCTGATAAACTTGACGTATTTTTTATATCGGTTAATAACTGCTTTTCAAATGATGGCGCCATTACGTCGTAAACTAACTGAGCAGATTTAGTGCGTTTGCAGGAAAAACCCTTTGCAATTTCCGAATCATAAAACATTTTGCTGAATAAATCGCTGAGATGATCCATGGCCCGAAATGGTATGTTATGTTCTGCCAACGCTGCACAAAATATAAGCTCTGCTTTTCTTACTTCTTCACATATGGGTCCTTTCCTTTGAAATAATTTATCGATCTGAAAATAAACAGTATTTGATTAATTTTCCTATCGTAAAAAATAAGTAAAATAACTACCTATTTCTTATCTTGGGAAACTAGTGTCTCATTCAGTTGAAAATTAATATTCTTGATAAAAATATTACATATGTTTGAACCCTGCAAAACTATCTTTCCATCCCACAGAACCAGTTCGGCATGTATGTATACCTACACTTTCATTTATGAAAATTTCAAAATTCAGCTTTCTGAAATCGCTTGAGAATCGATTATACATGTACACTGGCCAAGATCCATCGGACATCCTGTACAAGTAGGACAATTAATTTGTGCCAAAAAAAAATAAGGGACACAATAATCTTATAAATATGTTAATGGGGGCATAGCTTTCTTACCTTAGATTGTTCACTATAATGTATAAGTTTCTGCCGATGTTTTTCAGAATCTGCATGACTTTTAATTGTTGCGATTCTGCTCAAAAATGTTGCTCCACAAGTTTTACACAAGGCGTTCTCACTATTTTTATCTTTTGTGAACCATGACGAAAATTCAGGATTTTGTTCCCACAGATCTATATCACTACACACGCACGATAACACAGAGAGACATAAATAAAGAACAAAAAAATCCGTGGTCCCTTTTATACTTATTGCTAGGAATCATTTTTTAAGTTTCAGTAATTCCCCGCGACGTAGAGCATGTAACGTAAATATGTAGCTAAAGCACGATTCGCGGTTTTGTTAGCATTAACTGTTCGAAAGAGACAAAATGATACAGTTGCGGTAAACATCAGACAAAGACAAAATTATGTGAACGAAATACGCACGAATGGAAATTAGTGTTGCCCGCCCAACCCAAAAATATATCAATAATGTTTAAAGTTTAAAAATGTACCAAAAAATACCAGAATATGAAAGGATACCAAAAAAAAACTAAATTAGTTTTACGGAGCCCAAATTATACCAATTTGGTACTGAATATACTAAAAACGGTCACACTGACAATGGTTTCGGAAAGAAATAAAATGAAACGATAACCTTGAAAAAAGGGTGACAAATTAAAAAAATGAAACTCCTGATAAGTCCAATAACTATACCATTTAACTTAGTTTTAATTACTTTAATTTCTAATAAGATAATTTTAAATTACAGATATTTGATGCCTTCTATTAATTTTATTATCTTACTAAATAAATTAACGTTTACGAACCTGGCAGTTAGTTCTTTAAGCCTACACATTTCTGGAATTTAGGCTTTGTGGACAAACGATGAAACGATATATATACCTACCGTCTGTTTTATTATTTGGAATAATTATCCTCAAATACAATAATTTAACTTATAGAAATATTTTCCAGATCAATTATTCTCAGATTCCTGTCACTGATCCTGTCAAAGATCAACCTTAACGTCGGATGGCGATTCAAATTGAAAATCCCGATCATGGAATCGATTCAAATCGAAGGCCAAATTTCCTTCTTCAATTTCTATTAGTATGCCTTTCTATAGCGGCAAAAATCGGTTAAAAGGAATATACGAGTTGATAGTAGAAAAATTAAATATGAAAATATACATCTTAAATGCGTATCTGTTTCTTGAAAAATTTAATAATACCGTATTGAAGTGTTTAGAAATATCATATCTATGATGTCATTAAGTTGCCTCGCTGAATACACAAACCTAGGTGATGTACAATTTGGATTCAGAACTGAGCTACCCACCGTGAGTGTGATCTCGACATTGAATGCACACATAAGTCACCGTTCTTCCGAGCCCTTTGATTTAATATATATATCGTATATAAACTTCTGGCTTATAGTAAGTGAAGCCTGACCTCGTGACCTAATAGTTATTTTCAAATACTGGTACGCTGATCAGAAAAATAATGTAAGATGGGCAGATACACTTCCTGACGTATTTATGTATGTTGCAGTGCATGCATAAGTGCACTGCAGTGTATGGTATCACTGAGCCTTTCGATCAGTGCACTTATAAGGCTTTTACGAGTGTGTGAGGATATGCAAAATCATATGAACCTATAATAAAATATAATGTTAAAAAGTGAACTGTTGATCTTTCGGGCGAGGCGTAATCTCGAGCTTTCTGTTCCGCCTGTATTACTAAACGGTAAATGTTAAACAGAGTGTCGCAGTTCAAATACCTGAAACATATCGTCACCGAGAACCTCACTGAGGACACAGACATAGAGAGAGAACACAGGGCATTGGCGGTCCAATGTAATATGTTGGCTCGCACGTTTGCACATTCTGCCAATCGTTTTACACGTGCAACCTGCGGATTAGATATACGAGGAAATCGTTCAATGCCCTGCGTGTCCAGTATAATAATGGTTTCAGGGTGCTCTTGAGCTTGCCGCGTTTCTATAGCATCGGGCATGTTTGCTGAGGCTCGCACGGACTGCTTCCATGCAATTGTGCGCAAAAGAATCGTCTCCCTTCCATCGCCATCGCAAAAGAGCACCTTAGCGATTAATTTGAACTGTCCTATATTGAGCCATCGGGTTGGGGTTAATGTACGCTAACTCATTGTCTCACTGTGAGACTGTGATATTCTTTTATACAAACATCTGTATACAAAATTTTCTATGGGCGTTGATCTGATATAAATAATTATTTGTTATTATTAAAAAAATCAATTTGATTTTTGAGGTCTTAGGATCGATTCAATAGCGGGAGCTCGATCTTAAAAATTGATTTTCAGCTGAAATAATCGATTTTCCGAGTGATCGATCTGCGATCGCCATCTCTACCATAAACGTCAACTTCAATTTTCACACTTACAAAACCGTCTCCATAATTAATAAATTTTAAAACAACTACTCGCTACTGTTTGAATTTTTCTAATTAATAAAAATGCAAGAAGTATTTAAGGATCCAGTCCAATTTTCAGAGGGAGTTAAATTAAGGTAATAAATTGTTTTTTTGTTTAAATTCTTCTGTATAATTTGAAATGGTTTGTTTTCCCTCTTGGGTTATATTTTGGTCGGCATCGCACCCGTATACCCCCTGGTGTTGCAGGTGTCCATGGGCGGCGGTAACACTTACGATTATATAGGACCGCTTGCTCGACCGCCCACTACCTTATAAAGAAAAAAAAAATGAATCTTAAAAATCGTCCACTGCTAGCTCTCATGCTCGTGCCCTATTGTCTCATGCACGAGGTATGTATGGTCTTAACACGGGTTGGCTCAATCCTTTTGAAAGAGGTGTAGTTTCTCAGGGCTTGTGGCAGAGGCTTTATTAACCCTTAGTCTCCTTCTACAACACCATGAAACCTTTTTTTTTTCACTGCAGAAGATGAGTATTCTCATGTGATTGTACAGCATGCTGGCTAAGTGCATTAGTGAGTGCACATTTTTAGATGGTTGCAGATTTTATAACCCAAAGTCGCTTTTTGTGATGCCCACGGGTTGAGGTGGTGCTATTCTAATGCCATAGGACACCACACAATCATATAAATACAGTGGTTATGGAAACTTAAAAGTGGTTAAAAGAAAGAAAATTATTTTATTGATATCAACATCTGAAATGAAATAGCAATTAAAAAACAAACAGAATATTGATTGTTCTGCCCATTTTCTGTTTTTCTGCTTATTTTCTGCTATGCCATCTTTTCTGCCCAGGTCAGTATATGTCGCAGCATGATAATTTTTAGTTGGAGTCGCATTTATGACTGTCCATTACTGGTGGCCGGTGACCATGGACTGTCCACAGAGATTGTGCTACTTTTAAAGTTTGCCACTTTTTTTTAGTTTCTGTTTATATCACAATGTCTCTTAATTTTCAGTGATTTGCTGTCTTCAGGCTCCGATTTTCATATTGACACTAATTTTAACAAAAATAATATAGGATTTTTGGATAAAAATGGAGACTTGTTGGAGTCGGATGATGACGAGAAAAGGTATTTTGACATTTAATTTAAATCTGTAAGTATTTGCTGAATTTTTATGCAGTTTTTAGGGTCCTGAACCCAGAGGGTTCTTACAAAAGTTGTACAGTCCTGTGCTGCGTGATGCTTGCGTGGGGTGTGTCCTGGGTTGTGAAGAAAAGAGAAACAGGGCTCCATCTACCACTATAGCAGGGCTGTCCAACTGGCGGCCCGTGATGCCGTTTTGTGCGGCCCCCGAAAGAGAAAAATAATCAGAAAATTACTTTTAAATGCCTTCCCTTTGAAAAAGATTTTATAATTTAATATAAACAAACTTTTGGTTTTATTAATAACTTTACCTTACATAGGTTCTTATTGATACTTTAAAATTAAAAGTATATATTAATATTTTAATTTAAAGTTTAAATTAAAATATGATTATATGGCCCACGACTACATTCAAGGTTTTAATTTTGGCCCTTGAGGCTTTGTAAGTTGGACACCCCTGCACTATAGGATATGGGCTTCTTCATGGACATTGTCTTAAGGGATATGTCCTTACAATGCCATGCTGGACAAATTTTTTTTTTCTTTTCATATATGCCATGGTGCAATTACCCCATTCCGCCAGTATCAAGTTTTCTTCATAATAAACAATTTTAATGCCTAAAACGTCAATGTCCAGTCCCGTCAAAGTAAGTTAGGAGTCACTCAATAAAGTGATAGTAGGTTTACTGAGGACAGAAAAAGACCCCTTGGAAGCACACTGAAAAGAGTCTTATGCTTTTATTTGATTAATCACACACATTACGCACACACGTTGTAACTTTAATGAACTATCACTATTTAACTATACACAATTTTATTTCCTCAAGGAGGTGCCGCGTACTGTTCGGTCCAAAAATTATTTTATATCCCGGTAGGCTGTGGAACGACATGCCTCAAGAGGTCTTCCCATTAAGCTACGACATGAGGTTCTTCAAGTAAGCTGTGAATAGGATCTTGCAAGGTCGCCGGCGCGCCCGCAAACCCTGCGGTGTTGCAGGTGTCCATGGGCGGCGGTAACACTTACCATCACGTGAGACCGCTTGCTCGTCCGCCCTCTTATTTATAAAAAAAAAAAACTTCACATCTTGAGATCTCACTAAAAAGTATTTTACTAACAGTTATTCAAGAATAGATCGATTTGCTATTCATAAAGTATTTTTTTTTTACCGCTTACTAAGTAATTCCACTTCAACTTCTACATCACTCCCTCAGTGACTCTGAAGACATCTTGACTGGTATAGAGCAATCAGTCAACCCGATGCTGTCATTGCCAGAGTGCAAAACATTCAGGGAACAAGCTGAATTGATGATTGACTGCTTGCCGAGTGGTGATGTTAAGATTTTCATTGTTGAAGAAGGTTGGTATCGTTTATCTATTTACAAACCAGGGCACAGCCACTTCGTACGCATGGGATTTCAGTTTTTAAACTATAAATTGGGATATCTTTTCTTCCCGTCAGCCAATTTGATGAAACAAAGCCTATTCGAAGCGCCAGGCTAAGCTTAATTAACCTGTGGAAATCCCATAAAAATCCGTTCGGTAGTTTTGGAGATTAGCGTGTTCGAACAGACAGACAGACAAAAATTCTGATACTCTTCCTTGATCCCCCCTAATCAGTTTTTGCTAAATATATTCTATATAAATATAGTATAAATTATCTATGAGTATATTTGACAATTATGAACTACTAAATACCTAATCCAATAATATGTGTTGTTTAAATAGGTACTTTAATAATACTCTTGCGCACAGCCCAAAATCGTGATAGTGTAGCGTGGGATGTGTATAGCTATGTATACAATGTCACAGTGAATGTACATGTGTAGGATAAGTTGATATTGTAACGATGTATGTTATGTAATAAGTATATGTTTAGTGTGAAATAAATAAAATAGTCGAGAAAGGGCCGACACGCTCACCTATAACGCCTCTAGTTGTGTAACATAGTTTAGGAATATAAGAAGAAGAAATTTGAGGGGGAGAGTGCACGCTGCAATCCAACAGCCGCTGGGCGCGCTCGACTGGCCACGTTACCCCTCTCTCGCAGAAGACTACCTTGAAATGTACTGCATTTCCCATTTTATCGTATTTCCCTAATGTACCTACGTGTTTCGGTAGTAAGTGAGATGTGCCAGAGCCCATTCCCATCCCATCCTATCCCTCCCCATTTTCTCAACCCTTTCTCCAAATCCATTCCTATATCTCCAAATGTAGGCAGCGCATCCGGGCGCGTGCCAACGCTTGTCATTTTGGACTGATGTTGGCATGTATCACGGATGTCTATGGGCGACAGTATCCACTTACCATCAGGTGGACTGTATGCTCGTCTGCCGCCTTCTTACATAAAAAAAAAAAAAAAAAAAAGAGTCGAATCTGGCCCAAAAATACCAGCGGCCCTCGGCCAACACTTTTACCAGGTGTCGTCACGTGCCTGGACGCTTGTCACCGACACGCGCGATCATAGATATAGATTATAGACAAATGCAAGTCCGTGAAATTGCACGGACACAAAGCGTGTCAGTTATTTTGTACCTAGGAATAAACCCTGATTTCTAATTTTCGAGAGATTTCTGACATTCGGTGGGGTTTTCACTGAAATTAAATTTTCTTAAAGGGCAGCAACATATAAATTATATTTCAAAAACTACGTAAGATAATTTTTTCTTGATAATCTATACACATACTAGCGACCCGCCCTCACTTCGCTTCGGTTTATTAAATTTAAAACAATCAGAATAAGATATTTTTCCTGCGGTAAAATGGAGCCCATATTTTAAGTTAGACCTCTAGCAATACATCGGTGAAAACTGCATTCAATGCCACGCAGTAGTTTTTGCGCGATGCGTGTACAAACATACAGACAGACAGACAAAATTTCTAAAAACTGTTGTTTTGGCTTCTGTTGCTCTAATAAAGACCCCCCATATATTAGTTTTTTTTCAATATCTATAATGTACAGACATCGGCCCGTTACAATTTTATTATATGTATAGATAATCTCTATATATATAAAATTCTCGTGTCACAATGTTCGTTCCCGTACTCCTCCGAAACGGCTTGACCGATTCTCATGAAATTTTGTGAGCATATTGAGTAGGTCTGAGAATCGGCCAACATCTATTTTTCATACCCCTTAGTGATAAGGGTTGTCCACCCTTAGCGCCATCTGTTGGGCAGCCACAGCAACGCGTGGCCGGGCACAGCTAGTAAATCAGTAAAAGGTTTGAGTCTGTACATTAACATAATTTAAAAAAAAATGGGTATGGTGGGTTTCTTTAGAAGCTACAGATCCCAAAATAGTAGTTTTTTTTAATTTTTTGTCTGTCTGTTTGTTTGAGCATCACGCAATAACGTATATAGTTGTGACAACACTAATTTTAGGAGACGGACCTCTAGTACCAATCGATGCGGAAGTGACAATTCATTATGCAGCGTATTGGGAGGGCGAAAAGGTACCCTTTGATAGTACTCTCACCATGAACTATGGTGCTCCTCAGGTGAGTTATTATTAATAATAATAATAATCGTATGTTTGTCAGTATGTCAATACCACTTAAAAGGCGACACTTAGTAGGCGACATTTAAAACCAGATAATACACATTCCATTATTAAAACGGCGTGCAAAATTATATAATACTAGCAAAACCCACCAGACGTTGTCCTGCCATAGAAGTTGATGTGCCGCAGCGCCATCTAGTGGCGAGTTACAACAAAGTGGATAGCATAGAAACCTACTCCATGAAAAAATACATAGATGTGCCAACTTTCATGGTGATCGGTCAAACGGTGTCGAAATCTATTAATCTCAGATATACCAACATCTATCTGTATCTGTATGTTAGCTTTATACTTATTTTTTGTAAATTAGGTAATAAAAAAAAAAACAATAAGGCTCGCGCATATTACGGTGGACCTCATCGCAGCGCTTAATAATGCAAAAATTTGAGCGCGCCGACAAGTCGCGCCTCCCGCAAGGGACTGGCGCCGCTGCATGGTGCGCCCATCAGATGGCAAGGCCTTCGCGCGCCGGGCTTTCCACAAGCGGAATCCAACCGATGGACTTGCTCGGGCGGGTGGCGTGATGAAACAGGACGCACCAACGGCAATCCAACTGGGAATCCATCCCAGGGACCTGCCCGCAGTAACGGGCAGCGAAGAAGCCTCCGTAGGTGGGCACACAGCTCAGGAGCAAAACTCCACCCGTCGTGTTATGAGACGCCTACGAACGGCTCGCCTCAATGTGCGTTGAACGGGCGCAATTAACGGACGTAATTCGATAGTTATTCGCTGTGCGACTGACTGACTGCTAACTGACTTACATTATTGCGTTGAGCTGCGGCCCGACGCGGTTGTAATGTGTGCGAGCCTTAATAGTCCAGTTGGACGCACCGTTCCATCGAAAATTACTATACCTGATTGTTTTCATTTCTCCCCAGCGTCTACAGCTAGGTACGAACTCGGTGCTTGTTGGCCTTGAAATCGGACTAACTCATGTCCGTGGTCCCACGGCCCGTTTCCACTTGTTGTTACAACCGCGTGTCACTTGGGGGGAGAGGGGGGCGTTGCCAAGAATTAGACCATGTCCGGCATTGTTTGTTGTTGCACTATATGATGTTAAAGACGCTTCTGCTGGGAAGAGGTGAGTGTTTATTTATTTAAATGGCGGGAAATTGATGGCAGCAAATTTAATGGCGACATTTTTTGTAATTAAACATTGTTTCGATTATGATTTGCTGCCTATTCAGTATTTATTTTTGCAGATCATTTAAATAAAGGCTGTCCCAGATTGAACGCCGCATTTAATTTAGAAAAAAAATAAAGTCATTGTTTCTACGTTGGTAAAGTTGGTAAAGTTTCCGTTGGTAAGTTGGTAAAGTATTTGGTAAAGTTGGTAAAGTAGTGTTGGTAAAAAATAAAGTCATTGGAACCACAGTTCATCGAGGTCCATATCTTCTTAATTGGTGCCAAAAAACCTGTAGCATGTTCCGATACCTCTCTATGCCTACCTAAATATCGATACCTAAAAAAATGGCCCTATGATCCTGCCAAATCAAAAGTCGCACCAAACTGTAACTCTTTGAGGATGCTTCCTTTTTTCATGAATCTCATGAGGATTCTCCAAGTCCCAGATACGACAATTTTGCTTATTGACGTATCCGTCAAGGTGGAAATGGGCCTCGTCACTAAAAGATGATTTTTTCGCCGAAATGGTGGTCCACTTCATACTGCTCTAAAACTCATACTGCGTTGCTCTCTCGTGTCGCGTTCCATGTTCACTAATTGTAACTGTCATATGTCACATCTAGAAACAAACCACGAGTTGCCAACCGCCAAAGAAAAAAATGGCGCCGAATTTAAATCCGGCGCTCAATCTGGGACAGCCTTTATTAAACAAACAATATATAGGTATAAATTCAAGTTTTAATACAATTTGTGGCGACCGACCGATTGGTGCAGTTGGTGGTGAACCAACTTGCTGTTCAAAAGGTCCCGGGTTCGATCCCCGGTCGGACATACATTTGTTTAATAAAAGACGTATGTATGTGTGTCGGTGTGCGTTTGTGTTTGTCTTTGTATGTGTTTTTGGACCCACGAAACAGGGAATCCCTAGTGTGGGCCATTGAATGAGGCGTTATTTATTTATAATCACAAGTTACAATGAAATTTCTCCATAATCACTTGCAATACTTGATATTGTTATCTCTTTACCATCCAAAGGTTTCCTGGAAGTGATACCTTTGGCGATAAGGCCGCCGGTTGTACTTTTCGTCCTACTTAAATTGTCTTTTTTGCAACATGTAACATTTTGAGGGGGCGAGTGCATAGCCCCTGGGCGCGCTGGACCACGTTACCCCTCTCTCACAGAAGACTACCTTGAAATGTACTGCATTTCCCACTTTATCTTATATCCCTAATGTACGTACGTGTTCGGCAGGGAGTGAGATGTGCCAGAGCCCATTCCCAACCTGTCCCTCCCCATTTTTCCAACCCTTTCTCCAAATCCATTCCTATATCTCCAAAGGTAGGCAGCGCACCTGGGGGCGTGTCAACGTTTGTCATTCTGGACTGATGTTGGCATATATCGCGGATGTCTATGGGCGACAGTATCCACTTACTGTATGCTTACCACTTACAGGTGGACTGTATGCTCGTCTGCCGCCTTCGTACATAAAAAAAAAAACATGTATTTGCCTACAAGAGTTTATCTATTTCTAGATTCAACGATCTTCCTCTAGCAGAACAGACAAAATTCGAAGTCACCATAAACACCGTCAGATCACTACACATGCAGGCCAAAGGCTTTTTCGCGAAGAGAAAATACGATAAGGCCATGAGGAATTATCAGCAAGCCATACACGTGATGCGTTTATCAAGACACGAGAACGAAACTCAGGAGGCGGAGATAAATAAACTAAAAGTTAAAAACTACACCAACCTCGCGGTGTGCTATTACAAATTAGATAAGCCGAAATACGTTTTGAACATGTGCGAATGCTTGGACCAACTGATCGACACGGAAAAACATTGCAAAGTATTATTTTACTACGGGAGAGCCTATGAAAAGCTAGCCAAATTTGAGGAAGCGTTGAAGTATTACAGGAAAGCTTTGAAATTGGAGCCGAGTAATAAAGAAATTGGCGCAACACTGGCCGCTTTGGACGGTCAACTGAAAGAGGCGGCTCTGAAAGAAAAAAGTTTTTGGCAGAGCGCGTTCAGTGCCACTGCCGAAGAGAAAAACGATATAGTGCATGACGTTGATGAAGTGTTCATAGATAGTGTTAAGGAAATGTGTGAAAGTTTGGCGCGTCGTAAAGAATACGCGAAAATTGATCTGCCCAGCGGCTTAACGGAGGATGAAGTTGATTATCTAAAAGATTTCGCGAGGAAATTGGACAAAGTGGTCGTTTTGGAAGATGGTGTGGGTTCTCAGAAGAAAGTCTCTATTGTTAAAAAGGAAATGTAAAAACTTAATAACGTGTCGTTGAAACAACTCGAGAAAATAGGCAATCGTACCGAGAATAGAATCAGTTTCCAAAATAGGGTTTCTTAATTTCCGGTATATATTTCACTCTACGCGCAGTTACCCAAAATAGATGAATACCTGGCCCCGCGGCCGGTCACTTGACTCTGTACTGAGTAGTGAGCACTACGAACGTATTAGATAGAACAACAAAACTTTATATGTCTGTAACTTTGATTTATTCTCTAAAATAATTTTACTTTTCCTTTAGAACGGCTTTATATATTTTTTTTATATAGAAAAAAGGCGGCAGACGAGCGTACAGTCTACCTGATGGTAAGCGGATACTGTCGTCCATAGACATCCGGGATACATGCCAACGTCAGTCCAGAATGACAAACGTTGACACGTCCCCAGATGCGCTGCCTACCTTTACAGATTAAGGAATGGATTGCGAAATCCATTCCTTAATAGGGATAGGATGGGATAGGAATGGGCTCTGGCATATCTCACTCACTACCGAAACACATACGTACACTGTGGAAATACGGTAATGTGGGAAACGCAGTACATTTCAAGATAGTATTCTGTGAGAGGGGTAATGTGGCCAGTCGAGTGCTCCCAGAGGCTGTGGGAATGCAGCATGTACTCACCTCCACAGAAAAAATAAATAAATTTAAAAATAAATGATATATTTCAAATTAGCTGGTGTTTCGGATTTTGCGTTTTTTCAGTGATCAAGTAACAGTGACATGTTACATGACTAAAGGAAAAGTTAACATTATAGGAAAAGTTAAGAAAACATAGTTAAGATAATTTTATTGTTTCAAGATTCTATTTATATAGAAACGCCCCAACATGTGATTTTTAAGATTAAGCAATATTTTTTTAAGATTCCCCCGTTGATCAACCAAAGTACAGAGAGGTGGGTACATTACGCCCGTAAAAATGAGGCACATATATTTGACATTCCAGATTTTCGCGTTTAACATACATATTTATCTATTATATCTAAACGGATCTTAACGTGAATATTTACCTGACCAACCGTGGTCACGAGCTGACTGACTAGTCAGCTCGTGGCCATAGTTGGTGCATTCCAACCGAAACGTCCAGTAAAATAAATAAGGTAAACATACGCGCGGACAGCGGTTTAAACTTGTTTAACATAAAATACCATGAGGTCAGACATTTGCGAGGCGGTCAAATTTACCTCCTGTCAATTCTGTCCGCAAAAACTACTCGAGAACGAAATGTTGCAGACTTAAAAATGTAATTACAAGTGCTCGTTTATGGTGACAGTAATAACCCCTGGCAACACTCGTGTACACAGTTGTGTCACAAAGCATTATCCATCTATGTATTATGGTTGATTGATGTGTTACTAAATTAAGGTACTGTATTTGAATAAAGTGACATATCTGAAAAAAATATTGAATAAAATTGTGGTGGCAAGAAGTATATGTGTTAGAAATAAGATAAATAGTTTCAATCGGGAAGTTCAATAAGTTTCGAACTAGCGGATTTTTCGTATTACGCTAAATTGAAATAAAATCTGTTGTAAAATAACCGAGAATTCAAAATTTCAAACCCGCTACTCGCTATGATAACTTCACAATATACATACAATCCATAAAAGGGGTCGCTTTATAATCTCTAAAAGACATATTTAGCTTTTTTCCCTATATATGGCAATGGTGCAATTAGCACATTCTGCCAGTATCAAGTTTTCTTCGCAACAATTTTAAAGTTGAAAATGTTTCATGTCCAGTCCTGTCAGAGTAAGTCAGGAGTCGCTTACTAAAGTGACTGTAGGTTTACTGAGGAGTGAAGAGGACGCCTTGGAAGCACACGAAAAACGCAGCCCCACACTTTTATTTGATTATCACAAACATTACGCACTAAACTATTACTGAGTCCTCTTCTGTCCTCAGTGAACCTATCAATTTACTGAGCGAATCCTGACTTACTTCGACGGGACTGAACATTGACGTGATATTTTGAATTGTTTTGGCTTTGAAATTGTTAATTACGAAAAAATCTCGACATGGGCACAATGTGCTAATTGCGCTATTTCATATTTAAGAAATTAAAAAAAAAAAACTAAATCATTATATAGCTAAAAAAATAAAGATTTGTCACGTACATAGCTGTAAGGTTAAAATTATTTTGATAATTTGTTTTATTAAAGTACTAGGTATAAAAGAAAGCATATCATCATAAATATTTTTTGCGTCTCTTTGTTTTATTTCAATGCAAATAAATCAAATAGTCACCGTCTTTCGTAGCGGGCCTTGGGGAATGTTCTGGAGAGCTGTTCAATTTGATGCCAAGTTGCCAATTTTGAGTTTTTACCATCGCACAGTCGTGCGGTTCCTTCCTTGACAAAGAGTCATTGTGTACACTTCCTGGCCGAAAGTAACACACATCGGCTAGCTTCGTTTTTTTAGAGCGTCGTCTCAGTTGTGTACCGATACGTCGGTCGCTGACTTGTCAGTCGTCGTACAGGCACACGACAGAGACGGCGCTCCACAAAACAGAAGCTAGCCGATGTGTATTACTTTCGGCCGGGAAGTGTACAGTGTGTGTGTCGCGGTCATACATTCTATACCGCGAACCCAAAAGTTGTAGAATGAACTGCCAGCTTGTCCGTTACGCTACGATATGGCGCTCTTCAAAAGAGCTGTGAATAGATTTCTGCAAGGTCGGCACCCGCAAACTCCCAGGTGTTGTAAGTGTCCATGGGCGGCGGTGACCACTTATCATCGTGTGGCCCGACCGCCAGTCTGCCATCCATTCTAGAAAAAAAATCAAAACTGCTTAGTGTTGGTGCATAATGTTTGTGATAATTAAATGAAAGCGTGAGACTGCATTTATGGTGTTTTTTCAAGGAGTCTAACTCTGTCCTCAGTAAACCACTATCACTTTACTGAGCGACTCCGACTCCTACTTCGACGGGACTGGACAATGCGTCGGGCCTTGTTCCAACTCCTTGTGGAGGTCGACATTGCGTGAGTACCACGGGGCAGCCACGGCCTTACGCACCAATCTATTTTGAAGGGTTTTGAAGCACTTTAATGTTGGAGAAGGCTGCGTGCGCAAAGACAACGCTAGCGAAGGTCATTATGGGACGTACGCAGGTTTTGTATAATGTAAGCTTATTTCTAAGCGACACTGTACTTCTCCTACCTATGAGAGGCTTTAGGCGACCGAGTACAGAGGCGGCTCGGTTTCGGACAGTTTGTACGTGTTCTCGGTACGTCAGTCGATGGTCTAGTGTGACTCCTTCATCTCACAAACAACTCGTCTAGGGCGGTGACTGCGCGATGGAGGCGTAGAGAGCAGGTTCCTATCTGTGTCGTAGAGGACGGCGACAGCCCCAAAGAGGCCAAGCTCTATTTCAGTCATTGGTGTAGAGGGATTAGAGCGTACCCACGCTGTATTCTCACACTAGAACGGAGCCCTGGTAGACTCCAGCTCTGATTGTGCGGGAACTTGACAGATTGCCTTCAATTCTGTAGCGAAAGGTGCGATTGGTAACCTTACCAATCGCACTACCTAGTCTAGCTATTAGTTCAATTCAAGAGTACCTAGTCTCGAATGATGAGAATGAGATTTTCAGACGCCTCCAGTCGGACAATGACGTGATAAAAACAATTCTGTTTTATTATTTGCCATGTCTATGGACCAATAACTATGTTAGTGTCCAAAAAAATATAAAAAAAGATCTGAAAGTCAACATGTCGTTTCGTTTCTGCATCTCTTTATTATTTACTGTACATTTCAATATTATATAGTTACAGATTATTTATTTATAATTTAAATGTGATGTCGTATCGCTGTAATGTTACTTTATTACTACATTTACTTTACTGTGAATGTGAATCTAAATTAAAATTTAAAGTATAAATTCATTCCAAGTTTATTTACTAAAATCCAATCATAAAGTTATTATACTATAATACTAATGTAACTGTGTTGTAGAAGTCAGACAAACAATCTCTGCAGTTATAATTATAGCGAATATTTCTTAATTTTCTTTAATGGAAATGTTACAATAAAAAGATCTTATCAATTGATAATTCTAAAATAGATTTTATTTAAAGCCTGACCAGAAAAATAAAAAACCTGCTCGGGGGGGGCGCCACATTTACTTTTTTCGTAGCTAGTTAGTGGTGTCAGATCTTTGATCTAGTTTGAGGTATTATGGCGAAGTTTTTTATTTTCTTGGTCAGGCTATAACATCAAATAATAATTTAATATAAAAAGGGAAAACGAAACGTTTTTGAAAGGTGTCAAATTGACTACCGACGTGTTGACGTGTCTGACTGTCTGTATATCTCAGTGTGATTTCTAAATTTGAAAACGTTTACAACAAATTTTGCTTGCGTTACAATATTATCAACACACGTTGATACGATAACGCCTTTATCGATTAAAGGTCCACGTAGCTTAGAGCCACAGGTAAATTAATTTTCCACGCATTATCCACGGTTTTCTTAAAATCCTGCCGATACGTGTTCGAAATTTAAAAGTTCACTATAAGTGCTTGCTTTTGTGCTCTAAATGTGAATTAAAAGGTTATTCTTAGGTGTTTTTGTTGCAATTTCTTCTCTTTTTACGAAGATTTCTTTTCAGCTGTAAAAATGCTGAAATTTGCAATTTTGGCTGCAATTTTGCAGTGTACGATATCCCAACAGTATCAGCAGAAAGTTGCACCCGGTGTCCCTCCGCAAAGTTATCAAGTAAGTATTATATATACTACACGATTTTATAATATCTTCACGTTTCCATAAACAATACATAGATACTATTTTCTGAGATACACGTTTTAAAAAAATCTCCAATATAAGAGGCACCAGTTGGTTCCTTTCCGACAACATATAGTTTGTATAAATAGATGGTGTAATTTTTAAGTGGTATTTTCTGTCATGTAACTACTAAATCGATTTGACTCATCTTAGAAATTAACCGAGATATGGACACAAACTATTTATGCCAAATTTCATTTCAATCCATTAAGAAATGCATCCTGCAAGTTGCCCACTAATTATGTTATATTCTAGACAACTTTCAAACTGATAGTGTCGTAAAAGACCACAAAAAGCTCGCGCATATTACGGTGGGCTGCACCGCATCACATAATATTACAAAAATCTTCTTTATTCATTATTCATACATTTTGTATAAATCATCGCACACTTCAGACAGATCCCATTGCGCCGCTGTACAGTGCACTGCCACATCACTCCAGCCATTATGCGCCAATGTTATACACTGTGACAAGGCCTACCTCAATATGCATTGAATGGGTGCAGTTACTGACATAATTCAAGAGTTATTCGCTGTGCCAGAATGTGAAGATTCAAATGGCAACAGCTAACTAGCTAGCAAACTTAAATTTATTGCATTAAGCTGTAGGCCGCCGCCTCTGTAATGTAGTGTGGTTCGATGCAGCTGTAATGTGCGAGACCCTTGAGGGATAACAAAGCTGCTACCATAATCACTGAGGAACTACACCACCTCTAAAAGGGGTACTCACCCACCAGCTTAGCCAGCATGACGTTTTAAGGCCATACATCCCTCATGCATTAGACAAGGTACATGGGGAGGCCCTTGTCCAGCAGTGGATGATAAAAGTGCTGGATACAGTTTCCTCTATACAATAAGTTTGTTTATTTGTTTTACAGAATTACCAACCACCTCCTCCACCATCACAAGTGAGTTTTTTTTTTTTTTTATTCAAAAGTCTTCTACTTTTAGTGACATGTCAGACCTGGTGGAGAACTGAGCATTTTCTCCACAATAAATACTCTGAATTAGTAGTAGTATATGTAGATACAGTACTGGCTTTACCTATGGTGCAGGGTGTGCGGCGCACACGGGCGCAGGGTGTTAGGGGGCGCCGAGCGCCGCTAGAGCCGGCGCTGTATAGATAGATGTGTATTTTAGAAATTCAATCAATCAATCACAGCCCTATGTGATCTAATATTTATTTCCCTTTTAACAAAAAAAGTCATTTAATGTGTTTCATTTAATTCATAAGATATCCTTTATTTGGATATCTCTGTATGAGAATTTTGGCATATCTCTAATTTAAATGCATATAAAAAATCTTTTGCTGTGAAAACTAACAATTTCCTGTATGTATTTAGTAGCTAAACCTTAATTGAATGAAAATAAAACCAGTTTATTTCACATACTAGTCTGTGTATTAATTATTCAAATATGATTATTATTTTTTTAAATCTGTTTTTCTAATAATTTAGTTAATTTATCAACCGGGATTTTCTATCTATCAAACCAGTTTTTTAATTTATCAAACCACTTCTCTAATATTTCAAATACACTTTTTCATTTATCAAACCAGTTTATTTCATTTATCACTCCGATTTTTTAATTATTAAATTACTTACATTAAAATGTCATGCCCATCTAATACTTTGACTGCCACAATTATAATCAGACCTATTATTATAAATTTTAAGTGTATTGCAAATAAAGAAATTGATTTTGTAATTTTTCATACCGATTTTTAATATGTAGTAAGACGACAGTATCCACTTACCACCAGGTGGACTGTCAGCTTCTCTGAACATCTTTAATATATATCACTAGCGACCCGCCCTCGCTTCGCCTCGGTGTATAAGTTTCTTTTTTCAAATTTTTTTTCAAAATATAATATAGCTTATATTAGACACCGATAATGTAGCTTCCTATTTGTGAAAGAATTTTTAAAATCGCTTCAGTAGTTCCAGAGATTACTCCCAACATATTTACAAACACACAATTTTACCTCTTTATTATATTAGTATAGATTAATATATTAGTATAGATTTATTTTCCAGCACACGGGTAAAACAATAATATGTAAAGTCATTGCCCGATATATGCGTGCGAACGGTTTTTTGCGTCAAACTAACTTTTCTATAAATAAAAATGGAAATAAGACATATTGGGCACAGGAAATTGTAATACAGAAAATAGTAAGCGCAAATTGAAGTAACATGAAATAAGTAGAAATAAATTTACAACATACAAACAAACACACAATTTTACCTCTTTATTATATTAGTATAGATAAATTTCAAGATTTAATATTGTTGATATATTTGACTTTCAAGAATAAAGTCAAACATGCTTTGACTACAGAGCATCATAATTTGGTTTACCATTGCTTTTTTCTCACTTATTATACTTTCTTTTTTTTATTAGCTTTTAACAACTAACTTATATATAACTAGCGACCCGCCCTCGCTTCGCTTCGGTTAATAAGATTTTTTTCAAAATTTCAAAATAAAATATAGCCATTTTATTTTGAGGGATCCCTAATTTTTTCTAGTAATAAATATAGCCTATGTTACTCAGGGATAATGTAGCATTCTAATGGTGAAAGAATCTTTGAAAATCGGTCCAGTAGTTTTTGAGTTTATTCGTTACAAACATACAAAAATACAAATCTTTCCTCTTTATAATATTAGTGTAGATTAAATTTTATGCTAAAAAGTCAATCATACTGTTGTCGCATTATTGAGATGTCAATTAGATGAAAATTCAAGTAAATAAGATGCAAGTCTGTGCATTCCTCTTAAGATTCAGGAGAGTATACATTGAATTTAGGGGTCATATGGAAACTAAAGCAAAAATGCCCTCCAAAAAGCTTTTGGGTATTGCCATTGTGTCACCAACCTGTCATGTTGTCACTTATCATATTCCAGCCGCCTCAACAGCAGTATCAACAACAGCAATATCAACAACAGCCACAGCAACAACAGCCACAGCAACAACAGCCACAGCAACAACAGCCACAGCAACAACAACAGTATCAGCCACCGCCGCCGCCTCCACAACAACAGCAATTCCAGCAAGTTCCACAACAAGCGGCTCACGGACACCATGGAGGTAAGTTACAACTTTTTACAACTAGTGTTTCACCTTGGCATCGCTCGGGTTCTAATGAAACCTAAACATAGCCTATGTCCATCTGCATTACCTTAACTCTCTACACGTGAAAGAATTTCCAAGGTCTGGTCTTCATATTGTAAATATTTGTAATTATCTCTTTCATGCCCGTGTGATGTTGGCCGGTTTTACCGCCACTCTATCTCTTCCCGTGGGTGTCGTAAAAAGAACTAATTGTCATTTTATATAACTCACATTGTCATTCATATTGGACATTTTAATTGCCATTTTATATAATTCACATGGGCATAATTCGCATTAGGTATTTTAATTAATGATGTAAAGAGGCATCAAAGAAACATGAGGTGTATTTGTGTGAGTGCACACCGATAGCGTACAGTGTTAACCATTTCGACAATCGGATTGGACAATTCGGCACCCACTCACCCAGATGCAAAGCTCATGTCTTATTGTGACAATCGGGTTGTACAATTCGATACCCACTCATCAGATGCAAAGCTCATTTTTTTTTTTTTATGTACTAATGCGGCAGACGAGCATACAGTCCACCTGATGGTAAGTGGATACTGTCGCCCATAAACATCCGCGATACATGCCAACATTAGTCCAAAATGACAAATGTTGGCACGCCCCCGGATGCGCTGCCTACCTTTGGAGATATAGGAATGGATTTGGAGAAAGGGTTGTGAAAATGGGCAGGGATAGGATGGGATGGGAATGGGCTCTGGCACATCTCACTCACTACCGAAACACGTACGTACATTGGGGAAATACGATAAAGTGGGAAATGCAGTACATTTCAAGGTAGTCTTCTGTGAGAGAGGGGTAACGTGGCCAGTCGAGCGCGCCCAGCGGCTGTTGGATTGCAGCGTGCACTCTCCCCCTCCTGCTCATGTTTCATTGCGACTATCCTATTGAACAATTCGGCATCCTCTCACACAGTTGCAAAGCTCACGCCTCGTTGATTTCACTGTAGTATTTTGATGTATTACAAAACCCTAACTGTAAAGAGACACATTATAATTTTAGTTTATGCCTTTTTGGCAGTGAAATGTTTGTCATTTTGGACTATTGTTGGCATGTATAGCGACAGTATCCACTTATCATCAGGTGGACAGTGCGCTCGTCGGCCGTCTTCGTCCATAAAAAAAAAACGTAAGAGTTAACTCCCCGAACAAAAGTTGTTAGTTTTCACAATAGAAATTCACTGTTAAGATGATATAGGTAGTTTTTATTTCATTATCCTGTTTAATATATGTTAATTTGTCTTTCTTTGTTAACAGATCAACAAATCCTAAACCCAGCCAACATAGCGCATGAGAGAGAGTGAGTATTCTTTTTCTTTGCATTGTTTCAACATGCGTCCCTATTCCGAGCAGGTACATGTGATGGATTTGAATTCGGTCTAGATGGATAAAGAGCTGTTAATTAGTCTAAAAATAGCAGAATTAGTCGGTAGACCATTTCAAGTGTGGATGTCTTGTCTTTATTTGGTAGTGTTGAAGGGTGATTGTGAGGAGCGAAGTAAAATATCTTCACTGAAGACGTATTCATATCCGTTTTGAGTCTTCATAGACATATTTACATATGCATCTCCAGGTGGGTAAGGGTGTCTTGGTGTCCTTGCCAGAAAAGGTTATTCTGGCAGCGACACCATTGTACCTCGGGAACTTCTTTACGTAGCCAACATCTGATTGCTTCTGGAACTAGTCGCTGATTAGTCTAAATTAGTCGTCAAAATTCAGAACTAGTCTCAGTTTACCATTTAAAAGTTATCATAAAAACGGTGAATGGACTGGTACTGATTTTTGGCACATAGTTTCCATCAATTGGAAACCTTGGTACACCCTCCGCATGCGCTGCCTACATTTGAAGATATAGAAATGCATTTGGAGAAAGGGTTGGGGAAATGGGGAGGGATAGAATGGGCATGGGCTCTGGCACATCTCACTCACTACCGAAACACGTACGTACATTAGGGAAATAAGATAATGTGGCAAATGCAGTACATTTCAAGGTAGTCTTCTGTGAGAGAGGGGTAACGTGGCCAGTCGAGCGCGCCCAGCGGCTGTTGGATGCAGAGCAGTTGGATGTTCGTGCACCCCCCCCCCCCTCAAGTATTTGAAGACGAGCGGTAGCTTCCACTAATCACTCATTCATTCCAGCCACATTCAAGAGCACATGGAAGTCCCAATAGATACATCTAAAATGTCCGAACAAGAATTACAATTTCATTACTTCAAAATGCACGATGCGGATAATAATAACAAATTGGACGGATGCGAGCTGATCAAATCTCTCATACATTGGCACGGTGAGTTCACACAGTTATTTAATTGTCATTATGTGACAAAATTGACATTATTGACGACCAGTAATCACAGATATAAAAAGTGTCACAGAAATAGTTTGTTCAATGTCGAGAGTAGAAGCGATTTTACAATAAGTTTTGGGTTGGGTAGCAAAATGCAGGGTTCGTAAGAATCCGATAAAATAAATATCAAAATATCCCATATCGGATATACAGGGTGTCCCAGGTGTTATTTTATTTTTTTAACTGTATTGAATTTAAACATTTTTTTTGGCACAATTGTATAAGAATTGCACATTTTGCTATTAAACCTTTTTATTTCCATAACTTACTGTCCATTTCTAGTATATCTTTTACTCTCCGCGTAGTTTCACTCTCCGGTTACTACCTTACGAACGTTTTAGATAGAACAATAAAATTTCACGTTTGTAACTTGATTTATTCCCGACAATTATTTTATTATTCTCCAGGACGGTTTTATATATTTCAAATTAGTTGACCTGTTTCTGGTTTTGCGTTATTTCCGTGACACTTAAATGATCTTTTCAAACAAATAACATGCTTTTTTAATGCTTAATCTTAAAAGTCACATGTTACAGCATGTCTCTGGTTAAACGAGAGTCTTGAAACGACAAAATTTCAATTTATTTAATCTTAACCAGAATCAATAAGTCCGCACCGACAATAAGGTCCCTTTGCTCAGATAATGTTACATTTCCTAATTTATTTATTTCGAAAAGTTTACAGGTTCTTTTTTTTTTACAAAATTTGTAGTTTTTGGTTTTGCCATAGATGATCGTTGATCATTTACAGATTTTACAATTATTTATGCAGTTTGTAATTGCAATAAATTAATAATATTCCATTGGCTATTGGAAAAGTATTGGCCGTTACAAAGTAAAAAAAAAAAAAAAATTAATATATGTGAGCCATTTACAAGTATTCTTACAACATTAGTCCACTATAAATATTATGAAAAACAAAATGAAATTAGTTATTATTATTATTATAAATGTTTATTTATGAATTTACATTATTTATGCAATTGATAATTGCAATAAATACATAATAAAAATGTATTATACATTTTTATTCAGTAATGGAATCCTTTCCAGAATATTTATTCTTATGGCCACTGAGTGTGGAGTGTGGTGTTATTTACAAATTACAATTACAAATTTACATTATGCAATCTGTAATTGTAATAAATATTTTTTTTTGTATCTACAATTATTTACAAAAAAACAAATTGTATATTTATATAAATTTTGTTAGTATTTGTATATGTGAAGGGTGTGATGGTGTGCGTGTGTTTCTATGCATGCATGTGTTATTCTTTGTTTGTTTGTACATTTGACATTTTGAAGACACTCGAGATAAATGCAAGTAATTCTAGATTTTTTTTTTAATTAATTTAAAATTAAACTAGAAACGTTGTTTCTTTTTAATTTCCGAATATAATGTTACTTATGCTTTCGTTAAAGATGTCATCACAGTCTGTTCGTGTTAAGAATGCAGTGACTCATGGGTCAAGAAAGTAGGCGTCACATATATTGACCAATAGTAGTTCTTATAATTCTTAGTCTCAGTATCAATCGATACTTCGTGCGCGTCGGACGTGTTTATTGTTTAAAGTATTACCTGTTTTATATCTATTTTAAAATGAACGCTTTCACTTTGATGATCAAGAATACTGGTTGCAGAAAGGAAATATATTCATTACTAGCTGTTGCCCGCGACTTCGTTCGCGTGGTCTTAAGTACTAATTCAGAAACGTTCGCGGGCGCGCGCACAACAACTCACCAAAGTTTCGTCGCAATCGGATGAATGGTATAGGAACGCATAGAGGACAAACAAACAAATATTCATTTTTACATATTTCTATATATATTGAGCAGGTCGGGGGTTATGTAGTGTCATTTTGGTACTTGTGACAAAATATATATATTAATATGGATACACCCCGGGATTCTGAATATGGTTGCTGTACCTACTTGCAACTATGTCTATACTAGGTCTGTGTACGCATCGGATTATCGTAAATGGATACATTTTGTATACTCACATTATTACGGGGCTTATAATTCGTGGTGATGTTATAAATAAAACTGAAATAGGTTTAAAAACCAATTATTTGTTACAGTAAACTCAGTTGTAGGAAAAAGAGAATGTCCATATTTCTTCCTAACCCCAACCTCTGGCAATGAGTCACTGCATTCTTAACGCGTACAGACCACAATGCCTTATTTAGTAGGAGGGCTGAATGTCACATACTGTGTTTTCGTCTTTTCTATGTGCCGTCCATTGATCATCCCACCAGCAGAACAAGGTCACAAACAACAACCGCAAGGAAACTCACCACCCATCGGGGAAAAAATATTTACAGACGATGAACTAATTAACTTGATAGATCCAATATTAAACATGGACGATCACAATAGAGATGGGTATATTGATTACCCAGAGTTCGTGAGAGCACAGCAAAAGAACCAGAGACAAGATAAACAGTAGTTTAGTCTGTGGCCAGTCTATGATACATTCCATGGTCGCTTGTTTATGGCATTTTTTCGATTTTAAGTTGTAATTGAGTTAGAAAATTCTAACAATCAGTGACAAATCAATATTTTTTACAATAGTTTCACGTGCAGATTTAATAATTAGTAGTTAAACAGCGATCAATTAAAATACCCATGTATACCTGTAGTTCTCGACAGGTCGACTTGGCAATCGGGGTAAGAGTGGGACGTGTAAGCGGTCCCACGTGATGATAAATGGTTACCGACGCCCGTGGACACCTGCAACACCGGGGGGCATGCGGGCGCGCCGCCGACCTTGCAAAATCCTATTCACAGCTCTCTTGAAGAACCCCATATCGTAGCTCAATGGAAAGACCTCTTGAGGCAGTTCGTTCCACAGCCCACGGGTACACTGTTCTGGTGTTCCCTTCACTAAGACATTGCCATTGCCAAGTCGACTTGTCGCGAAGAGTACGTACCTATGGACAATTGATTGTGATAAAACTGTCTACATGAGTGTTGCCAGCGGTATAAACGTAATGTTACTGTCTTCCATACACGAGTAACAATACTATTCGAAGGATCTGCTTCATTCATTCACTTAAAATCAATTTTACCGCGCGAAATCTAACATTGGATTATTAGTTTGGATTATACAGAGAAAGTTTTGTGTTTCAATTATTCCAACACTAGCTGCGCCCGCGACTTCGTACGCGTGGAATTTTAATTTTTAAACTCTTAAATCGCGATATCTTTTCTTCCCGCCAGCCGATTTCGATGGAACAAAGCCTATTCGAAGCGCCAAGCTGAGCTTAATCAACCCGTGGAAACCCTATGATAATTCATTCAGTAGTTTTGGACATAAGCATGTTCGAGCAGACAAAAATTTTCAAAATCGTCTTTTTGTATGCTGATACTTTTCCTTCATCGCCCCCAATCAGTTTTTGGTAAATATATTCAATGAACAGACACGCTGGCTCTACAGTTTTATTATATGTATAGATATTTCTTATATATTTTTGCGTTGACAACACTGTTACGTCAAAAATATTGCAGTTATTGTAAAATTGGAAACTCAATAATACGTTTTTAGTTAGTTTTTTGCCGCCATATTATAAACTGAATTGACAGTAGGTAAATTCACCACTTTTAAGGGCGCAATGCTCTACATCTGAGTATTTTAGTTGATCGAGAACATATTTCGACTTTCCCGCGGACTTTTTATTTTGTAAAATGTGTCAGCCACGCCATAGACAATTGACGTCATTATAAACGAATATAGAATATATTGTGAGTTTTAGACCTGATTTTCACCAATCGCACGTGACGACAGCGCGAGCGGCGAACACACCAAGTATGCTGTTCATTTTAAAAGGAATCTATCTTTAATGTACATGGTTCAAATTTGTATGACCCTACGAGTATAGAAATGTGTACGCTGCGCTAAAAGATCCCTCGAAACAGCACTCACGCGCTCTCGCCTACTATATATACAAACAAACGTACATATTTTACATTGGAGATACAGTTCGCTGTTATAATATACGACATACTTGATGTACAGATACATTGCGAAAACATTGGCCATCGGCTAATCCGGAAACGTACGAACCCGTCATCCACGTCTGTGAATTACCGTATCTCTAATTGCATACTTTGTTACTAGATACTTTATTGCATAGACGTGGATGACACGTTCGGGCGTTTCCGGATTAGCCGATGGCCAATGTTTTCGTAGTGTATCTGGTACCGCGGCGTGCTGTGACGTGCGGTTCGTGGAAATTAACCTTTATACAGGGTGTCACTGAAATAACGCAAAAGATAAAGTACGTCGCTCGGTATCGAGAGTCGATTGTAGCAGTTTTTACAATCATAACTTATCAGTGAAATCAACGAGACATGAGCTTTGCGTTTGTGTGAGTGCACACCGATAATGTACCGATTGTCTCATTGCGACAATCGGATTGGACAATTCGGCACCCACTCACACAGATACAAATCTCAGGTCTCGTTGCGACAATCGTATTGGACAATTCGGCACCCACTCACACAGATGCAAAGCTCATGTCTCGTTGCGACAATCGTATCGGACAATTCGGTACCCACTCACACAGATGCAAAGCTCATGTCTCGTTGCGACAATCGTATCGGACAATTCGGTACCCACTCACAAAGATGCAAATCTCATTTCTCGTTGCGACAATTGTATCGGACAATTCGGTACCCACTCACACAGATGCAAAGCTCATGTCTCGTTGCGACAATCGTATCGGACAATTCGGTACCCACTCACGCAGCTGCAAAGCTCATGTCTCGTTGATTTCATTATATCTTTTATTCTACGTGCAGTTGCACTCTACGCGCCGCGCTCGCTTTTACTGTCGTGTGCTTAGTAACGAGCGCTACGAACGTTTTAGACACAACAACAAAACTTTAAACGTTTGTAACCGTTGAAATATTCCTCGGAATAGATTTATTTTTCGCTGGAACTGTTTTTTTATTTTTTTTTTCTTCAAATTATTTGACTTTTCAAAGGTTTCACATTATTTTGGTGACACACTGTAGACAATCTCAGAGCATTATATATTATTTTTATACTTGTTAAATATAATTGATTGAGTGTTTCACATGGGAATGTGATAATCGATACTTTTGTATACCACGGACAAAAAAATGGAATTGACAAGCGTATTCTGGCGTGCATCGGATGATTAAATTTGTTAAAAGTGCTCAAAATAGTGCTTCCACTGCAATGGATTTTAGTCATAATGCAGAAGCGGAATTTGATTTTCCGAAAAAAAAAAAAAAAGTGAAGCAAATGGCGACAAAAAAAAATATATATTTTCAAAATATGTTTTGTTTGCTTAAATAATAAAAGGACGTTTCAAAATTTGTATTAACACGTATAAATACAGGGTGTGTGGCAAGAGGTTTTCAAAAATTGACTCATGATTCCGTGTTGCTCTATATAAAAATTCTATAAGAATCCAAAAATTTTCTCAAGTCCATTTAATTGGAATCTTGAATGGAATCCATTGGGTCAATTAGCGATGCAATCGACGGTAGTTGCATTGTTCATTCTAATCAGAGGGTAGAATGTTTAATCTCAAATTTCAATTTCCAGAAACGCAACTGCCTCAACCTGTATATATATATATATATATTTGTCGCTATGTTTTAACTTAAAATCGTTGTTCTCATAATTCTCTCCACTATTTTTCAATTCATACTCGTACTAGTCTCTTATTTATTCTTTTTTCTCTTTATACTCACTTCGGAGCAAAGAAGCGATTCTTCTCATGACTACTCGCTACCTTCTCAATTATTGATCTGAAATCATTTTAGATCATTATCTATCTATAAAATTATAAATGATATATATATATATACTATTATTAGGTATATTTCATTTCATTTGGAATTAGTCATAATAAAATTATCAAATTTCAAATGTCAACGAAAAAAAATAGTATAAAAAAATATATTAAACTCGACCTAAACCATACAATAAAGCGCGCCACTAATAGAAATAATTTCGATTATTAACACGAGAGATCAGCCAAGACTGGACGGTAAAGAAATTTGTTTGAAATCATCGATCACCGACCACTTTACTAGACCCCTCCTATTTATTGAATCTCAATATGAGGGCTCTTGCGCTATTGTCATATAAAAAAGAAATCAAATAATATTTTAACCGTATATTAATTGTCTTGTTTTTTTGTATTTTCTTTTTAATTCCAAATGAAATGAAATATAAAAAAGTGTATTGGTCAATCAAGTGTTTGCACGATTACAAGCTTTCACAGAAGCTTCTAAATAAAAAAGATAAAAACAAAATAAATAAATGTGTTCCACAACTTTATATTTGCGGTTGGTCCCACCTAACAGCCTATCGGATACGGTGATAATCGGCTGCAAATGAGCTTGTATTTGTTCCAACGCCGGATTACCCAATGCTCTATATATATATATATATAGATTTATTCGGTTACAATTATTCATGATTATTTCACGTTTCTATGATTTCTCGTGCCACACATATATATATATGTATATGTCTGTATATTATGTTTTTTGAGGCATTTTTTGTATACATTACAATATAAATACGTGTCTAATTAGTACCGTTTAAATATATACACGCTTTTCCGCGGATTTTCATACAGTGAAAAGCGAGAATCTGACGACACACTTTAAAATATATAAAATATACATATTTTTTATAGAAAAAAAGATGGCAGACAGTCCAGCTGATGGTAAGTGGATACCGTCGTCCATAGACATCCGCGATCCAAGCCAACATTAGTCCAGAATGACGAACGTTGGCTCGGATACGCTGCTCATCTTTGCAGATTAAGGAATGGATTGGGAGAATGGGGAGGGAGAGGATGGGATGGAAATGGGCTCTGGCATATCTTACTACCGAAATACGTACCGTACATTGGGGCAATACGATAAAGTGGGAAACGCAGACATTGCCTTATGCATGAGGGATGTGTGAAGCGCCACGCTGGTCATGCGGGTTGGCGAATCCACTTTTGTACAAGTGGTGTACAACCTCACGGCTTGCGGTAGCCGCTCTGTTATCACTTAGTCTCCTTTTACTAATCCAAAGCCGGCCGAAGAGAGCCGAGAACGCTGTGAACCCGCATATCTCGTGGTGTTGTAGGTGTCCACGGGCGGCGGTGACCACGTACCGTCATGTGGCCCACCCGCTGTTCTGTTCTATATAAAAAAAAGCGACACGCGACATATTTTCTATACTCAATTGCATTTTTTTTCGTTTTCATTCATACTTTTTAATATATTTTTGTCACGTGACACGTGTTTCACTATGGCGGCGTTTTCGCACCGAAATAAGGAATTTAAATTGAAACATGTAATTTAAAACATTAGACATTTATTATTATGGAATAAGCAATTTAAGATACTTTTCTAAAAAAAAGAAATCAAATACTTTTTTTTTCAATAGACGTAAGTTTCCCGCGAAATTGTTATTTTTCTTTTTACACGGGAAAGCGTATATATGTGTGCAAACGGAGCTATAGAATGTAACTTTTATGCCTCAGTATTGTTTATGGGATTTTATTTTTTATATGGTTGTGCAAAGGTAACATTAAGATGCGCGTGATGCAGGATCTCCGTGCTAAAGCTGGAATTATTGTTTTGTTGTCTGGCTTATCGCTTAAGTGCTGCATTCACCAGGTGCAAGGGTGTGCAGGACTAGGCCTCCATCCTGCAGGCGCCGCTCTCAACACAAACATCTCTACAAGTTTGATAAACATCGATCGCGATTAGGGCTGCCACCTTCAGAATGCTCTAAACACGGAGATTAAACAAAATGGGACATTAACTGAAACAGGAAATAGTTTAATTTAAAGTTAGTACTTTAGTTAGTACTAAATTACGGATAAAATTACCACAAGATAAACTTATACTGTGTTTGATACACACAGCCACGCTTTAAATTGTACCTTTGCATTTGTCACAACATTAAAATAATCTTTAAAGAGATCTATCTTAGTGGGGATTGGGTAATGTTTACTAGAGCCGCCATACAAATCAAGTTTCTATGCTTTCTGAGATTTTTGAATGTTCAACGTCACAGCCGCCCGGAGATTTACGATGTAACCCGTAGCCCGGACAAGCGTCCTCAAAACCCGGAGACTCCGTCTCAAACCCGGAGCGGTGGCAGCCCTAATCGTGATTGATATTATTAGAACTCCCCATGTCTTGCGATATGGAAATCAATACTGAATAATTATACAATATTGACTCTAGTCAATCAGATAATTTGAAAACAGAGATAATTAGGACTTAAAAAACTTTGTGTATAGGGTCCTACAAAAATTGTGTAAAATTTATTATTATTCCCATCTAAAACTGGAAATTAAAATGTATTTCACGATTTTTTCTTACATTAAAGAATAAATAATCGATGGTTAATTTACTGGCATGTGCATAACACATTACATTTGATACCTACTTACCGTAGACACACTAACAGAAGCGGGCGCGTTCAAAGGTCAACGACCCGAGCGAGCGAGTGTGGATAGTGTTATTAGCATACGAGTAAATTAATCACCAATGATTTATTTTTAATGTAATAAATAAACACGAAATACGTGTCAATTATTAGTTAGATTATAATAGTTTTAGTGTACTCATTGTCTTAATAAAATATTTTACACCATTTTTGCGAGACCTTATATTTTATCAAAAGTTAAGGAATGTTCTCCAATACCTCGTTCTACAATCATTCTGCTTGTGCATTGGTTTATGTCACGCGCACTCGAACCGTAGCCTAAGTTCTAACGCGTACTGCTAAGATCGACTGTTGGAATTAAAACTAATAAATTTATATTTAATATACTGTGTTATTTTATTACTAGCCGTGTGCCCGATGATTTCTCATCGGCAACATCTCAGGAACTTTGACACCCTTAGGGGATGGATTTTCAAAAATCCTTTCTTAGTGCTCACATACGTTATATAAGGGACTTCTGTGCAAAATTTCATGTTTCTAGACCCACCGGTTTAGGCTGTGCGTTGTCTGTCAGTCAGCGTTAGATTTTTATTAAGGAGATTAGACCACAGACAGAATTTTAATTATCTATACTAATATAATAAAGAGAGAGTGCGAATTTTGTGAGTTTGTGTGTATGTGACGGGTAATCTCCGGAACCACTGCACCTATTCGAAGAATTCTTTCACCATTTGAAAGGTTCATTATTCCAGATATTATATGCAAATAATTGCCGGGCATGCAATATAACATATAGCAACAACCGAAACAAACTGCAGACAAAAAACAAAAAAAAATAGTGTTGTATAAATGAACGCTCTAGTGCCGAGCGCTAATTAACCTTTAGAGATGAGCGTTTAACGCTCATGAGCGTTACAGTTCAAGTTTATAATCGACACTTAGTAACATTGTTAAACTACTCTCTATAAATTTTTGCATTACACAACTTTTTAAATGAATAAAATAAATGACGTCTTTAACGTTTCTTAAACCCTTGATGTTAAAAGCTCGATTCTATATCGGTTAAGATTAAGGTTCTGTAACGGATGGGTTCGAATAGAAAGAATGAATACTAATCAAGAATTAGCAACCATTAGCAAGTTGATTGCAAGACACTAAATGAGCTGACATGTGCTTATATATAGCTTTGGCTAGGGCGACCCCACTCTTGCCTAGTGGCCATTTGGCGTGAGAGTGGAGTGAGGCGTCGCCCGCTGGCTTGACCGGCGTGGCGTACCAATACCAAATCTTTGGTGAACCTACAAAAATATAATTTAAGGTCCTGCAAAAATAGTGTAGACGATTTTAATATGTTAATGTGTACACTAAAAGTATTAAATTTAACTGAAAATTAACATGTATTTCATGTTTATCTATTACATTAAAAATAATGAAAAAAATATTCATTTACTCGTATGTGCATAACACGCTGCGTAGTTCATACCTACTTACACGTACTTTGTAACAAGCGGGCGCGTTCAAAGGTCAATGACATATGAGAGTGAGTGTGGATAGTGTTATGCACATACGAGTAAATTCATCATCAATCTTGTTCCTATCGACAAAATTGATTATTTTGAAATTATAAAATGGCTGTGAATTCGCGATAATGGAGGAGAGATTATTTGATATGCTTGATAATTTTATGGAGTGAAAAAATATTCAATATGGTTGCTTTTCGATCACGCTTGTGGTATATGTTGTTCCATCAAGCTTTATAGTCAACTGGGTGCAACGTCTTGCAATTTGTAAGTATTTTGTGTTTGTTTTATATGGGCAGATATACGAACCATAATGTACTCTACTATTAATTGAATAATGCCGGTCGGCCATCTTTATATTGCGAACAAACGCAGCGCGAACAAGAGATGAATGGGTAAAATAAGAAACTAACGTCCAAATGCACAAGTTCACTACGTTACGTTGTAACTAAATCTTTCAGCGCTCGGTCACGGTTGGAAATGCAAAGATGGCCGATTAGCATTATTATTTAATTAGTAGAAGCCACTGTGAGATAATTAGTTTTATTGAATAAACTATTGTCTCTGGCCACGAAGTAACGTCTGACCTTGAAGCACACCAATTCCTGTGTAATGGTGTTCACATATAGCTAGTATACGGTTGTTATATTTATCGACGATGACACTGCAACAGTTTTTTTTTCAACTCGCGTCTGATTTCTTTTATTGTGGAGATCACGACTTCCGAATTTTGGAAAAAAAGACACTACATCTTTACTAAGGATCACTGAATACAGCTGAATACAAAATAACACATTTTCTTTGGTAGAAAAATAGTTTGTGTCCATACCGATCTTCAGTTGGAAGATCTTCGAAATCGGTACCATGTTTTGTCAGTGTGTGGCAAAACATGGTAGGTACCTACAGTGGCGAAAATTTCCCACCACACTACCGGTAGTGCGGCAAAACATGGTACGGTGGCGAAAATTCCTCACCACACCACCGCTAGTGCGGTAAAACATGGTACGGTGGCGGAAATTTGCCACCACACTATTGGTAGTGCGGCAAAACATGGTACGGTGGCGAAAATTCGCCACCACACTACCGGTAGTGCGACAAAACATGGTACGGTGGCGAAAATTCCCCACCACACTACCGGTAGTGCGGCAAAACATGGTACGGTGGCGAAAATTCCCCACCACACTACCGGTAGTGCGGCAAAACATGGTACGGTGGCGAAAATTCCTCACCACACCACCGCTAGTGCGGCAAAACATGGTACGGTGGCGAAAATTCCTCACCACACCACCGCTAGTGCGGCAAAACATGGTACGGTGGCGAAAATTCATCACCACACCACCGCTAGTGCGGCAAAACATGGTACGGTGGCGAAAATTCCCCACCACACTACCGGTAGTGCGGCAAAACATGGTACGGTGGCGAAAATTCCCCACCACACTACCGGTAGTGCGGCTTGGTAGTGTCGTGGGTCAGGAGGGCTCAAATAGGCTCCATAGGCGATAGTAACTGCTTACTAACAGGCACTGCTCCTCTGATGCTGCCCTCCTACAACAAATGAACTGGTCTATTTTGTTTAATGCATTTACCTTAATATTACCAATCTACCTAAGAATGATTAATATGATTACTTATATAATAACACTAATGTTATAAAGAGGAAAGATTTGTATTATTGTATGTTTGTAACGAATAAACTCAAAAACTACTGGAGCGATTTCAAAGATTCATTCACCATTAGAATGCTACATTATCCCCGAGTAACATAGGCTATATTTATTACTAGAAAATATTAGGGATCCCTCATAATAAAAGGTCTATATTTTATTTTTAAATTTTGAAAAAAAAATCTTATTAACCGAAGCGAAGCGAGGGCGGGTCGCTAGTTATATTTATATAATAGTTTCCTAGCAAGACATATTAACAGTCTTGTTTGCTTAGAAATGTTAACATTTGCAATGGCTTCCCACACGTACACGTTATTCTGCGCGCTTGCCCGTGAAATATTGAATTGAACGTATGCAGTTGCGAATCGGGATTGTATTAATGTCTTTGGACATTCTTGCATTATTCTTTTAACGCGGGAAATCAAGTTTGAGGATATTGTTATTGAAAAATGTTATAACACATAAAAATATTGTAATGCGCGCAGACTCCCGCGTGAAAGCTTTTGCACACGCTTTCACGCGGGAAAGTATCGTGTACGTGTAAAGGGCTAATGTTTTGTTTCTTGTTGAAAAAGTGTTGTGTTGTGTACGAAAACGCCCTACTTAAAACTAGGGTAAGTACTTATTTGTTATTTTATCTGTTTATTACTTGTTATAATCAACTTTGACGGTGTGGTGTCGGCCAGCATTAGAATAATACCACGCCGTCTCTTCCTGTGGCTGTCGTAAAAGGCGACTAACGAAACAATTAACAAAGCCGCTATTAAAAACCCTGAGGAACTACACCGCCTGTTAAAGACTGGACTTGTCGATCCGCTTGGCCAGCGTACCGTTTTAAGGTTTCCCTTATAAAATAAATTGCAAAATATAGAAATCTAGTCCATTGTTTTTAGCCCGATACTGAATTGTCAAAATAAAGTAATTCACAAAAGAAAACTAAAAACCAGTTAGTGTATGCAGAAAATGCAAACAAAATAGATTTTGAAGGAGAAACGTTTTTAGTCAAACAATAATTATAACACACTTAAATAAATAGACTTAAGACTTAAGTCTCTTAAGTACTACAATCTCACATATATAATTTTCATAATTTTCCAGGTCAAGTGGATCCAAAATATAAAGTCTACACCGATGACCAGCTGGAAGAAATATTAGAACATGCACTAAAACATACAGACCTGAATAAAGACGGTTATGTTGACTACTTGGAGTACAGAGTCAGTAATGTGAAAGCTCAACAGGCAAAGGCAAAGAAATATGTCAAGGTTTAATCTTTAACCGCCGAACCTCGTTTATTTGGAAATATACACATACATTTATTACAATTACACCAGTAAAGTTTGAACTAAAATAAAATAATTTAGGTACTTCACGGAAAACACATCCACTAAATATTAATAATTTGCGAATGGGTGTCCAGTTGCAGATTTCAAATTTTGAATAAACATTAAAAAAAAACTACTTCAGTTATATAAAATAACGATAAATGTGGATTTTATTTTTTACAAACGACATTTTCTAAATGGCGACCATCAAGCCTCACATACTCTTCGAGTCTAGCCGCCCATGTTTTGTAAAACACGTTTATAGAGCGACTGGATAGAAATAAGTAGATATCAAATAGCAATTAGTTGCGGTTCAATTAGCAGAGCTTGTTTTTGCAAATCGCGTGCGCAGTTGCCGTTCGTATTAAAGTATAGTGGAGCAGTGGAAAGTAACAAAATGAAAGTCATATTTGTACTTTTTCAGTATTTTTTTGTATTTTTCTATATAACAATAATAAAAACAATTAAAATGTAACTAAATAGGTATTTCATTTTACCCTTTCCAGTTATTATTTTCAGGTGAGTCGCTTCCTGTAATTCTGTAAAATTATTAACACCTTTTGTAACAAAATTTTTCACGTGCTTGTATACCTACGGTAAATTTTACCGTCACGTGACTAAAATTCTGCTTACGTAATACTTGAACGGCCCCTTATTTTATATTCTAAATCAGGTCTGAATGCGTCTAATAAAGGTATTTATGAACTCGTGACCACGGCTGCTGTAACAAATAAATATAAATACCTTTATTATACGCGTTCAGACCCGATTTAGAATATGAACTGTGTACAAAATGCGAAAGTTTAAAAAAATATATTTTTCCAGCGGGGGATGACGTTAAAAACGCTGTGGAGGCTGTAATATATTCTGATGAGAGTCTAGCCTTGATTGTGGAAAGCGCGATGAGGCAAGGCGACATCAATGACGACGGATTCATCGATTACAGCGAATTTCGGACTCTCGTTTAATTTAAAAAAAAAAATCCATATCTCGGTAAGGTAGTGGTTGTCAAGTGATGTTTTCTTATCCGTGTCCCATCAAACCACATCTCCTGATACATAAGCATATCCGCGATGCGTGTCAACATAAGTCCAGAATGACAAACGTGGTAAGTCGCCGGATGCGCTGCCTTTCTTTGAAGATATATCGCTCGGTTCGCAGGGTCACAGTCACTTACCACCAGATGGACTGTCTGCTCCTTTGCCTTACGGATGAGAACGAGCGCCTACAATTTAAAAAAAAAAAAAAAAAACTGTGTGACGCGATATCGCGGCATCTCGTTCAGGGCCCTAAGAACTGGATGTCCCGACAAGAGACGTCCTGCAAGAGCGGGACGGTTGGTAACTTTACTCTTGTGGATCGTAAATTGGAAAATACTGAAATTGGCAGCCAATTTAGCAAATGTGGGCTAGGTTTAAGTTCTCTGGTGTCAGTGAAGATATCGGTGACAATTTGATGATTAATTTTAGAAATTCAAAATTAATTTAGTAATTTTGAGGGGGAGAGTGCGCGCTGCAATCCAACAGCTGCTAGGCGCGCCCGACTGGCCACGTTACCCCTCTCTCACAGAAGACTACCTTGAAATGTACTGCATTTCCCACTTTATCTTATTTCCCCAATGTACGTACGTATTTCGGTAGTGAGTGAGATGTGCCAGAGCCCATTCCCAACCTATCCCTCTCCATTTTTCCAACCCTTTCTCCAAATCCATTCCTATATCTCCAAAGGTAGGCAGCGCAACCGGGGGCGTGCCACCGTTTGTCATTCTGGACTAATGTTGGCATGTATCGCGGATGCTTATGGGCGACAGTATCCACTTACTATCAGGTGGTCTGTATGCTCGTCTGCCGCCTTCATCCATAAAAAATAAATATTTACTTTAGAAATAGATTGCTTTGATGATCACGATTTGCTGCTTAGTTCGTATTTATTTGCTGCTTGTTTCGAGTACAAGTTTTAAAAAAAATAAGATGTAGATTATACTTGTAAAGCGCGTGCCACGAGCGGGAAGAATTTCGGTCATTAACATGAGGTCAGCCAAGACTGGACGGTAAAGAGATACCCCTCATTATTATGGAATCAAAAGCTCCGCTACGCTTCGCGATCGCCTCAGACTTCTAAGCTAATCGAGCCGAATTCTCTGTGGGCTTGCGTTAGCTCGTTTTTTATTGAGTTATTGAGCTCATTCCTGACGGACGAAACAAACGCCAAACCAAATGAACATTGGCCTCGGCCAAAAATAGTTTTATGCGAATAATTTCGTTAAAACCAGTTTTTCCCTAGTTAAAACCAGTTTTCCCTAGTTAAAACTAGTTTTCCCTAGTTAAAGCCAGTTTTCTCTAGTTAAAAGTAGTTTTCCCTAGTTAAAGCCAGTTTTCCCTAGTTAAAACTAGTTTTCCCTAGTTTAAACCAGTTTTCCCTAGTTAAAGCCAGTTTTCTCTAGTTAAAAGTAGTTTTCCCTAGTTAAAACTAGTTTTCCTCAGTTAAAACCAGTTTTCCCTAGTTAAAACCAGTTTTATCTAACATTCACATTTGTTTGTTCTATTCACATATTCTAATTTTTACTAGGAAAAACTAGTTGTAACGAAGTCGTTCAGTCAAAACTAGTTTTTACTAGGAAAAATGCATTTTCACTGAAAACTAGTTTTAGCTGTAATATAGAGTGGTTACAACGCAAATGAAAGTGTGTGAGAAACTTTGTTTCTTTTTAATCATCTCTTCGTGTTTAGCCGATTGGCAATATTAGTTATTTATGTACATTTATTTACTTTATTAATTAGTTAAGTATATTTATTTGTGTAAAGATTTAATTCAATTTACACAATAAATAAATGTCATAAATTTATTTCCGATTTAATTTCTAGTTAATAAAAGACTTTTTTTAAATAAAATGGATTGTTTTATTTAATATTACAATAATATAAATGCATTCTCTTAAGTACTTAATAAATAATGTACAATTTTTAAAGATTATCAGTTATCAGATTGTCAGTTGGATACCATTCTGCATGACTGACCCAAGATACAAAAATGAAATTTTTACAGGAAAGAAAACTATTATATAATACTAAATTGTCATATAAAATATAAGTAAGAAATAAAAAAGAACGGTAAATTGAAACGAACGGTGCAAAAAAATATCAAATTTGGCGCTTGGACTGGTTACCAACTTAAAAACTTAAGCCGCTAGATGGCGTTGTTTTCACTGCTTTCGAAATGTATGAGAGTTGTCAAAAGCTACACATATGTTCTCGTAAAGTATAGTAATAGAGTGAAAAATGAGTTTAATTAAAAATATGCAGAAACTTACATCAAGCATTTCGGTAAAAGAATGATTTAAAAAGTCTCAAAACCATTGAAAGAGAGAAAAATGTGACATTTTCTCCATGAAATGGACCTTATTGTCAGGTCTTTATGGACTTTAGAGAAATAAAAAAAAAATAACAATTTTATTTTGTTATTCATTGCTATTTATTGTTTTATATTTTTATACCTGTCTATTATTAATTTTATGATTATTTAATCCAAATAAAAAATATAATTTTTTAATCAGTCAAAAATACCGGCAGAAAATTGGAAACGTCACATTTTTAACACGTATTAGAAATGTTTCTTGCTACTTATGTCAATAGATGGCGCTTTATCAACGGCTATTAAGTAAAGCACTGTTATACCGAGCGTCCCAAATAAAAGTATGTAAGAATATAAATAAAAAAGTGAAGAACTACAATTATAAACTTTTATAGGCAGACGAGTGAGCGTATTTGATCGTTACAAAAAAAAAAACGAGTTATTTGCAAGGCCTTATCGTTAAATTTAAGATATTAGAGGGGAATGCCCCAATTTTTGGCCTGAATAAGAAGTAAGATGAAACAAAATAAATTTTACATAAAAAAACTGACTTTATTTTCAAGAACATTCTGCGATTTTAGACGAAATATACAGGATTAATTTTTATGTTTTTTAAGTATTACAATTACTATATACATTTGAAAAATGTAGTAACGTATTTATTACTCTGTGGTGCATTGCAGTATATTGTCACAGATTGCATAATTGTGCTTGCAATTTGAGCTCTGTGGTCCGATTTTGATGACATCACTGCTACATTATTGATACTGTGACGACATTTAAAGGTCAAAATATAACGAACTAATAATAAATATTTTGATTAACTACATACGAAAATATAACCTCAAAGTATAATTAAATAATTTGTTTAATACACAGTTCTCATATTTAAAATATGTAAAGCATTTCGATTTTAAAATATTTTAATGATAAAATTGGTGAAAAAATTTATTTTTGTTTGAGACACTATGTTAGACCAAAATAACAACAGCAAGTGGGCATTCCCCTTTAAGATAAGTCCTTTAAGTCCTGAATAAACGAGTCCAGTTTTAAAAATTAAGACTCGAGGACTCGAGCCTTCACGACATTGCAATGTATACAATTACCAATCTAAAGGATTTTGCGTTGCATCCTTAAAACTAATACTTTTTTCGCTATAAAACTGCGAGTACCAAGCTCTAAAAGCACGTATCGTTTTATCTGTGCGAACGTATGCGGGTGAACTCACGTAACGTTTGCTGTTCCAGATAACGACGTCGCGTTCGAACTGAAAGGAATACATTTAATATTTATTTTGAAAATACCGCAAAACTTGAAACATCACAATTAATTTAAAATAAACAAAATCGTTATTGAGAGAAATAAAATTATCAGTAACAAATATGTATAGTTTTGTTGTTGTATCTAAAACGTTCGTAGCGCTCATTACTCAGTAGAGGGCAGTGACCGGACGCGGCGCGTACAGTGCTACTGCGCGTAGAGTAAACGATATACGAGAAATGAATGTTAAGCTATGAACAAAAGCATTAAAAGACTCAATATGGATGTTTTTCACAAATGTTGCGGTTATGGATATATATCTATACATATATTAAAAACAGTAAAATGGTTGATTCTGTAAATTGACTTAATACAAAGAAAAAATTGGGGGTCTCTATAGAAGCCGCTGGCGCGCTCGACTGGCTACGTTACCCCCCTCTCAGAGGAGACTACCTTGAAATGTACTGCATTTCCTACTTTATCGTATTTCCCCAATGTAAGTACATGTTTCGGTAGAGAGTGAGATATGCTAGAGCCCATTCCCATCCCGTCCTATTCCTCCCCATTTTCCCAATCCATTCCTTAATCTGCACAGGTAGGCAGCGCATCCGGGGCGTGCCAACCTTTGCCATTCTGGACTGATGTTGGCATGTGTCGCGGATGTCTATGGACGACAGTGTCCACTTACCATCAGGTGGACTATATGTTCGTCTGCCGCCTCTTTTTTATATAAAAAAAAGGCCACAGAACCGAAATCAGTAGTTTTTAAAATTATTGTCTATATGTCTGTTCGTCTGTTTGTTTGAGTATCACGTAGAAACTACAGAACGGATTTTGATTGGGTTTTCATTGATGTATAGCTAAGTATAGATGGCGCGTAATCCAAAAAAATATCAATACCCATTTTAATTATTAGAAACACTTTCACAAACGTTGAGGTTATGGACATTGATAATAATATTCCAAGAATCATCTTTTATCTACCAATAGATGGTGCTGTATTATTAATACCATTAGTAATCACTAGATGGCGCTTACCATAAAACTTTCTCCTCTCACAAAAGCTGCCGCAAGAGGCGCGTTGTAAGTCGGTGAGAATATTCTGTGAATCACCTTCTGTTGTAATGGCGCTATTGGTGTTACTGACTGGGATATTAAAAGAGGCCCAAAGGGGGTTTGGAGACGAAGACGGACATGGCCCGGGCCTATCTGTAATTAAAATGATTAATTAATCCATTTTTGATCTTAAATTGTTCTTTTTCGTATAATTTTATAAAAAATGATGATAGGTAGTTATAAATAAACATAACACGTTACATAGTGTGGATAGCGTAATGCGCATACGAGTCAATTAATCATCAGAGGTGTTAGGGAAGAGTGCATGCTGCATTCCCACAGCCGCTGGACGTACTCGACTGGCCATTTTACCCCTCTCTCACAGAAGACTACCTTCAAATGTACTGCATTTCCTACTTTATCGTTTTCCCCAACGAACGTACGCATTTCGGCAGTGAGTGAGATATGCCAGAGCCCATTCCGATCCCATCCTATCCATCCCCATTTTCCCAATCCATTCCTTAATCTGCAAAGGTGGGGAGCTCATCTGGGCGCGTGCCAACGTTTGTCATTCTGGACTGATGTTGGCATGTATCGCGGATGTCCATCGACGACAGTGTCCACTTACCATCAGGTGAACTGTACGCTGGTCTGCAGCCTTATTTCTATAAAAAAAAATTAATCAATTATTTATTTTTAATTCATATACAAAATACATGAAATACATGTTAATGTTTAGTTAGATATAAAACACTAGATTTGACACTATTTTTCTAGGATCCTAGAGATTTTATTTTTGTACCTGAGTAGCGACTACGTCCATGTGAAATACAGCTGTTGTCCAAAATTTGTAGTCATGTGACAGTTTCATGACGGCTTCGTGTCCCTCCCCCCGCGCCCACTCCGCGGACCACATGTGACGTCCTGTTGAACGGTAGCGTACAATAATGCAACATAAACTGACGTAGCGTAAATTAGCGTAGCATAGTGTATCATAACATATCGCAGCTATGTTACCGCAGTTTAGTCAGTCTATCGTTTTGTAGCCACCAATGAAATTGAAATCAAAGGAAAACAATAAAATTTTAATTGTCCACCGTGTAACGTATCGTAACATAATGTAGCGTATCATTAACGTAGTAAAACATAACAAGATGCAGTTTAAGATTATGTGACGTCATAGAGCCGTTACTTTATGTAACGTAACGTAACATAACGTATGTAACGTAATCAAGTTTAATGTAAAACGTACTTGTAATAAGTAATAATGTAGCGTAACATACTCTAATCTAAAGTAACCCAATGCAACGTAGCGTAGCATAATAACACGGAGAGTAACGTAACAGAGTGTACTGTGATACACTTACCGATTAAATGAAGCAGCACGGGATACTTCTCTCCCAAGTTTGTGAGCAGCGATGGAGCGTGGATAGCATTGAGATGAGCCACGTCTGCTCCGTTCTCAGGAATATCCTAGAACCAATACAACGTGTCACTGTGTCATGATAAGTCAGTAGATAGTTCATAAGAGAGAGTAGAATCGATTTTAACAGCTTTTAAAATGTTTCTTTATTATTACTCGTTTCTAGTATATCTTTTATTCTATGTATAGCTCTACTCGTCGCGCCCGGTCACTGTTCTTTACTTATTAATGAGCCCTACAAAAGTTTTAGATAGAACAACAAAATTTTATACAGTAGGTAGTCGGAATGGTTCGCGGCCTCTTTGAACATATGACTTTAGCGGATCAACACATAAGCAGTCATCAAAATTAGTCCAAAATGACAAACTTTGGCACGGCTCCGGATGCGCTACCTATCTTTGCTGATGAAAGGATGGATTTGGAGAAAGGGTGGGGCACGTGGGAAGGGATAGGATGGGAATGGGCTTCGGCATATTTCACTCACTACCGAAATACTTACATACATTGGGGAATAAGATAAAGTGGGAAATGCAGTACATTTCAAGGTAGTATTCTATGAGAGAGGGGTAACGAGGCCGCTCGAGTGCGCCCAGCGGCTGTTGGAAGAGCGAAAGAGTTCACCATTCAACAGTTTTGGATCACCTGCATAAACTGAATTTTGTAAAAAAGCCTGGACGTTTATGTGCTGCGTGATTTAAATGACAGAAACTTGGTGAATAGAATTTCCATATGCGAGATGTTGGTGAAAGGAAATGAATCGCCATTTAAAAAACCCACGCGGGGATGTTGCATAGTGGCTAGGGCATGTAATATCGGAAGGTTTTCAATTCCGGAACTGAGTTACGATACTGGATACCCAGTATCGGAATTCCGGAAGTGTTTCGAAACTGGAATAATTATTTGGATTCTAGGAAAAAGTTAAAATTTATTATTCAAACAAGTTTTATCATATCTATCGGTTCTTTAATCAACTTAACTTACATCAGACTTTTCAATCACATGAACCAAAAGAAACATTAAAATATTTTTAAAAATACAGTCAACAATACTTATAGTTTTGTTAAGAATGTACGAACAAATTATATTTGTACGTTACGTACGATACGATAAATAAAAACTTGAAAAAAAAAACAGAACAATTAAAAGATTAATTTTTGGCAAGAGCTGAGATCAACCAATCATTTCTTCGAGAACGGCTCCTCTTGATAGTGCGTTCTCAGGAATAATAAGGCATCTAGCATTTGGTCTGAGAGTGAGCTTCGTATTCGGTTACAAAAGTAACCAGCACATGAAAATACTCTCTCACTCTCGACACTCGTAGGAAGAACGCACGAAATATAGTTAAAAGCCTCTGTTAGATAAACACCTCGATCTCCTCCGTTATCGTACATGGCTTTCTCTATTTTGACAAACCCTGCAAGGTCAACATTTGTAGACAGATTCTTGCGAGTTTTTTTGCACTTATCGAGTTCCTTGTCCAGTTGCTGTTGTAAGGTAGGCTCATCATCGTCAGAAAACAGAGAATCTGTCTGTTCAGATTCTGAGAGTGCTGCAGATGCTGGATGGCTATCGTCGTTATCGCTGAGCTCACGAAGAGTCTTTTTATATTTAAGCTGGCATAGTAAATTAATAATGATTTCGGACGTTTCCTTGCTATTGGGTTTGGGAAACGTATCATCATCTCTTTGTTCGAAAAAATCTTTCGAATCATGCAGGTAGTGTAAAACACCTGCTAACAATAGTCGTCTTTGTTTGATACGACTTCGCAAGTTTGTCGCTAGCTTAGAGCTCAAGAAACTGTTCTGCTCGTCAAGTTTTTTAAGCATGAACCTTAATGCCGTATCAGCTGTGTAAAGTGTCGCATCACGTCGGCACAAGGACAAGACAGTCAGTTTTATCACACTCAAACTGTGATGAACATCGGCCAGAGTTTGGAGTTCGTCTTCTGAAAAATGAATCTCGGATTTCCAATCTATCAGAGCTTTAAGAACTGAGTCCTTTATTTTTAAAAACACCCCGATCATATCGGACATGCTTGACCATCGTGTGCGACAATCTAGTTGTAGCTGTATATCTTTTCCGTGTTCCTTCAAGACATATTCCCGCAGTGTATCTGCCTTGAGAGGAGACTTTCTTATTAATTTAACAAGGCGCCGAACTTTTCCTATAAGCTCCTTGTATAAGTTTGGATCAGCACGACGAACCGCAGGAGTTTTAATTTCGAAACGATCTTCTGTCATTGAGTCCGCATCCTCGTCGTCTTCAGATCCCGAGTCATCATTCGATGCCTGCTGGATAGACACTACTGCCCGTTCGCATTCTTTAGTATTTTTGTACAGAGTATCAATAACCGCAAGCTGTACTCCATGAGCGAGGCACAACTGGTGATGGCCTTTGCAATAAGATCCCATTTTTACCATCACACTTGCACCGTCGGTTGTTTGGCTCACGACGTCGTCGTCCAAAGAAACTTTGAATTTTGCAAGATGCTCTCGCAAAATTTTGAATGCAGTCAAAGCTGGCATTGATCCCGTGATCTTGACAAGGCCAAGATTTTTGAAGTTAAAACCACCAAAACCTCTGCTGTGCAAATTTATATTCATGTAGCGTTTATTCCTCAACGACGTCCATTCGTCCAGCGTCAGAGCAAATTTATGTCCCGCTATTTTGAGCTCCAATATTTTATTTATCGTTTCTGCTTTTACTTCTTCGGCTTGAGTTAACACTATTTTTGCAATCGTTTTCGGTGACTTAGGTAGTTCGCCGCAGTCACTTTTTTTAAATAAACGGCGCAGATCTTGGCTCTCTGTAAAAAATCTGAAGGAACAACCGTGCAGTGCTGCCATTCGAGACACGACCACCTCCATTTTATCGCTAGACTTCGAACTGAAATAATCTGTCATGAGCTTTCGTTTCTTTGTTTCTGTAGTCGCCAATGTCGGTTGCTTTTCGTTGGAAGTTCCTGGAGTGACATCACTGACGGTAGACGATGGTGATGCAGGGTTGTCAATTTCATTATCAGTCAAATTTAGATTTGAGTGTACTGCCCGAAAATGCGTGTGTAAGCCGGTAGTGGCACCACCGGCAGTTTTCAAGATTTTTCGGCATATTTTGCATTTTGCGGATTGACCATCAGTTGCACGAAGAAAATGCTTCCATATAGTCGTTGTTGTTCTTTTGTTGGAGAATTCCAAGTACTCAACATTTTTCTTTGAACTTGACCTAAAAGAATGAAAATCTTGATAATATCTGATTGAAAAAATTATATAATCTAAATATAAAGTAATGAGAGAGACGAACTCAAACAAAACATTATCTATGTATTATAAATCATAAATATCTACTAGCACTTGCCAGTGACAGTTTGTCGCGCAACTTAAAGCATTTATTTTGATTACATTTTATTATAACAACAATCTCGAGTGGAAATGTTTTACAAAGAAATTGAAATAGAAATATCAAAAGTGAAATGAAATTCTATATTCCTATCCTGGATATAGAATCTAATTAATAATGCTCGTATTTTCTCGAACTTAACCTATACATATATTATAGGTTAAGTTCTAACCTACAATCTACAATCATTCTTTCAAGTTAGACATACATAATAAAAGCACTTAACTAAGGTCTATTAGACTAACTAAATGAGTTGCAAATAGGTTCGTCGCATGTAGTTGTACGTAAATAGGTATAAAATTATAAAGTACTTACATTTTCCCTGCGTCGCAAATGCACGTGCACTCTCGGCAAAGATGTTACGGCGACTGCCCGGAAGGTTGCGCCGTTGCGCGCGCGGTAGTTTACGGTCGCATTCGTGTGTGTGTGTGTGTGTGTGTGTGTGTGTGTGTGTCTATGCGTCATGGATGCGTTCAAAAAGAATTTAATAGTCAAAATATCGATATCGGAATAACGATATTGAAGTGTTTCAATTCCGGAATTGAAATATTGGAAAAATTCCGAGATTCCGGAATTGCGAAATTTCGGAATTCCGGAATACATGCCCTAATAGTGGCCCCATGAACCTGGGGCCATGAACGTGGCCCCATGAACCTGGTATAGATGTCGCTAAAAGTTGGTATTTGAAAACAAAAGTTGATATACTGTAGTGTGCTCCGTTTGAAACGATTATAATGTTATTCAGGGTTGCCAACTCCTTACCAGGGTGTTATATGACTTTTAAGATGGGAATTTCTCATCAACGTTTTTGATGAGAAAGAGTCATGCATGGTTGCTATTTAGTGCTAGGTACTGTATGTTAAAATTTTGTGCTAGACACATGAAAATACGGTCATGTAATGTAAAAAACACATGCGCTCCATCCGCATTTCTTCGATATGGAGGTGTCGCGCACTGTTCGGTCCGAAAATTATTTTATACCGCGAACCCGTAGGCTGTGGAACGAACTGCCTCAAGAGGTCTTTCCATTAAGCTACGATATGGGGTTCTTCAAGAGAGCTGTGAATAGGATTTTGCAAGGTCGGCGGCGCACCCGCATACCCCCTGGTGTTGCAGGTGTCCACGGGCGGCGGTAACACTTACCATCACGTGGGACCGCTTGCTCGTCCGCCCACTAGTCTATAAAAATAAAAAAATATTGCTAAATCTACCACAGACAGTGCAAAGTTGGCAACCCTAATTTTATTTATTCCTCATTGAAAATTTTGCTCTACTTACATATTATATCTAATAAAAATTCAGTCCACTTTTGAACTCTTAATATTAATTTTAAGAACTGGTACAAAGTGTCGTTAGTTTTTCCTGGCTAAAAGCATGTAAATCTTGTTTTTTTCTTCTTTTGATTGAATAAAAGCAAGATTTACAGGCTTTTAGCATGAAGAAATTTTAAAATATTATAAAACTGAAATTATTAATAAAAAAATATCATACCAGTACATCAACATTGTACTCGGTGGAAAATTTCTCTTAAGATAGAAAAAAGAAATTTCAATGCATGATCGATGTTAAAAGTTGGTATTTTTGCGTACCACCACAAGTTTTAGTTGGTACATTGTACAAGGCCCTGAAAAATGGTATGTGTACCAGGAAATCTGCACCCGATGGGGACGGTGATTATCTAATGGCCCGGGCCACACGGCAATTACGCTATTGATATAATATGAGAAAATAAAATATCAGTTTTCACCTGTACGTGGGAGCTGACAACATATTCGTTCCTTCCGCGATATCCCCAGTCTTTTATCTCGTCAGCATCAGGTAAACTCCACGCTGGTTCCCGACACTCCACGTCGTACCAAATCCAAACAGCTGCATCGGCTTCTACTGTCTGCCACGTGCGAATTGACACGCCCTTCGGTACTGATCGTGATAAAAATCTACTTTGGTAAATACATTAGAAATATTTTATAAACAAACGTAACCTTGTCATAATCTTCTTAATATTGAATTCCAATTTTAAAAAAAACTTTAAACTACAAAAAGCGAGCTACAAAAGGCCTTGAACCTTTTCCGCCAGCTAACCTTTCATTAAATACTTATCATTAAAAGTAACAGCTTTTGATTCTGTGACTTTTATCTATACTTGATGTTTTCCCAAAACAAGTTAGCTTTTGAAATTTAGTCGGATTTTTTATTCGAGGATTTCGATTATAATTAGGTCGGGGGAAAAGTTTCTTCGTATTTTATATATAAATTCAAGACAATTTTAAAATGTATGTGATAAAACTTTAAAATGTATTGAATTTCTTCGTTAGATTCACTCATTTTCTTGGATGGAAAAACAATTGAAAAATGCCGGGAAACAGTTTTTATTTCTTTTTTTAAAATGTTACCTTATTAATGGTATCATAACCAGCCAGGTACAAACAGTTCAATCAAAGATATTGGATCGCAACTTCATACATGCAAAATACGAAAAGACTTTCTTCCCGACTCATTAGTTACTTTTATTTCGCTTACGTCGCACATTATATTCTAAACAGCTGCTCTTGGCACCGCTACTAAATAAGTACATGTAGGTATGTAAATAGGTGCGAGTGGATTTACAGTCGCGAAATTGTATTTAGTGTCTCGAAATTGTATTTACTGTCTCGAAATTGTATTTAGTTGGGAAGTTGGGTTGGGAAAATGGGGAGGGATAGGATGGGAATGGGCTCTGGCACATCTCACTCACTACCGAAACATATATGTACATTAGGGAAATAAGATAAATTGGGAAATGCAGTACATTTCAAGGTAGTCTTCTGTGAGAGAGAGGTAACGAGGCCAGTCGAGCTCGCCCTGCAGCTGTTGGATTGCAGCGTGTACTGGTATTACCTCACAAGTTGGTATTAGTACGTCACTTTCAATATTACATACCTGTGTCAACTCCCGGCACGCTGACCAATTCCCCAGTCTCCCCAAACCGCCACCGGTGGAAGGGACACTCTATACAATTCCCACACACATTTCCTCCAATAGCCAAGTTTGCGCCTAAATGGGGACAATATGCGTCCACACAGCGGGCGACACCATCTTCTCCCCGATACACGCAAAGGTTCTGACCTGAAATAATCTTATAGTAAACTAGCGACCCGACCTCGCTTCGCTTCGGCTTATAAGTTTTTTTTTCCAATCTTTATTTTCAAAATTTCAGAAACATTTTCACCATACATTATATTCATGTAACTCTTACGGTTTTTGCAGCGCACGCCAAAATAGCTCGCAGATGGCAGAGTTTTTTCCGACTTACTTCACACTTATCGTTATATTTTGGCCAATTTACACAATATCTTTATAAATTATAGCCTATGTGTTATTCTGATGTGTGAGCTATATTATTGTAGTTTCATTAAAATCCATTGAGGAGTTTTTGCGTGAATGAGTAACAAACATCCATACACCCATCCTCACAAACTTTCGCGTTTATAATAATTAATAGGATAGGATGTAAAAAAATACGAGAAGCTAGTTTTAAAGTTTCCGAGCGTACGCTAATCGCACGAGATGGCGTCACTTGATGTTAAAAAGCAACGAAATAATATAATGTCTAAATAAATAATTAATATTGTAAATCGGGTCTACACGCGTAAAATTGAAGGTTTCTATTTACCTTTTATTAGAAATAAATTGTTTATTAGAAATAAAAGATAAACAAAAGCCTTTAATTTTACGCGTTCAGACCCGATTTACAATTCAAAATGTGTACAAAACGCGAAAGTTTAAAAAGTTAATCTACTTAACAATAGATGGCGTCAAAGTACTCCACTTTATAACAAATGTCTGGCAGAGATCACTTTTGGATATAAGACCGTTTTATAAGCTTTTTGTGTCTACTTATATTGTTTTGTTTTGTTTCGATGTGCAATAAAGAGTTTTATTTATCTATCTCAATCTATATTTTCCGTATTGTTTGAGAATTAACAAGATAAAGTTTATTGACTTAATTTTTATTTAATTTTTTTTGGAATGTCCGAATTTTTGGGGCCCTAATGGTCTTTCAAGAATCACCGGACATGATGTTCATTGGCATAGAAGGAAAAAAACTAAAACTACAACTGTTGGGATACTTCTTCGTGTGGTATTAATCACTGACAGCTCAAAACGACAGATACAAAAACAATAAGAGGATCATTGCAATGACTATTGACATTTTTGTAACATTTTACGTTTTGTTCAACTTATGTATTTTTTTTTATGGAAGAAAGATGACAGACTAGCGTATGCTCGTATCATGAACAGTATCATGATCGTCCATCGACATCCGCGATACATGGCAACATCAGTCAAGAATGATAAAATCACTAGCACGCCCTCTTTCTTATTTATTTAAAAAGCACACATATAACTACAACATATACTATATAATACAAGCATATACTACATACAATATACTACATTCCTTCCGTCGGTCTACCGGCGGGGGAGCGCTTAGGCTCGTTGCTGCACACGCTCCTGGCTGAGCGCCTTCTGCGCTCGCCCTAAATCATACATGAACTTGAAAGGTGATTCTTGAAAGGCCATTATGGCCACAAGAATTTAACAGTTCCGAGAAACATATAGTACATATACGACTGCTACTACATATAGCAATAACAAAATGTTGAAAATGTTGAACTGATCTTGAAGGAACATAAAAGTTAATTTTTTCGACGACTTAAATATGTTGAAACTAACACATCGACAAGTTTGTATGTGCATGAGTTTTGTATGTGCTGCTAATCTTTGGAGATTTAAGAATAAATTTGAATAAAGGGCTGGGAACGAGGGTAATTAAAGATACATCCCAAAAATTAGACGGAAACACAACATAGGTAATAGGTACCTACCTAACACATCAACAGCTTTCACAGCCCCCTTCTTCAGTTCCCTACTTTCAACCACAGCAAACCACCCATTGGGATATGGTGGTGGTATCTTAGACCCCAATCGTCTCGCGGCTTGTGCTCTAGCGATTCGCTGCTGCCTGTCAGGGCCCTTGACTATATGTTCGAAGCCAACATCTGTCAATTCCTGAAAAAAAATGAAAAAATGAGGAATCCATATCAGATATGTAGCTTGCATTTTACATAGGTGTTCAATGTTGTAATTTTATGTTATATTGCACGCCCGGCAATATTTTTGCACATAATATATAGCCTATGTCCATCTGGAATAATGTACCTTTCAAATGGTGAAAGAATTTTTCAGATAGGTGCAGCGGTTCCGGAGATTACCTCGCACATACAAACAAACTCACCAAATTCGCACTCTCTCTTATTATATTAGTATAGATTAAGTTAATATGGATCTCCAACATAGGTAGATACATCCCAGCCGAAGATAATACACATCGACTATGATCGGCCAGCTTCGGTTCTGTAGAGCGTCGTCGCTGTCGTTTTTTTTTATGTACGAAGACGGCAGACGAGCATACAGTCCACCTGATGGTAAGTGGATACTGTCGTCCATAGACATCCCTGATACATGCCAACATTAGTCCAGAATGACAAACGTTGGCACGCCGCCGGATGCGCTGACCTACCTTCGGAGTTATAGTAATGGATTTGGAGAAGGGTTGGGAAAATGGGGAGGGATAGGATGGGAATAGGCTCTGGCACATCTCACTCACTACCGAAACACGTACGTACATTGGGGAAATAAGATAAAGTGGGAAATGCAGTACATTCTGTGAGAGAGGGGTAATGTGGCCAGTCGAGTGAGCCCAGCGGCTGTTGGATTGGCGTGCACTCTCCCCCTCATCATATGTGTCGTAACCGATAGTCTCTTTCTAAAGGCCCGATGTGTATTACTTTCGGCCAGGAAGTGCAAAACAGTTTTAATTCTTTGTTAACCTTGTTTATTAGAGAGAAAGGTAATTGCAGCAAGGCTTGGTACATTTATCAATATTCTATACATATAATAAAAATCGGTAGGTAACAAATCCGTGTCTGTACATCCAGTGCCGGCTCTAGCCCATGTAGCGCCCGGGTGCAATCAATACCCTGGCGCCCTCTAGTAGGCTCTTTGGAGGCGTCGCGGGCGGCGCTCGGCGCCCCATCAGACCCTGCGCCCGCGTGCGCCGCACACCCTGCATCATAGGTAAAGCCGGCACTGTGTACATCTATACTAATATAATAAAGAGGTAAAATTGTGTGTTTGTTTGTGGGTGTGTTGGGGGTAATCTCTGGAACTACTGAACCGATTTCAAAAATTCTTTCACAAATAGGAAGCTACATTATCCGTGTCTGTCTAATATAGCTTATATTTTATTTTGAAGATTGAAAAAACCGATAAACCGAAGTGAAGCGAGTGAGAGTCGCTAGTTTAATATAAAGTTTAAAAATGTTGGAAAGAATTGCGAGTGATATAAATAAGTACAAATTAACAATTTTTGGAATTTTAGTCTTTATCTCTTTCTGAACGAGCATCACGCAAATACGGATTTTAATGGACCTTGCCATAGTGATATCTAACTTTTTATCCAGATCATTTATAAATCTTCCACGGGAATCAAGCTAACCGTGCGTATTCTAACGTCTATGCGAATATATTAGAATAAAAAAAATCATACTCACTTTTACATATATCACTGGGCTAAAATACGACTTGTAAATAACATATAACACTAAAATTAAAATCACAGTCAAAGAAATAACGGAACAATTCCCAAAAAATAACCCAAATGCCGTCCGCAAAATTCCAAAGCACAGATGCAAATAAAAAAGTAATGTCTCATTTTCGAATTCCCCTTTCAAAATGGCGTCTTGGCATTTCGTTGGTAGTTTGTTTTCAAATCTCTGTTCCAAATTGTCGATGGCAATCGTCATTTTGGTTGATAATCTGAAAATAATGATTATTTATTGATAATTGAGCGCATGGTGTGGTGTGACTATATCAACCGCCCTTCTCTTTACGTGGTAAAAGGCGACTAAAGAATAACAAAGCCAGGTTGGCGATTACACTCTTGGAGGTGCTGTAGTTCCTCGGGGCTTGTGGTAGCCGCTCTGTTATCTCTTAGTCGCCTTTTACCGCACCCACGGGAGGAGACGGGCTGGTGCTGTTCTGCAGCCACACGACACCACACCGCTCTGGCTATTATCTCTCTTATTAAAACAGTTTATTAAAACAAACTTTTAACAAATGTGTTGACCCAATTTTTTTTGGTTATTATTAAAACAGTAATGAAATCTAGCAAGTAATTCGACACCATACATTTTATTGTAAATAATAAAACTATAAACTTCTATCTGTATACATTGAGAGGTTTGAGGGGGAGAGTGCACGTCGCAATCCAACAGCCGCCGGGCACGCTTGACTGGCCACGTTGCCCCTCTCTCACAGAAGACACCTTGAAATGTACACTGCGTTTCCCTACTTTATCTTATTTGCCTAATGTACATGTTTCGGTAGTGAGTGAGATGTGCCAGAGCCCATTCCCGTCCTATCCCTCCCCATTTTCCCAACCCTTTTCTCCAAATCCATTCCTATAGCTCCAAAGGTAGGCAGCGCATCCGGGGGCGTGCCAGCGTTTGTCATTTTGGACTGATGTTGGCACGTATCGCGGATGTCCATGGGCGACAGTTTCCACTTACCATCAGGTGGACCGTATGCTCGTCTGCCGCCTTCGTACATAAAAAAAAACCAAGAGAAATGTCCTGACTGACTGACTGACTCATCAAGCTCGAGCCAAAATCGCCGAATCATAAAATTTCGTCAGTAGCTAGCTTCAATGACATAAAAACTTTAATTTTAATGGCATAGAAAGAAAATAACGTGAAACTTGCTATAAATATACCGTTCCGTGTACCGTTGTTAAAACTGTGTGGGGGGGGGGGGGGCTAAGATACAACGACACAACCCCATTTACTCACGTGGATAATAAAGCGCCTCTAAAAATATGGACTCGCCAACCCGTTTGGCCAGCGTGACGTTTTAAGGCCACACATTCGCCATGGGCAAGACAATGAGGGGGCCCAAGTCCAGCAGTAGATACTGATGCAGATACGGCAGTAGATGCAGTAGGTGCATACTAATACATATAAATTAAAACCAGGCGAGAAAAGCCGTGGACAACAGCACGTTTGTAATGTCAAAGTCAAGTCTGACGCGGTACAATTATTTTTAGGCTGAATCAAATATGACTATGGGTTCTCGTTGTAACTTTAACATCGCATAAGAGAATCAAGTCAGGATTTTCACAAGAACCATGGATCAATCAAAATACATAGATGGACAATCCTGTTTTTTATTATTATTTTTTTCTTCATATATGGCAATGGTGCAATTAGCACATTCCGACAGTGTCAAGTTTTCTTCGTAATAAACAATTTCAAAGTCTATAACGTATCCTGTGGATGTCCAGTCCAGTCGATGGTAGGTTCACTGAGGACAGAAGAGGACTCCTTGGAAGCGCACGAAAAACGTCCCACACTTATTTGATTATCACTTTGAAGTTATATCTATATATATATAAAAAGAGGATGTTGGTATATTTGATGTTAATAGACTTCGACACCGTTTGACCGATCACCGTGAAAGTTGGCACATATATGTATTTTTTCATGGAAAAGGTTTCTATGCTATCTAATTTGTTGTAACTCTCCACTAGATGGCGCTGCAGCACACAAACGTCTATACTGTTCAACCGAACGCCATGAAAATTGGTATACGTAGATATTTGAGCACGTAGAACATTTTCGAGCTATCGACTTTGTTATAACTCGCCACTAGATGGCGCTGCAGCACATCAATTTATATAGCAGGACAACGTCTGCGGAGTTTTGCTAGTAAACTATAACTATTAAACCACAAAGCGAACAATATACAATTATTAAACTTTCGCGTTTTGTACACATTCTACAATCTAGATTGGGTGTATACAAACAAACACCACGCACGAAAAACACTTTTAAACTATCACTATTGAATCATAAATCACTATATTTTTAAAATAATTAATCAAAAACTCAACTTGACTTCTCGAGTTTCCGCCAAAAAGCCCCATACAATAGTGATGCCAGTGCCATAAATATAATGCCGCTATATTGGGGGTATTAATCATTAGAGTTTCTTCTTAATTATCTTTTGTACAAAAAATCAATCACGTAACGATATTTACAGCGAAATATTTATTAAATGATAAATATTATTTCGTACTCTATAGAAGAGGTTTTGTTTTAATTTTTTCGTAAAACAATTTCTTATATTTTATTACAACACCGTCACGTCAAAAGCGTTGCAGTTATTACACGAAAGGCAAACTATCAATAAGGTAGTTCTCGGTAGTTTTTTGCAGCCAAATGATGAACTGTAATTGATAGGTAGGTCGGTGTATTCGACCGCCATGCAAATGGCACCGTTTTAGAAACGTAATGCTCTCTGTACTTTGGTTGATCGCTGACAAGGACCCTAACGCAGCACCAGGGCCGGATTAAGCCATGTAGAGGCCCCCAGGCCAGTGATTACCAAGGTTATACGAACCGCGACCCACCTAAAAAAATGACAAAGTGTGGGAACCACCTTACGCTACGCCTTAGATGAAAATAGCATTGTTTCGCTGCTGCAACATGTTCTCGTTCCAGTATCCAGTGATGATCGAAATTTTTAATAAGTAAAAATAAGATAAATCAGAACACTATACTTAAAATTGGATCAAATTATTTTTTTTCGGGGCCCACCCAATATTCGCTCGCGAAATGTAAGATCGTAGCTAAGGGATCCTAGTTAACCGCCGTGTTTCCGTCGATCCCCTGGGGAATCCTGATGAACTGATGAGTGCAGGTGGTTCATCAAGCCACCCATCAAGCCCATATCTATTGGTTGTGAAAAAAAAAAGTAACTTACCGGTAATTTAAGCGCACTTGTATATAACTAGGTTAGGTACATTTGTTTTTAATTTGTAAACATTTCGCGCGAGAATTTGATATGAAACCAAAGTTTACGTTCATACAGCCAACGGTGGCTTTATACTAGACACCTTTGCTCTCGAATCGTGCTATATATAAGAAAAATAAATTATTCCCTTCGTATCAAATATGAATTTTATAAACGTCGTATACTTTTGCAGTTTCATAATTAATTTTAATTGCTATTTTGTAGGTGACAAAGTCGTTTTTTGCATGGCGTTTATTGTAAAATTTGAATTTTATATGATCCACCCGGGGGGGTTACTTATTATGTACATTTTATGGTACTGATTGATTTTTTCTGGAATCGCAGTGTAAAGGAAAAAGATCGAGTCTTTGTTTGATCTAAAACAAATATACGTAAACACGGATTTATCTATTACATATTAAGAACCTACTTATATTAATATTTTATTAGTAAAAAAAGAATTATTAAAGACTAGCTTCTACCCGCGGCGTCTTTTGCGTGCACTAAGCAGCTGTAAAACATTTTTAATACCTTTAAAAGCGCCGACATGATGGATTTCACACATGAAAACCCATCCAGTAGTTTTCCATTTTCCATTTTCATCTATAACTTAACTTCCTCGTGTCGTATGATGATGACACATATACCAATTTTCCTTCTGGATACTTAGCTATACATTAGTGAAAACCCGATCAAAATCCGTTCCGTAGTTTTTACGTGACGCTCGAACAAACAGACAGACATACGGACAAAAGCTTGTAAAGAGACCCCTTTTACTGTTTTATTATATGTGTAGATTATTTCAGTGTCGGCCAGCTCTGTGGTGTGGTGTCGGCAGGTTGCAGAAGAACATTTAGAGAATTGCATTCTTGATGTCAGCATATAAAAAAAGTATTAAAAAAAAAAATTAAACCACTTAGTGTAGACTATTGTACAATTATGTGCATTTAACTAGCTGTGCCCGCGACTTCTTACGCGTGGTAAGCTTTGTTATACAGCATCTTTTCTTCCCGTCTGCCGATTTCGATGAAACAAAGCCTATTCGAAGCGCCGAGCTAAGCTTAATTAAACTGTGGAAACCCCATGAAAATCCGTTTCGTAATTTTGCAGATTAGCGTGTTCGAACAAACAAATTTCAAAATCGTTATTTTGTATTCTGATACTCTTCCTTCATCGCCCCCAATCAGTTTTTGGTAAATATATTCAACGTACAGACACGCTGCTTCTACAGTTTTATTATATGTATAGATAGTATTAAATAGTATTAAAGTATTAGATAGTATTTAAGGTAGGCAGCGCAACCAGGGGCGTGCCAACGTTTCTCATTCTGGACTAATGTTGGCATGTATCGCGGATGTCTATGGGCGACAGTATCCACTTACCATCAGGTGGACTGTATGCTCGTCTGCCGCCTTCGTACATATAAAGAAAAAATTAGGTATGTATGACAAATGGTGTGGTGTTAATATTATGTTACAAGCTATGTGATTTAATTTTTAAATGTACTTCAAATATTTCTAATAAATATTAATGCTTAAATCTAAAGGTACCTAAGCTTGGACGGGTAGAGTGCACGCTGCAATCCAACAGCCGCTGGGCGCACTCGACTGGCCTCGTTACCCCTCTCTCACAGAATACTACCTTAACTGCCTTTCCCACTTTATCATATTCCTCAATGTATGAACGTGTTTCGGTAGTGAGTGAGATATGCCAGAGTCCATTCCCATCCTATCCCTTCTTTTAGTCATTTTTAACCCCCCCCCCCCCCCGCCCTTGTAAGCAAATAAGTAAGCCCTTGTAAGCTTGTCATCAAAAATAAGCAAAGGAAAGACCCCCCACCCCCCTTTGGAGCTTACGTAATACTTGAACGGCCCCTTAGAATATAGAGGTAAAATTGTGTGTTTGTAGATTTGTTGGGGGTAATCTGTGGAACTACTGAACCGATTTCAAAAGTTCTTTCATAAATAGGAAGCTACATTATCCGTGTCTAATATAGGCTATATTTTATATTGAAACTTTGAAAAGAAAACTATTGACCGAAGCGAAGCGAGGGCGGGTCGCTAGTTTTCTATAAAAAATATCAGTTGTATGTAGAGTACGTACGCGTACCTACACCGATTTTAAAAATTCTTTCACAAATAATAAGCTACATTATCCATGTCTAATATAGGCTATATTTTATTTTAAAATTTTGGTAACCGTATCTTATAAACCGAAGCGAAGCGGGGGCGGGTCGCTAGTCCCATTAATATTATAAATGCGAAAGTTTGTGAGGATGTATGTATGGATGTTTGTTACTCTCACGCAAAAACTACTCAATGGATTCTAATGAAACTATACGATAATATAGCTCACACATCAGAATAACACATAGGCTAAAATTTATAAAGATATTGTGTAAATTGGCCAAAATATAACGATAAGTGTCAAGTAAGTCGGAAAAAAACTCTGCCATCTGCGAGCTATTTTGGCGTGCGCTGCAAAAACCGTAAGAGTTACACGAATATAATGTATGGCGGAAATGTTTCTGAAATTTTGAAAAAAAAAATTGTAAAAAAAAAAACTTATAAACCGAGGCGAAGCGAGGGCGGGTCGCTAGTTTTCTATAAAAAATATCAGAGCTGTATGTAGAGTACCTACAGTAAAATCAACGAAACATGAGCTTTGCATCTGCGTTGCACTATCGGTGTGCACTCACACAAACGCAAAGCTTATGTTTTGATGATTTCACTATACTTGTATTGAAAGTACATGTTCCGTAATGGTTTTAGTAAAGGTATTAGATTGCTCTATATTTAATGTTCAATACTTTATTGCAATCTATATTGTTTTACAAACTGGTAGAACTTAAAACTATGCAGAGCCGGCTTTACCTATGGTGCAGGGTGTGCGGCGCACGCGGGCGCAGGGTGTTAGGGGGCGCCGAGCGCCGCTCGCGACGCCTCCAAAGAGCCTACTAGAGGGCTACATGGGCTAGAGCTGGCGCTGAAACTATGAGATCTAAACTATTGAAAAATATATTATCTGTAACAAATTGTAGGAAGGATAGGATAGGATAGGTAGAACGGATAGGAAGGATTTTTGGGTTATTTAGAAAAAAAAGCAACCACGAGGTGTACCAAGTGTAACCAACCAGTTACACTTCTAACCTAAACCAGCCAAATCATTTCCGGGTAGGAAAGACTTTCACGCAATAGTCATCCAGAATTTAACACATTTCCTATTTATACTTAGGAAATATGTCTAGTAAGATTTATTTTATACATCTATCTCCTGATGATTTTCGGTATTATGATCACTAACTATACTGTGATATATTTGTTTGACAGCTGGCTTTTACGTAATGGCGGCAAATTGAAATTACAAGTTAAAAGTTTTATCTTTTCATATTTTCCATTTTAAAATGGAAGTTAATAGTTAGATATGTTTCACAATTTTTTTTTACGACAAAGGTATGCTTCTATTGGTCGAAAAGAGGTTTGTCGTGTTTACGGAGATCTAAAACAACTGCAAAAAGTGGTTCAATCGACTCAGATCTGGTAATTATGATGTGAATGCTGTTCCTCGCTGTTGTAGTCCTATTAAGGTAAATTTTGATATTATCATTGAAGATACTGAAGTAAATCGACATATAAGCAGTCATCAAATTGCGAAGAGCTGAGCATTCACCATTCAACAGTTTTGAATCATGTGCATCTGCATCATTTTTGAGGGGGAGAGTGCACCCTGCAATCCAACAGCCGCTGGGCGCGCTCGATTGGCCACGTTACCCATCTCTCACAGAAGACTACCTTGAGATGTACTGCATTTCCCACTTTATCTTATTTCCGTGTTTCGGGAGTGAGTGAGATGTGCCAGAGCCCATTCCCATCCTATCCCTCCCCATTTTCCCAACCCTTTCTCCAAATCAATCTCCAAAGGTAGGCAGCGCATCCGGGGCCGTGCCAACGTTTGTCATTCTGGACTAATGTTGGCATGTCTATGGGCGGCAGTATCCACTTACCATCAGGTGGACTGTATGCTCGTCTGCCGCCTTCGTACATAAAATAAATAAATAAAAATAAACTGAATTTTGTTTGTTTGTGTGCCGCGTGATTTAAATGACAGAAACTTGGTGAAAAGAATTTCCATATGCGAGATGTTGCGAAAACTGAAATGAAATCGGTCCATTTCTGCAGAAATTGGTAACAGGCGATGGGAAGTGGATAACGATAACGATTTTCGGAAACTTGGTCTAAGCGAGCTGACTCATCACACATAGTCCCAAAGCCAGTTCTCATTCCAAACAAAGTCATGTTATGTGTATGGTGGGACTGGAAAGGCATTGTGTATTACGAGCTTTTGCCACATGGTCAAACGATTAATTCTGATGTCTACTGTCAGCAATTAGTAAAATTGAAACAAGCACTTGAAGAAAAACGCCCAGAGTTAATGAATAGAAAAGCCGTAGTTTTCCATCACGACAATGCTCCAGCGCATACATGTTTTATGACTAAATAAAAATTGATGGACCTTGGCTAGGAAGTTTTAAAGCATCATCCATACAATCCTATATCACAAATTTTAAGACATAGTAATGGCTTGTGGAGAGAGGCTCTGTTAGATATATGTGCAAAAAAAATACATAAATTATTTGATAATAAAAAAACTGTACAAAAGTATCAAAAACAATTTACCCGATACTACTCTTGAGTTGTTGAATTGTTGTCTATGGTCAGTTGTCTATGGAAATTATTTAGATTTAGACTATTTTTATAAAACACTCTTTGCATGCTGTGTTCTTCTTTATGGGAGGTGGTATATAATAACATGTTAATGTATAAGTAATTCAGATTTATAATGCAAATATATGGTAGCTTTATGAAGAACCTAATAAAAGAAATAAATACAGTCCAGACCTTCGGATTATCATTCATTCCGCTCTTTACAAAATTCTCTAAATGGAGTAAAATTACATTCAAGAGATGCCAAGTTCACGTTAATTCCAAGTTGTTTTCTCTATGAGTGCAAACTTGGCACCACAGCGGACGACGCGGCGCGAAACATACGTACCGCATTCGGAGATGACACCTTAAGTGATCGGACAGCACACAAGTGGTTTAAGATCAAGCTGAAATCTCCCGAGGAGAGAAATCCTCGGGAGATTTCAGCTTGATCAATGAAGCACGCTCTGGAAGACCGAAGTCAATTTGTATAAGAAAATCCGCACGAACTTTTTTGGTTACCTGATTTAAAAAACGCCCTTCAAAACCGAAGCTAACCGATAGTGTCTTTCTAAAGTCCGATGTGTATTACATTCGACCGGGAAGTGTACACTTCTCTGTTCACATGATGATACAAACTCGACGGTGACGGTGAGCAGATGACGGTGACAGTTGTTTATACCTACTAACTTTTGACTGATGTTCGAGAAACTATCCTTGTGTAAATAAGCTATTAGGCGGATGGTATGGTAACTTTGCCTTTCGTGGAATATATTTATGTGTTTCTATAGTACTAGCAACCCGCCCTCGCTTCGCTACGGTTTTTTTTTCAAAATTTCAAAAAATATATATCCTATATTAGACACGGATAATGTAGCTTCCTATTTGTGAAAGAATTTTTGAAATCGGTTCAGTAGTTCCGGAGATTACCCCCAAACATACCTACAAACACACAATTTTACCTCTTTAATTAGTATAAATGAATTGAAGAAATAAAACATACTATAGTGTATTAAGAAGGGGTGTGTTTAGATCATAATTGAAGCGACAAAATTATTGCAGTACTTCAATGTTTTTGAATCCAGCCCCTGCTTAAACCAGGCTTGCCAACCAGCGCCGGCTCTAGCTCATGTAGCGCCCGGGTGCAGGGCGCCCTCTAGTAGGCGTTTTGAACTCTTTGGAGGTGTCGCGAGCGGCGCTCGGCGCCCCCTAAGACCCTGCGCCCGTGTGCACCGCACCCCCTGCACCATAGGTAAAGCCGGCACTGAATTCAGCGCTCGACAGGCGCCCCCGGGCGCGGGGCGCCCGGGGTGCACCGCACCCCTTGCACCCCCTGGTAAAGACGGCCCTGTTGCCAACCGTACGGTATTCATCTGGACAGTCCAGTTTTGAGGCGAATTGTCCGTGTCCGGTTATCTACATGCGACCGGCCTCAAAAAGTCTGGTCTATTCACAAATTTAAAATAAGTTAGTTTATAAAATATGTACCTACTTTATTAAGAATTTTTTGTGATTAAATATAGCACTTCTACGACTTAAAAGTGACAACAACACCCCCCCTCCCTCTCCGCCCCTCTCCTCGGCATCTGTCCGGTCGTGGAAAACTTAAAAGTTGGCAAGCCTGGCTCAAACATTCTGTATTTATTACTCGTATTACTCGTATTTATTCACTTTTAACAGTAAATTATTTGTGTGTTCGCTTTGTATAAATGCATAGGGTATATTCTGTTTGTGAAATTCTAATTACTTGTCACACAAATAACGTTTTCGTTGCCTACCGTTAGGGAGCGCGCCATTTTTGAAGCACGTTCGGATATATGTCTGTTATTCTGCCCTCCTAAGAAGAAAAGGTTAATTTTTAACAGAAACGTAATAATTATTAACATTATACTCGGAATTTAAAAATTAACACAGAAAATAAACAATGGCTATTCTTTTTGTTTTACGTAAAGCTCCAAGTAGCTAGCTTAATTTTGAACTAATTATAATTTTACCAAAAAAATCCATTTTTCTCGTATTTTCACTTGTGCTTTTTTTTCTAATGATTGTATCTTTAAACGACACTATACTAAATGGCCGAGTGCTGTCGACCGGCTTTAAAATATCATCACCACATCTCTCTTTTTCCGTCGTTGTCGTTGAAGGCGACTAAGGTATAATAAAGGGACTATCACAAGCCCTGAGAAACCATCTCTGAAAGAGTGGACTCGGTAGTCTATACAATTGTCTAAGCTGACAATTGAACGCCTAAAACTAGAAGCTAAAACTAGAAGTAGTTTGTCATTTAAACCGCCTTCCAAGAAAGGAAAAGTATTAAAGAAGGAAAGAAAAGTAGACATTAATGACTTTAATCAAGGAGTCATAAGAAGAACCATTGAAGAATATTATATAATTAGAAAAATAAATAAGAAAATGTTCTCTAAATTTGCTTAGAGCATTTTGTGTTAAATCAGGGTTTAGTGTCTGTTACCACAGATGTGTCCTAAATATGTCAAGGCTTCTGCGTGGCATAATTAAAAATTCCAGAGTATATCTATCTTACCATTACGCTACGATATGGGATTCTTCAAGAAAGTTGTGAATAGGATTTTGCAAAGTCGCAGGTACCTCCTGGTGTGGGTGGGGTTCTTCAAGAAAGTTGTGAATAGGGTTTTGCAAAGTCGCAGGTACCTCCCGGTGTGGGTGGGGTTCTTCAAGCAAGTTGTGAATAGGATGTTGCAAAATCGCAGGTACCTCCTGGTGTAGCAGGTGTCCTTGGGCGGTAGTCCAAGACCGGTGACTCTTGAAAGGCCACTAGGGCTACAAGAATTTAGTCAATCCGAAAAAAAAAAAAAAAGCGGTAGTAACCATCACGTGGTACGCTGGTCTGCCGACAAACTTATATATAAAAAAAAAAATAAGTTGTCTTAGTATCTTAATTATTTAACTGTACCCGACATGTATCCGAACGCGTCCCCTCCCGTATAATTTCCCAGCCTGGATACAATATGGATGTCGTACGTGCGTCACCAGCTTTATTAGAATAAATGTTTTACGATTTATTGAATTGTTGTTTGCATGGCGATCTCATCTTGTTGCAAATCTCATAGAAATTGACCGTGAATTTCAAATATTGTCGTTTTGTATGGGTCTGTCGTATTATATGCGGCATTATCTGAGAAAAAAAACTCCTATTCTCGGTATTCTGTTAAAATATAAGTATACAGTAACAATTTAGATAGATATATATTCATGTAATGTAGTAATATAATGTAAGTGATCTTTATTATGTAATTTTTATACTAGATTTATGTTAATGTTTCATATAAAATAAAATATAAAGAGAAATATCCTGACTGACTGAACAAATGTAGCGAATCACAATTAAACCCACGCGAACGAAGTTGTGGGAAACAGCTGGATTATCAGTCTTTAAAGAGAAATGTTCTGACTGAGCGATTGACTCATCGACGCCGAGCCGAAATCGTTGAAGTAAGAAACATGAAATTCGGACACTAACTTCATTTTATGACGTAAACACCCACTGTCTCGTGGGTGATGTATGGTCTTAATACGTCACACTGGTCAAGCGGGCTGGTACTCTTTTAGAGTACATGTAGTTTCCTAGGGATATCTGGTAGCGGCTTTTTTTCCCCTTTTCCCGTTTTACGACACCCATGAGAGAGGGGTGGTGTGACACCACACGGCCTTAGCATGTTAATAAGTACTTAATGTTCAATTGGACAAAAATGAAATGGAAAAGAAACTGAACGTACTTCGTTTCGTTTCTTAAAAGTGATTTCATTTTCGCTGACGCCTTTTTAGTTTTCGGGATCATGCCTTTAAAAATGTAGAGTTAATTACGGATAGACTGGTCTGTCGATCGCTCGTTTTAACAGCTTTTTTTCAAAACTTTATTTTTAAATCATATTTATAAATTTTTTGAAATGGTTTTTAAATTCCTAATCCATTTTTAAACAAACAAAGCCGTGCCTATAAATATTTATTTGAAAAAAGTCGTTGTAATAATACAGAGCGCAAACCAATATTTTTTGGAATGTTAGTTTGTATGTCTCTTTGTCTGACTAAAGCGGTTTCACGTAAAAAGTGCATAATTCAAAAAATTTGAATTGGTCTAGTAAATGTATTCATAATGAGACAATTACCCATTTTTGTGATTTGCTGTGCACCTTATTCCCATACCAATGGTCTAAATGGAACCACAATATATTTATACATGATAGATAGATAGATAGACTCATTATTGTACACCAACACGTGTCTCGGGCGGCCTTATTGCTAAAGCGATCTCTTCCAGGCAACCTTTGGGTGGTAACGAGAAAACAGATAACAATATCAAAAATAGGTAGATGTTGCAATTTTATATAATATCAAAATCAAATTAACATAATATAACTTAATAATAATAATATTTTGTACATATGCACTTACTTAAAATGAATACTAACGCGATAAACCTATATAAGTACCTACTTAATATACAGCTTTACAGCTTTCTTGAAGCACCCCATATCGTATCTGTATGTTAAATACTCTTGATCTCTCTTGAGGCAGTTGTATTTAATATACAGATTGTGACTTTGTGGAAAAATACCCAATATGCTGGCAACATTATCCTGTTGAATTGCTAAGTTTATGCGTTGAGCGAGGTAATTACCGGCCCGGGGGTCAATGGTAGTGTTCGCTATGTTTTTAAAAATAATATGTGCATTGGGGCCACACTAGTTGTTTCATTTTGCAATACTTGCAATACTTTACCATACCTATCTGAAATATTCATAACTCTATGTCCAATTAAGACTTCGCAGAGCGCACTCGCTCCGGGGATGCATCTTCTTTGAACATTCGATCAACGATTGGTACGAGGAATGCATTTTGTATAAATAGATTTCTTAGTACGAGTGATATAAATAAAGAAATTTGTTTTAATATTTTTTAACTTTCATCTATATTATATATATATATATGTATATATATTCATGGAAATCAAATCATATTTTTTATAGAATAGATGGCAGACAAGCGAGCGGGACACATGATGGTAAGTGATCATCGTAGCCCACGGACACGTTGCATCTATTCAAGGCAAGTTGCCAAGTCCACTCTCTTAGACGTGGCGTCTTTCCTCAGGGCTTGTCGTAGCGCCCGTAGTCATCTTTCGCGACATCCACGGGAAAAGACGGGATTCTAAAGCTGGCCGTCACCACACGACATCGGAAGACACACTGTTTGGTAACTTGGACGAGCCAGGTGTTACGTCTACCTAAAAAAAAAAAACATTTCCCGTGAAATTACCAAGGACTCGAGAAGACGCGTCTTTTTGACCCAATTTATTCAGCTTCTGACAAAAAACCGCCACACGGAAACCGTACGGCCTCATAAATGAATAAAAATAAATGCAAAAATTCGGCGACCTTCCATGTGGTCGCTGTAAAAATACCTGAAGAATATTCATTGGACGTTTTGGGGGTTTGCAAGACTGTTGCTAAGCAACAGTACAGTTAAAATCATTTGGTAAGCTACCCAAAGCCTTGTTCAATGCCGATCGAGTCTTCAAACTCAATTTTGCGTTCGAGTTAGGTACATTCATATTCATTGCTCTAATTGCATGTAGAGCTTTGTTCTACGACGTTTATGTAATCGCAAATTATTACATGTCAAGTCCATGGGAGAATGTACAAGAAACATCGATCAACCAATTGATACAGAGATTTTAATAAGTTATTGTAAATCATCCGACCCCAATGATCGACAAATGTAGAATCACTCGGATCAAATGACTTGCAAAAAACTATACTTGACTTGAAAACACACGAACGGCCCCTTCGAACGGTCCGCATGTTTTCTTGTCTCCGGTCCCTTCAACGGCGCCTTCTTCGTGGTCAGTGGTGAGTGGTCACTCCAGGGTGCTGCTGAACAGGACGTTGTCACGTAGGTCGGCGTGGTTCACATCCACCGGACTCGCAAAGTTGCGGAGCAGAAACTATGGACTATGGAGGTCTTGAAATGAAACTCTAGATTATATCTTCAAAAATGGCTGCTCTAAAACCGAGGCAAAGCTACCTACTGCCAATTCAATTCGTCAATTCGTGCCAAAACTACATGGAACGTTATATCATTGATAGTTCACATTTCTACATTAATTCAAATATTTTTGACATAAAATATAAAAAATAGAAATGAATAAAAACAAAACTTTTTTTTTATGTACGAAGGCCGTAGACGAGTATACAGTACACCTGATGGTAAGTGGATACTGTCGCCCATAGACATCCGCGATACATGCCAACATCAGTCCAGAATGACAAATGGTGGCACGCCCCCGGACGCGCTGCCTGCCTTTGGAGATATAGGAATGGATTTGGAGAAAGGTTTGGGAAAATGGAGAGGGATAGAATGGGATGGGAATACAAAATACGTACGTACATTGCGGAAATACGATAAAGTGGGAAATGCAGTACGTTTCAAGGTAGTCTTTTGTGAGAGGGGGCCAGTCGAGCGCGCCCAGCGGCTGTTGGATTGCAGCGTGCACTCTCCCCCTCAAAACTAAACTTTTTATATATTGGTAAACGGTTATATTATTAACTAGCGACCCGCCCTCACTTCGCTTCGGTTTATTAAACTAAAAACAATCGGAATAAGATATTTTCCTGCGGTAAAATGGAGCCTATATTTTAAGTTAGACCTCTAGCAATACATCGGTGAAAATTGCATTCAATTCCATGCAGTAGTTTTTGCGTGATGCGTGTACAAACATACAGACAGACAGACAAAATTTCTAAAAACTTTTGTTTTGGCTTCTGTTGCTCTAATAAAGACCCCCCATATTAGTTTTTTTTCAATATCTATAATGTACAGACATCGGCCTGTTACGATTTTATTATATGTATAGATTATCATGGGGAAGGTTACGGAAACCGTGGACGACAGAGGGCGCCTAGTATATGTTACAACTGTCATATTACGAGAAAAGTTTCGTTTATATTAACAGACATTGAACGTGCCAGACACGTACCGTCACAGACAAAATAATATTCTTTAATACATTAGACAATGTATTAAAGAATATTATATTATTAACGTATTCATATCTATCGTAACGTAGCCGGCGCAGACGCCGACAGACACGTGCCGTGTCTGACGACATTTTGTCGGCCAGTGTGTAAGGATCATCGGAAACGTACAGACATTTCTTTTGTTTTCGCGTAGACTGACGCCATGAATAACGAGAAACTCATAGAGATTGTTAAGGAATTTAATTCCTTTACGATTTTATACCATTTTTAACAAAAATGCGAAATAAAATTGTACTCGTTCTACTAAAGCTATTTAGTGACTGCCGGTCGCCCTGGTCGGTGCTGTGGCTAAATACGCGTCTGGTACGACCGGCGTCTGTCGTTGTCTGTATACGGAACGTGTCTGGCGCGTTAGATATGAACAAACGGAGCCTGTCGTCGTCTATGACGGTACGTGTCTGGCACGTTCAATGTCTGTAGATATAAACGAGGTTTAAGGGCTTTTTTGTTTTTTTTTTTTTTTTTTTTTTTGCTAAATTTTCTAATTATAAACTGGAATTATTACAAGTATCGTAAGATTTGTGATGCCTGTACGTAAGCCTGTACGACGACTGACAAGTCAGCGACGTATCGGCACACGACAGAGACGACGCTCTACAAAACCGAAGCTAGCTGATGACTGATGAGTATTACTTTCGATCGGGATGTGTACAAGAGTGACAGTATGAAGAAGTTATGAAGAAAATTCGACACTTGCACAATACCCATGCTATTGCCATAAGAGAAAAGAAAACCATTCTGTATTTCGAGATGTTTCAGGTTTCAACACTTTGGAAATTGAACGGATCACTTAATCCTCGTATAATAATAGTCCTGTGCCCAGCAGTGGGCTGTTTATAATACACAGTAAACAGGAAAAGAATAAAAAGCATTCCTGTTGATCTCACTAAAATTTTATAATTTGAATAAATGACGTGGAATGTTGTTTTTACCTCTCAACGTTGACTGATCGGTTGTATTTTAAAAAAGATTTTAAGAACTCTATTGACGTATAAATACGACGTGGCATTCTTCAGGAAACGCAGCAATCATTATTATGAACTTTTTCGTGGGAACTCGTGAAGTGAAGTTCAGATTTTGTTTGATTAATTGTAAAAATTGTGTTTATGGTGTAATATTCAAAGTGCGTTTTGTGCGTAATTAAATATAAGCTTGAGGCTGCGTTTTTCGTGTGCCTGGAACCACTTTTGTCCTCGGTAAAACTGGACATTGACGTAATATGTTTTGAATTGTTTTGGCAATGAAATTGTTAATTACGAAAAAGTTTTGCAATGTGCTAACTGCACTATTTCTATCTACGACAATATGGTAACGGTGGAATTGGCACATTCTGCCAATGTCAAGATTATCTTCGTAAATAACAATTGTAAAGTCTAAAAACGTATCCTGTCAATATCCAATCCCGCGGAAGTTTTTTTTCTATGGATGAAGGCGGGTTTTCTTCACTTCTCGAGTTACCGCCAAAAAGCGCACCCTACCAGCTCTTAAGAAAAAAACTAAAACATTTATTGATAGGGAAAGCTTATTATTTGTATAATTTTCTTAATGATGAGAAGCCAGTAACAGTTTATAGTAAACAGTAAGCAGGGACACCAGCATCCTGAAGATGACTGCGGCCCGATTCGACTGCTGATTGCAGCACTGGGTCACCGGCAATTTTGATTAAATATTTAAGTTTAATTTATATGTATTTACTAACATAGTTTTAAGTTTTTTCGACTATCAATTTCATGGACGAGTCTGAAATAAATGGACTTATTATTTGTTTTTATTATTATTAAGATACAAAATAACATTATTTTGACATTTAATGATTGTAAGTTGCGATATAAATACATATCTATATCTATATCTACATATAATAAAATTGTAAAGCCAGCGTGTCTGTACATTGAATATTATTTACCAAAACTGATTGGGGCAATGAAGGAAGACTATCAGAATACATAAAGACGGTTTTGAAAATTTTTATCTGTCTGTCTGTTCGAACACGCTAATCTCCGAAACTACTGAACGGATTATCATCGGATTTCCACAGGTTAATTAAGCTTAGTTTGGCGCTTCGAATAGGCTTTGTTTCATCGAAATCGACTGCCGGGAAGAAAAGATATCCCAATTTAGAGTTTGAAAACTAAAATTCCACGCGTACGAAGTCGCTAGCTAATTAAATATATAATTTCTTTCATGTCGTATGTTCGTATTATTATGGGAAATCTGGTGTATGTCCATTGATGGTAAATGGATACTGTCGTGGATAAACATTAGTCCAACATCAGTCCAGAATGACAAACATTGGCACGCCCTCGGATGCGAAAGGATTGGGAGACAAGGTTGGGAAAATGGCGGGGACAGGATGGAATAGAAATAGGCTCTAGCATATCTCATTCACTACCGAAACACATACGTACATTGGGGAAATAAGATAGAGTAGGAAATGCTGTATATTTCAAGATCTTCTCTGATTGAGGGGTAACGTGGCCAGTCGAGTGCGCCCAGCGGCTGTGGGAATGCAGCGTATGCGTTACATCGTGTGTGGTGTGAGAACACGGGAGAAAACTATAGGTATTCAGTAGTGGATGATAAGACATTGTCTATGACTCCATTATTATCTTAAAACTGTTGCTCGTAATATGTCCAGCTCTTGGTCACCTAATTTCAATTTACAACGACTTGCACTTTGAACATAAACAGTACCGAGCGACAGGCTACAAATGGATACATCCCATTGAACCAAATTCTTCTAGGAATATAGGTCACTTGAATACGTTATGGTGAACAAAGGATCTGTAGCGGTGTTTTTTTTATTTATAGATGGGTCGAGTCTATAAATAAAACAATGAGAAATTTGGGGGGCAAATGTTGGTCGTGTCCGTAGGCACATATCAGTCGCCCACACGTGGGCACACGTGAAGATATATAGGCAAGAACGTAACGTAACACATAATTTGTGCACGCTAGGTACACACATTATTAGAAATTTTGGCTAGATGTTAGTCTTGATTTGTGTTTGATTGCTTTTCTTACATGTATTGAAAACAAAAATGTCTATACACACACCTACACACCCTCACACACAGAATATACACCCTCTGACACACGTACGCAAACACACTCATCATCCCACATACAGCCTCACACAAATACACACCGTCGCACACCCATACACACCCTCTCACACACACACATATACACCCACACTCAGTCAAACACGCACACACATACACATCCTCACACACGCACACTCGTGTTTTGCACATTATTCATATTTTAGTTTTGCATGTCACTGTTTAATTATTCTAAGTGTACTTTTGTATATATTGTTATGTTTAGGTTTGTAACAAATTGTAAATATCTATTTATCTTCCTTTAGACCTGTGTAATGGAAGGCGAGATACGGATTTTCAATCTAGTTTGAGAGGTCTGACCCACAAAAAATCTGGTATGTAATAATTGAGACAAATAAAGACAATATCAATTTCTATTGCCTAAATTCCGCTGTGTGCTTAATAAATAATTAGATACATATATAAATGTATACATATGTATACATACATTCATATATAAATGTATGTAATACATATTAATAAACTAAGTAAGGGCAGTCCTCGTTTTACGGCGTTTCGTTTTACGTCAGTCAACATTTTGACACCATTCCTCGTTTTAATGTCTATGATTCGTTTTACGTCCCAGTAAGTAGGAGAATATTACTAAATAGTAGAGCGGGGGTTGACGGTTGGCGAGTAGAGGGCGGAAGGGAAACAAATTCAAGCGATAAAGCGAAGCGCTCGTTTGTTTCAGAAATTCACGAAAATAAAAAGAAAGAAGCAAAACAAATGCGTTTAGAGGTCTTTTTCACAAAAAAAACATAATTGTCATATTTCTGTGTATGTACGTGTATTATATTTCTTTAACATGTCATTTTCATCATAAAAGTGATTGATTTTTTTTAAATATTGTATTTTTGCAGTTATAAGAACCTAACTACAATTTTTACATATGAATATATGGAAAAATGTGTCTTGTTTTACGTCGTTCCGTTTTTCGTTATTAACTACTGGTACCTAACATGACGTAAAAACGAAGACTGCCTGTATACCACTAAAATACACATTAAAATGTCAATCATTAGAAAAATGTTCGATCTATTTTCATACGCGAGAAAAACGCTAGTCTTAAAGAGGCGCTGCAGATTTTCCGGCCACGGGCGCTAGACATGCTTGATCCGGCACTGCGTATCTATGTATATTTTTCTTCCGTATGTTCCGTATGTATAAAGAAGGTGACAGGCGAACTGACAGTCCACGATACATGCCCACAAAAAGTACAGAAAGACAAACGTTGGCCCCCGGATGCGCTGCCTATCTCCGGAGATTTAGGAATGGATTTAGAGAATGAATTTGGCCAATGGGGAGGGTTAGGATAAGATGGGATGAGAATGAGCTCTGGCATATCTTTGTCACTACCGAATCACGTAGTATGTCTGCTACTTATATAGAGAGGCCCGGTCTCATGATCGTTTGTAAGTACAAAGCTCCATCGCACTGGTCCTATAAGAACTAGAGTTCCGATATCCTGTGTAGTTCCAAAACCGGAATATCCTAATTGAATTGTGAATCACGAAAGCATCAATAACAGTAAGGCTACGGCCGGAGTGGCTGCGGGGCGGAAAGCGGGAGCGGGAGGGAGTACAAGCTCATTTACAAAAGGAGTGTTTCACGAACGGTTTGATCGAGAATATTGTATACTATTCTCGTACCCGAGCAAAACTTCAAACGATTCTCGCCTACAAATACAACGAGGGCTTACTTGTATTCTGGTCGTTATTGAATGACATTTTTCATGGCTGCCGTGCAAGAAGTAAGAGAGAGCGAGACAGCTAACCCGAGGGACAGGGACACAAGGCGTCAGGTTGACGTTTAGATATAGAATTATTGTATTTGGGACAGGCTGGCCACGTTACCCCTCTCTCACAGAAGACTACCTTGAAATGTACTATATTACGTGTACCTACGTGTTTCGGTAAATCGGTAGTGAGTGAGTAATCCCATCCCATCCCATCTCTCCCCATTTCCCCGAGAATTTATATCAAATTATGCATATTCTCTTAAAAGTATGTATAAATGTGATGTAAGTATGTATTGAACACAGCGAATATCTCTGTCCGCCCCGCCTCTCTTGCACTCCGGCCACAGCTTGACAAAATGATGACACTTTTGAAAATTTCAGTTGAAATAGATCGTATGCAATATGCATGTTTCAGTGAGGCCTACCGTGAATGTTTTTTTTTTAAACGAAACCATTCGCATCTCTTTTGTGTCGCGTGTTGGACTAGAAAACATCGGGACGGCATAATTTGACCGATGTTTGCAAAAGTTTTTTTTCTTTTCTCTAAAGAAAAATAGTTTTTTTTTTATGGACGAAGGCGGCAGACGAGTATACAGTCCACCTGTTTGCTCTATCTCTGTCTTTCGGTGTTGCATAACGTGACTTCAATTTCAGCTGTACGAGCTTGTATGTATGTAGTTGTGCATTCGAGCCTATATTCAGTTGACGCAATATAAGAAGGTACCGTACCTAACAAACGTACCGTACGAACGTACCCTTTTGCTTTGATCTAAGCATAGACAAACCTTTATGGCAGCGCCGGCTCTAGCCCATGTAGCGCCCGGGTGCAATCAATACCCTGGCGCCCTCTAGTAGACTCTTTGGAGGCGTCGCGAGCGGCGCTCGGCGCCCCCTAACACCCTGCGCCCCTGTGCGCCGCACACCCTGCACCATAAGTAAATACCATAAGTGCCCGCGCGCCCATTTCAAATGAACTTACACTCTATTGACTTAGAGATCATTTTGCTACCGGGCGGCAACGTGTCAAACGTACATACATACACTGTCTTTGGATTAGAGATTTTGCCGCGCGCGTGTTGTATTAAATAAAATTGTTATTTGTGTAGTGTAGTAATGCGGTATGACAAGCGCCGAAAGCGTAATAAAAGTAAAAAAAATATTATTGTTAATGACTATTTTTTTTTTGCTTGCGCATACATATTTGTCGTAAGTAACAAATATATAAAACTGTGCAATGGCGTTAAGTTCAATGAAATATCCAAAAATTCAGCGCTCGACAGGCGCCCCCGGGCGCTCCGCGCCCGGGTGCACCGCACCCCTTGCACCCCCTGGTAAAGACGGCCCTGCTTTATGGTTTATTTGATACAAATATGACAGTTCTATGTTTTTTGTTTGCAAAATTGGTGATAATTACATAATATTAAAAAAACTGTTCCTTCAGTCAAAATTTAAATTTCTTCAAATATTTGTACAAGTATTTGCAAAGTACTTCCTACACGTAGTATTTGTGCGTGGTTTTACATATCTGAACACATGTGTGGGAGCGGCTTTATACGTTTATATGTAAAGCCATATGGGCGCGAATCTAATGTTACAACTTACATTTTTGTTACATACATGCAACTTTTAATTTATTACAATAATTTAAATTTCTTCAAATATTTGTACAAGTATTTGCAAAGTACTTCCTACACGTAGTATTTGTGCGTGGTTTTACATATCTGAACACATGTGTGGGAGCGGCTTTATACGTTTATATGTAAAGCCATATGGGCGCGAATCTAATGTTACAACTTACATTTTTGTTACATACATGCAACTTTTAATTTATTACAATAATTTAAATTTTTCACTACAGTGTGTTTGGCATGTTTAAGACTGCGCTACTTCCATGACACGTTGTATGTATTTAAAGCGCAATCGCGCACCGGACACTTCCCAGATCAGAAATGCATCTATATTAATAAATAAAAAAAAATACTAATCGATAGATTACAATTTGCTTCATTTTTATAATTTGGTACCAATAAGAAGATTGCAAAAAAATAATATAAAGAGCGTTTGCAGCAGATTGCGTATATCTCTCTAAATAATACTCTTTTTACATTTCTACCTGCACCAGTAATTTGCGCTGTGGCTAGGGTTGCCAGGCCCTAAAATACAAAAGCCCAACTCTGCGCTATATTATGCCGGACATTTTGTCCTAAAAGCCGGACATATCTTCTACAAAGCCGGACATAACTTTTATAGTAAAAAAAACTCGGTTTCGTATTTTAATTAAGTATTTATTAAGTACAAAGTCTTCTGGAGACCAGATAAAATCGAAGAATAAACAAAGCAATAAAATAAAAGATTTATTAATCAAAAAAATATATCCTATGAAATATATTTGACAAAAAGCCTAAGAAAAGCCGGACAGGCCGGACACGTAAATATTTGGCCGGACACAACTGTAAAAAGCCAAACATATCCGGTTAAAGCCGGACACCTGGCAACCCTAGCTGTGATTAATTTAATTTACGCTGAGCAAAAAAATCGCGTCACTAAATGGTAAATAAATGATTAATCAGCGAAATCATTGTATTTGCCAAATTCGCATTGCACTTGTGCACTGCGCATGCGCTCAAACATTAGGTAACCTACAATCATACTATGCGTACACAGCTGGAAACAATGTATAGGGACCTTTGGTACTGTAGATAGTAGATTAAGTAGATATATATAGATAAGTATGACTATATTCTATATAATAATATAAATTATCGTAGCTGAAAGAGAAAAAAAATAATCACGTGGTAATCGGTAATAAAAATGGTTGCTGGTCGTAAACCGGCTCTAACAACGGAGGAAATAGAGCTTCAAGTATTAAATTAGCGCGGGGTGTATGGGAGCCATGTTTCATAAATGTGTATTCGACCTCTCACTGACAGACCATTCACCATTATTCCAATTCTCGTCACCTTCGTTTCTACGAAACGTGCCTGTTTACTTACACTCCTTCTCTCAATACACGAGCTAGAAATCTGGAACGAGAATTACGAGACACATTTTTCAATGCATAATTCATCAATCCGTAAAAAACATCAACAGGAATGACACGGGAGTAACGGATTTTGAAAACAAGGAATGATAAACATGACAAACATTGTAAATTAAATTTGGAACAGTATGTGTGAACCACTCCTTATATAATAATTAAAATACCCAATTGGGGTCTATGCCTCTGTTGCCATGCAACCGACATCAGTTTAATCTATATATGTAAAAAAAAAAATGGATGTTGGTATATCTGTTTGAGATTAATAGACTTCGACACTTTTTAATCGATCACCATGAAAGTTGGCACATATATGTATTTTTTTATGGAGAAGGTTTTTATGCTATCTACTTTGTTGTAACTCGCCACTAGATGGCGCTGCAGCACATCGACTGCTATACCGTTCAACTGATCGCCATGAAAATTGGTATACATAGGTATTTGAGCACGGAGAATATTTTCGAGCTATTTAATTTGTTGTAATTCGCCACTAGATGTCGCTGCAGCACATCAGCTTCTACGGCAGGACAATGTATGCCGGGTTATGCTAGTAATCTATAAATCCATCTCGCTTTTCTATATTCATTAAGCCTTTTCAATTTATCCAAACAATTATTATTCTAAATTTTAATTTTTAAATTCTCTATTTTTAAATTATAATTATAATCGTTTATTTGTCCAAAGGTGACATTATTATTGTGTGTATAATAATGTTATTATTAATAATGTCACCTATAATGTTATTATAGGTGACATTATTATTGTGTGTACAAATATAGGTGACATTATTATTGTGTGAACAAATATAGGTGACATTATTATTGTGTGAACAAATATAGGTGGCATTATTATTGTGTGAACAAATATAGGTGGCATTATTATTGTGTGTACAAATATAGGTGACATTATTATTGTGTGTACAAATATAGGTGACATTATTATTGTGTGTACAAATATAGGTGGCATTATTATTGTGTGTACAAATATAGGTGACATTATTATTGTGTGTACTAATATAGGTGACATTATTATTGTGTGTACAAATATAGGTGACATTATTATTGTGTGTACAAATATAGGTGACATTATTATTGTGTGTACAAATATAGGTGACATTATTATTGTGTGTACAAATATAGGTGACATTATTATTGTGTGTACAAATATAGGTGGCATTATTATTGTGTGTACAAATATAGGTGACATTATTATTGTGTGTACTAATATAGGTGACATTATTATTGTGTGTACAAATATAGGTGACATTATTATTGTGTGTACAAATATAGGTGACATTATTATTGTGTGTACAAATATAGGTGACATTATTACTGTGTGTACAAATATAGGTGACATTATTATTGTGTTTTTTTTTTATAGATAAGAGGGCGGACGAACCAGCGGTCCCACGTGATGGTAAGTGTTACCGCCGCCCATGGACACCCGCAACACCAGGGGGTATGCGGGTGCGCCGCCGACCTTGCAAAATCCTATTCACAGCTTTCTTCCTATTCACGTCAATTATTATTACATCATTAATTATTAAAATAGTCAAATGTGAATGTCAATGCAAATTTTGTAGGAGGGGGGAGTGCACGCTACACTCCCACAGCCGCTGGACTCACTCAACTAGCCACGTTACCCCTCTCTCACAGAAGACTACCTTGAAATGTACTGCATTTCCTACTTTATCGTATTTCCCCAATGTACGTTCGGTAGTGAGTGAGATATGCCAGAGCCCATTCCCATCCCATCCTATCCCATCCTATCCCTTCCAATTTCCCAATCCATTCCATTGAATCGATTTGGCTAATTTTCTAACTTTCTTTTATACTAAGAAGGCGGCGGGCAAACATACATTCCGGCTAGTGGTAAGTGGTTACCGTCGCCACTTCATGCCACATACCACTTCAGTCCAGAATGACAGACGATGGCATACCCCCAGATGCGCTGCCTCACATTTGGAGATGTAGGAATTGATTTGGAGAAAGGGTTAGGTAAATGGGACGGGATAGGATAGGAGGCCACGGGAAGCTCACTGTGTACCGAATACTTGATCAAGTTTGCCGATGGTGGGTGGAGAAAAAGAGCAGAAGCCGCCGGAGAGGCTTGTATCAGTGGAGAGACATAAGCTGATAGTATGGTACATATATCTATAACTAGCGATCTGCCCTCGCTTCGCTTCGGTTTATAAGCTATTTTTTTTTTTCAAAATTTAAATATAATGTATAGCCTATATATTAGACACGGATAATGTAGCTTCCTATTTGTGAAAGAATTTTTGAAATCGGTTCAGTAGTTCCAGAGATTACCCCCAACATACAAACAAACACTTTTACCTCTTTATTATATTATAGTATAGATTAATGGATATCCTAATTGACATGTATTTTTTTAATGTGCTAAGGCGGCAGACGAGCATACAGTCCACCTGATGGTAAGTGGATACTGTAGCCCATAGACATCCGCGATACATGCCAACATCAGTCCAGAATGACAAACGTTGGCACGCCCCCGGATGTGCTGCCTACCTTTGGAGATATAGGAATGGATTTGGAGAAAGGGTTGGGAAAATGGGGAGGGAGAGGATGAGAATGGGCTCTGCCATATCGCACTCACTAACGAAACACGTACGTACATTGGGGAAATAAGATAAAGTGGGATTTGCAGTACATATCAAGCGCCCATCGCATGTTGGATTGCAGCGTGCACTCTCCCCCTCAAATAAACTAATTATATAAACTTAATTATTTAAGTGATTTTATTTATATTTATATCGTTCACTAACTTCGTAACAAATTTTTGCCGACTATAAATGACTCCTAATAACACGTGGTAAACAAATTTTGAACAACGATTACGCCTAATTCGATTAGTCTAATTACAATATATATTTACTGACTACTTGTACTTTCAACGTTTACGTGGTCACATTAATAAATAAAAAATAGATTGACTGTCTGGTAGCGGTATTCTGATGACTTAATTCACCGAAATTATAAGCTGTTATAAATATAATGTGTTTTGTTCGATCTCTTTACAATGTACGTCATACGGCGTTCAATGTTTAACATTAGTCCCAGACGAAAAGGCAGCATACAATTCTGTAAAACTATTTGCTGCGCAAGCGAACCTTAAAACGGGGCTTTAAAGATTTTATTCCACTTACGAGGATGAATTCAGTTGTTGCTGTTTGAAATTTAAATGCGCGCGATTGAGTATAAAAAAGGCGCGCGCTGTTTTAACCGCGCAGTGCCAGACGGTGCGAGTTCCCGCCCAAACTCCTGTCAAACCCGGTGTAGCCACTCGAAAAATTCTTTTTAGAAAAAATGAGTGCCATCCTTCTTATAGCCGCTGTAGTTCTTGTCGTATACAAAATCTTTTCACGCAAATCAACCGCGTGGAGGAAAACGACAAGATACGGAAACGAAGTAGCCATTTTAAAACCGGCACCGGGTCCATATCCGCTACCAATTGTCGGGAGTTTACACCTTTTGGGAAAGTGCGAATCTCCATTCCAAGCGTTTACGGAGTTAGCTAAAGATTACGGGGATATCTATAGTATTAAATTGGGAACCGCGCAATGTCTCGTTGTGAATAATTTGAAGTTGATCAGAGAAGTTTTGAATCAAAATGGGAAATTTTTCGGCGGACGTCCAGATTTTCTGCGTTTTCACCAACTCTTCGCGGGCGACAGGAATAATTGTAAGTTTTTTTTTTTGTTTTTTTTTTATAAAATCTGTGACATTATTTTGATAAAATGAGATCTATTATTGTTTCTAGTTTCCTAATAGATATTCAATTTTAACAAAATTTTGATACAACGAAATTTTTAGTTTATTTTTTTTAACCCAAATCAAGGTTAGTAAACTGTAGAGCCAGCGTGTCTGTACATTGAATATATTTATTAAAAACTGATTGGGGGGCGATGAAGGAAGGACAATACAAAATGATGATTTTTGTCAAATTTTTGTCTCTCTGTTTGTTCGAACACGATAATCTCCAAAACTACTGAACGGATTTTAATGGGGTTTCCACGGGTTAATTAAGCTTGTCTGACGCTTCGAATAGGCTTTATTTCATCGAAATCGGCCGTCGGGAAGAAATATATATCCCAGTTTACAGTTTAAAAACTAAAATGCCACGCTTACGAAGTCGCGGGCGCATATAATATTATAGTGAAAACATTTTATCGAATACATAATAAATATAAAGTAATATTTTATTATATAAAGGCAGTTTTTTATTTGTCTGTATGTAAAAGATAAACTCTTAAAGATAAAGATAAAATTCTTTCATTTAAAGGAAGCTAAATTAATATGTACACAAATTCAGATATTAGGTCCACGGTTGTGTGAGCGAAGTCAAAGCGTCTATTTGATTGAAGTTATTTTGATGTATAATAAATACTATTTAAAATAATGAAGGAAATCGTTTATCCATTTACACTTTTTATCCCCCATTTTATTTCCCCACCTGGAAGAAATAGGGAATGTAATCTATACTAATATACTAATGTGTTTGTAGGTGCGTTTGAGGGTAATCTCTGGAACTACTGAATCGATTTCAAAAATTATTTTACAAATAGGAAGCTACATTATTGTAGGCTAATATAGTCTAATATAGGCTATATTTTACTACGAAATGTTAAAAAAAAAAAACCCATAAACCGAAGCGAAGCGAGGGTGGGTCGCTAGTGCAATATAAGCTGATTACATGTCCAATTTTTCATACAAGCTTACTTATTATTTTATTTACCTCAAAATCTGGAAATAATTTGCTTTATATCGAGAGTGGAAATATATTTTTAAATATACGGGTTTTTAAAATATATTTATTTTTCGTAAAATATATTCATTTCATGTTCATTCTTTTATTGTACGCGCATTCTATGCGTGTCGGCCGGTCCTTGTACTGAGTAGTGAGCGCTACGAAACGTTTTAGATAGAACAAGAAAACTTATTATTTATTTTTATTTTTCTATAGAACAGTTTTATTTATTTTAAATTAATCCTAAACGTTCTAAAGCGAGCGCTATGTAATAACCCTATAATAGGATTTCCTGAATCGTGGGCTATGTAAATCTGATCCAATATATTGTAAAAATAATTACAAAGTGCCTGAAAAAATAGCTCCCGTCTTTACCCCTCAATAAGTTATTGTTAAAGGCTCGTTTACACATGGAGAGTTACTCGAACGGATCGGGCGTGAATGTTGTATGCGATTCTTGTATACGAATAAACTTCATACGATTCTCGTTTGCAATTGTTACATGATGATAAAAACTCGATGATAACAGTTGTTTTAACTAGCTTTTGACAGATTTTGATCACTCTTGCACGTGTGAACTGTCCTTGTGTTAATAAGCCTTTACTAATGGCTCATATACACAAGGAAAGTTTCTCGAATATCGGTCAAAAGCTACAATTGTTATCATCGAGTTTTTATCATCATGTGAACAGTTGTAGGCGAGAATTGTATGTAGTTTGGTCGCATACGTGAATTTTATACAATATTCTCGCTCGAACCCTTCGAGAAACTGTCCTTGTGTAAACGAGCCTTTATGCCTCTTCTTAGGAGGGCAGTAAACGTTACGTTACACTTCAGCTTACGTATATTAATTGTATGCTAGTAAAAAAACAACCTCCTGACCTAGTATTTAGGTATAGCTGGCTTTTTGTCTTTATTATGTCAAACGAGAAATAACATCATAGCGATTTGTTCACATACCAAGAATTGTGCGAAGTTCACTGAAATTCACATTTAGTTGCAACTCTTAGCGCAACATTTCACACAAAATAAAATGGTGTAACATTTATAATTATAATTAACTGAGAGAATAAACCTTTTTGTTTTCTTTTCAATTAACAATTTCAAAGCACATCATGTTAATGTCCTGTATCGTCGAAGGTTAGGGGTGGGGGAGAGTGCAATGAGGGGGAGAGTGCACGCTGCATGCCAACAGCCGCTGGGCGCACTCGACTGGCCACGTTACCCCTCTCTCACAGAAGACTACCTTGATATGTACTGCATTTCTCACTTTATATTATTTCCATCCATTCCCATCCTGTCCTATCTCTCCACATTTCCTCAACCCTTTCCTAAATAACAATCTAATTCTTCGTTGAGGTATGATTGAGAAACAAACATACAAATTTATTATACGTATCATATATGGTGCTTAACTGAAGTCTCCTGCGATTATAACTTAAAACTTTATTAAAATTGATCATAATAAACCAAACGCTATAAGCTTATAATTTAGACCAACAATGTAACTCAATTCTTATAAGTGCATACATGTGTTTGTATAATACTACGCATCGCGATAGAAATTTTTATTATTGGAATATGTTGAAATTTGACCTGACTAGACCTATAAAAATATATCACTGGCGCCATATAGCATGACTAGTCCAAATCCATCACTTCGACCCGTTTTGTATTCACTACTGCATACTAACTACTGTATACTGTCTTCGGTCTTGTGATCTTTAAGTTAATTAATTATATGGTTTTATCCCGCCTTATCTTATTAACATTTTTCTTAATTCAAATAAGGAGACGAGTGGGTGGATACTGTCATTCCGATTAACATATGTACCCACACGTCAACGTCAGTCCAGAATGACAAGCGTTGGCATTCCCCCAGAGGCACTGCCTACCTATGGGGATTTAGGAGTGGATTTGGAGAAAGGGTTGCGAAAAGGGAAAAGGATGGGATGTAAATGGCATATGTCACTCACTGCCGAAATACGTGGCACATTGAGAAGTAGGATAAAGTGGGAATTGCAGATCATATTGCGGTAGTCTTCTGTTAATTTTAACAGCTCTTTTTTTAAATTTCTCAGCTTTTTTATTGTGCCAGTTTTCAATGGTCAGACAATAGACTTACGAATTATACTCAAATTCAACGTTAACACAAATTTATTCATTCAGTTATTATTTACTCGTATCTCTTTACTAGCTGATGCCCACGTCTTTGTTCGCGTGTATTTTAGAGTGATTTCCGTGGATCTTCATAATGGCACTCTATAAGAGTGTCCTAAATGTACGTATGTGTTTCGGTAGTGAGTGAGATGTGCCAGAGCCCATTCCCATCCTATCCCTCCCCATTTTCCCAACTCTTTCTCCAAATCCATTCCTATATCTCCAAAGGTAGGCAGCGAGCGCATCCGGGGGCGTGTCAACGATTGTCATTTTGGACTAATGTTGGCATGTATCACGGATGTCTATGTATCCACTTATCATCAGGTGGACTATATTCTCGTCTGCCGCTATCGTCTATAAAAAAAAATAATCAGAAGTTATTTTTGGGTCTCTATATCATTCATATTCTTTATTGCAATCACGTTTTCAAAAAATATTTCATGTACAGACATGGCCTCTCCTACGATTTTCTTATTATGTAGATTTTACGAAGTGGACAATTTATAACAGTTATACCGCCACTATCAAATTTCATTTCAACTTCAAACGGCAGACAAAACATTAACATTTCCTATATCAAATTATGATTTCTCATCATTGTAATTTGATAATTAACACGATGTAACAAATTTGTGAACATTTGTAACAAATTTCTGACATAGTTTCGTTATTTTTGTCTAATAAGCTGATTTTGTTTATTACGTTACATCTATCGATCTTTGCTTATATTTATTTTCAATATTTTCTTTGACATAAGGCCACCTATATAGCTATTGTTTTTTTATGGACGATGGCTGCAGACGAGCAACCAGTCCACCTGATGGTAAGTGGATACTGTCGCCAATAGACATCCGCGATACATGCCAACATTAGTTTAAAATGATATACGTTGGCACGCCCCCGGATGCCCTGCGTCCCTTTGGAGATATAGGAATGGATTTGTAGAAATGTTTTTGAAAATGGGGAGGGATAGGATGGGAATGGGCTCTGGCACGTCTCACTCACTACCGAAACACGTACGTACATTAGGGAAATAAGATAAAGTGGGAAATGCAGTACATTTCAAGGTAGTCTTCTGTGAGAGAGGGGTAGCGTGGTCAGTCGAGCGCGCCCAGCGGCTGTTGGATTGCAGTTTGCACTCCCCCCCTCAAAGATCATTATCGGTTATCAGTCCTGAGGCAAATATGACCTGCCCTTGCCACTTGACGAGTCAGTATGGGACGCGCTCTGACCACGTGGAGCTACCTCTGACTTGAATATACGTACACCGGTGGTGGTTGGACGAGGAGAGCCGAAGATCGTGTGTGGCGAGATATAGGCTGATGGTATATACTTTGTAACATGAAGTATTGCCTATACTTTTGGATGGAATACCACAGCCGCTGAGCGCGTATAATTTATCGAGCTCATATTAGTCTATTGTAACATGTACAGGAATTTCTGTAGCGAGTAAGATATGCTAGAGCTATTTCTCAATCCCATCCTATCCCCCAAACTTTACAAATAATAATGGCTGTTGCGACGTTAGCTCGGACGGTAGAGGGGTTCCGAGGAAATAAATGGCACCCAGTCTTCAGCCAGTCGAGTGCGCCCAGCCGCTGTTGGATTGCAACGTGCACTGTCCCCCTCTAAGATTTGTCTGTCCGTCTGTTTGAACGCGTATCACGCAAAAAAATACTGGACAAATTCTAATGGAACTTGCTATAGTTATAGCTTATACATTTAGGATACTTTTATAGAGTGCCATTATGAAGATCCCGCGGGAATCACTCTAAAATTCACGCGAACAAAGACGCTTGGCCAGCGTACCATTTCAAGGCCAGCAGTGGATGACAACAGGGCTGGCTAAGGTTATGTAATATTCATTAATCATTATATCATTGGTTTTACTCGTGCGTGGATTTGTAATGCCTTCGCGCTCTGATTCTCATAAACTTTTTCTCGATTGTTCTCCATTTCTTCAGGCATATTGTTTTATTAACTAGATCGATTAAAGCGGCAATCTTTTTATCGGCTACATAGAGAGATTAAAAGGTTTTTTTTTTGTTTTGTTTATACGTAAGTGAACTTGGAAACCAGTGGACCGATTTTGAATGAAAGTGGAAAAAAATGAGGCCGCATTGAAATTTATTTATTTTGTCTATGAACAAAAATCCACAGCATAGCGGGATTGTGAACTTATTACACATATACAAAAACATTACTTTGTTTTATATACAAAAACATATACAAAAACATTAAAACATTACATTAGTTCACACATTACTTTGTATACAATTCAAAATAGATAATTTATTGGAAGCGATGGGTTTACTTATACAATGAACTATCGCGACTCAAGTGAGTGTATGTGTGTGTGCAGTTATGTGTAAGAGTGTGTGTGTGTGTGTGTGTGTGCGGCTTTCATCGGCTAGCTCCGGTTTGTAGAGCGTCGTCTCTGTCGTGTGCCGATACGTCGCTGACTTGCCAGTCGTCGTACAAGCACACGATAGAGACGACGCTCTACAAAAACCGAAGCTAGCCTATAATCTCTTTCTAAAGGCCGATGTGTATTACTTTCGGCCGGGAAGTGTACTTGTAGTGGTGGTACTATGTGCAGTACGCGACAGCGCGGGAGTGCGGTTTCAAGGAATCTTTTAGCAATGTAAAAACAACGTTAGGTTGATAGGTACTCAGTGATAATTTTAATTTATATTTATCATTGTATGATAATTATCAAAGCGATTAAAGTCATACCTCAACCGCGCTGTCGCGTGCTTTATATGCAGTAAATATATCATAACAATAGTTTGGATCTTATAGCTCGGTTCAGTTCAAAGATGAGTAGTTGATTGAGTAGAGTTGAGTAAATCGATTTAGTAGTTACAAAATTACAACTGTGTAAATTTTTCAAACGGTCACGCAAAATATTTGACGTGAATACACACAAACTCGGCGATGGCGAGGGCTAAAATTCTCAAATTAAATAAAACCGAGGTCCATACCACAGAGTTTTTAATTCAGTACTAATTCTTAATAGTTCGGCACGGCACGAGGAAACCCACAAGCTAGAATTTAAAAAAAAAACAACTGGCGCATCAATCACTAAACATAAATAAACAAAACTGTTTTTTTTTTTTTTAAATACCTAAAACAGCGCTTTAAGCCTGTTGTGCCATTTGAGCGAATAATGAATAAAAAGATGTTTACGTACGAGGTTTTATACTAAGAATTACAAATGTACATAAATTACGGCAGATCTATGCAAGTTTCATTTACTTTTTTTTTATACGATCTCTTGAAAGCATGTTCTTTGAAGGCAACTCTTACTTAATTAATAATAAATCGTAAAAGCGATTTTTTTTACCTGCAACAGTTTCAAGACAACAACCATCGTAGGAAATGGTATATCATCATCATCATGCCAAAAGCGTGTCTCTCCACTCAGACCTCACTGATTGATAATGACAGTTCTCACTCTGGCCATTATCAACAGATCATTTACTAGGAAAACTCGCTACTAAAGGTTGTATACACTTCTATACAACTATGTAGACAGGATTTGGCGCAGTTATATTTCAATACAGCGACTGTGGCATCAAACCTGACTCAAATTATTCTATATCTTATACAATATATCTATATCCTATATCCTATATTAAGCCTATATCTCAATGTTAAGTTATTCTTCAATAAACGTTATTGTTATTATTAAAAAAATATGCACGCTGGGATTATTATTTGTAAAAGGTATATTTCCTTACAATCCGTCCGTTTTAGAAAGATAAAATAAACATAAAAATAAACGTTATTTTTCCTTGTTCACAGCTCTGGCTCTCTGCGATTGGTCCAACCTTCAGCTCCGGCGTAGAAATATAGCCAGGCGCCATTGCGGGCCGAAGCAGCATACGGACAACTTCGCCAGGATCGGCGAAGTGGCTACTTTTGAGGCTATTGAACTCATCCAATCTTTAAAGAGCATCACTAGTACGTCCGAGGCTAGCGTCAATCTGAAACCCATCCTCATGGCCACAGCTATGAACATGTTCAGCCATTATATGTGCAACGTTCGCTTCGACACCGAAAACGACACGGAATTCCGCAAAATCGTCGACCACTTTGATGAGATTTTCTGGGAGATTAACCAGGGTTACGCTGTTGACTTCTTACCTTGGCTCGCTCCATTATACAAGAAACATATGGATAAACTCTCCGGCTGGTCCCAGGATATCCGCTCCTTTATCTTGTCCAGAATCGTCGAGCAACGGGAGACTAATTTAGACACCGAAAAGCCAGAAAAAGATTTCCTGGATGGTCTTCTCAGAGTTCTACACGACGATCCTACAGTCGATCGAACTACCATCATATTCATGTTAGAAGATTTCCTTGGTGGACATTCTTCCGTGGGAAACTTAGTCATGCTGTGCCTCGCAGCTGTCGCCAGAGACCCTGAAGTCGGTAGGAGAATCAAAGCGGAAATCGACAGCGTAACCAAAGGAAAGCGAGCGATCAGCCTTCTAGACCGAAGTAGCTTGCCGTACACCGAAGCAACGATTTTAGAATGCCTTCGCTACGCATCTTCCCCCATAGTTCCTCACGTAGCTACAGAAAACGCAGCCGTCGCTGGTTACGGAGTCGAGAAAGGCACAATAGTTTTCATCAACAATTACGAGCTGAATACTTCGGAGGAATACTGGGACGCACCAGAGAAGTTCGACCCTTCCAGATTTCTGGAAAGAATCAAGGTTCGTGTAAGGAGGAACTCCCAGTGCGATTCTGGCATGGAGTCTGATAGCGAGCGCTCAAGGCCTTTAAACAAGGCTGTGGAGACAGAGAAAGAAGTATGGGCGGTTAAGAAGAACATACCCCATTTCCTGCCTTTTAGTATCGGCAAGCGGACGTGTATAGGTCAGACGCTGGTGACAACTATGAGCTTCGTCATGTTCGCGAATATAGTCCAGGAATTTGATATAGGAGCGACAAATTTGGAGGATCTGAGGCAGAAACCAGCATGTGTCGCTCTTCCGAAAGATACGTTCAATTTGTATTTAGTACCGCGAAAGAACTAGAAATTTCAGACTATTTATAATTTTAGACAATGGCCTTGAAGCCGTGGCGTGTTCATTAGTATTTTCTTCTGTTAAAATGTAGACATTTTACGCTTCTGGGTGTCTACCCTGGAACCACGAAAAACGAAGTTTCGGCCGATATTTCGGTAGATTCCTACCATGAATACGTTCACTACGATATATCGGTCCGAAGTTCATTTCATTGACATTCCTTTAAAAAGTAATAAATATAAAAATATCACCTTACAGAAAGTAATAATGATTAGGATTTTATTACTTTAATAATTTATATAAAACATCGCAAGAATAATAATAAAAAGTTATCCAACATTTTAGTTTTTTTGCTGTACTGAAAAAATCATTTTCGGGTTATATATTTATTCCACTGACGGTGTGATATAGTAGTAGTCTCTCAAACTACGGTAGAATCAATATCCTTTACATGGCAACATCTTTTAAAAAACAGGTTTTGATAGTTGTAGTTATCACGCGTAATAAATGTTGAAATAATTTTGATACTTGACTTCAATCATACAATAAACCTGGAGTCTGTTCAATGGAACGTGTCAAGGTCGGAGAATTAAAAAAAAAATGCTTTTTACACTTATTTCAACCATTCTTTCAAAAATACCAATTTGATATTTATAAGATAAAATTAGTATGAAACTGAAACATAAGTGAATTTAGAAAGAAATTCAAGTTAAAAGTTTTTACAATTGTCGCTCTTTCTTGTGCATTTGAATTGAACCATTTGAACTATTCATTTGAAAGACTAGCGCTGAATTGAAGTACCAAATTTATTTTTCCAACTATTTTTTGTAATTGCAAATTTTGATTTTTTAATTTGCACTCCAGTGTGTTTGAATGTTTCTTTTTTAATCAACCATGTTGAAATGATTGCAAGATATAAAGATGGCTGACAGGCATTATTTAAATAAGTACTGTACTAATGTTTGCATGTAGAAAGATTAATAATAGATATAGCAATAGTTTCGAATGATTATTTTCATTACATTTAGAGAGAGAGAGAGAGAGAGAGTCAAAACTAAAAAAGGTTATGTTCTGCATTTATAAATAATTTTCAAAATCTTTTACAGAATTTTTTCACTGATTCAGACAAATTTGAAATTTTAACATTCATTCATTCATTACTATAGTGAAATACAACTTTTCCAAATCTAAACACCAAATGCAGGTAGTTTATTAAAGTATCATCGTTTACAATGCGCGTTTTCCTTCAGTTCAGTTGACTCCTGACCGCGGTCGGGGCAACACGTGCCGAAGCGTTGAGTAAACTATAAAATTAATAAAATAATCTAGGACTCAATTTACACAAAATGTTTCACAGATTTTCGAAAAATATTAAAACCTTTAAGAATTATCAGGCTTTATTTAGGTAAAAATATTAGGAAAGATGTAATTGTATTAGCGATGAGAACACGTCACGGTTAAAAGCAAAGCTCAAAATATTATTTATTTTTTGAAATAATCGTTCGTCTAGTTTATTAGGTTCTTTTTCGGTACTGATCTTTATAAAAACATTCATTTTCCTATATGAAATTAGTGCAAAAATATGTTTTAAGACTAACATAAATTCTGTTCTTTTTTGTATTTCTGTAATCGAGGTACAATAATATCCAACATGGCGGGAATAAGTTGATACGTCCAAGGGCACAGTTTAAAAGTTTAGCGTTTGTGTTTTCGCATTGAGTATTGAGATATCACTTGAATGCTGAAATTAATTTCTCTGAAGCTATCGGGTATTGAAGGAAATAGTTTTTTTTCAATTATAAATCCAAAGTGAGACGTGTTAAAATTTCTTATTCAAAATTTTTATATTTCTCGAGTTATCAACTTATACTTGCCATACACCGAAATACAAATGGTCTCCAAAATAGTTTCTATTGACACTACAGTATGTATACCAGTACTAAGTATAATTAACTGTCTAACTGATTTATTCTACAATATGCTTCGTAAATCTCCGACTTTTGATTACCATACTCAGGAATCTATTCAAATTTTATGAATAATTATCTCACTACAATCGCAATCCGGATTACTTTTACTTATCATGACATCGCTTATTAAAGAAAGCAAAGCTGACAATTATCAAGCTTTTACCTAATAAGTAGGTACGCTTTGCTCATTAAGTTTGTATACAAAATTATGGGTACAAAAATCTATTCCGCTGGGACCTTTTCACTGAATTCAGTCGCTGATTCTGCAACAGCTAAAAGCTTTTTCCAAGTAACTCAAGTCGTGGATTTATGCAATATTTGAAGCATCACCAACAACAATCGTAGTCGGGATTAGTTTTATTTATCGTAATAACACTTCATAAAATAAAGTGAACCATGCTAGCTTATTAATAAAGCTAGCCAAGTTCGCTCTGCAGTACAAAATTATAAGGCATACATTAATTGTATTCATACATTATTTGTAGGCATACATCAATTGTAGGCATACATCAATTGTAGGCATACATCAATTGTAGGCATACATCAATTGTAGGAATACATCAATTGTAGGAATACATCAATTGTAGGCATACATCAATTGTAGGTATACATCAATTGTAGGTATACATCAATTGTAGGCATACATCAATTGTAGGAATACATCAATTGTAGGAATACATCAATTGTAGGCATACATCAATTGTAGGTATACATCAATTGTAGGCATACATCAATTGTAGGAATACATCAATTGTAGGAATACATCAATTGTAGGCATACATCAATTGTAGGTATACATCAATTGTAGGCATACATCAATTGTAGGCATACATTATTTGTAGGCATACATTAATTGTAGGCATACATTAATTGTAGGCATACATTATTTGTAGGCATACATTAATTGTAGGCATACATTAATTGTAGGCATACATTATTTGTAGGCATACATTAATTGTAGGCATACATTAATTGTAGGTATACATTATTTGTAGGCATACATTAATTGTAGGCATTGTTATTTTGTAGCAAAACACCGTAACGTAAAAAAAAATGAAAAGAAACTGATATCAGTGCAATGCAATTTAGATATATTGAACGATGTCGTCTTTGGGTCCAACGATCGGATGTAACACATTTAGGACGCTTCAATATTAAAATTCTGTCGGGATGTATTAACATTAAAAAAGTAAAATTGTGTAGCAAACGAATTTATATCGACGACTGCTTTATGTTTGTGGAATTTGAAGAACAATTCCTTTGCCTGTATGACACGTTTGATAAATTAAAAAAAAAAGGTTTTTTTTCTTTAACGTCATACGTCAAAGGGACTGAGTGATCTAATTTTAGTTGTAGATTTTTTTCCATTATTGTGATGCATTTATTTTAATATTTATGAAAACGAAACAATCTATTAAAAAAAAGTATCGCTGTAAAAAAAAGTAGTTTGTATCGCCGAATTCGTTTTTTAATGATCTTTGCTAGTTGAATGTTAAAATTGTGATTGGATCTTACAAATTTTATTTCTCATTTTCTCTGTAATGTTCGAATTATCACAATTGACAGTATTTTCAAAACATTTTTTCAGAAAGTTCCACGTGTTTTAACATGAAGAAGATTTTTGGCAAAAAAATAATTTAGATGGGTTTATAAGCTGTATTAAAATTATTATTGATTCTATGTAATCAAAACCCAGTTTTTCTATTTTAGATATTGTTGTGAAAAGGAACCTCTTGTCGGTGAACTTGCAGACGTTGGCTAGGATTTTATAACTTAAAATTTCGCTGTTTCAAGATTCATCTGATTTTTAACAAAATGCAATAGACAGATATATTTTTGAAAGTATGTCACTAAAAATCAATATCTAGCAAACTAGAACCGACATTAGGGTACCTTCTCGTATTTACAGTTATAATAACATATTTTGGAACAAAGGCCGAAATTTTTGGATTTTTTTGTAAAATGTATTTTTTTTTTAATTTATAATAATTATTATTTATTGGTTTGTTTATAAAATTTAGTGAATATTTGTGACGAAATAGAAATTGATATTATAGTACATGCAAGATGAAAATGTGTTTCATTACAACCTCCTTTGATAGAAAAATAAGTTACAAGTTCTAATATGTTGGATCTCTGAATTTACAATTAAAAAAAAAAAGATTTTTTTTTAAATGTACAAAAGCGGCAGATACAGTTCAATTGATGGTAAGTGGATATTGTCACCCATAGACATCCGCGATACATGTCAACATTAGTCCAAAATGACAAACGTTGGCTCGGATGCGCTGCCTACCTTTGGAGATATAGGAATGGATTTGGAGAAAGGGTTGGGAAAATAGGGATGGATAGGATGGGAATGGGCTCTAGCACCTCTTACTCACTACCGAAACACGTACGTACATTGGGGAAATAAGATAAAGTCGGAAACGCAGTATATTTCAAGGTAGTCCTCTGTGAGAGATGGGTAACGTAGCCTGTCGAGCGCGCGCAGCGGCTGTTGGATTGCAGCGTGCACTATCACCATTAAAGTGATATCTCGATATTCAAAGCGAAAACACAAACGTGCCCTTAAATAATAGTTGATTTCGATTTATCGATTTATTCCCGAAATGCACGGGATATAGGAGTAACAAATTATGCCCTGGGACTGAAAGAATGGTTTTTATAAATTTAATTTATTACAAAATCCGTAGCACTTATTTATACATAAAAATATACAAATTATTTTATATCAGTTATCTCGACCCCGTAGTAGAGCGAAAAGTCAATTTTAGTTTCGAGATATCTGCGTTTAATTAGTTTAAAAAATATGTTAATCTAACCTATGTTTGATTCGGTCTGGCTAATGCCTTCCTTTGCAAGGAACTTTATCAGGGTACTATATTCCAGTTTAAACATTTTGCGACTTCCATTTGGTCTAACAATCAAGGAATCGAAATGAGAACTCTAAAAATTATACACGAATTAGCAAGATACATGACAATTACAATGGCGTACAATTTGCTTATTTTAAATACCTGGAAATATGTCAGGTCAGAATCTTTTGGACCTCGCTGGTATATCTATACATATTGCCATGTAATTGTTCATAGTGGCCACTTTGAACTTAGTTATCTTGCGTTTGGCTTGCAATTCTAAATTCAAATTAATTGCAGTTTTGAAGCTGTATTATAACATTCTTTTTCAAAATCAGTTATTTCTGTCAAACGAATTTTTGCTCGGATATCGTCGTTTGCAACCATGAAAGAGTTAAAAATTCGCGTTGTTTTTGAATATAAGTTCCCTTGTGGCAGCAACACAGCACAGATGGCGCGCAATATGAACGACGACCAAACACCGCAAACGAACGCACGGCGCGTTTTTGGTTTGATCGCTTCCGTTCTGGAAATTTCGACCTCAAGATCAAGCCCCGTGGACGACCGGAGACTAAAGTCGATAATGACGAATTGAAAGCAATAGTGGAAGCGGATTCATCTCATACCACGTGTGAGTTAGGAGCGTCCTTCGGTGTAAGTGACAATCGGGAAAGTGAAGGAGCTCGGAAAGTACCATATAAGTTTAAAGAAAATCAGCTGTGTGAATAGAATAGTGAAACAAAATAACAAATGTGAATAGTAGCGCCATCTAGTAATCGATAGTTACTGTGTTGAGTTGTAATAGGATAATAACCTGTAGATCGAATATGTTAGAATAATTAATTCAGTTGTTATTATCGATATGAGAATACAATAAATATTGCTTTGTGACTTGTTCTAAGTACTTGTATTCTTTTTTTATTTGTTCTGTTATATTTTATTACCAGTGTGGACCAACGTGTTTGCCAGTGTCCAAATGAAAACAACTTAAAATAAGAGTTTAAGATTGACTTATTTTCTATACTTTTATACGGTTATGGTGTAAACAGAACAACGTACCATGACATCAGCCTGTGTCTGTCCACTGCTGGATATTGGAATTATCTAAGGACGGCCACCATTCACAGTCTTTCAAGTCTTCTCACTGCAGGTGACTTTCTTCAATGCGTCAATCCATCTAGGCTTGTCGTGTTACGGTATTCACGCTAAAATAAATTAAACATAAATCTATACGCCTCTTGGATAGCTCTAGTGGCGCGGCGTTGTGGCAGATTCAGGCAACACTCGGGCGTCAGAGTGCGGTCAGCTGTACGGTTTACACGTTATTAATTCAATTAAAAACGTTAAAAAGTGCTCTCTAAAAAAACAAACAATGGGTGGTACGAGGTACTGTTGTGTTGTGGGGTGTAAAAATTCCCAGTCGCGGAATCGGGAATTGACTTTTTATTCGTTTCCGAGACGAAATTGGGAAATGAAAAAGAGAAATGAGTGGATAAAAGCCGTCAGAAGAATGTAAGTAAATATTATGACGATTTGATACCAGGAACGTATCGAAAATATATAAACGTCAAATTTTCTGTAATGTTTTATTTTTTTTAGTACATTAGATAACAAGCCGTGGCAGCCGAATATCAACACGCGAATCTGCAGTGCTCATTTTGTTGGAGGCAAGCAGTCTAACCTCGAAAACAGCCCAGCGTATGTCCCAACAATTTTTCCTCCTGTGTACCAAAAAAAAGTGATACCGAAATTGGCCATAGCTAGACACGAGCGACTCCTGAAAAGAAAAGAAAGAAAGAGCACGTCAAAAGTTTCGAAACCGCAAGAAATAGAAAGTCTCGCGAGTGATATCGAAATAGGTAAGATAAAAAATTGAAAATATATTTTAACAGTATCTGTAAATATATGGCGATTTTTATCGCGGTTTCAAGTTTTTAAAATGTACATTTGTATTATCGTACATTATTTTAAATAAACTTTTAATGATTTCGTATAATTCTAGGATTAAATGAAACTCCCAATGAAGCTGGCAATACAAGCATTGCTTGTCAAACTGATGCGTGTGACTACGAAGAATAGAGTGCAAAAGGGAATACATTCTGGAGTTGGAATAACGATAGAAATGAAGCTTCGACGCAGACAAATATTTACATTGCAAAGCCAAATAAAAGCGAGCGAATTATAGTTAAAGGGCTGAAAACCGTCGACACTAAGTCATGTGGTCCTGACGATATTGTACATTACGGTTTCTCAGGATTCTCTGATATTGAAACTGACAAAACTATGTTGCAGTTAGACGGAGTTTCACTAATTTTTTTCAATGTGCTGCTCGATCTGATTAACGTCAAAGCAGACGGTCAACCTGCTTACTACCGGGTATTAAATAAGCAAAACCGATTATTGCTTTTTTTAATGAAAATGAAATTGGGTATTTCCTTTTCTGGTCTAGCTTGCTTCTTCAAGATACACGAATCAACTGCTTCTCAAATCTTCTTGGAAATGTTGAGTACGTTGACGCAAAAGACAAAAACTTGGATTTTTTGGCCATCAAGGGAGAGTATTAAAAAAAATTTACCAGTCGGTTTTAAAAAATATCCGAATTGCAGATGTATAATTGATTGCACGGAAATATTTACTGAAACCCCACCTACTGTAGAACAACGCGTTCTCATGTACTCCAACTACAAGTCGCATTTTACAGTGAAATATTTGATCGTTATTACGCCCGATGGTTTCGTTTGTAAATTGTCAAAAGGGTATGGCGGAAGAGCAACGGACAGTTATATAACAAATGACTGTGGACTTTTACAGTTCATAGAACCAGGGGATACGGTTTTAGCCGACAAAGGTTTCCCTCAGATAAAATCCGAACTGCTCAAACGTAATGTTCTATTGGTGATACCTCCGTTCGCGTTCGATCCACAATTCACTAACTCTGAAATAGATGAAACGTACAAAATTGCATCAGTTAGAATACACGTCGAGCGTGCCATTCAAAGAATAAAACTCTGTAATATTTTAAAATTAATTCCTATAACACTTTTACCGTATCTTGATGCTATCATGCACATGTGTTGCGTTATTGCCAACAGCAAACCACCACTCATAAAAAATACTGAAGCGGCGAATGAACGGACAGAAGTGGACGCGTAGTTGGCTTTCAGGAATTGCGGGGAGAGGAGTGTTGTTAAAAGGGAAAGAACCCCGTACACTGGAAGCAAATATATAAAAAAATACCGAAGCGGCGAGTTACAAGTGTATTATTCTATTCAATGCTCAGAATAATAGTGGAAGATAATGTTTAAAATAAAACCACTCAATTTTCGGAATTAACCCTTCCAAAAAATGTTCATCCCTTTGAACTATGATGTCTACGTTATCCTGACTTGAATAAACAAAAAAATGACACATTTCGACGTTGAGTATATACATTGATACCTGAATTTGCGTATAATATTTGTCGCTTTTCTTTAAATAAATGTGATTATTTTCGTCAAATTGCAAATACGGGACATTCGAAACTTTATCGTCACGGTTCACGATTTGCTGATCCTTACAGGTGAATGGGCATTTGATTTCCAATAAAGTTGATTCGCTTAATATTATTCCGTCGGGGCTCGTGGCCATGAACGGTTGGGTTATATTTATAATCAACCCAACTGGAGTGACTTTTAAGCCAGTTTGCTCTTCGAAAGACTTTCTTGCATCCGGCTCCGTTGCAAGACCATACTTCATAGCTTCTATCATCTTGCCATCAAATTTATTCTTTTTAAATTGTGCCGCCAAAGATTCGAATGCCTCCCGCCTCGTTTTTATGCGGTGAGCCTTGCTAGAGCATGTTATTCGTTTTGCTCTTTCTTCAAACCATTCGAAGCAATCTGATTGATTTTCCGATAGTACGTTAATACTCAAACACTCACTTCTGTTTGCTACAATATTTTCTTCATATTTCGATCGCAATTCACGAGGACACGTATATTTTTGTAGTCGCATTTTCAAATCATCGACTGACGAAACTTCGTAGTACCTGTAATCTCGTCTCGATTCTTGTAAGCTATAAATTTGGTCCATAATTTTATATGCTTGTTCTTTTCTTCTTTTCTCTTCTTCTCTCGCAATTTCTCTTAGCGGTTCAATATCTTTTTCAGATTCTACGTACTGGCTAAACAATGAACCTTCCATCTCATACGGTACATTTCGAACGTCATTAAACGTATACGTTGCATTACAATCGATCAATTGTTCCTTTCCTGGGAACATTTGAGCAATAGTGCAACCATTTTTATATTTGTCAACTTGACTTTGACTCGGCTGATTCCAACATTGCGGTTGATCAGTTTTTGATTGCGTACATTCATTATTTATGAAAATGCAGACCGCTGCTACATTTTTGCAACCTATAAACCGAAAACGAACCGATAAACCAGCCTTGCAGGTACATTCTGTTCTTCGTACCGTACGATCTAGGTTCACCTGAAAAACAATCAGTTCCTATTGGAAAAAAAACCGAAAGATCGAGAAAACACACACAAAAAATGTACACGAACATGTATACACAAACAGGAATTGCAAATCATAATATACAGTAGGTACTTGATATTCATTACTGTGTTAACGGTATGAGATTTTTTTAAGTAATACACGTACCAAAACCAGCACAAATAAATATCTAAAAAACATGCAGAATGTTAATCGTGTTTAATTTTAAATCTCGCATGAATATTTTTCGAGAATCACGTGCAAGTTACTTGTTATTTCATTGTTTTATTATCTATCATATATTATAGATGAAAAACGATGAAATAAGAAAAAAAATAAATAAAATTATTATCGGTTTAATATTTCATGCTTATTGTTAAGCATGAAATAGTCTTCACCAGTAATATATTACTCATTTAACATTCCATACCCATTCTTAATAATGAAAGAAAATTTATTTGTTAATGTTGCTTTATACCCAAATAAAAAATGCAGTTTACTGAATCTAATTTCAATGACCAATACTTATTCCTTCATTATTTATATTTCTTTGATAAGGAGATACATCTTCATTTTCCATTTCTGTTTTGCATGGATGGTTGAAAAGTTGCTGAAAATATTTTTTTAGATTATTATTCAACTATTAATTGATTTCATAATTAATACATACCTCTACTTTCACGTCGTACGGTGGATTATTTACCCGCGTCTGTGGTATTACTTTTCCACGGATGATTCGTTCTCCACTACCTGGATCATGAATTTCGACGACCTCCTGAACATGATTGCTTTGGAACAGTTTATGCCCTATAATTTTTAATTAATTGATCATCGTGATATTAGTAATACGATAATCCTACAAATAAATATGTAGTAAAAATTACGATGAATTTGAAAGAATATCTCATGTTTCGTGTATTTACTCTTACCTTTCGACACAGATTTTCCGCGAAAAAATTCTGCACAAATATTCTGAAATCCACACTTAATAATAATTTGGCTTATAATATCACTTCCATCATTTCTTATTGCGTTAAACCCGTTAAACAAAACAATAACCTAAAACGTGCAGTGATTTGTATGCAAATCATATGTTTACTGTTATGAGAAGAACGACCTCCAGTTGCCGCCGTTAGCCGACAGTTGGCGTTGTCGTAGCATCGCCACGATATCCAAGAGGCGTATTACATCAATATATGCCCTTGTCCATAGAGTAATAATTATAATTAAAAATATACTAAAGCGCCATGTAGTGTCAAGTAGCTTAAGTAGCTTATACAGGTATCTTTTGCTTACTGCAACAATCAAAAAGTAAAAATTGAATAATTCTAATCAGAGTAAGAACTTTAACCAATAAATTTTGTCAGATCAATTATGTTTAATTAGGCATTATTATTTTCTAGGGGCACAATTTCCCATGTAAATATTAAAAACTTATAATTAGAAACATACTGGCAGCGCCATCTAGTGCCAAGTAGCTTAAAACTAAATAATGTTCCTAAATGTTTTTTTTTTCAAATATTTTTGCCGGTAATTCTTTAGTCTTTTATTTGCAAAATTATACAAAACAATAATATTGCAATTTTATTTCTCATAAACATGTAGGACGTCCAAATTAATGAGAAAATAACTATTCCCGTGTAATCTTTAAAATCTGTGAATAAACCAGACAATTTGAGTCCGGTCGCAAACATGCCTGATTGGGATACTGTATCATTTTCCGCGGAAATATTGTAGCGATTTCAAATAGACAAAGCCACGAACAAGGACGTAACAATGTTAACGTAACAATAAATCAACTGTTTATGAGTTATAAACAAAGTAATGAAATAGAATAGATCGCTGGAGCTGGAAACGATTGAAAAAACGCAAAAATCTTGAATAATTTACGAGTTCTCTTCAAAAAAAGTGATATCATCGGATTATATTATAGGAAATAGGGTTAATAATATTGCCCAAACATTTATTTACAACTAGTATTTGCCTGCCACTTCGGCTGCCTGCTCGCTATTCCACGGGAACTATAGTTTTGCAGCCTTATGTCCTCTTCGTGGTCTCGCAAAATTTCAGCTCGATTCCTCTTTCCATGGATGCGTGTAAAAGTATTTTAATATGTCAATCAGTACACGATATGTGATAGAATAGGTTTAACATCTGTTTCTCTATGGTCCAAAGTTTATGATGCTTCGATGGATTGATCACTTTTTGATCAGTTTTTTCTGATGGTCATTATCAATTGTCCCAAGCGCTAACTTATCTCTGACTAGTTTACTTGCAATTTTTTACAAAGGATGACAAATTGTTGTCAACCCGATTCTACGTGGTACTTGTCTGCCCTACCCCTAGAAGTGTTTTTATAAGCTGTACGCGCGAAGGGAGGGCAGCCCTCTCCCACTCGCCTTCGCAGCTTGGCTATCTGGTCGCCTGAGGCGACGGCCAATTTACCATGTGTCTGAGGTAAAACCTAAGATATACCGAGTGAATGTTGATAAAAGTTCGAAATTAACAATGATTTCGAGCATTTACAGTAACATATATATATAATTACTCAACCGTTTATTCAATAAAATATTGCGTTTGTGTTGTTTTCCAGTTCTTATATAACTATGTTATGTGTGTATTTGTGTGGCGGAATAAGGTTTTATCTTGATTTGACCTTTACAAGAAATTTATACCATTTTTTGCAAAAATATCTATCCTTCGCGGAAATGTTGTAAGGTGTGGTTTTATGAATTAAAGATGGCCGGTGTCACCTTGCCCGTGTCCTTAGATTGAAAACATGTTTGTGAGTTTCTAGTACTACGTCGGGAACGTTGTGGAAGGTCAGTATTGTGTTCCAATATAGAAAAAATCAGCACATTTTGTATATATTCCGTTCCAATCGAATTTGTCTAATATGTAAACAAAACGTGGTGGCCTGAAGTTTGACAGGGTTATATTTATAAAATTTAACAACCTGAATTTTAGCCCCCTGCCAGAACTTGGAATGACGGATAAACACGTGGCGGATAAATAAAGAGGCATAATTTAAAATTTTAAAACTGTGGGAAATTAAGTTTAAAGTTTTCGTAATCAGCACGGATCTACTTTAAATTACTACATTTTTTTTTATTCATTGAATTAGTGCATGATTTTAATTATAATTACCCATATTAACGGTATTTAATCGTATATATTTGCGAGGGGGAGAGTGCACGATGCAATCCAACAGCCGCTGGGCGAGCTCGACTGGCCACGTTACCCCTCTCTCACAGAAGACTACCTTGAAATGTACTGCATTTCCCATTTTATCGTATTTCCCCAATGTACGTACGTGTTTCGGTAGTGAGTGAGATGTGCCAGAGCCCATTCCCATCCTATCCCTCCCCATTTCCCCAACCCTTTCTCCAAATCCATTCCCATATCTCCAAAGGTAGGCATCCGGGGGCGTGCCAACATTTGTCATTATGGACTAATGTTGGCATGTATCACGGATGTCTATGGGCGACAGTATCCACTTACTATCAGGTGGACTGTATGCTCGTCTGCCGCCTTCATACATAAAAAAAAAAATATATATTCGATTTTATTTAGGTAGGTACTTATAATTTTAACTGTTTAAAAACGTTGGTGTGAAGGTAGTTTGACACAAAAATATTAAAAACATGTTTTGATTTAATATAAACTCCCAAAATTACCTACTTCTGATATTTTAATGTTAATTTCACAGTTCGAGCTTCATCTATTTCGGCTCAGCATTTAAAGGAAAGTAGGCGGACGAGCAAGCGTACCACGTGATAGTAAGTGGCTACCGTCGCCCATGGGCACTTGCAACACCAGGAGGTATGCTGGTGCTCCGTCGATCTTGCAAAATCCTATTCCCAGTTTTCCTGAAGAACCTCATATCATGGCATAATGGAAGGACCTCTAGAAGAAATTCGTTGCACACTCAGGACATCAGTCAGAACATTTATCGTTATATTATACTAGCAAAACCCCGCAGACGTCGTCCTGCCATAGAAGTTAACCTGCTGCAGCGCCATCTAGTGGCGAGTTGTAACAAAATCGATAATTCGAAAATATTCTCCGCTCTCAAATAACTATGTATACACAATTTCATGGCGATCATTTGAACGGTATAGAAGTTGATGTGTTCCAGCGCCATCTGGTGGTAAGTTACAACAATGTCGATAGTATAGAAACCTTCTCCATGAAAAAATACATATATGTGCCAACTTTCATGGTGATCGGTCTATTAACATCAGATATACCAACATCCTCTTTTATATATACTTATAGATTTTAAGGATTTATTTTTAAGGTGGCTTACAATTGTATACACTCTTTCTACGACTAATCTGTCTGGTTGTCTAAGGTTTATGTGGTGTATATCTATATATACTTATGTATAAATATACTTATGTGCATTCTTACAAATGAAACTACCTTAAAATATACAGGTGTTAGTATATTGCATTGTCTTAATAATGATTTGCACGATTTAACGGTGATACCTAGTTCAGAAATCGCACGAACACATTTCTTGTGGCAAACAAAAGCTTTGTTGAGAAATCTCCCCAAACCAGCAAACCATACGTCATTGCCAAAGTGACAATGAGGCACTTGTACGGCATTCTACTGAGAATTGTATCCAGGGCTATTTATATTAATGATTGGAGGTGGCTTTTGTCTTTGTCTTTGTTTGTCTTTTCCCACATGATGAAGTCTGCGAAACTGTGATTCTTCTTGTATCCCGTTACAAACGAGATTTACCATTTGCTTGGCCGTCTGCCAGTTTATTCTTTTGCTTGGAAAGTACATTAAAAGTTGTTGGCGACGATATGGCGCCAATGAGAAATACATTCAACTAATAATTTGTATGTCTGTAAAGTAATATAATGCAGAGCAGGGGTTTTCTATATGTTAATTTATCATGGTATTTTTAATATTCCTAAACTTAAAAAGTATTGGCCGAAAGAAAAAAGATACCTACTGTTTTAAAAATATTGAACAAGGTAATTCCTGTCATGCAAATATTAATAAATAATTGTGGCGAATATACATTCAAACTATACGTACATAAATATACATATCTATACTAATATAATAAACAGGTAAAATTAAGTGTTTGTTTGTAGGTATGTTGGGGATAATCTCTGGAACTACTGAACTGATTTCAAAAATGCTTTCACAAATAGGAAGCTACATTATCCGTGTCTAATATAGGCTATATGTTATTTTGAAATTTTGAAAAACTTATAAACTATAACTATAACTTATAACTTATTAAATATTTAATAAGTGTCAACATTTATCTTCCAATTTAATCGCGATATGATTAAATTCAAATTAGTCCAATCGGTTCAGTGGTTACAAAATGATGACGGAGTTAACCTCGTGTTTTGTGTTCATCTGGTGACTCTTATGACTCTCTTATACACGAGGAATGTTTTTTTTTTTATGTATGAAGGTGGCAGACGAGCATACAGTCCACCTGATGGTAGGTGGATACTGTCGCTACATCCTACGTGGATACTAGACATCCTCGATTGCACCTGGGCGCTACATGGGCTAGAGCCGGTGCTGATCACAAGAGGTTGTTTAAAATTTCCCTAAAGTTTTGAAGCATTTTTGTATAATGACAGACAAAGTCGTATGAGATGCTACAGTCAAAAATTCTACTCAACGACGCTCGTGAAAATAGAACATTACATGTACCAGGTGCCACAGCTGGCTATATTTGCTTAACACAGATTTATTACCGTACTAGCTTCTGCCCGCGGCTTCGCTCGCGTGAACCAAGCAGCTGTATAAGATTTTTAACACCTGTAAAAGCACCGACATGATGGATTTCACGGATGAAAACCCATCCAGTAGTTTTTGAGTAATTCCATTAAGTCATTTTTTTATTTTCCTCTATAATTCAACTTCCTTGTGTCATATGAAGATGACACATATACCAGTTTTCCTTCTGGATACTGAGCTATGCACTGGTGAAAACGCGATCAAAATCCATTCAGTAGTTTTTACGTGATGCTGAAATAAACAAACGTACAGACAAAGAGACAAACACACAGACAAACAATTTCGTTTCTGTAGCTGCTATAGAGTTCCGCCATTTAAAAAGAAAATTAAGTCTATGTATGGACTCAACCCTTTCACTGTTTTATTATATACCTAACTGTTTGTGTATATTATAGCATTTGTCTCTTCTCCATGGAGAGACAGTGTGTCTCTCCACTGCTGGATATATTTAGTAGTGATGGGTAATTCCGGAGTTAATGAATCAAAAGAGTTGAATCCGCGAGAATCTCTTAATTATTCCATCGAATTGTTATTCATTGCGATTCCGGCGCCAATCATGATCGTTCGGTTAGAGGTCGTCGCATCGCCACTTGTCGAGGGCTCAAAATCGAGATGCAACGATGGCATGACCTTTTTTTTTTGCTTATGCAAAAAAAAATGCTTATTGCTTATGCTTATGCTTATTTTTGGGATTGAGTGACTATAAAAGACCGAAACAGTATATCCGAAGACACATATAAACAATCTACACTGATCCTCAACAAATAAAATGTCTTGGAAGTGCTCGAGATTAGTAACCGGGGCTAAGCTAACGAGCTGATTAATACCGCGTAAGGTTATTTAACGCTGGAGGTCTTGTTGTATGAGCGCGCGCGGTACACGGACCGCGAGCGGCGCCTTTGAACCGTCCGCGAGACCGTTGAAGGTGGTTTGCGCGATTAGAGGTTGCCCAAGGAATGTGCGCGGCAAATAGGTACGTTGCAGCCTCACAGGCGACAGTCCGTCGCACATTACAAGTAGGGTTGCCACCAGTACTATATTTTAAAGTATCGTACAATATGTTTGGGCAATTTTACTATATAGGTACTGTTGAGAAAACATATATTATGGTAAATACTATATTTTATCGCTATAACTGTCGCGATAACAATAACTGATTTGATTTTATTGTCAAGTCAAGCTAAACGCACGCAGCGCACAGCGCTCGAATGTGAACGAGCCGTTGATTAACGCCATTTGAATACTCCAAAAATATAAGAGTGAACGGGAGTCCGACTACCAAGGGTGGAAAGATGTTATGTAGCAAAATGACATGGTATGCGATGCGACGCGGCTTTTTTCAATGTGCGTTGAACTGGCACAGTTAACGAACATAACTCATGTGTTATTCGCTATGCGATTAAGCGTTGAATGTCAATAACTGATTTAAATTATTGCGTTGAGCTGCGGCCCGCCGCGTCTGTAATGTGAGTTGCCGCAGTTTTGCAGTGCGATGCGCTGCATCCCGCCGCGTCTCTAATGTGAGTTGCCGCAGTTTTGCAGTGCGATGCACTGCATCCCTCCACGTCTGCAATGTGAGTTGCCGCAGTTTTGCAGTGCGATGCGCTGCATCCCGCCGCGTCTGTAATGTGAGTTGCCGCAGTTTTGCAGTGCGATGCGCTGCATCCCGCCGCGTCTGTAATGTGAGTTGCCGCAGTTTTGCAGTGCGATGCGCTGCATCCCGCCTCGTCTGCAATGTGAGATGCCGCAGTTTTGCAGTGCGATGCGCTGCGGCCCGCCGCGTCTGTAATGTGAGTTGCCGCAGTTTTGCAGTGCGATGCGCTGCATCCCGCCGCGTCTGTAATGTGAGTTGCCGCAGTTTTGCAGTGCGATGTGCTGCATCCCGCCGCGTCTGCAATGTGAGTTGCCGCAGTTTTGCAGTGCGATGCGCTGCGGCCCGCCGCGCATGCAATGTGAGTTGCCGCAGTTTTGCAGTGCGATGCGCTGCATCCCGCCGCGTCTGTAATGTGAGTTGCCGCAGTTTTGCAGTGCGATGCGCTGCATCCCGCCGCGTCTGTAATGTGAGTTGCCGCAGTTTTGCAGTGCGATGCGCTGCATCCCGCCGCGTCTGCAATGTGAGTTGCCGCAGTTTTGCAGTGCGATGCGCTGCGGCCTGCCGCGTCTGTAATGTGAGTTGCCGCAGTTTTGCAGTGCGATGCGCTGCGGCCTGCCGCGTCTGTAATGTGAGTTGCCGCAGTTTTGCAGTGCGATGCGCTGCATCCCGCCGCGTCTGTAATGTGAGTTGCCGCAGTTTTGCAGTGCGATGCGCTGCATCCCGCCGCGTCTGTAATGTGAGTTGCCGCAGTTTTGCAGTGCGATGCGCTGCATCCCGCCGCGTCTGCAATGTGAGTTGCCGCAGTTTTGCAGTGCGATGCGCTGCGGCCCGCCGCGTCTGTAATGTGAGTTGCCGCAGTTTTGCAGTGCGATGCGCTGCATCTCGCCGCGTCTGTAATGTGAGTTGCCGCAGTTTTGCAGTGCGATGTGCTGCATCCCGCCGCGTCTGCAATGTGAGTTGCCGCAGTTTTGCAGTGCGATGCGCTGCGGCCCGCCGCGTCTGCAATGTGAGTTGCCGCAGTTTTGCAGTGCGACACGGCTGTAACGTGCTTGAGCCTATAAAGCACAGATTCAGATTCCTGAAAAACACTAAAAATCATTTCGTTTCTTCTCTCCATCCCTGTAACATCCGCTTCTACTAAAATATTTTTTCACTATTGAATTTGAAATGGAGAGAAGAAAGGAATAGAGCTTTCGTAAAATTAATAAAACACGAGGCGTTAAATGTGAACCGCTTAGATTCGCATAATTATTTAAAAAATAATAAAACTGCTTGCTAAATCAAAAAGCTATGCCAAATACACATATTTGGAAAAAATAAAAACGAATCTTTTCTTTTTATTTTCCCGAATTACCTGAATTTATCGACAAAATCCTATATTTCCTGCAAACGAAGGTTACAAAGAACATTGAAACAAAAAATAAATAAATTTGAAAATCTTAACCAAGGTTAAATCCATATCGACCACTGCCAAGTCTGGATTTAATTCGTCACAAAAAATTGCAAACATCGATCTGTGTATTCTCATATCAATTGTTAAGAATAAATATGTATTACAATATTAAAATGCCCGTCTGCCAAATTCTTCTGTAAAAAATACGTTTACAAAAGAACACGGATATCACGTTTAGTAATGAAAATTTCAATTAGAATGTAGGTAATCCTCTGTATTGGCTATTGCTATTAAATAATGTTAAATTGTCTTATTATTTTATATTAATACTAGCGACCCGCCCTCACTTCGCTCGGGTTTATTAAATTTAAAACAATCGGAATAAGATATTTTCCTGCGGTAAAATGGAGCCTATATTTTAAGTTAGACCTCTAGCAATACATCGGTGAAAACTGCATTCAATTCCATGCCGTAGTTTTTGCGTGATGCGTGTACAAACATACAGACAGACAGACAAAATTTCTAAAAACTGTTGTTTTGGCTTCTGTTGCTCTAATAAAGATATTAGATATTAGTATTAGTTTTTTTTCAATATCTATAATGTACAGACATCGGCCTGTTGCAATTTTATTATATGTATATTTTACCAAAAAATTAAAAAAAGTTTTCTTTGAAACACTACAGAAGACGACCTTGAAATGTACTGCATTTTGCACTTTATCATATTTCCCTAATGTACGTACGTGTTTCGGTAGTGAGAGAAATGTGCCGGAGCCCATTCCCGTCCTATACTTTCCCATTTTCCCAATCTATTCCTTAATCTGCAAAGGTAGGCGCATCCGGGGCCGTGTCAACATTTGTCATTCTGGACTGATGTTGACATGTATCGCGGATGTCTATGGATGACAGTATCCACTTACCATCTTGTGGACTGTATGCTCGTCTGCCGCCTTTTTTATATATAAAAAAATAATAGTAATAATTAAATAATTAGCTAAGATAATTAGCTAATTAATTAAGTTAATTATCTTAATTAATTAGAATTAATTGTGTGTTTGCAATAATTATCCTTTTCTTATATGACAATTTACCGCATTGTTCCAGCGTCAAGTTTTTTTCATAATTAACAGCTCGTCAGCGTCCGGTCCCGTCGATGTAAGTTAGAAGTCGCTCAGTAAAGTGATTGTGGGTTCACTGAGGACAGGAGTTGGACTCCTTGGAACAGCGCCGACTCTAGCCCATGTAGCGCCCGGGTGCAATCAATACCCTGGCGCCCTCTAGTAGGCGCGCGATCAAAATGTATATTTTCACCAGTGATCGGAAATTCTGGTGCAAATGGTGCAATTATAAATGATGTTGGTGGGAAGCAATAGGCCGTTTACTACGCCCGTCGGCTATAAGATCCCTCGGCCCTAAGGCCGTGCCCCCTAAGATCCCATATTAGTTTTTTTTCAATATCTATAATGTACAGACATCGGCCTGTTACAATTAATTATATTATATGTAATAGACAAGCAAACAAAAGACATTATTTTATTTCAGGTTTCATTATTTCATCGCACATTCTAATTACGCCGGCCGCGACGGTAATTTTTTTTTAAATTTTTTTTATAGACTAGTGGGCGGACGAGCAAGCGGTCCCACGTGATGGTAAGTGTTACCGCCGCCCGTGGACACCTGCAACACCAGGGGGCATGCGCGCGCGCCGCCGACCTTGCAAAATCCCATTCGCAGCTCTCTTGAAGAACCCCATATCGTAGCTTAATGGAAAGACCTCTTGAGGCAGTTCGTTCCACAGCCTACTATACATTATATTTATAACAGAGTTACTTATATGTATACTTCCTATTATACATATAAGTAAGCCATTTTAATTATCAAATATATACTATCTAGCGTATCTAGGTACATAGTTTTTGGCTATTTCCGTACAATGTCATTAAAGTTGCAGATTGATACACGGACGAGGATAAAACTTGCACAGTATGTCGTGTTTAGCTAGTATTTGGCTGACAACCGGTCCGGCAACACGTGTCATTTATCCAGTATTTTTTCATACAATTTTTTGATATAATTCGCTTTTAAATACTGAGTGCAGTGTAATTTGCTATTAAATTGATCGCAAAAAACACATTTGTGTGTAAGTGGAAGGTTTTATTTTATTTGATCCAGTAGTTTTGGTGTTTTAAGGTAAATTATCGGCCATTTAATTTCGGGTCTGAGAGCCGTTTTGTCTTTGCTTGACTGACCGTACTGTTAAATCTTTTATGTTAGGCGTTTTATCTCTGTTTTTAAACAAGAATATAGTGTTTTTGTTATGAAATTCAAAGCGAATAAATTATCTGTGTGAGTTTAAGAATTTTTAAAATCGATTCAGTTTATTATGTTTCTTAACCAAGAATTGTTAGCCTTTATTGGATTTATGTTAAGTGCTTTATTTAACGGTTTAAATGTTGCCTTGTGATGTCCTAATATCGATATTAAGTTAATCGATATTTATCAAATCCGTAATATTTTTATTATTCTGATAGGGACTGATTTCAATTATCCTAATTGCTCAAGTCGTTAGTTATTTATAATTAATTATATTTTCCCTTATTAATTATTTATTGTACGTTTTTTAATATATAATTATGCACCTATTCTGAAATAAAAACTATTATTATTAATTACTTTTATTTATTTTAGACATATTTAAAGTGTTTTAAAAGCTGTACTATTTAATACATGCGTTTTTATATTGCCTAGTGATGTCTTAATATCGATAGGAATATTTTTATTAATCCTATTTATTTTATTTTTATTTATTTTACACGTTTTTAAATTCCAATACATATAGAAATACAAAAAATAGACAAAGTTCCTCCTGAAACTACATAACGCAGAGTTACACAATTTTGACCTTCTAAATACCATATTCCGACCACCAAGTTTTTTAAATTAACATCTAATAACCGATGGTTTTTTATGGACGAAGGCTGCAGACGAGGCTAAGTCCACCTGGTGGTAAATGGATACTGTAGACAATAGACAACCGTGATAAATGTCAACATTAGTCCTAAATAACAAATATTGGCACGCCCCCGGATGCGCTGCCGACCTTTGGAGCTACAGGAATGGATTTGGAGTAAGGTTGGGAAAATGGGGAGGGATAGGGATGGGAATGGGCTCTCGGCACATCTCACTCACTACCGAAACACGTACGTACATTGCAAAAATAAGATAAAGTGGGAAATGCAGTACATTTCAAGGTAGTCTTCTGTGAGAGAGGGGTAACGTGGCCAGCCGAGCGCGTCCAGCGGCTGTTGGATTGCATCGTGCACTCTCCCCCTCATAAATATTTAGTATAACTAACTATGTAACAAACCTCCATAGCTATGTCGTTGCAATGCGATTATTACAAGTGAGATCTTCCAATGTATTAGCAAATAACGCAAAACTATCTAATTGCAACCTCCTACCTCAATCCGATTACTAGTTTTCTTAACTAATATTTAAAAAATACCGTATCTGTATTGGATTACATTTTTTTACGAGATGCTTTATTATCTACTTTATTGCATGGACGTGGATGACGCGTTCGTGTGTTTCCGGATTAGCCGATGGCCAATGCTTTCGTAATGTATATGTACCTTTATTTTCACCAAAAGAATCTTAACTTTTTTTTTATAGATAAGTGGGCGGACGAGCAAGCGGTCCCACGTGATGGTAAGTGTTACCGCCGCCCGTGGACACCTGCAACACCAGGGGGCGTGCGGGCGCGCCACCGACCTTGCAAGATCCTATTCACAGCTTTCTTGAAGAACCCCATGTCGTAGCTTAATGGGAAGACCTCTTGAGGCATCGTTACACAGCCTACGGGTTCGCGATATAAAATAATTTTTGGAGCGAACAGTGCGCGACACCTGCGTATCGAGGAAATATGGATGGACCGCACTTCTGTGACGGGAGGAGCGTTTGTAGAAAATGTAACTGATGATAAAACTAATGGAAGGCACTGACATCACCTAGTAATATATGTATACATAATGATGTAACGTTTGTTTGTTAAACATTAATAATCTGTAGCAGGTACTTCAGTACTATCTAGATAATATACGCAAAGTCAACTAAATGTAACGCCACTCGTCTGTAAAATAGAGTTACGAGTAACGGTAAACAAAAAATAAACAAAAAAAATGTGACTATTTTTTTTTGTCATAAACGAAGGCGGCAGACGAGCATACAGTCCACTTGATGGTAAGTGGATACTGTCGCCCATAGACATCCGCGATACATGCCAACAGTAGGCGGATGCGCTGCCTACCGAATCTACCGATTGCATGTATTGCATTTCCCACCTTATCTTATTTCCCTAATGTACTTACATGTTTCGGTGGTGAGTGAGATGGGCCAGAGCCCATTCCGATCCTATCCCTCCCCATTCTCCAAATCCATTCCTAAATCTCCAAAGGTAGGCAGCGCATCCGGGGGCGTGACAGCGTTTGTCAATTTGGACTAATGTTGGCATGTATCGCGGATGTGTATGGGCGACGGTAATCACTTACCATCAGGTGGACTGTATGCTCGTCTGCCACCTTCGTCGTTAAAAAAAGCCCACGATTTTCTTATTAGAACGTGTCCTTTTGAAGACAGTTTTCATGACATCAGTACCAGATACGCTTTCTTTAAGACCACGTCTTTTATTGCTGTCTATAGTAAACTCAGTTATTTTTAAACACGTATGGGTGATACAAACATACAACATGTTTGTATCAGTTGAGGATATCTCAATCTATACTAATATAATAAAGAGGTACAATTGTGTGTTTCTGTGTAGGTATGTTGGGGGTAATCTCTGGAACTACTGAACTGATTTAAAAAATTCTTTCACAAATAGAAGGCTACATTATCCGTGTCTAATATAGGCGATGTTTTATTTTGAAATTTTGAAAAAAAAATTGGGAAAAAAAATCTCATATATATACCGAAGCGAAGCGGGGGCGGGTCGCTAGTTCATAATAATAAGGTTTTTAACCGAACACCAAGAGAGACTAAATTACCAGCTTACCTTGATGAATAAAACAGACAATTGCCGAAGTAAATAACTTTAAATTACTAGGAATGTCATCACCAACTCCTATACCTCCTTTTCTTTGGGGGAGAGTGCACGCTGCATTCCCACAGCCACTGGACGCTTTCGACTGGCCACGTTACCCCTCTCTCACAGAAGACTACCTTGAAATGTACCGCATCTCCTACTTTATCGCATTTCTCCAATGCACGTACGTGTTTCGATAGTGAGTGAGATATGCCAGAGCCCATTCCCATCCTATCCCTTCCCACGTCTCTAATCCTTTCTCCAAATTCATTCTTTCATGAACAAAGGTAGGCAGCGCATGTTGGCATGTATCGCGGGTGTCTATGGGCGACAGTATCCACTTACCATCAGGTGGACTGTATGCAAGTCTGTCGTCTTCACTACATATTATAAATTAAAGTCCCCCACCGCGCTGAGTTCGTGTTTGTTCGGGCTAATCTCAGAAACTACTGTACGGATTTTCATACGGTTTTCACCAATAGGAAGAGGGTTTATCTAGGAAGGTTAAAGGATATAATTTATGAACATTTTGCGAAAATAAGCTACCGGTATGATGATATTATCCACCAGAAGTCATCCGGCTATAGATAATTAGTGCTACCCGTGCGAAGCCAGGGCGGGTCGCTAGTTTTCTATTAAAATAATCTTTATAATCACCCTCTGGTAATTATAAAGATTTTTTTTTATAAAGATTCAATTATATAGGTGGTTATATAAAGATAAAACCCACATATTTTGTTACCGTCGATTCATTTAGTATTTTGTTTAGGGCTGCCACCGCTCCGGGTTTGACCCGGAGTCTCCGGGTTTGGTGGACACTTGTCCGGGCTACGGGTTAACATCGCAAATCTCCGAGCTGTGACGTTGAACATTTAACAATCTCAGTAAAACTGGAAATATGATTTGTAAACCGGCTCTAGTAAACATCACCCAATACCCACCAAGATAGATCACTTTAAAGATTATCGTTGTGACAAATGCAAAAATACAAATTTAAAGCGTCGCTGTGTGTATCAAACACAGTATAAGTTTATCTTGTGGTAATTTTATTTGTAATTTAGTACTAACTAGTACTAACTTTAAATTAAGAAAATACTACTATTTCCCGTTTCGTTTTTGTCCCATTTTTTTTAATCTCCGGGCTTAGAGTATTCTGAAGGTGGCAGCCCTAATTTTGTTGCATATTTAATAACTTATAGCAAGTAAACTTTTAAGAGATGGAGTTCCTCAGAGTTTTGTGGTAAGCGCTTTGTCATCCCTTATTAGACTTTTACGACACCCACGGAAAGAGATGTTTTGATGGTACATATTTATTTTAAAGTTACACCACACCAATTAACACCACGAAACGGATTTTTAAAGAAACAGGGCATAGTAAATAAATAACGCCTCGTTCAATGGCCCACACTAGGATTCCCCGTGTCGTGGGTCCAGAGACACATACAGAGACAAACAAAAACACACACAGACCCGAACGTACATTTGTCTTTTTTTTTTGTTATTAAACAAATGTATAAGTGTGACCGGGGATCGAACCCGGGAACCTTTTGCACGCAAGATGGGTCACTACCAACTGCGCCAATCGGTCGGTCAATAGTAAGACCTTAATTGCCGGATTAGCTAACATTTAGGGTATTTTTTATCCAGATCCATTATAGAATTCCCACGGGAATTAAGCTGCCTATGCGCACCAAGTCGTGGACACCGCTATTATGGAAATAAATATTCTAGAATAAATGTAGAGGAAAATAGCTGTAGGAAATGACCAAGGAAACTGAGTCTTAGTCTAAGTCATCGGTTGTTACGTACATGAATCAGAAAGTACTCGTGGGAACTAGAGCGTGTCGTCACAGTAAAAGAAGACGAGTAGTTTATCTTTATTAGTACAGTCGCGAGAAATAATTGTTGAGACACTATCTTAATCTTAATTTTACCGTGTTATAATCAGGGCCGGTGTTAGGCCCGAGTGGGTAGTTGGCCGGGGGGGGGGGGGGGAGGACAGTCCCTCAACAAATAGAGGAATGACTTTTAGATAGTGTTGCCAGGTGTCCCGATTTTCAGGGGTCTGGTGACACGTCCCGATTCACCCTTGATCGGGCCGCCGAATGTCCCGATTTTACACTAACCTCCTTAGTCGGTATTTTGATCGAGAATTTTCACAGGAAAAGCGAATATATCTGTAAGCTGTTACTCCATAAAAATGTTTTCGCTTTCACATTTTCATATTTTCTCAATAAACTCGGACTAAATAGTCATCATGAAAGTTTTAAACTTCGCGCGTATTGTGTTGGCGAGATAAAGATGATTGTGATTCGATTTAATTAATCAAAACGGTTACGTTTGAATTTTGTTATATTTTAAACAAGTTTATCTAGTTTGCTTAAGTTTTATTTGTTGTACTAACCGATGGTAACATACCATTATAAAAAAAAAACCGACCGATAAAAATAAATGATGATTCACAAAAACCAGATTTTTTTGTAGCTGTCCCGATTTGAATACCAAATTCCCGATTATTTTAACCTTCCGTCCCGATATGATATTTGACACACTGGACCTGGCAGCACTACTCTTAGACCAGAGAATGGAGAATGGAAATATTTTAACGGCTCTAAATAACAATGAGGCCGGCATGTAATTTTCAGTAAAATAAGGTACAAAGAAATAAAGAATGAAAGCCGTACGGGCTTTCATTGCTTAGATAGCGTCAGAAATATTTTTTTTTTTCAAATATAATATTTGTTTTTTATAGATTATGTCTGAAGTACACGCGGCTTTTGCGAACGCGGGAAAGAAAGAAGGTCTGGAGATATGGAGGATTGAGGTAAGGTCTATAGTTGATTCAGTATGTATCTATTGTACAGATACATTCCGAAAACATCGGCCATCGGCTAATCCGGAAATACCCGAACGCGTCATCCACGTCTATGAATTACCGTATCTCTAATTGCATACTTTATTACATACTTTATTACAAGATACTTTATTGCGAGATACTTTATTCCATACTTTATTGCGAGATACTTTATTCCATACTTCATTACGAGATACATTATTACATACTTTATTACGAGATACTTTATTACATACTTTATTGCGAGATACTTTATTCCATACTTTATTGCGAGATACTTTATTCCATACTTCATTACGAGATACATTATTACATACTTTATTACGAGATACTTTATTACATACTTTATTACGAGATACTTTATTCCATACTTTATTACGAGATACTTTATTACATACTTTATTACGAGATACTTTATTGCGAGATACTTTATTACTTTATTGGATACTTTATTACGAGATACTTTATTACATACTTTATTATATACAATATTATGAGATACTTTATTGCATACTTTATTACGAGATACTTTATTACATACTTTATTACATACTTTATTGCGAGATACTTTATTGCCTACTTTATTACGAGATACTTTATTACTTCATTGCATACTTTATTACGAAATACTTTATTGTATAGACGTGGATTACTCGTTCGGGTGTTACCGGATTAGCCGATGGCCAATGTTTTCGTAATGTATCTGTTATGTATGTATTAGGATGATTTTGGAATAGCAAAAATCACTATTCGCAAATACGAATACGAATGATATTTTGCCCCACTATTCGCGAAAATGAATACGATTAAAGAATATGGCCTACTACGAACGGTACTTGTAAAATTAGTAACTAGGTAATTTCTAGTACAATTTAAGGTTAGTGCTATACTAAATTTTTCTAGTTCAATCGGTAAGTATCGGTAATACGGTAAGTTGTTTAGTCTAAAGTTAATAACTAAAAAGTCACTTGCTATTTAAATTAAAAAAAACAGATACCTACGTGACTGATTTTCAAATTTTCAACGTTGTTAATTCTTAAAAGTACCTATTTCTTTTTGTAGAAAACCTATATTATTCACATTGGGCTGATTGGTAATCGATTAGTGTGGCGTGTACAAGTACGAATACTTGAAAAGTGTCGAGTATTCGCGAAAACGAATACGAATATTCGGAACATCCCCAGTATGTATGTATATAAAAATACATTATATCTATACGGCTTGTATTTAAATTATCATCAAAAAATAAATGAAACAAGTAACAAATAATGATCAAAAACCTATTTTTGATTAACGAAAGTGGGTAATTAATAACAAAAGTGGGTAATTAATAACAAAAGTGGGTAATTAATAACAAAAGTGGGTAATTAATAACAAAAGTGGGTAATTAATAACAAAGGTGGGTAATTAATAACAAAAGTGGGTAATAATAACAAAAGTGGTTAATTAATAACAAAAGTGGGTAATTAATGTGAAACTACTAAGAATGTCATCACCAAGTCTACGGACAATCCTATTTCTGTATTGTCACCAGAGAACTTAAACCTAACCCACCTCTTTAGCTCGCGGCTCAGCCGACGCGTGTAGAATTAAGGATATACTAGAATTGTACTATAAATCACGAGAAAAAAAAACGTTGTAAAAACAGAATCGATTCTACTCTCAATACCGAACAATACATTTCCAGCTTTTGCGTTATATGAGTGACATGTATTAATTTTGCAATTTAGTCAATGCTTTTCAATCCATTCGCATTCCAAATTCATCTCCAAAAGTAGGATACCCATCTAGGGGCGTGCCAACGCTTGCCATTTTGTACTAATGTTGGCACGTATCACGGATGTCCATGAGCTATGGTTATCCATTTACAATCATGTGAATTGTATGCTCTTCTGTTGCCCTCTTCCATAAAAAAAAACATCATTTTACAGAAGCCGGATGCTTCTATACCTATATGGTATATATAAAACATTTCATAAATATTTTTACATTTTATTATCGTTACAAATTAAAAATAATTTGATAAAGCCAACTGGACATGGCTGACGTTTGATAATGCTTTTATTTCAAGGTCGAAAGGATAACAAAAATGGCGATAACGTGATGTCAAAAGCATATATCAATTTATTTATTTTCAAACACAGGATAGATACTTCAAGCTTATATCCGACTAGCGACCCGCCCTCGCTTCGCTTCGGTTTATAAATTCTTATTTTTCAATCTTTTTTTTCAAAATTTCAATATGAAATATAGCTTATATTAGACACGTAGCTTCCTATTTGTGAAAGAATTTTTGAAATCGGTTCAGTAGTTCCAGAGATTACCCCCAACATACAAACATACACACAATTTTACCTCTTTATTATATTAGTATAGATAAATATGCTTAAATTTAATTTATAATGTTCCTATATTTAAAATACAAATTTAAATACTTACATAGTTTTTATATACAATATTATAATAAATTATATTGTCATTATAATTAATTAAATAATTATATAATATATTTATAAGTTATTTGTAAATAAGTTCCGAGATTTAAGTATTTTCTTTTCTTGGAATCATTTGTGTGTACAATAAAAATTCTTTTTACTTTATTTTAAAAAAAAAATGTAATTATTAATGAAAAATGCCCGAGTCCTGGACGAATAATTTAAAAATTGCTTTCATTTGGCATAATTATTTGATAAATCGATTACACCCAACTTGATTTATTGTAAGTTCTATATAATACGTACATATCTATATAAATAAAAATGTAAACGTTCATTTGTTCAAAATCTCAAATCTCCTAAAGTTCTTCACCGATTGCTTTGAAATTTTGTCTCAGCCTTGCATTCCAATACGCGCGTGTTTTTATATATCTATCACAGGGTAAAAACATGTTGTTTACCCAGAAACAGGTAAAAACAGGGTAAGCGCCATCTGTTGGGCAGTCATAGTAACGCGTGGCCGGGTACAGCTAGTATTATATAAATCATACTTACTAATATTATAAAGAGGAAAGATTTGTATTTTTGTATGTTTGTAACGAATAAACTCAAAAACTACTGGACCGATTTCAAAGATTCTTTCACCATTAGAATGCTACGTTATCCCTGAGTAACATAGGCTATAATTTATAAAGATATTGTGTAAATTGGCCAAAATATAACGATAAATGTCAAGTAAGTCGGAAAAAACTCTGCCATCTGCGAGCTATTTCGGCGTGCGCTGTAATAACCGTAACAGTTACACGAATATAATGTATGGTGGAAATGTTTCTGAAATTTAGAAAAAAAAAATTGTAAAAAAAACTTATAAACCGAAGCGTCGCTAGTATTAAATATTACAGTTGATTATTTATCGGTTGTCGGTCCTGCGGCAAATATTGCACGCCTATATAATTAATTATACCACAATGCTTGAAGACCTAAAGTTCTCAATACGTGGTTTTTTTTCGGAATGGCTAAATTCTCGTGTCTTAAGAGTCACCGGACCTGTATGGTTTAGTGCGAGTGCAGAAGGCGTTCAGCCAGGAGCAAAAAGGAATGGAGCTCGGCTTAGGGTGTTGCCTTGGGAGGGTACCGCGGGATCGCGAGTCGGTGAGAAGCGCCCAGGCACGTGCGGAGACCTGGTAAAAGTGTTAGCTGAAGGTGTGCGTTCACGGTATAGCGAGGGTTATGTCCTCGTCTCCGCCGGCGAGGGCGATGTAAAATTCAATCCGAGGGTCCTGCTAGTTATTACGTATGATGCAGAAACGTGGTCTCTAACGGTGGATCCGAACCATAAGTTTAAAGTCGCTCAGTGAGCTATCGAGAGTGCATGCTCGGAGTTTCTTTGGATCCGAAACAAGTTACTAAATTCTTGCCATGCATGGATTTAGTTTCGCGGACAAAAAATGTGTTGAGTGCTACGTCCTTCACAGTACTTTTGTGTCCACAAATAATAACCTATTGACAATTATCATTCAACCATAAAGTTGGCTTATTCATGTACGCTGGTTGCTATATCGGTATTCAATAGAATTTCAGATAGACAGTCCGTGTCCGCCGGCTATACGAGTAGAATTGCACGAGCCCATCTCTTGCTGTGGGTGTCGTAAAAGGCGACTAAAGCGACTGCCGAAGCGTAACTACACCAGCTCTAAAAGAGTGGGCTAGCCAACACGCTTGGCCAGTGTGGAGTTTTAAAGTCTTACTTCCTTCATGCTACAAAACAATGTGCTGAAACGTACTGCATTTCCTACTTTATCTTATTTCCCTAATGTACGTACGTGTTTCGGTAGTGAGTGAGATGTGCCAGAGCCCATTCCCATCCTATCCCTCCCTATTTTCCCAATCCTTTCCTCAAATCCATTCCTATGTCTCCAAAGGTAGGCAGCGCATCCGGAGTCCAGGACTGTATGCTCGTCTGCCGCCTTCGACTATAAATATATACATATAGAACGTTTGCTACGTTACTATAGCTGCTAAGACTCTTGTCTGTGAGAGGCAAATGGCTCCCATGATACAGATTGTCCTAGGCCCTGGCCTGGACTTCATTTAATATTTGTTAAATGGTTACTAGCTAAATGGTTACTACATGGTTCCAAACCATCTCGTCTCTCCAGTATAACATTATAAAATGATAATGATATAAAACTCTCCAGTATAAAATGAGGGAGACACAGTATAACACCCCGGCGGAAGCACAGTCGGCCAGGGTTCTGGACCCCGGGGAGAGAAACCGGCCGACTATTATTATTATTATAAGTTTGCTTTGGTGTGTGGTTGTGTGTATATATATATAATATGTGTGAGGGAGTGAGCGTGTGTGTGTGTGTGTGTGTCTAGCAGTGCAATTCTGTTAGTTAAATATTTTGAACTCGACGCTGCGACAGCAACGAGACACTGTTACGGTATTCAGAAAATCGTTTAAAGCGACACTAGCGCTCAACGACGAGGACGGCGTAAACTATTATAGAACTACTGAAAGTCGGAACAGTTTGACTTTTCTTTATAGATTCATAGACTGTAAGCTCTCCAAGTCCTGCAGCCTCACAGATTGCAAAATATATTTTTTTTATTATTAACCATATTGTTTGATTACAGGACTTCGAGCCAGCACCGGTTCCTAAACAACATTATGGAAATTTCTACTCCGGAGACTCGTACATTGTCCTTAAGGTACCATATAGTTTGGTAGTTTTTCTTTTCGGAGAGACGTTGCGTCTCTCTGCGTGTTCTACCGCCTGTACAATGGGGAATGCTCTAAAGAAATGTTCAATATAATTCCCACCTCGGGTTTCTACAACCGCACCTCCCGTCACAGAAGTGCGCTCCATCCGCATTTCCTCGATACGCAGGTGTCGCGCACTGTTCGGTACAAAAATTATTTTATACCGCGAACCCGTAGGCTGTGGAACGAACTGCCTCAAGAGGTATTTTCATTAAGCTACGATATGGGGTTCTACAAGAGAGCTGTGAATAGGATTTTGCAAGGTCGGCATACCCCCTGGTGTTGCAGGTGTCCATGGGCGGCGGTAACACTTACCATCACGTGGGACCGCTTGATCGTCCGCCCTCGTTTATAAAACAAAAATAAAAAAATCTTATCTACGGTGTAATTTGAATTGGCGTAAGGGACCAAGCAGGATTTTTGAACATCAAGGGCTTTTCTCACCACCTCGAATGATATAGTTTTAATCGATTGATGCATGCATTAATATTGATTAATACAATATTGACATATACATAATACACTATTGACATATACATAATACAATATTGACATATATACATAATACAATATTGACATATACATAATACAATATTGACATATATACATAATACAATATTGACATATACATAATACACTATTGACATATACATAATACACTATTGACATATACATAATACAATATTGACATATATACATAATACAATATTGACATATATACATAATACAATATTGACATATACATAATACAATATTGAGATATACATAATACAATATTGACATATACATAATACAATATTGACATATACATAATACAATATTGACATATATATAATACAATATTGACATATACATAATACACTATTGACATATACATAATACATAATGACATATATATAATACAATATTGACATATACATAATACAATGTTGACATATACATAATACAATATTGACATATACATAATACAATATTGACATACACATAATACAATATTGACATATACATAATACAATATTGAGATATACATAATACAATATTGACATATACATAATACAATATTGACATATACATAATACAATATTGACATATATATAATACAATATTGACATATACATAATACACTATTGACATATACATAATACATAATGACATATATATAATACAATATTGACATATACATAATACAATGTTGACATATACATAATACAATATTGACATATACATAATACAATATTGACATACACATAATACAATATTGACATATACATAATACAACATTGACATATACATAATACAAAATTGACATATAAATTGATGGGGAGAGTCACCAAATCCAATAGCCGCTGGGCGCGCTCGACTGGCCACGTTACCCCTCTCTCACAGAAGACTACCTTGAAATGTACTGCATCTCCTACTTTATCGTATTTCCCCAATGTATGTACGTGTTTCGGTAGTGAGTGAGATATGTCAGAGCCCATTCCCATCCCATCCTATCCCTCCCCTTTTTCCAACCCTTTCTCTCTATCCTTTCCTTAATCTGCAAGGGTTTGTAATCCGGGTGCGTGACAACGTTTGTCATTCTGGTCTGATGTTAGCATGTATCGTGGATGTCCATGGGCTACATCCACTTACCATCAGGTGGACTGTATGCTCGTCTGCCGCCTTTTTTCTATAATTCTATAATAACCGTTTCTGAGCCATTTTCCAAAGCCAATTTAATTTTCTCGAATATTCTCAAACTATTGTTATTGTTACCAATATCTATTCTGTATTCTCATTTGTGAGTTTTGAGTTCAAATCCTCGGCTCGTACTTCTGAGTTTCAACTTAAGTATGGGTTTTAAAATGGCCACTAGATCGGCGGTAAAGGAAAACATCGCGAGGAAACCCGCATGTTCAAGAATTTGAAAAAAATCTAGAGCACATTCACCAATCCACACTGCGTCCATGTAGTGGACCACGTCCCGAAACCCCTTATTGATTTATTCGGGGAGAACCGTTTGCTCTGCTGATATCGAACCATTTTACAGACAAACAACTCCAGTGGTCTCACATGGGATATCCACTTCTGGTTAGGCTCCAAAACAAGCCAAGACGAAGCCGGTACAGCCGCCATATTGACGATCAATCTTGACGATGAGCAGTTTCGAGGAGCTGCAGTACAGCATAGAGAGACGCAGGGATATGAGTCCAAACAGTTCTTGGAGTATTTCAAACCTGGTAAGCTTTTGTGGATTTTTTGACAGGATGAGAAGAGCTTTACATCATGTGTGAAGATACTGTAGGTTTTTTTTATAGGATAAAAAGCGACAGACGATCATTCAGTCGCTCTGGTGGTAAGTGGATACTGTCGCCCGTTGATATATCCGTTAGCGCACCCCCGTAAGTGCTGCCTATCTTTCGAGATGAAGGAGTGTATTTGGAGAAAGGATTGGAAAATTGGGAGGGATAGGGCCGAACGGGATGGGAATGGGGCTCTGGCATATCTCGCTCACTACCGAAACACGTACGTACAAGATAATAGAGTAAAGTGGGAAACGCAGTTCATTTCAAGGTAGTCTTCTGTGAAAAAGGGTTAACGAGGGCAGCCAAGTGCTGTTGGATTGCACCGTGCACCTTTCCCCTCAAAATCTAGCAGTGAAGACATGCACGCTATTCTCATGTCAATGCACATGCAGTAATTGACATGAGGTCAGCCAAGACTGGACCGTAAAGAGATTTGTATGAAATCGTCGATCACCGACCACTTTACTAGACCCCTCATATTAAGGTTCAATAATAATTGGATATAAAAATAGGATAAGGTGGGAAATGCAGTACACTTCAAGGTTTTATATGAGAGAGGCCATAACGGGGCCAGTAGAGTGCGCTCGACGGCTGTGGGAATGCAGCGTGCACCCTCCTATCTATTTTGTCGTGTGTACATACTTAAAGACACCATATTGACCCTTGTCCCTAGCGATCCGTTACTTAGACGGCGGCCACGCTTCTGGCTTCAGCCACGTGATCACCAATGAGGGAGCCGAGAAGCGCCTCTTCCAGATCAAGGGCAAGAGGGAAGCTCGAGTCAAACAGGTTTTTTTTATTTGCTTTTTTGTGACTAACTGTAAAGGTACCATTGACTTGACTGTAACTCTATCTGTAACGTGAGAGTAACTTGTGCTTGTAAGTTCAGAGCCGGCTCTAGCCCATGTAGCGCCCGGGTGCAATCAATACCCTGGCGCCCTCTAGTAGGCTCTTTGGAGGCGTCGCGACCTGTGCTCGGCGCCCCCTAACACCCTGCGCCCGTGTGCGCCACACACCCTGCACCATAGGTAAAGCCGGCACTGATCCGCGACACATGCCAACATTAGTCCAAAATGACAAACGTTGGCACGCCCCCGCATACGCTGTCTACCTTTGGAGATATAGGAATGGATTTGGAGAAAGAGTTGGGGAAATGGGGAGGGATAGGATGAGAATGGGCTCTGGCACTTCTCACTCACTACCGAATGTACGTACGTACATTAGGGATGAAATTACGTACATTCAATGAAATATCCAAAAATTCAGCGCTCGACAGGCGCCCCCGGGCGCTCTGCGCCCGGGTGCACCGCACCCCTTGCACCCCCTGGTAAAGACGGCCCTGTGTAAGTTTATCTGCTATTGTAACTGTGACGGTATTGTGATAGCAACTGTGACAGTAACAGTGATAATAATTATGAACGACAGTATACACTTAACGCCGGGCGGATTATAAGATTGTCTACGGCCTTTTTCCTATAAAGAAAAAAACTCTAACAGTATAGATAGATAGATAAATTCTTTATTGCACAAAATGTGTGTACTAAGGCGAACTTAATGCTATGTAGCTAACCTTTGGTGGTTGAGAGCAGGCTAATAGTATAAGGGATCGTCCATTAATCACGTGAGGCTCGAAAGCGGGGGGGGGGGGGGGGTTGTTCGGAAAAAAATCACGAAATATCACAAGGATGTAGTGAGATATCACATGTATTTATCACCAGAATCACTACGTATCACCGGGAGGGAGGGGGGGGGGTTAAAAAGTTGCTAAAAAACATCACGTGATTAATGGACGACCCCTAACAGTAACTGAGTCCGTAATTTTAATGATAATTCCGTGTCGGCTCGCTTTCGGTGAAAGCGTAGAAGGCGCGTGCTGCTCGTTCCCGTGCGAATCTCTGAACGCCAGTGACGTTCACAGTGACGTTGCAGTAACGGTTCTTTTCACAGGTGGAAGCCAACGTATCCTCATTGAACCGAGGCGATTGCTTCATCCTGGATATAGACCAGATTGTGTACGTATACGTCGGGGAGCACGCACAGCATGCCGAGAGACTTAAAGCAATTGCTGTAGCAAATCAAATTCGCGATCAAGATCACAACGGCAGGGGGAATGTGGAGATTATTGGTGAGAGAATTATTATTATTAATTAACTAGCTGTTGCCCGCGACTTGGTCCGCGTGGACTTTAGTTTATAAACACCGTCTTTACTTTCTTAGGGGTATTTGGTATTTTCAAAAACGATCACACACATTATTTCTTATAGCTTATTTTTTATCGAACAAATGTTCGACGTGATTCTTTAAATTGATATAACTTTTTTATTTATGAACTGATTGAAATAAAACAAACACTACATTTTAAGTGAAGCTTACCACAATACATTAGTGAAAACCGCACCCAAATCGGTTAAGCCGTTTCTAAGATTAGCGCGCACAAACGCATAGACAAACAGACAAAAATTCTAACAATCATTGTTTTGGGTTCTATTGCGTCGATAAAGGCCCCCAATAATATTTTTCTCATATATCTTCCATGTACAGACAGCGATCAGTTACATTTTTATTATATGTATAGATTATGAGCGAATCAGCAGCCAGCAGCTGATGTGCCTATAGGCACATATCTATATGCAAGATATATCTTGCTCTGGTGTATGCATTAATCTTGCACCGACATCGTAGTAGTCACATTTGTCTAGTCTCGATTTGAAAATCTCCACCGTTCAGGAACTTCTTGTGGCAATCTATTTCAAGTGTAAGTTGTAAGGATAAATTATCATTTCCTTAGCCTCTCAAGAGTCATCTCATCAGACATGTTCATAGTCCATTTTCTTTTAGATTAGACATAACGTAAACACACAATTTCTGTATTTGTTGAAGTTTTCCGTTATTTTATTGTTATTGTTACAGTTCTTATTGTTATTATTATTTTTGTTATATATTGTTCTCAAATGGAGGAAGCCGGCCCTAGTGGGTTGAGGTGCGAGGACAGAAGCCCCCCAAATGTGTTACCGTCACCAAAATAGAAACGACAAAAACAAAATCCTCTATATAAAGACCGTTACATAAGTAGCCCCTGTAGCCAGTGCCGGATTAAGCCAGCGCGGGGCCCGTAGCAAATTCTATCAAGAGGCCCTTGGTTTGCGTTAGGTTCTTAAGTTCTTTCTTAAAAAAAATTTATGCTCAGACAGGCGTGAGTGCGCGGGCCTCTCAATGCGCGGGGCCCGTAGCATCTGCTACTCTTGCTACGCGGGTAATCCGGCACAGCCTGTAGGCCTATTCTTAGTATAACAATCTATCTTCTTATACCAATATTCTTCTTCTTATAAGATAAATAAGTAAATAAGATAAGTATTCTTTTCTGTTTACGTTTTGTCTAATCTTAAAAAAAACTAACTATAGTTTAGGGCGAGCGCGGAAGCCGCTCAGCCAGGGCAGCAGGTGTATGGTGCAAAGGATGGACCTCGGCTTAGGGTTTTGCTCTGGGAGGGCCTCGCGGGATCCGCGAGTCGGCAACTCATTCTGATACATGGTCTTCTTACACACGCTAGTTTACACACAAGTCATGAACTTACGTTGTCTATTTCCGTCTATGGTTCGGACACTTAAACATGTATATGTATAGATAGATACATATATATTAATCCACAGATCCATTCTCCAGCGAATCTGACGTCAGCAAGTTCTTCGAAGCACTCGGCTCTGGCGACAAAGACTCTGTACCGGACACTGATGGCGGAGATGATGTGGTCAGTTACTTTTATCACAATAATAATAATAATAACCACATCAATAATAATAATTTTGAAATACCCTATTACCATAATCTATCCTTGATTAATTTTCAATTTTCAGGGATTTTTTATGCAAAAAGAAGACGTTATCTGCCGGTAGAGTGGGACACTGTCGCACCATAGACATCTGCCATGTATGTCATACAGAATGACATACGTTAGCATTTCCTTCTTGCTTCGCTTCTTGCAGAATGTGCTAGAATTTAGATTTTTTTCATAACTAAATGATGTCAGCCGAGCAGAGAGTTTACATTTAAAAAGACTTCCTGATGGGATAGGATTTAATAGGAAATGAGCTCTGAAAATCAGGAAAAGGATTAAAAAAGACACATAATAGGAAGTAATATTATAGGATGAGGAGTGGCGTCTGGTAACTTTTACCTATTGCTGGAAAACATTGATACATTTCACAGCTGTTATTAGTTACTTTCAAATCGTATCACTAGATGGCGCTGTACGAGTACTTAGATCACGCTAGTAAGATTATTTGCATTTAATTAAGGACTGTGTATGTCTTAAAAATAATCTCCTTGCAATATTTGGTAGACTACAAGTGAAAGGCCTTGGTTACGCATACGCTCTTATAAAATAATGACATATGCTGCAAACTGTATACACCGTGCTTTCTTTCTTACTGAGGCGTGATCCAGCTTTTCCTGCATGGAGAATGCGCTCACGTTATAAGGCAACACTGTCTTATATATCAATATGCAAGCAACACAAAATTACGGTTACTACAGTTTGCGTCGCTAGCTTGGCGTCCGAGCTCACTTCCTGAGGTGGAATTGAATCGTGTCTTCATGAAGTAACTGAGTCACGGTGTATTTAGTTGTAGCGATTGTTTTATTGGAATCTGCGTCCCGCTCACCTCGCGTAACCTCACCGCCCGCGACTACATTAGGAGGAAACATGTAGATTTACGTTTAAGATCCACCGGAGGACACCGGAGGGACTATTTAGACGTCCAACTGTCCAAGACGATTTAGACTCCAGGCCTTTTATTTCTTGTGATCGCTTTGTTCTCTCATAATCCTAATAAGCCCTTTTATCGTCCAGCACCTCCTCACGCATATTGTCTCGTGCACGAGTGTTTTATTGCCTTAAAACGGCACCCTGGCCAAGCGGGTTGGCGAGTCCACTCATTTGGAGGTGGTGTAGTTCCTCAGCGCTTGTGGTGGCTGCTTTGTTATCCTTTAGTTGCCTTTAGACACTCACAGGGAGAGATGGGGTGAATAGGATAGGGTGGTGTTATTCTAAGCCGGCCGACACCACAAAACCTCTCCCACGGGAATTAAAGTGGCAGCCTATACACCATCGCTGGTGTATAGTCTTCACATGTTCTGATGTAAACTATTTGATTGTGAAGCAGGAATTCGAGCACGATTCGAGCAAGGAGGTGATTCTGAACGAAGTATCCGACAGTTCCGGCAAATTAAATATCAGCAAATTGTCGCCCCCCTATCTTCAGGACCAACTTAATACTAAGGTAAGATAGTAATAATAAATAATCTTCTGATTTCTCTAAATTATATTGATTAAACTTATCATTTAGAGTTCATTGTATAATTAGGGCCATCGCCTACAATAATTATTATTATTTTGCTTTTGTGTACATACGCAGTTTTGTATACGTACGCAGTGTTGTATACATACGCAGTTTTGTATACATACGCAGTGTTGTATACATACGCAGTGTTGTATACATACGCAGTTTTGTATACATACGCAGTTTTGTATACATACGCAGTTTTGTATACATACGCAGTTTTGTATACATAGGCAGTTTTGTATACATACGCAGTTTTGTATACATACGCAGTTTTGTATACATACGCAGTGTTGTATACGTACGGAGTTTTGTATACATACGCAGTGTTGTATACATACGCAGTTTTGTATACATACGCAGTGTTGTATACATACGCAGTTTTGTATACATACGCAGTGTTGTATACATACGCAGTGTTGTATACGTACAGAGTTTTGTATACATACGCAGTGTTGTATACATACGCAGTTTTGTATGCATTCGCAGATTTGTATGCATTCGCAGATTTGTATGCATTCGGTTTTGTGTACATTCGCAGTTTTGTGTACATTCGCAATATTGTGTACATTCGCAGTTTTACCGACACTATGATAGATTTACCGACAGCGCGGACCGCGGCAAAACTCAAATGAAAGAAATATATTTTCTTTACATATATATTATAACTTACAAAATACATCTAACTACAATCACACCGAATAAACGTGGACGTGTTTTTGTCGATAAAATGGAGTAGTTATATACTCTTAAAACTCCTTTAACATATAAGTAATCAACCTCTTGACCAATGGTATATAATGGTATACAATGTATACCACTACTGTATACAATGGCAATCTTTAAACGGCAAGTGAGTAATATAAGAGTATTTTAATTAGTTAACATAATGTGTAACATGTTATCTTGTTACACATTATGTTAACTAATTAAAATACAAACTGTCATATTTAATTTTGTATTAATTGTATTTCACAATTCGCAATTGTCTTAAAACATAGTAACTTATTCTCTTTATAAATTGTAACTCAATGAATAAAATAAAAAAAAAAAAACAATTTATTTACAGGAATGTTTCATTTTGGACGCGGGAAGCACCGGTATTTATGTATGGGTGGGACGACTCTCCAACGAGAAAGTGAGTTTCACGCGCCTTTCACTCACGAAATATAAGGTCTTACAAAAATAGTGTAAAACATTTTAATAATTATGTCAGCCAGTACACTAAAACTATTATATATCTAAATAAAATTTAACATGTACTTCATTTTTAATATTACATTAAAAATAAATAATTGGTTATTAATAATTGACTCGTATATGCATAACACTATTCACACTCGCTCGGGTCATTGCCCTTTGCCCGTGTCCGCTTCTGTTAATGAACACGCGTCAGTAGGAGTCAACTACGTAGCGCGTTATGCATTATGAAATCAATCAACAATTATTTATTTTAGTGTAATTAAAAAATCATGTTAATTTTTAGGATATAATTGTTTTAGTGTAATTGTTTAGTGTAGTGTAGTTTAGTGTAATTGACATATTGAAATATTTTACACTAGTTTTGTTGTACCTTCGTTATATAATAATTATTAATATAATGATGTTTTTTCCTTAGGAGAAAACTGAAGCATTGAAGAAAGCGCAACAGTACCTCGAAGCACACAATTATCCATCTTGGGTAAGTATAAATATGACGAGATGCCATTAATTACCGTCACTGACCGTCAACATGGCACTGATATGCCGCAAAATCTGAAAACCGATCGGTCAGTGTCCAGACTAGAATCGATTCTAACAGTTGTTATTTTATTTCATAACTTATTCTTCATTTCTTGCATATCTTTTATTCTACGCGCGGATGCACTCTACGCGTCGCGCCCGGTCACTGCCCTGTACTGAGTAATGAGCGCTATGAACGTTTAAGATAGTACAATAAAACTTTAAACGTTTGTTACCGTTGATTTATTCCTAAAAATAAGTTAATTTTTCGCTAGAACGATTTTTGTTTTAATTAAGTTTTTTTTTTTAATATAATAAGATGGCGGCAGACGAGCATACAGTCCACCTGATGGTAAGTGGATACTGTCGCCCATAGACATGCCAACATCAGTGCAGAATGACCAAACGCTGGCAGGCCTCCGGATGCGCTGCCTACTTTTTGAGATGTAGGAATTGATTTGGAGAAAGGTTTGGGAAAATGGGGAGAAATAGGATAAGATGATATGGGCACTGGCATATCGAAATACGTACGTACATTGAGGAATACTATATAATGGTAAATGCAATACATTTCAAGGTAGTATTTTGTGTGTGAGTAACGTGGCCAGTCGAGTGCGCCCAGCGGCTGTTGAATTGCAGCGTGCGCTGTCCCCTTTGCCTCAGTTTTGCGTTATTTTTGTCACACGCTGTTGAATTTAGTTTAAGTTTATTTATTTCCTTTTTTAGGTACATGTTTCAAAAGTTCCGGAAGGCATAGAGCCGGCGGTTTTCAAGCAATATTTCCAGAATTGGGCGTAATTTTTTTTAAGACTTTTTTTTTTATTATCCAGCTGTAATAATACTCGTATTCTTTTGTGCTTGTATTTGCACGAGCAGCTGGAAACTCTAAATGGGTAACAGATAGTGAACAACAAAACAAACTCTTTTATTATAACCGTAGTAGTTTCTTTTTTTCGTTTTATTTTTTTTTGATTATATGGTTGAAATACTTTAGATCGACTTTTTGGCTAGAAAACGTGATGTTGAGTTTTTGTTCGATTATTGTGAAAAATCTTGATAGTTCATTAAACTTCAAAAGTGTTTTTCGTGTATAATGTTTGTGATAATCAAATGAAAGCATGGGACTGCGTTTTTCCAAAGAGTCCCAACTCTACTGTCCTCAATTAGACTACTATCGCTCCCGACTCCTGACTGGCTGAATACGTTTTAGACTTTGACATTTGTTTAATAAGAAGAAAACTTGACAGTGGCAGAATGTGCTAATTGCACCATTGCCATATATGAAGAAAAAAATACAACTATATTTAGCTGTCAGATCTGTATGTTTTGTTTGCATGTGGACGTTTCTATAATATGTTAGAAGTGACATTCAGCTGTACATATTTAGAATTGTAACTTGTATATTACTTTGTACAAGTGTTTTCTTCGTTGACGATCTATTTAAATAAATGAATTTGAATTACTATCAACGTAATCACCCATCATCAAGTCAACGGATTCCCATATCTACCGGTTAACAGTTGAACCTGTTGAACGTCACTTTTACTTATCATAAGCTGTTCATAAGATCTCCTAGCTACAACTCACTTGTCCAGAGCAAATGTCTCAAGTTATCGAGATCTAGAGTGAAGTACGTTTTCGCCAGGTGCGGATTTACGGGGCTGTTCGCATGTTTTATCACTTTGTTGAATATTTATGAATAAGTTAAGGATTGTAATAACCAACCTAAGATCAATATTTGTAATTGTTTGTGGAATCCGCAACGTGGGCGCCCGCGATACAGGTTATCTTAGTACGGGGCCCAATAACAACTCCGGGTGCCTGGTATAAAGGTTGTCCCAGATTGAGCGCCGGATTTAATTTAGGATTTAATTATCTCCGGGTGTGACATGTGGCACCGTCCTGTTAAAACCACAGTTGATCGTCCATATCTTCCAACTGCTGCCAATATAAACTCCTGTAACATGTTCCGATCCCTCTCTATGTCTACCTACATACCGATACCTAAAACAAAATGGCCCCGCCGAAATGTCACTAAAGTCACTAAAAGCAAAAGCACGTCACTAAAATATTATTTTTTCGTAAAAATGATCGTCCATTTCATACTGCTCTAAAATTCATACTGCTTTGCTCTTTTATGTAGCGCTCCATGCAACTGTTACGTGTGACATCTAGAAACAAAGTACAGAGTTGCCAACCGCTAAAACAAAAAAAAAAAATGCGCGAAATTTAAATCCGGCGCTCAATCTGAGACATCTTTATACTAAAATGTTTACACTTTATAAGGATTTTTGGTAAATAAAGTATTTGTATTTATTACCACCAGAGAATTCAAACCAAGATTACCTTTAAAGCTACCATCGATGTGCTGCCCATTTAGTATTTTTTCGCTGCACATTAAATTTTTTAATTAATTTATTATTATTATTATTGTTTATACAGGTGAAATAAGAAATACTTGCTCGCTCTTAATACTGTATATTTACCATTAAAACTAACAACATGTGTTCTAAGCTTGATATTTTGCCCCCAAAAAAGGAGTTATTTTAAATTGTTTTTTTTTTCTGTTCATATATGGCAATGGTAAAAATTAGCACATTCTGCCAGTGTCAAGTGTTGTTCGTAATTGAAGTCAAAATAACACATTTTGCCAATTTCCAGTGCCGGCAAAGTTATATTTTTACTAGTGTTGCAACGAATAGTACATTCGGCCTTCAACCGAATACCGAATATTCGGCCAAAATATTCGGCCATATTTCGCGCCAATTTGTCTAAGCGCAGAGGCACAGCTCACACACTGTCCTTTGATTGGTCCCTCTCCCTTTATTCCGCCGTAATCGCGCAAGCGCCGTAACGTCAGGTGTTGACAACGAAATTGTAGCAGACCTAGATATTTACCTTAATCTAAAATAATTACATAGGAATAAAAATACATTTTTGGTGGGCAAAAAATAAAGTAACATTTTCTCAAGGCTTAGTACAGCTTCCTGCAAAGTATTTGTCCCCAAATGGAAGCAGTGTTTACTCGGAGAGTTTCAGAAGTAGAGCATTTGTATGAAGAGAAGAGAAACAGATTCTTCCTCATAATGTAGGGAAATATTACTTTTACACCACAATCCACCGCTTTTAAATTTTGATTACTAATTTCAAAAAATATCTAGAAATGTTATTATTACCAATAGAAATATAAACACTTAAAATTATAAAAGAGTAGGTTATTTTCATGATAAAATGTCCTGCTTGCAAGACAACTTGTAGGTATTCGGTATTCGGCCAAATATCGGAAAAGGGCCGAATAGGCTGAATACCGAATATTCGTTGCAACTCTAATTTTTTCAAGCGGGCATTCTTTTTTCAAAATTCCCGATACTTATTTGACAGTAAGTAACTACCTTTAAGGCAATGGTGCAATTAGCACATTCTGCCATTGTCAACTTTTTTTTCACAATAAACAGTTTTAAAGTCTGAAACATATACTGTCAATGTCGAGTCCCTTCGATGTAAGTCAGGAGTCGCTCAGTAAAGTGACAGTAGGTTTACTTATCACAGAAGAGGACTCTTGGAAGCATACGAATGCAGTCTTATGCTTTTCTACATATACTAATATTATGAAGAGGTAAAGTTTGTAAGTTTGGATGTAGGAGGTAATCTCCGAAACTACTAATCCGATTTCAAAAATTCTTTCACCATTTGAAAGGTACTTTATTTTCCAGATGGACATTGGCTATATATTATGTGGTACAAAATTGACGGGCGTGCAACGCATCCGGCATGTGTTGCACGCTAGTATTTGCAGCACAGCTAGTATTTGATAATCACAAACATTATCCACAAATACAAGGCTTCATGTTACATTTTTGACCATAATTTCCTACACACAAGGCTTCATGTTACATTTTTGACCATAATTTCCTACACACAAGGCTACACAACATTTTTGACCACAATTTCCTAGTCTTTTGTCCAATAAAACATGTTATTATGCTGAAAAATTGATAAAATACCCAAAGAATCATTAAAACCCATTCACGTCAACATTTCTTGAAATCCGTCAGAAAAAACTCGTCCAGTGTGCAAGGGTTCATAAGTAACTTGTATTTTAAAAGTATTATTACATATGTGCACAATTTGTATATTAATAAATTTAATAAAATAAATGCTGTTTTATTCTTTTGATTCACGACGACCCAATCTCAATCATCAGATGAGCAGAAAACATGTAAGACTATCAGTCTACCTGTTGGTAAATGGGTATCGATATATTGCGACATCTGTGGGACGAGCATACAGTCCACCTGATGGTAAGTGAATACTGTCGCCCATAGACATCCGCGATACATGGCAACATTTATCGTTGACAAACGTTTGGTACGCCTCGCGCTGTCTACCTGTGGAGCTATAGGAATGGTTTTGGAGAAAGGGTTGGGAAAACAGGATGGGAATGGGCTCTGGCACATGTCACTCACTACCGATACACGTACGTACTTTATCTTATTTCCCTAAATAAGATAAAGTGGGGAATGCAGTACATTTCAAGGTAAATAACTAGAAATAAGAAATAATGTAGAAAATAAGGCTCTACTCTGAAATCATATAAAACGAAGTTTCGGCCGATATTTCTGCAGATTCCTTCACACAAAAACGTTCACTCCGATATATAGGCCGGAACGACACTAATTTGCCTCGACATAACTCCGATAGCAGGAGACAACGATCGAATTATAGATTTTGACGAGAAATACTTCCAAGTGAAGCGTCAAATTTCACGATAACAGGGCAGATACTTTTTATATACTCTGTGATAGCCGATATATAGAGCTCCGACCGAAGGAAAGTCAGAGTAGGGTTAAATAGCACTTCGGTCGGGCCCGAAACTTTGGAGGTATGAAAACAGAGTAGACCCGATTTATAGCACAAAAAATTAAGAGAATTAAGCCATTGACTAGTGTAGTCAAATGACTTTTTTTTATGGACGAAGGCGGCAGAGGAGCATACTGTCCACCTGATGGTAAGTGGATACTGTCGCCCATAGACATCCGCAAATTTCGCTCCATCTTTTACGTGTAGTCGCGCCGACGTTCTCGCGTATACTGGACGCAAGTCTCAACAAAGCGTCCCACTCAGCGTTGCCAACTCTACGTATTTTTCCGTAGATCTACGTACTTTAGGCCTTTCTCGCAAACCTACGAACTTCAGTACCAGAATCTACGTACTTTCTATCAAATATTCAAAATAGCAAAATAATATTAAACTGATTAGGCTGAATGGGATCATTTACTTTTCTTTAGAGAAGATGAGCAGAGACAAAGGCTGAAGAACTTAAGGTTTTTAAACCCTGACATATTGCTGGATCCAAATTCAAAACGTTCTGTACCATCTATAGCTCATTTAGGGCAAATATTTCCAGGTAATATTTTTATCATTAACCAAATATTTTACTAAATTTTACATAATCTGTTGCACTTTGTATTAATTAAATGTTTGTTAAGACGGTATGTTGAAAAAATGTTTACCTTTAGTTCAACAAGGTTTCTTTGACATTATGTTTGAGTGTACTGTGACATTTCTTTTAACTTTTAGTTGAATTTGGTAATTTGAGCGACGAAGTCTTAAATATATTTTTTTTTTTATGTGGTAAGGCCGCAGACGAGCATACAGTCCACCTGATGGTAAGTGGATACTGTCGCCCATAGACATCCGCGATACATGCCAACATTAGTCCAAAATGAGAAACGTTGGCACGACCCCGGATGCGCTGCCTACCTTTGAAGATATAGGAATGGATTTGGAGAAAGGGTTGAGAAAATGGGGACGGATGGGATGGGAATGGGCTCTGGCACATCTCACTCACTATCGAAACACGTACGTACATTGGGGAAATACGATAAAATGGGAAATGCAGTACATTTCAAGGTAGTCTTCTGTGAGAGAGGGGTAACGTGGCCAGTCGAGCGCGCCCAGCGGCTGTTGGATTGCAGCGTGCACTCTCCCCCACTGGTATTGTGAATAGTGTACCATTAGATCACTGCATTTTCGTGATTTTGTAATTTAAATTCAATATTCAGAGGTACCTTGAAACCAAACAAAATGCTCATAACACCAGCTCAGGTTGCACAAGCCGTAGCTTTAATTGATCAGGGCCTGACACAACGTGAAGTTGCTATGGCGCTTAATGTACCACGTTCATCAATGCAGTACGCCCTGAAACGATACCAGGAGACTGACCACTACATCCGCAGACCAGACAGTGGAGGGATAAGATGCACATCAGCCCGGGACGACCGATTTATTGCCTGGAAATTTTGAGGAACCGCCATCTTATCGCTGTTGAGATCCGCCAGCGGCTCCAAATCGCGAGATGCGTGAATGTTAACGAACGTACAGAGAGAAGACGCATGGAGGAAGTGTATTTTAAATCAAGGAGACCAGCACGTGGTCCACAGCTTCTCAAACAGCACCGAGTAGCTCGACTTCGGTTCGCACGAGACCACGCACATTGGACCTACGAGCAATGGGCTAAAGTTCTGTTTACACTTTACAGATGAATGTAGAATCGCTGTAGGTGCTCCAGACGGTCGAGAATGAGTCTGAAGAAGAAGAGAACGGTTTTTACTCATTACCACCACGTGAGTTTTCACGGAGGTTCCATAATGGTTTGGGGAGGAATAAATTCCGACGCTCGTACGGAGTGGGTTATCGTCGATAAACGGCTAACTGCAACTCGATACATCGAGGAGATCCTTCAGGATCATGTAATGCCTTATTCGGGGTCCACTGGACACGACCAATTTCTTTTAATGCACGATCATGCACGCCCACACGTCGCACGTTGCGTGAATGCGGACCTTCAAGAGGTCGGTATTCAGAATTTGCAGTGGCCAGCTCATAGCCTGGACTTAAATCCAGTAGAACACATCTGGGAAATGCTCAAAAGAAAGATAAAGTGAAGCTCCAACCCGCCACAGACACTCAATCAGCTACGAAATGCAGCAATGGCCGCTTGGGAAAACATACCGCAAGTTGATGTCAGAGACATCATCCAAAGCATGCCAGATCGGACGCAGGCGGTTAGCGGGGCCAGAGGAGAAAACACCCAATACTAAAACGTATAGACGATAAAGAAAAAGAAACGATAAAGACGATAAACCATAAAAAAAAACGCAAACTCTTCTGTGCACGACAGAAAATAAGGGCGTAGCACAAGTGCAGTACAATTAAGATATGTTATTATGTAATGTGTAAATTATGTAAATCAAGTGTACATGATATGTACGTACTGGCATCGCACGGCTCGGGGAAGAAAGGGGGTTGTCTCACAAGGGTTGCGCAACTAGCGAGGTGAGGACAAATGAATTCTCACATTAGACTAATAAAAGCGTACGAGACAAATCCATACACCTTTCCTACGAGACTATGGGATGTTAGTACGTACATTTATATTATATTTTTTTAAAGTGTCTTTTGTTTATAAACTGTATGTGTTTGTATTCGCTCTCCATAAATGTATTAGGGAAACTAGGTTGCAGGTCAGGGTATAGGCAAAATAAAGGCTACCGCCCGCAGTGTGTTTTATTAAGCATTGAATTAAACATATAAAGTTGCGGGCTAGATGACGAAGTTCCGGTATCGGCGCCACTACTTCCCCTTTACCTTCAGTCCTCCCATTCCCCTTGCTACTCAACGAAGGAGGGAGGGAAAAAAGGGCTAAATTGCCCAGAAAGATATAAAATCATCATGTATCGTCATCGAAAATAGCCTTGTTCTCCGCATAAGAGGAGAACCGACCCTAGGATAAGTGACTTGTAACCTAGAAGTTATGTATGACGTTGGAGAGCGAATAGCACAATAAACTACCCCAGGGAGCAGGGGGATCGCACGGGCAGCAAACTTGCTATAAAAGGCATAGGTTCCGACCTCTCTTTGCCAGTTCGTCCTCAGCACTTCAAACAGTAACTTGAACAGCCAGTTCGTCCTCAGCACTTCAAACAGTAACTTGAACTACCAGTTCGTACTTAACACTCTAAGTAGTGACTTGATATAACAGACTCCTCATAGTGGAGATACCTAACAAGTTCATACAAGCGAGTTCGCTGCCGACTGCCGCTTCCTCCCTGCGCTCCTGTGGTTCAATGTGAATTAGAGCAGCGTTTTATTTCCGTATTTCACCCCTACACCCCCCCGTTGGAAGGCAACGTGCGGCCTGCAACATTGGCCCTGCGGTATAACATCGATCGCGAGCACCGCCTTATATATAATATATATCGTAGCCAACATCTGGTCCTTCGAGCCGGATCTCCTGAACCATCATCATCCAGAAGATCGCATATCGTGACCAACATCTGGTCCTTCGAGCCGGATCTCCTGAACCATCATCATCCAGAAGATCGCCTATCGAGATACGGAGAGAATTTAGAAAATGCCGACCACAAGAAGCAAAAGCGACAAGGAGACAACAGAAGCATCCTCGAGCTCGCAAACCGAAGCTACGGCCACCACGGGCGCAACAACGAGCACAGACTCGTACGCAACGACTGCCCAGACCGCAACCGCGACCGACACTACCACAAGTAAGTCCTCAAACAATAAAAAACAAGCCAAGGACAGTGTCGCTGTCGCCGTCTGCTCCAGGCCACCATCACCTGTACCTGAGTGCTCCGACCACACGATGCGCCCACACTCGAGCCACGCTCGGTCACGTCGCTCCGTACCCTCACGCAAGAGACTCCTCGCGGAGTTAGAGGCGAAAGAGCGGCTCGCCGAGCTGTACCTAAGAGAGGCCGAGTGGAAAACGAAAGAAATCCAGGCCGCAGCTGAACTTGAAAAGGCGAAACTCGAACGACTGAAACTAGACTCGTCGTCGAGTGAGGAGGACGAACTGGACGTACAGGATTCAGATCCTCAGCGTGTCCACCGATGGCTACACAATCAAAAACAGATATTAGCCATCAAAGACGCCGAGAGAGAGAAAAGTCCCAAACCCAAGGAAGCAGCTGTGTCGGAAAAAGGCAGTATTAGACAATCGGCCGGGAATGAAAGAGACCCGGGTGTTGCGGGAACCCCCACGAAAGAGGTCCCGTCTTCAGACCATTCTCCACCGGCGATTGACGTGACTACATTAGCCACGGCCTTCTCACAAGCTATGCGCCAGAATAGGGACTCACCTCGGTACGTACAAGAGTTACCCGTGTACAGTGGACACGCCCATAGCTGGCTCGCCTTCCGAGCAGCGTACAACGAAACAAAGGAACGCTTCACTAAAACTGAAAATGTGGCCCGACTACGAAAATGTCTAAAGGGACCCGCAATGGAAGCCGTGAGTTGCCTACTAATAAGTGAGCCTGACCCGCCAGTAATATTACAAACGCTGGAGAGAAGATTCGGGCGGCCAGAGGCACTCATCCGCTTAGAATTGGAAAAAGTGAAGCGTTTACCCAAGGTCAGTGAAAACCCACGTGACCTTTGCATATTCGCAAGTAAATTAGCGAACATCGTGGCTGCTATAGAAGCATTAAAGAAACCACACTACCTCCACCACCCTGAGATGTTGTACAACGTGGTGGAGAAGCTCACTCCAACCCTGAGAAGTAAATGGGTAGACTACGCGGCGAGAGAGCTTTCAGAAGTATCCGACTTCAAAAAGATGTCAATATACTTGAACGAAGAAGCGGATAAGTTTGGCGCTTACGCCCTTCCAGAATACATCGCCGACGAGTCAACAGGGAGGGAGCGACCTATGCGAAAAAGGGTCGAACGCGCTTACACAATAAAAGAAAAGCGCAAGCCGCAAGAAAAGTGGCAAGAAAAATGTTGGCAGTGCAAACAATCACATCAGTTAGTGCATTGCCCACAGTTTCTCAACGCTAACATACACGAGCGTTGGGAGATGGCAAAAAAGAGCCATACTTGTTTCCGGTGCTTAAAAGGTACGCACCAAAGAAACACGTGTCGCGTCAAACCATGCGGCCGCGACGGATGTACCATGAGACACCATGTCCTACTCCACCACCAAAAAACCGATCAACCATCAGACATCCCAGAAAGAACAGAAGAGGTACTGACTTCAACAGTAGCTACCAACTCGAATACGCGACGTCGGGCGTACCTGAAAATAGCACCTGTCGTGCTATCCGGTCCCCAGAATAAAATAGAGACGTACGCGTTGTTGGACGAGGGGAGTACAGTAACCATTATCGACGCATCTCTGGCCGATATATTAGGGATAGATGGGCCCAAACAACCAATGTGGGTGCAAGGGGTGAGTGGGACAGAGATAAAACACGAACAAAGTCGGAGTGTCAACCTGGGCATTAAAGGGAAATTCAGCGGCAAAGAATTCCAAATTCAAAATGCCAGAACAGTAGAAAGGCTGAATTTCACGTCGCAATCCATAACAGAGGAAAACATGAAGGGCTGCACTCATCTACAAAACATAAGAAAAGAGCTCACGTACGACTACGCGTCCCCAAAGATACTGATCGGTCAGGACAACTGGGACCTAATAGTGTCACGTGATCTTCTAGAGGGTCGGCGCGACCAACCAGTGGCATCACTAACGAAACTGGGGTGGGTACTCCACGGATGCCACACGTCAAAAAGTAAGCCCGTAACCTTTTGTGGTCACCTATCCACAACACAGGGTGACACAATGGAAGAAACAATGAGGAAATATTTCGAACTGGAGTCATTGGGAATCGAACCCAGAAAACCCAAGAACGATCCCGAACAACGGGCGTTGGAAATACTCGAAAACACCACTCGACGACTTCCCAATGGCAGATTCGAAACCGGGTTATTGTGGCGAAAAGACGACCTAAAAATACCCAACAACTACCAAAACACACTAAAGCGCCTCTACAACTTAGAAAGGAAACTAGATCGCGACGAACAGCTGAAAGTTCAATACCAAGAACGGGTCGACAACCTCTTCAAACGCGGATACGCCGAGCGAGCCCCCGCAGCGCCAACTAGCGGCAGAATATGGTACCTCCCACACTTCGCGGTCATCAATCCCGCAAAGCCAAAGATAAGAATGGTACACGATGCGGCGGCTCAATCGCATGGACTGTGCCTCAACGACATGTTGTTGGCAGGACCTGACCTATTACAGTCCCTCCCAGGCGTTATTATGCGATTTCGACAACACCCATACGCCGTATCCGCAGATATAAAAGAAATGTTTATGCAAATCAGCATAAGAGAAGAGGACAGAGATGCCCTGCGTTTTTTATGGAGAGATCACCGGCGGGAGGGTCCGCCAGAAGAATATAGAATGACATCGGTGATATTCGGTGCGTGCTCATCACCATGCACCGCCATACACATAAAGAACAAAAACGCGAACGAGTTCGTCGACATCTATCCAGAGGCGGTGTGCGCAATAGAAAGAAACCACTACATGGACGACTACTTACAAAGCTTCCCCACCCCTGAGAAGGCGATCAAAATGATCAAAGAAGTCGACTTTATACACCGACAAGCAGGGTTCGAGTTGACGGCGTGGACATCTAACAACATGAGTGTTATAAAAGATTTCAAGGAAAGAACGGAAACAAACGCAATACCAATAGGTGCGAGCGAGACAGAAAGAACGCTCGGTCTCCTATGGAGCACAAGGGATGATTGCATAAGTTTCCGCTTGAACAAAACGAGAATAGCACCTGAAATGCTTGAAAACACGCGCCCACCAACCAAGAGGGAGGCCTTAAGTGTCATAATGTCCTTGTTCGATCCATTGGGCTTACTATCGCCGATGACAACGCCCGCGAAAAGAATCATGCAGGACACCTGGCGCTACGGTACCAAATGGGACGAGCCCATTCCAGAACAGTTAAGGCAAAGATGGGACGCATGGCTGTCATTGCTAAGAAAGGTAGAAGACCTACGCATCCCTCGATGTTACGACTATGAATCGGCAACCACTTACGAACTACATACGTTTGTCGATGCCAGCGAGGAGGCCTACGCCGCAAGCGTTTACTGGCGAATCGTGCGTAACGACGGAAGTGTACACGTCACGCTGGCAGCCGCAAAGAGTCGCGTGACACCACTGAAGCCCGTCTCAATCCCCAGGTTAGAACTACAGGCCGCCCTACTAGGGGCCCGCCTAGCCGATACAGTGCTACGAGAGCACGAGTTTGAAGTCGCGCATAAAACATATTGGAGCGACTCGCGTACGGCCCTGGCGTGGATAAGATCCGAACCACGCACCTACAAAACCTTCGTAGCACACCGACTCGCAGAATTAGAGACACTCACTAAGAAAAATGAGTGGCGATGGGTGCCTACGGCAGATAACGTAGCAGACGACGCGACAAGAGCGACACCTCACGACTTCAACGTGAAACATCGATGGTTCAATGGCCCCTCCTATCTACTACTATCTAAGAATGAGTGGCCTACAGAAGTCGAGGTCAAAGTCAACAACTCTGGGGAAGAGAGAGAAAAATGTCTCGCAATAACCGATAAGCCAACTCATGACCATCTGCCAGATGTCCGACGATTCTCAAAATGGATCAGACTGATAAGAGCGACAGCTAGAGTGCTGCAATTTGTCGAATTATGTCGGGGAAATAAATTCCAAATCACCGCTACGCGTTACAAAAGAACGCGGACAAACAAGTCACGTGACCCCGACTGGAAGAAAAAAGATAAACAAACTCGAACCCAATCGACCGATACGATGGTTCCCACGAGTTCATCGACCCGCCGCGCCATTGACCTAGAAGTGCGTCATATTGAAAAGGCTCAAAAATTGTGGATTCTAGCGGCACAACAAGACAGCTATTACCTAGAAAAGCTGCGCATAAAAGAGAACAGGGCGCCACCTACCGGAGATTTATTGTCGTCACTTAGTCTTATCATCGACAGTGACAACATAATAAGAATAAAGGGTCGTATAACTGCGGCCGAGGGAATACACGCAGAATCTGTGAGCCCAGCCGTACTGAATGGAAAACATATATACACAAAATTGTATATACAACAAGTCCACGAGAAACTTCATCACGGAGGCGTAGAAACAGTCGTAAATGAGCTACGCCAACGGCTATGGATAATGAAAATCCGACCGGCCGTGCGAAACGTGATCAAGAGCTGTATGGCGTGCAGAATAAAAAAGACTAAACCAACAAGTCCGGCCACAGGCGACTTACCTCCAGCTCGCCTGGCCCATCACGCACGCCCCTTCACATTCACCGGATTGGACTACTTTGGTCCAATAGAAGTCACCGTCGCGCGCCACCGCGAAAAGAGATACGTAGCGCTCTTCACATGTATGACGTCACGCGCCATACATCTAGAAGTCGTGACCTCCCTAAGCGCTGACTCAGCCATTTCAGCGCTGAGGAGGTTTATAGCCAGAAGAGGCTGTCCAACAGAGCTGTGGAGTGACAACGCAACTTGCTTCAAGGCGGCTGATAAAGAGCTCGCCCAGTCCATAGCTGAAGCCACCCAGCACGAGGCCACAAACCGCATGATCAAGTGGCGGTTCATCCCACCAGCAGCGCCGTTTATGGGCGGTGCATGGGAGCGCATGGTGCGCTCCGTTAAAGAAGCCCTGCGAGTCACCCTGCACGAACAACATCCAAGTGACGAGACGCTCAGCACACTGCTAACTGAGGCGGAGATGACCATAAATTCCCGCCCCCTTACTCATGTGGCGGTGACACCCGACGAACCGGCAGCACTAACGCCGAACCTTATACTACTCGGCCCGAACTGTCACATGCCGGTTCCCGGAGACTTCACCGAAGGCGACCTGAACGCGCGCCATCACTGGAGGCGCGCCCAGAGGCTCGCAGACGTATTCTGGCACCGCTGGGTACGGGAGTACATGCCCTCACTCCAGTACCGGCGGGAGCCCCGCAGCACCGGTGAACCACTGAAGATCGACGACATCGTCATCGTGTGCGACTCCAACTTACCCCGGAACACCTGGCCACGAGGCCGTGTCACCAACGTCTACCCGGGTAAAGACAACGAGGTACGAGTCGTCGACATCACCATGGGCAACGGCACCGTGCTACGCAGACCTACGAAGAAAGTCGTCGTGCTACCAGTCGGTTCGCAGTGTTGCGACGGCGGGAGAATGTGCACGACAGAAAATAAGGGCGTAGCACAAGTGCAGTACAATTAAGATATGTTATTATGTAATGTGTAAATTATGTAAATCAAGTGTACATGATATGTACGTACTGGCATCGCACGGCTCGGGGAAGAAAGGGGGTTGTCTCACAAGGGTTGCGCAACTAGCGAGGTGAGGACAAATGAATTCTCACATTAGACTAATAAAAGCGTACGAGACAAATCCATACACCTTTCCTACGAGACTATGGGATGTTAGTACGTACATTTATATTATATTTTTTTAAAGTGTCTTTTGTTTATAAACTGTATGTGTTTGTATTCGCTCTCCATAAATGTATTAGGGAAACTAGGTTGCAGGTCAGGGTATAGGCAAAATAAAGGCTACCGCCCGCAGTGTGTTTTATTAAGCATTGAATTAAACATATAAAGTTGCGGGCTAGATGACGAAGTTCCGGTATCGGCGCCACTACTTCCCCTTTACCTTCAGTCCTCCCATTCCCCTTGCTACTCAACGAAGGAGGGAGGGAAAAAAGGGCTAAATTGCCCAGAAAGATATAAAATCATCATGTATCGTCATCGAAAATAGCCTTGTTCTCCGCATAAGAGGAGAACCGACCCTAGGATAAGTGACTTGTAACCTAGAAGTTATGTATGACGTTGGAGAGCGAATAGCACAATAAACTACCCCAGGGAGCAGGGGGATCGCACGGGCAGCAAACTTGCTATAAAAGGCATAGGTTCCGACCTCTCTTTGCCAGTTCGTCCTCAGCACTTCAAACAGTAACTTGAACAGCCAGTTCGTCCTCAGCACTTCAAACAGTAACTTGAACTACCAGTTCGTACTTAACACTCTAAGTAGTGACTTGATATAACAGACTCCTCATAGTGGAGATACCTAACAAGTTCATACAAGCGAGTTCGCTGCCGACTGCCGCTTCCTCCCTGCGCTCCTGTGGTTCAATGTGAATTAGAGCAGCGTTTTATTTCCGTATTTCACCCCTACACCCCCCCGTTGGAAGGCAACGTGCGGCCTGCAACATTGGCCCTGCGGTATAACATCGATCGCGAGCACCGCCTTATATATAATATATATCGTAGCCAACATCTTCATTTTCTAGTGTTTAAAACACCAAATATTTTTGAGTGCTTAAAAATATTTTTTTGTGTTAAAGTGCGTGGCCTTAAATAAACTTTATTGTTTGTGTGGTAATCTTTCAAAAATGTTATAAAAACATAAAAGCGACACATATCGAGCCCACCTACACTTAATTTATTGAAGAAATTTTATTTTAATGCAAGCTGTACAGCAAAAATCACAAGGATTAGTTAATATTTTAGTTTTTAGTATTTTATAATGTAGGCACTTCGTTTTAGACCTAGCTTCGGTCAAGAGTCAAGACGCATATTTTCAGAATAGTATTTTAGTTCGTAATATTATAAATTGTACTCTTAGTTAATAAATAAATTCTAAAATTGTTTTTTATTAAATCCTCTGGTGTAGCCGCACATAACTTATATTTCTAACATTAGTTTTATCCTCTTCATTTTGTTTAATAAAAAGTACGTAGATCTACGAACTTTTCATATGCAATTTTTGCTAATTCCACATAATTTTCTAGTCTGGTCTACGTCTTTTCCAAAATCCGAGTTGGCAACACTGGTCCCACTCCCAAGTGCCTCGACTCGCGCGTAATATGGGCGTACGATGCGCGGGTCGAGAGTATGGCGTCTTGCACGCATTGCACCCGCAATCAACGCGCGTTCATATAACACACGTTGAATGTGGACGGGAGTGTATTGATGCCTAGTGTCTCGTCAACGCTTAGCGGCGGGCTTAGCGGTGGACCAGGGCTTAGCGGCGGCTTTCTGGTCGTTCGCATTGGATGGGTTATAGTTTACAGCAGATAAAAACGAGCTCCTAACCTACTTCGATGGGACTGGACATTGACGGGATACATTTTTGACTTTGTAACGAAAACTCTACACTGGCGGAATGAGCCAATGATACAATTTACCATATAAGAAAATAAAAATTACCATAGATAGATCACTGACACAGAATTTATTTTAGTGGAAAACACTTATCGAATAAGGACAATAATAACGTACGTATATATAATATATATAACATCGTAATTAAGTTATTATTTACTAAATTCTTAGAGTAACTGAATTCTTCTTAGAAGAAATGTTATTTACAATATTTATACTAAAACAAAATAGTGAGGTTATCGTTTATTATGTACACAAGGTATATTCTGCAATCAAAATTCAAAAATATATTTGTGCATCTACACAAATTGTGTGCATCTGCAATGGACTGTTCTGCGTTGGTATTTAACCGACTACGACGAATCCAACAAGTAAATCTATGTATTTATGCGTGACATGTATGTATATCTGCTACAGTTAAAACCCGTTTTCAGTAAAAACGCATTTCTCCTTGTAAAGATTAGTTTTGATTTCGTTACAAACTAGTTATTCCTAGTAAAAACTAGGATTCACTGACAAACAAATGTGAATGTTAGATAAAACTGGATTTAACTGAGGAAAACTACTTGTAACTAGGGAAAACTGGCTTTAACTAGGGAAAACTGGCTTTAACTAGGGAAATCTAGTTTTAACTAGGAAAACAGACTTTAACTAGGGAAAACTGGTTTTAACTGAGGAAAACTAGTTTTAACTAGGGAAAACTACTTTTAACTAGAGAAAACTGGCTTTAACTAGGGAAAACTGGTTTAAACTAGGGAAAACTAGTTTTAGTGAAAATTATTTTTTACAAGGAATAACAGGTTGTAACTGTAACATATCCACCAATTCGCACGCGGCCCTCGTGGTGGATTATGGTCCAAAATCTCCTAGTGATTCGTTAGGCGAGGAGGTTATATTATAGTAGCAGCACCTGGCAGACGTTGTCCTGCCTGTGTATATTTATTTACCTCTGTATATAAAATCACAAATTATTCTGTTTTGCCGTCGATATGATTTTTGCGATCTGTTGAACGGGGTAGAAGTTGATGTGCTGCATCAATTGTGCTGTGTGCTGTTGATTTGTCGTTCCGGACTGATGTTTACATGTACCGCAGATGTGCGACAGTATTCATCTACCACGTGTGAGCGGTGATAGCCTAGTGATATCTATACTTGACTCATATTCGTGTGATCGTGAGTTCAAACCCGTTCCACTGCGTTTATACTTAAATACAGATTTAAAAAAAAAATTAACACTAGGCGAGGAAATACTAAAAAAAAAAATATGCATTATGTGTCCACCAATCCACACTGGGCCCGTGTGGTGGATTATGGCCCGAAACCGCACAGTCATTGACAATTGCTCAGCAGTAGGACGTTATAGGTTGATATCAGTTAGTGAAGTAAGTGAAAACGCAAGACAAAATCACAACAAAGGAACGATTGCAGAATAACGTCCTTTCTTACACAAACAGCTGATAAACGTTGACCTTATTATTAAAAGAAGGGCGAATTCATAATGAACATTCACGTTATATTTTTTCTGGTCAAGTAGCAAATACATAATTTATCCCATACTATCACAGTATGTCTGCAGTGCTTTCCTTTATCTTCACAATGCTGTGGAGCACAATACTTTCTCCCGAACCGTTCGTGAAACTCTTCTTGTGTAAACGATCAATAAGTCTTCTCTACTCTTCTCCACACTCCTAAAGCCTTATTTCTTCTGGCCTAATTGCTATCGTTCATGTATTTTTATTTACATCAAGATTAATCCATTATTGTAGACACCGTTTCAGTATACACTACAGCCGCTGGGCGCGCTCGACTGGCCACGTTACCCCTCTCTCACAGAAGACTACCTTGAAATGTACTGCATTTACCATTTTATCGTATTTCGCCAATATGTAAGTGAGATATGCCAAAGCCCATTATCATCCCACCCTCTCCCTCCCCATTTTCCCAATCCATTCCTTAATCCGGGCGCGTGCCAACGTTTGTCATTCTGGACTGATGTTGGCATGTATCGCGGATTTCTATGGACGACAGTATATATTTATCATCAGGTGGACTGTATACTCGTCTGCCGCCTATGTTCTATAAAAAAAAAAACACTACTTAACACGGGCCTCGTCACACACACTGTCTTATGCATGAGGAATATATGACCTTGAAATGGCACGTTCGCCAAGCGAGAGATGGGTGTGATACGGTTTTTTTTCTTTTTATATATAACAATAGCGCAATTAGCACATTGCGCAGTTTCCTTTGTAATTATCAATTTCAAAATTAAATTTTAAACACATCTCGTCACTTTCCACTGCCGTTCAAGTAAGTTAAGAGTCGCTCAGTAATATGACAGTAGGTTTACAGCGAACAAAATAGTTGGACTCATGATGTGATACATGATAATCACATTGATTATCATGTATCACAACACTTACACGCAGCTGAGGGTCATTGTGGAGAGGGTGGACGGTCCGATAATGAGACATTGGGTGGAGTCGCTCGTTACTTCGTACAAGAGGTGACGGGCGGCGACAGCCGGTGCCTATAATGTAAAATATATATGTGTGGGTGTGTATGTGTATGTATACATCTATGTATTGTATTCATCTTAAGTAAATGTTTAAGTATAAAAAGTTATATTATGTTCATTTGATATTACATAAAATTGTACCATCTACCTATTTTTGTTATTGTTACTTGTTTCGTAACAATAACAATGGGATCAAACAATAAATCTACGTCATTGTAGATACACCTTTACACAATGATTGACCGCGTGTTCCGCCATTTTGATAGCTCTGACATCTGACCACAAGACCAACTACTTAAGTGACACAACACAACCAGTTGTATTTGTAACGTGTTCACATGCGCGTGAGTCGATATAACACAACATTTTATTTAACAGAAGAATCATGTGAGTATTTTTATTTAGTTTTATTTTTGTCGTGCCGTTGACCGCTCGACTGTTGTGTTGTTTTTGCTTAGCGGTGGATACAATTTTAAAAATAATTTGTATCTAAATTTACAGCAATACAGATAGTCATTTTAAAATAACTTTTGCTACACGTGAATTTTGCGTTAATGTGACGTCACTGGCCGTTGCAATTTGGAAGTTATTTGCTTTTTCTATTCAAAAAATAAAATGTAAAAAGTTTTATTGTACACTAAATTTATAGAATTATTTTTATTCAAATGTATTTTATGTATAAATTATATAAATCATATTGTGATTTTAAATAATCAAATTATTGCATTATTAGCCTGATACCATATATTCGCTGAATAATTACTATACTTATTGGATAGGTTTAGCGCTCAATAATCACATAATTGTTGTTTCAATACAGTAAAGTAATTTACTTTTTGGGAGGGGGAGAGTGCACGTTGCAATCCAACAGCCGCTGGGCGCGCTCGACTGGCCACGTTACCCCTCTCTCACAGAAGACTGCCTTGAAATGTACTGCATTTCCCACTTTATCGTATTTCCCCAATGTGCGTACGTGTTTCGGTAGTAAGTGAGATGTGCCAGAGCCCATTCCCAACCCTTTCTCCAAATCCATTCCCTATATCTCCAAAGGTAGGTAGCGCATCCGGGGGCGTGCCAACATTTGTAATTTTGGACTAATGTTGGCATGTATCGCGGATGTCTATGGGCGACAGTATCCACCTACCATCAGGTGGATTGTATGCTCGTCTGCCGCCTTCGTACATAAAAAAAAAAAAAACGAAAATTTTGATATTTCGAAAACCAGCTTTCCTCTTCAAAACGTTCTTTCAATCAAGAATAGAAGTTACGGACACAATGTTCGAAGTTTATTGATCACGACTAGTTTCATAAAAAAATTACGATTTTAACTCCATGTATAATATCATCCACCAGCGTGTCTCCACGATACAGTCCTCTCCCTTGTCCCCACACCACACACAATTTAATGTCCCCCTCATACACACACTGAGTACACAATATTTTTTTTAACTCTCCACTAGTGGATAAATTAGCGTGTCTCTCCACTACTGGATACAGGCCTCTCCTAAGGACCCCCACCACACACAGTCTGCCGCTCGTCTCATACACTCACTACCGGCGACTTTCTTCAAGTCACCAGTTCACATCCCGGAGGACATCCCACGCTAAATTACCCGGTTCGCACGCTCCTATCGAGAATCTGTTTACTCCATCGTTTAATATATTAGAATAGAAATACCTTTATTCATTGCTACAAACTAAATTATTTAGGTACATACGTTACAGGCTAAAGCCGAATTGACATCACATCGAGATGCGCCCGGGCAAACCGTGAAACCAGACACAATTTGGCTTGTTTAGATCAGTAGTCTTGGATATAGACTCCGTGGTTATTTTTTTAAACAATGCCAAAACCCTTTCCAGCCAGCAACAATTCCAGCATATTCAAGCCGTTCGCTTAAGCCCTTAACACAAAATACGTAATAATAGTTAATCTGTATGTATATTATACAGATATTATACTATGTATGTATATTATACAGATATTATACTATGTATGTATATTATACAGATATTATACACATTAACGAAAGTTTACAGTAGCTTTTTATAAAGATGCTGGTAGACATTATTAAACCGTATATTATATATATGGATATTCAAGTAATCTATTTTAAATCGTGCACGAAATACTTTAAAAGCGTGTTATTAAAAACACAATAAGAAAAGATCGTGCACAAACGTTTCCAGCAAACAGTTGATAAAAAAATCAGGGTCAAGGCTCCCGAGTGAGGTATCAAAAATGTTTATTCTCTGAAATTAGATAATACCTATTATTATGTCATTTGCTTACTATACAATACAACTTCTATCGGTCGGTGTGTAACCAGTTTTATTTTGGGTGGATTATCGAGTTCGATTCTCAATCGGACGCGAATCGAACTTTATCCTATTCCCCCAAAGTACGCCCTATCCTATCCCTTTTTATTTTCCCAATCCTTTTCTGTCACCTCGTCTGCCGCGCCTAAAAAAAGGATAATCTAAACGTTAGGTCGCAATATTTTGAACACAAAAATATTCATAGAAGAATAGAGAACAAATACATTTATTTGTTACCACACAATTTACACAAATTATTCTAATATTCTTTAGTCACTCTATTCTTAACGCGAATGTACCATAATTACCTACTATAGTCAGATTCCTAAAAGGAAGTTCTCATAAAAAACCATAGGAAGGTCGCCACTCACTAGGCCGCTCTGAATTATACCACAGTACTAATCAGTATTACTTCATGCATTGTTTACTGACGCACTGTGTACTGAGTCACTTATCAACTAATGTTTTCCTAGTAACAAAAAAGGACAAGAATATGTTGAAGTATGTGGTAAACAATTTGAGATCAACGTTGAAAGCTATGCGAGTGAAATTTTATGCAACTAAACAGTAACATCTATGTCTGTTTGTTTGTCTGTTTCTATGTTTGTTTGCGATTATCTCGGGTTCTACGGGGGCGATTTTATTGCAATCTTCACTGCTGTGTAGCGTGTTTATTCCCGATGATTATAGGTTATATTTTGTCAAAATTGGTTTAGTAGTTATGAAAATATGGCGAGTTTCATAAAACAAGATGATCAAATTTTACAATATCCAGAGCAATTTAGCAGATTTTTTGTTTACTTTTCGAGTACGCCGAGCTAATAATTAATAATTTAAAAATCCATAGTTAACTAGAAACTCAGTGTTAAAGACCCAGGATTTGAACTCAAGATCACACGAATGAAAGTCGGGAATAGACATCCCTGAGTCATCTCTTCAGAGTATGCATGAACCAAACTAGCTGTGGAACATAGATTTGTACTTAGGTGCTCTTACTCTGACAAATACAGACTCTGAATCTTCTGTGAAAGTTAGAGGTATAGCTGATGAAAATATGCTGACAAATTTGTGATTTTTGACAAAAACAGTAACCATCTTTTTATTATCCACTGCTGAAGGTAAGGCCTTGAAAGGCCACGCTGGCCTAGCGGGTTGGCGTGTCCACTCTCTTAGAAGTGGTGTAGCTGCTCAGGGCTTGTGTTAGTCACTTTGTTATCATCTGGGAAGAGATGGGGTGGTACTATCCTAAAACCGACCGACACCACACGACCCAAAAGGATTTGAACACGGACAAGGAGAAGTCGGGATCAAATGTTAGTTTCGTGATAAATCACCGAGTTCCTTGGAGCGTTGCCAACTCTTATTTTGATTTCATTTCTAATTTTTTTATCATAACATTTACACAGATTTATAAAAATAGTGTAAATAAACTGTGGTCTTTTTCGTTTTGATTAAGAGAAGTATGTATTAGGTCAATGTTTATTGATATTAGAAAAACACTCTATGAGAACGATAAAAATATATTCGTACTAGCTATTGCTTGAGGATATTGCCAACTTTTTTTTATTTTTATTATGTACGAATGCAGCAGACGAGCATACAGTCCACCTGATGGTAAGTGGATACTGTCGCCCATAGACATCCGCGATACATGCCAACATCAGTTCAGAATGACAAACGTTAGCACGCCCCCGGATTCCTTTCAAGATTAAGGAATGGATTGGGAGAAAGGGTTGGGAAAGTGGGAAGGAATGGGATAGGATGGGATGGGAATGGGCTCTGGCATATCTCACTCACTACCGAAACACGTACGGACATTAGGAAAATACGATAAAGTAGGAAATACAGTACATTTCAAAACAGTCTTCTGAGAGAGAGGGGTAACGTGGCCAGTCGAGTGCGCCCAGCGGCTGTGGGAATGCACCATGCACTCTCCTCCTACGTTTCGACATTATGGTCAAATACTTGTAATAAATGTTTTTTTTTTATTTTTATTTATTTGCAAGATACACCAACAGCATTTACACGAAAAAATACAAATGTTAAAAACTTATAAATTCAACATACCGCGTGCAATACTTTAATAGGTGCATACAAGTTCAACACAGAGGCATGCGAGTATGATACAACACGAGTATGACCCAAGAAAATAAATGTAAATGTGGATCTACATAAATCCAATTAAATAAGGTTCAATTACAATTTACTATACTGTTTAATTTAATAAATGAAAAAAATACAAAAACAAAAAGTGTCCGACTACAATTTACGTAAAATTGACTACAATTTACGTAAAATTGACTACAATTTACGTAAAATTTTGCGTTTGAAACTTGCCAAAGAATCATAAATGTTAAAAAAAAAAACACTAATCTAGTAGTATTAGTGTTTTTTTTTTAATGTACAAAGGCGGCAGACGAGTATACAGTCCACCTGATGGTAAGTGGATACAGTCGCCCATAGACATCCGCGATACATGCCAACATTAGTACAAAATGAGAAACGTTGACACGTCCCCGGATGCGCTGCCTACCTTTGGAGATATAGGAATGGATTTGGAGAAAGGGTTAGGAAAATGGGGAGGGATAGGATGGGATGGGAATGGGCTCTGGCACATCTCACTCACTACCGAAACACGTACGTACATTGGGGAAATACGATAAAGTGGGAAATGCAGTATATTTCAAGGTAGTCTTCCGTGAGAGAGGGGTAACGTGGCCAGTCGAGCGCGCCCAGCGGCTGTTGGATTGCAGCGTGCACTCTCTCCCTCATAAATATTCTATACAGATTCTATACAATATCTAACTAAAAAGCTAAAAATATATTTAATTATTTGAAGACCAAAAACCCCGCCTGCGTCCAACTCCTATATGAACATGTCTCCTATATGAACACATGTCCATATATTAGTTGGACGCAGGCGGGGTTTTTGTTCTTTAAATAATTAATTTCCATAATAATTATTAATAGAAAAATGATGATCTTCTCCGTAGTTCTTAGTATTTCTTGCACCAATCTTTTATACCAGCTACCGTAAAAAAAAATATGACAAAAGTTTCAATAATTTGTTTTAGAATGGGGCTATTACAACTGTGGGCGTTGGTCGCCCTATTGGCCTGCGCGTACGCAAGAACCACTAGCAAACAGCAGACCATCTCGCCGCACATTACTTCACTTACTGACAAGGTATGTTATTTAGAAATATAATAGAAAATCAATTATTTCACAGAAACTCTAAAAAAAACTTTAAAAAAACTGCGTTCAACTATCATATGAACACATATGTATGTTGAAACAAACTAAAATTAACGAAATTTGCTCTATGAATCACTCTATTTGATAATTCAGTATCAGACTCAGTTGCCACCAAATCGATTTATTTTGTAATCCTCAAGTTCAAATTATTATAGAACGAATGGTTTTATACAGATGTGGTAATGTGATCTTGGTCTGCAATTCATTCTACAAGTGTACCGGCGCTTGCAAAACTTATATATATATATATAAATGAACGTTTTTATATATTTGAATGTTTGTTTCGTATGCGTTCCTATACCATTCATCCAATTGCGATGAAACTTTGGTGACCTGACTTGTCGCCGACTGGACTTGTACCTACATCGCAGTCAAATCGACATTCGATTTGATGATTTTAAGACACTATAGTAAAGGGGTCGGCAATTAATTTTAAGTGGGGTCCAGATGATTAAAATGTTTCAATCAAGAATCCAGAGAAAAAAATTAAAAGCAACTTTGTATGCCAAAAGAGGAACGTGGTCAATAAAAACTATCTATAATAATTATTTTCATATTTATTAGAGAAGCTATATAATAGAGCGTGTTCGTTATCTAGCTAGAAACTGTGGCACTCGTTCGCTCGCCGCTTCCATGGCAACGGATCACTTTAAAAACTTTAAAAATGTCGCGAAAATAATATTGAAAATGCATCACATTATGCAGATTGTACAATAGAAATAAATGGATAGAAACAGATAGAAAGGTAGAAGGTCCAGTTTTATAACCTCCGCGATCGGCATCCGGACCGCGGTCCGCCAATTGCCGAACCCTGCTATAGTCCAATGTGTGTAATCAGCGCTACGAACGTTTTTGACAAAACAACAGAACTGCATGTTTGTAACTTTCAATTCATTCCCTAAAATCATTTTCCGCGACACATATAACAAGAGTTATCATACAAAGCCGAAAATAGCCGATCTCAAGCTGAATATTTGGTGTTCATTCACGGGGTGCGACGCATATCGCCGGGCACTGTACGCCCATCAATTTTGTTTATGTATCCAACCTTCTTGCTTTGATCTCATTCCAGTCAATAAATTCACATTAAGTCAGCTAGGTTTTAGTTATTTTTGGAACATAGAATTTGTGTCAATACCATAGCTTAACTAAGGCGGCTTTTACACCTACAATAATTTCATAAGACATTTAATTTCATATTTAATCGAGCCTTGCACCAAAACGAGCTTCGATCAGTGATGCCAACTTAGCGCTTTCGGCGCTGGATCTGACGCTTTTTGACTCTGTTAGCGCCCAACAAACATATATGAAGCCTAAAGCCGTATTATTTAAAAAAAGCCGAGCCTAACGCCGCTTTTTAAAATAATATTTCTCTTAATTGAAATGAAGAGTTCTGATTTGGACCTTATTATTTTTTTTGGAACGAAATGTATCCAAAAATACGGACCTTCTTTAAACCGAGTAAATCAAAGGTGATAATATAACGGCTGTGGATGTGTACATGCTGGTAACGAAATATTTCCTAACTAGCTGTTGCCCGCGACTTCGTCCGCGTGGACTTTAGTTTATAAGCATTTTATAGCATTTTTATCGACGTGATTCTTTAAATTGATATAACTTTTTTATTTATGAACTGATTGAAATAAAACGAACATTAAATTTTAAGTGAAGCTTACCACAATACATTAGTGAAAACCGCACCCCAATCGGTTAAGCCGTTTCTAAGATTAGCGCGCACAAATGCACAAACGCACAGACAAAAATTCTAACAATCATTGTTTTGGGTTCTATTGCGTTGATAAAGGCCCCCAATAATATTTTTCTCATATATCCTCCACGTACAGACAGCGATCAGTTATTATATGTATATAGATAGATGTCTATATTAGATATAATAAATCGATAGAAGAAATCAAAATGAACAAAAAAAATTGTTACATAACAACTTCTAAAGCGACTAGAAACCGAGATAATTAATATGAAATGTTATAACTTTGAATTTGATTATCTCAGTCCGGAGAGGTTGTAGAAGTTTTTACCGACGGACATTTCTGTTCGTTTTGATGTCTACTATACATTTATTTAGGTTGTAAAATGGCGGCTGTAAAATCAAGATTTTTTTCAAAATTGCGGTATGTAGGTACCTATGCCACTTAGGTCACATGCCCTTTACAGATAAAACTAAATACTGACCGGCTATATCAGTAATAAATAACTTAATAATATACGTACGTATATTATTAAGTTATTAATTACAATTTTTGCACGCTGCAATCCAACAGTCGCTGGGCGCGCTCGACTGGCCACGTTACCCCTCTCTCACAGAAGACTACCTCGAAATGTACTTGCATTTCCCACTTTATCTTATTTCCCTAATGTACGTACGTGTTTCGGTAGTAAGTGAGATGTGCCAGAGCCCATTCCCATCCTATCCCTCCATTCCTATATCTCCAAAGCTAGGCAGCGCATCCGTGGGCGTGCCAACGTTTGTTATTTTGAGCTAATGGCATGTATCGCGGATGTCTACAGGCGACAGTATCCACTTACCATCAGGTGGACTGTATGCTCGGCTGCCGCCTTCGTACATATAAAAAAAATACCTATCTACACCTGCATACAATATTAATTTGTAAGAATCCATGTTGACTAAGACTGAAAAGACTGATGTTGACTAATTAATCTTTGTATTTGTACCACGACTAGATACTCGTATCTATCACTTATATCGCCTGAGTATCCAATTGATTTCAAAAGACTGTAATTCTCTCGAGAAAGTCTTGTTATGACGATAAGTCTGATTGTCAAGGTTGCAGGTATTAAGCACTTCAAATAACTACATGGACAAAGTCAGGGGTAAAATCTAGGTCCCAATATCTATACATATAATAAAAATGTAACTGAACGCTGTCTGTACATGGATGATATATGAGAAAAATATTATTGGGGGCCTTTATCAACGCAATAGAACCCAAAACAATGATTGTTAGAATTTTTGTCTGTGCGTTTGTGCATTTGTGCGCGCTAATCTTAGAAACGGCTTAACCGATTTGGGTGCGGTTTTTACTAATGTATTGTGGTAAGCTTCACTTAAAATTTAGTGTTTGTTTTATTTCAATCAGTTCATAAATAAAAAAGTTATATCAATTTAAAGAATCACGTCGAACATTTGTTCGATAAAAAATAAGCTTTAAGAAATAATGTGTGTGATCGTTTTTGAAAATACCAAATACCCCTAAGAAGGCAAAGACGGTGTTTATGAACTAAACTCCACGCGGACGAAATCGCGGGCAACAGTTATACATACATATATGCTATACGCTTAGCCTTTAATATCCATTAGTTGATCACGATGAGTCACCATAAAAACACCATGGGGACAAGCCTCTCCCCTTCCGCTATAAGGTCACGCTGACCTTCCTTACATCGATCCATGTAACCTATTTATTACTAGTAGGTATCCATAATGGATGTGTTATTTTATGTGTTATTTAGGCGGTGATAGCCCAGGGGTACTCGATACTCGATAGGGTAGTGATACTCGACTCCCATTCGCGTGATCCTCAATTCAAATACTCAGTACCCGAGTATTTATTAAATTACAGATTTTTAAAAATTATCACTAACTCGACTCCTCACTAGAGGAATACGTGAGGAAACCCACATGCTCGAGAGAAGAAATCTGGACTATGTGTATTCACCAATCCGCTCTGAGCCCGCGTGGTGGATTATGGCCCGAACCGGTCGAGTGGGACGTTATAGACTGATTATTTTAGGACGCGGAGCGCGCGTCTCTCACAGAAGACTACTACCTTGAAATGTACTGCATTTCCCACTTTATCTTATCTGTATGTATGTGTTCCGATAGTGAGTGAGATATGCTGGAGCACATTCCAATCTCATCCTATCATATTCCTCATCATTTTACCAGGAGTGAGGTCACCTCGAGATAAACCAGTTTGCCAAGCTGGTGCACGGAAAGCTAAAGTGGATTGAGATTATTACCACAATGAGATTACATTGAAATATTACATTCCTCCATCTTCAGAGGTCGGCAACGTATCCAGAGAACATGCCAACGTTTGTCATTCTGGACTGAAGCTGACATGCATCAAAATTGGTCCAGTAGATTCGGAAATTAGCGATACAGACGGACAAACAATCAGACATTGTCCGTTACATGTAAAGCGACTAGCGGTACCCGTGACTTCGCCCGCGTAAAATTTAGACTGATTCCCGTGGGAACTCTGTAATGGACTTAAATAAAAAGTGTCCTAAATGTTAACCCTTCCCATGAGCTATAACTATGCCAAGTTTCATTAAAATCGGTCCAGTAGCTGTCGCGTGGTACACCTTCAAGACATACAGACAACCAAAAATGAAACGATTTTTTTCCAAAAATTTTTCATATGCAGACACGGGGTTAGAAATAAAATCTCTTACGATTTTGTTTCTAACTAGCGCCCCGCCCTCGCTTCGTTTCAGTTTAAAAGTTTTTTTTTTTTCAAAATAAAATAATTAATAATCTGTGAAAGAATTTTTGAAATCGGTTCAGTAGTTCCAGAGATTACTTCCAACATACCTACAAAGACACAATTTTAGCTCTTCATTATATTAGTATAGATTATTATAGATAGAGATCATTTTTTTTTCAAAAAATAATCTTTCTTTTGCAGACACGGCTTTGTTATGGTTTATTATTTGTTTATTTACATTTTAATGTGACACATACTTAAAATATACATACATACATATACAAATTTGATTAGAATTTGATTTAAGATTAACAGTTATAACCAAAATATATTGTTTGTTTCAGGACGCCAGAACTAAAGCATCTGTCCACCCAGCCTTCACTAACGCTGGGAGACAAGCCGGTGTCGAGATATGGAAAATTGAGGTGAGGGAACTAATTAGTAACAAACAAAGCCATTTACCCGACTACGGCAAAGCCAAAGGAGGGTTATGAGTTTAGCAGTCTATGTTAGTACAGCTCGCTTAACGGGACATGAGCTTTGCGTCTGTGTGAGTGCACACCGATACTGTATAATCGGATTGGACAATTCGGTACTCACTCACACAGTTGCGAAGCTGTTCATCTGTTCACTCGTAGCTACTAAACCACTCATCACATTCTGACAAATGAAGTGTTGTTGGATTAGTCTTGATGTTCCGCGCAACTTGGGATATATGACATCACTTTAAATCCAATATGGCGGATGTGAAACACGAAAATAAGCATAGTAAAAAAAATAAACACAGATAAATATATCGTGTTTAGTATCAAATGAAAGGTTTTAATATGCACATTCCAAAAATATATAATCTGTGTATATACAAATGTGTCATTCCCACATGAAAGTTACACGTTACAAATGAAATGTTAGAATACAATTAACAATACATATATCAAAGCAAAAGGAGAATACGGTACGTTCTTACATTGCGTGAACAAACTCTTAAACAAACTCGTACAGCTATAACTGAAGGCTTAATCGTGCGGGAGGCGTGAAGAAAGAAGACCAAACCAAGGCTATTCGCATGAGTGACCACCCCGGAGACCTGCCCGTAGTAGCGGGCAGCGAATCAACCTTAGGCAGTGGGCTACTAGCCTAGGTAAAGAACTCCACCCCCGTCGAGGGGGGGGGGGGGGGGGTGACAATGCTACAAAGAGTGTTTGCGCGTTTCTGAATATAGTTTGAATGTTGTGATATGTATAAATGATCCCTAGGTCGCTGGTTCAAGCTCGACGCTCGTTCAAGTTCGAATGCAGCTTGAAGAAGAACCAATTACTTATTTGAACTTAATTTGAAGGGTGCAGCCTTATGGAGTGGTCTGCTTCGACATTAAGGGAACCATATTCGATGACACGTTTCGTGGGATCCTGTGGGTGTGGTTTATGAACCTCGTGTATTGTGTTTAGACAACGTTTTGAAGGAAGAGTTGTCGAACCGTGTTGAACACTCAACAGGATTCCATGAAACGTGTACAAAGAATATGGTTCCCTCAATATCGAAGTAGACCATTCCATAAGGTTGCATTCTTCAAATGATTGCAAAATCCTTACCTATTTCAAATGGTTCCGATGGGAATGAAATGCTTGCGAGATGTAGAAACCGGTCAACGCCATCTAGTTTAGTTTGGTGAACTAAATCAATAACATCGTTTCTCATTAATTGTTTCTCATAAGAGCTAGGACCCTATCTATACAAATTAAATATTCCCACGTTGAAACGCTGCAAAAAAGAAACCCAAGGTAAAGAAACTATTCTTTATTGCAAATCAAAAAAAAATACAATCGTTCCATTTTTGTTGGAGAAAACAGGGAAATACGAAACATTATCTCCTTATTTAAAAAAAAATTATAATCGTTTTATTTTTAAACTCTTCCTTTTACACACTCCAACGCCAAAAATGAACTTATGTTTTGTTGCAGGACTTTGAACCCGTTCCGGTACCAGCTAAGGACTTCGGTAAATTCTACAAAGGGGACTCTTACATCGTTCTTAAGGTAATCACTACTTTTTTTTCTATTATAAAGAAGTAGGCAGACGAGCAAGCGGTCCCACGTGATACCACCTGCACCTGCAGTGAACACCTGCAACACCAGGTGCGCCGCTAACCTTGCAAAATCCTATTCACCTACGGCTTACGGGTTCGCGGTATAAAATGATAATAACTGGAGTTACGACTTGAAGAAACTCCTTGGTAGTTGCTGGATGAAATAATCACGGGGTCTTTCTGGCTTATTGGGTACCTCTTATTTAAACTTCAAAATGTTAATCTGTTTTTAATGTATTCATGCCAACAGACAACTGCAGACAAACGCAACAATCTCTCCCACGACATCCACTACTGGATTGGCAGCCAATCTACTCAGGATGAGTCTGGAGCGGCTGCCATCTTGACAGTTGGGCTGGATGACAAATTTAATGGTGCTGCTGTACAGCACAGAGAGACTGAGGGTTATGAGAGTGCACAGTTTGCTGGATACTTCCCGACTGGTCAGTCTCATATTACTTCTTTGAATTAATAAATGTAATTTCAGCAGATAGAGGCAATAGGCTGGGCAGCATTTGGAAATTTTCCCTAGAGCCAAAGAGACGAATTGACGCATTTACGCCTACTGTTCTCGTCACCTATACCACAATGCTTGAAGACGAAAGTTTTCAATCCTGCCGGTTATGACGTACGTGGCCTCTGACTGTAGGTCTGATCCATAAGTTCAAAGTCACTCAGCGAGCTATGGAGAGAGCTGTGCTTGGAGTTTCTTTGCGGGTTAACATCAGAAATGAAGATTCGCCAAAGAACTAAAGTCTACGACATAGCTCGTAAAATCGGCGTGTTGAAGTGGCAATGGGCAGGACCATATTTGCCTCAGGATCGATAACCGATGGGAATAATCCTTGGATGGAGGCCACGTTGGATGGAATAGCAATGTGGGACGCGCTCCGGCCATGTGAACTGATGACTTGAAGAAGTTCGTCAATGACGGTTGGATGAAAAGAGCTTAAGACCGTGGTGGTGGTCCTTGGGAGAAGCATATATTCATACATAGGCTGATGGTATGGTGTAATACTGAGCACTCCAGGAAGCACTCTCTCAATTACCAATTTGCTCAGTCACAAATTACAATCAACTGAACGCTGTTATTACTTATATCAGCTCATAATGACGCACTGCATAGCACAGGTCACCCACCCCTAGTTAATGACTGGGGGGGGGGGGGTTTTCAGGCCGTAATTTATCTCGCGGGCCCAATGCCGATTTTTTAAATTCTCGAGCATGTTTTCCATCACCACCGAGGTAGTGACGATTTTTTCGTTCAAAAACTTTTTGGCGTACAAGTAATTTTCCTTCTTCTTCTATACATGTCTAATGCCTTTATACGTAATTGGAGTGATAATTAAGGCAATTAAGGTAAATAAGCGGTAAGTATAGCAATTACTACAATTGTTTCACAATGGCTAACGACTCATTTGATACCCACCTACTGTTGATTCATCCTCGCATCTGTAGCTACCGTACAAACACTTCCGCAATTTGCTATTTGGTATTGCGGTTACCTGGGTGAACACAATACTGGTGCATTATTCATTTTGTCTCCTTCGTATTTAGGAATATGTATTTTCAAAGATCTTCAAAGGAGAGTTGGATAAATGAAGAAAACTAGGACAGGATGAGACAGGAATGTGTTCTGACATATTTCACTGATAATTGAGATTTTACGGTATGTGTTCTGTGAGAGAGGTAACTTGGCCCGTTTCAGCGGCTGTGGAATTACATCATGCACCTTCTTCCCTTCCCAAAATCGCTACTGTACTATTTCTAAATTGCTATTGTTTGCAGCAATTCGCTACGTGGATGGAGGCCACGCCTCAGGCTTTAACCATGTGGTCACCAATGCGGGAGCCGAAAAGCGTCTCTTCCAGATCAAGGGAAAGAGAAACGTGCGCGTTAGACAGGTAAGATCTCTATATAGAGGGTTGTATAATCCAAGCTGTCTGTCACTGGGTGCCTGAAATTGGCGCTAAGCACCTGCTTCTCGCGCCGCTCGTTCAGTCTGTTCCGAGCAGCGTCGCTAGCTTCGTCGTCATTCGTCGTCAGTGTTGAACCGAGCTTAGGAAGAATTTTCCCATCACTACAATTTACTCGTGACGTCACACGTACGGTTTACATATAATTTCACATACTTGCGTAGTGTATGACTATGGGTGAGAAGTTAGGTGGTCGGTACACACTAGATGGTAAGTGGCTTACCGCATATAATACTTTTACACCCCTGTACGGTTTTAATAGGTATTAAATTCGGATACATATACAGATCCAAATCGAATTCATACTCACTAAGCATTCAAATTAAAGTTTTTAAATCAAAATGAACTATTAGTATCTAGCTTCTGCTCGCGGCTTCTCTCGCGTGAACTAATCATCAGTAAAAAAAAAATAACACCTGTAATGCACTGACATGATGGATTTCACAGATGGAAAATGCAGTCAGTAATTTTTGAGTTCCTATTAAAAGCATTTTTTTTTATTTACCTGTTTATCTCAACTTCCGTGTGTCATATGAAGATGACACATAATATATCAGTTTTCCTTCTCGATACTTAGCCACACATTAGTGAGAACCCGATCAAAATCTGCTTAGCAGTTTTTACATGATGCTCAAACAAACAGACATAGACCAAACATACATACCTCCAGTCACAGAAGTGAGATCCATCCGCATTTCCTCGATATGGAGGTGTCGCACACTGTTCGGTCCAAAAATCATTTTATACCGCGAACCCGTAGGCTGTGGAACGAACTGCCTCAAGAGATCTCCATTAAACTACCGATATGGGGTTCTTCAAGAGAGCTGTGAATAGGATTTTGCAAGGTCGGCGGCGCGACCGCATACCCTCTGGTGTTGCAGGTGTCCATGGGCGGCGGTAACACTTACCATCACGTGGGACCGCTTGCTCATCCGCCCACTTGTTTATAAAAAGAAAATACGGTCAATAAATTTTAAACGTACTGTTTCGGGTTCTGTAGCTTCTAAAGGGGTCCCCAATTTTTTTTAAAATTAATTCTATGTACAGACTAAACCTTTTACCGTTTTATTGTGTGTACTTATAGATAAATTTAAAAAATAAACTCAAAAGTATCTTATACTATAAGCAAAATCAAATGTGTATGTCAAAAATAAAGAATGGTATGTATAAGTCAAAAGGTGTCTTTTATTGTTTACGATTAACTTAATGCATCACATATGCGATTGTGCCAACGTTCTTTGACGTTCGCATGTAACGCATATGAAAAACGATTAGCCCAGTTGATAAATCGCGAATCTTTTGCTTCCGTACAAAAGGACAAACTATCGATTTTCATTTGTCTAAATGTTACTTCGGATCTTGGTGGTGTGTTCGTCTTCAATGTTCATGTATCTTCCATCCAGGTGGACCCGTTAATCTCGTCCATGAACAAAGGCGATGTCTTCATCCTAGACATTGATCAAACCGTCTACGTGTACGTGGGTGACAGAGCGAAGAACGTGGAGAAGCTGAAGGCTATCTCTGTGGCGAATCAGATAAGGGACCAGGACCACAATGGAAGAGCTAGAGTCGAGACTATAGGTTGGTCATTAATATAAGGTCCTACAAAAATAGTGTAAAGTATTTTAATATTTTTTTTTTATATGAACGAAGGCGGCAGACGAGCATACAGTCCACCTGATGGTAAGTGGATACTGTAGCCCATAGACATCCGTGATACATGCCAACATTAGTCCAAAATGACAAAAGTTGGCACGTCCCCGGATGCGCGCCTACCTTTGGAGATCTAGGAAAGGGAAAGGGTTGGGAAAATGGGGAGGGGTAGGATGGGAATGGGCTCTGGTACATCTCACTCGCTACCGAAACACGTACGTACATTGGGGAAATAAGATGAAGTACATTTCAAGGTTCTGTGAGAGAGGGTAACGTGGTCAGTCGAGCGCGCCCAGTGGCTGTTGGATTGCAGCGTGCACTCTTCCCCTGACTGATATGTCAATTAGCACGCTTATACTAGTATGTCTAACTAATAATTAACACGTATTTCATGATTTTCTATTACAGTGAAAATAAGTAAATGATTTGATTTCGGAAAAGATTCTTTTATACCTTGTATTCCACAGATCAATACTCCAGCGAAGTTGACGTACAGAAGTTCTTCACGGCACTCGGTTCTGGTAACAAAGACAATGTGCCCGAGGAAAGTGCTGGTGGAGATGACCAGGTTAGTACAGAATTTTATTTATTTCACGATTGTGGCGCCATCTATTGTCAAATAGCGGTAGTAATTATAAAGCGACATCTGAAAAATAGTGGCATTAAAGTGTAATTTCATAGACATCTACATATATATATATATATATATATAAAGGTAGTGAAATTTAAAAAAAAGTGCACTTTTGTATTGAGACAAGTAAAAATAGAGTTTCTGTTGGATTGTTATTTTTGTTGGATTGTAAGGGGCCGTTCAAGTATTACGTAAGCAGAATTTTAGTCATTTTTAACCCCCGCGCCTGTCAGTGAAAGTAAGCAAAGCTCTTACCCCCCCACCCCCGACCGTACCCGACCCGTAAGCATTGGTATAATTTTTACAAAATCTGTTCAAGTTTCTTATTTAATCAGAATCTACTAAATTTTGTCAAAAAATACGAAAATAAGTAAATAAATAAATATTGCCGACGTAATCGCCATTCAGACCCCCCCGTCCCCCGTTTCATCAAAAGCAAAGACCCCCCCCCCCACTTAGGTGCTTACGTAATACTTGAACGGCCCCTAATCAAATAAAAGCGTGGGACTGCGTTTTCCGTGTGTTTCCAAGGAGTCCTCTTCAGTCCTCAGTAAACCCACTATCACTTTACTGACTCCTGACTTACTTCGACGGGACTGGTTCATCTCGTCAATGTTGACGAGATGAATTTCTCAATTGTTTTGATTTTGAAAATTGTTAATTACAACGAAAACTGGACACTGACACTGTGCTAATGTAGATTAGGCGCCTCAAAAGAAGTCCCGTGGGCGCGGCGCTGTGATCGGCCGACACAATGTTTCCACAGCTTATTAGTTTCAATATACCGTATCAGATTATGTATTTTTATTTACACCCGCCAATAAATATATGTCTAAACTAGCTGTTGCCCGCGACTTCGTCCGCGTGGACTTTAGTTTATAAACACCGTCTTTACTTTCTTAGGGGTATTTGGTATTTTCAAAAACGATCACACACATTATTTCTTATAGCTTATTTTTTATCGAACAAATGTTCGACGTGATTCTTTAAATTGATATAACTTTTTTATTTATGAACTGATTGAAATAAAACAAACACTAAATTTTAAGTGAAGCTTACCACAATACATTAGTAAAAACCGCACCCAAATCGGTTGAGCCGTTTCTAAGAATAGGGCGCACAAACGCACAGACAAACAGACAAAAATTCTAACAACCATTGTTTTGGGTTCTATTGCGTTGATAAAGGCCCCCAGTAATATTTTTCTCATATATCTTCCATGTACAGACAGCGTTCAGTTACATTTTTATTATATGTATATAGAATAGATAAGGAAGTAAATTATAAACGGGCATAATGTTATTTATTTTGCCAAACGGACGACCTGTCATATTTAGTTCCCTCAAATTCCGCGGGACTTCTTTGGTGGCGAACACTTTACGCCAATTACCGTATAAAAAAAATCCCATGTTTAAACTAATCGTGTATGACGGCCATAACTTGGAAAATCTTTAACCAAACCCCTTTACTCAGATAATTTTCTAAAAACAATCAAAATTGTATAAATGGATGTTTTAACATTTTTAACATTTTCTTCTAGACCTTTGAAAGGAACGAGGAGCAATCTGTCATTCTGTCCGAGATCTCTGACAGTTCCGGTTCTCTCAAGGTCATTCCTTTGACCAAACCTTACAGACAGGAGCAGCTGAAGCCGCAGGTATTTATAAATGGTCTAGATTAGTAGTATTTACTTCTTATAACTGTGCTAGGTTAAGAGTACCTATTATAGAAGAATAGAAATTACTTATCACATTATACCCTTAATACTCTCAAGGGGCTTGGAATTTGTAATTTATAAAGTTTTTTTTGTAGGCAGAGTGCACGCTGCCTTCCCACAGCCGCTGGGCGCACTCGACTTGCCACGTTACCCCTCTCTCACAGAAGACTACCTTGAAATGTACTGCATTTCTCACTTTATCGTATTTCCCCAATGTACTTACTTGTTTCGGTGATGAGCAAGATATGCAAGAGCCCATTCCCATCCCATCCGCCTCCCCATTGTCCCAATCCATTCCTTAATTTGCAAAGGTAGGCAGCGCATCCTGGGGCGTGCCGACGTTTGTCATTCTGGACTGATGTTGGTATGTATCGCGGATATCTATGGACGACAGTATCCACTTACCATCAGATGGACTGTATGCTGTCGCCTTTTTCTATAAAAAAAATGAATATGATAATCTCCTTGTTTTCCTTCTTTGGTTATGGTCATTCATTTGAAACATTCTTTCCTTTCAATCAAAGCATAGAAGTTTTAAATAAAGGTCACCATCTTTCCAATAAATATCTAAATTTATAGATATTGGAATGGATTTATAGAAAGGGTCGGGAAAATGGAGACGAATAGGATGGGAATGAGCTCTGGCATATCTCACTCACTACTAACGCGCACAGCGTAATAGGATAAAATGGAAAAAACAGTACACTTTACTGTAGTGTGCTGTGAGTGTGGGGTAATTTGGCCAGTTGAGAGCGCCCAGCTGCTTTGGGATTGCAACGTGTACCCTCCTCTCCCACTCCCCATTCCCAAAAATAACTTTATACCGCGAACCTGTAGGCTGTGGAACGAACTGCCTCAAGAGGTCTTTCCATTAAACTACGATATGGGGTTCTTCAAGAGAGCTGTGAATAGGATTTTGCAAGGTCGGCGGCGCGCCCGCATACCCCCTGGTGTTGCAGGTGTCCACGGGCGGCGGTAACACTTACCATCACGTGGGATCGCTTGCTCGTCCGCCCACTAGTATATATAAAAAAAACTAAGTAAATAAAATATGTTCCGTGAAGCTAAAGATTTCTGTAAAAAGATTTTTTTTTTCCAGGAATGCTATATCCTGGATACCGTGAGCGGCAGCATATATGTGTGGGTTGGAAAGCAAGCTACTGAGAGGGTAAGATATTTTTTTAAATATTTTGAATAGAACTATAACATATGTACTCTGTACAATTAAATTGAGAAAAAAAGTAATTATTTTTTATTTTTGTTCCAAAATAAATCATTACACATCGATTTAAGAATACATACTAGACTGGCGACCCGCCTTCGCTTCGCTTCGGTTTATAAATAAGTTGTTTTTTTTCAAAGTTTCAAAATAAAATATCGTCTATATTAGACACGGATAATGTAGCTTCCTATTTGTGAAAGAATTTTTTAAATCGGTTCAGTAGTTCTAGAGATTACCCCCAACATACCTACAAACACACAATTTTCCTCTTTTTTATACTGGTATAGATGTGTTATACAAGCGCTCCGCGACCGACTTGCCATCCCGCGGTACCATCCCAACGCAACGCTCTAAGTCTAGGTCCGTTCCTTCCTCCGGTCTACCGCTGGGGGAGCCCCTGGCTCGTTGCTGCACACACCCATTGCTCCTGGCTGAGCGCCTTCTGCGCTCGCCTTAAACCATATAAGTCCGGTGACTCTTGAAAGGCCATTAGGGCCACAATAATTTAGCCAATAATAAAAAAAAGGTGACAGCCATGTTACAGTCTAATACTGTTCTATGTTCTCCAGTTGGCTCTCGAGTTATTTACATAATAATCAAGTTTCAAATTTGACTTTTTAATGAACCCCTCCTCACCTGCTTCAACCCAGGAGTTGCCAGCCAGGTTTCTTTAATAAGTAATAATCTTTGAGTGTAGCGCATCACATCGTTGAATTTTAAGTACTACGTAATTAGAGTTTATGAAGATACAATAGAATATATTATAAAAAACCGTCTTATTTCATATGTTTTATTACAGGAAAAGTCAGAAGCCATGTCTAAAGCCCAGCAGTATTTAAGTTCCAAACACTATCCGTCTTGGGTAAGGAAATGTTTTGCTTGTGTTTTTATATAATACCTTTCCCAGTTTTCTTTTTTTTTTTTTATTCTCAACACGTGGTTTTGCGTCACAGAATGAAAATTCGGCTTTTTTTTTAAAGAGAATGAAATGTTGTGTAAATATAGACAGGTACAAAGTGGCACTTAAATGAAACAAACTCTATAGCAAGTTGCTCAGTATCGAGAGTAGATCGATACTGTTTTACTTAGGTTTTTATTTATAACTTATTGTACATTTCTAGTATATAGCTGCACCCGGTAGACGTTGTCCTGCCTGTGTATATTTATTTACCTCTGTATATAAAATCACAAATTATTCTGTTTTGCCGTCGATAAGATATTTGCGATCGATTTAACGGTATAGAAGTTGATGTGCTGCAGCGCCATCCAGTGGCAAGTTACAACAAAGTCGAATGGACCAAATATATCCGTTTTATACAAACATACACAAAAATCTTTCATTCTCTGGTACGTGCCGTTCCTTCCGCCGGTCTACCGGCAGGGGAGCCCTTAGGCTCGTTGCTGCATACACTTTTGCTCCGGGCTGAGCGCCTTCTACGCTCGCCCTAAACTATAGATGTCCGATGACTTTTGAAAGGCCATTAGGGCCACAATATATTAGCCATTTCCAAAAAAAAACTGATACGTGGGTTTCCTCACAATGTTTTTCTTCAACACCGAGCTAGTGATAATTTAAGAATTCACATTTAAGTTAATAATTACAAGAGAATTTTCTATTTTCTAACATTTTAACTCGTGCAAGTAATACTGCCGATTTTTGTGAGTGTGCATATGTTTATATTTGTGTGTAGTGTCTGTTGGCATGCATGGTCGTGTCTGTGTGTATGCACGTGTGTGTCTGTGCTAGTGGTTATTTAATGGACAAGTTATTTTATTTTTATTATTTTTTACATCCCAGGTACACATCGCCAGAATACCTCAGGGCACGGAGCCGGCGATATTCAAGCAGTACTTCACAACTTGGAGAGACGTCGGCATGTTGCACTCGAGGGTCGTCAGATCTGCTGACGGTAAGCGGTCGCATGGAGAAACACAGCACTAATTTGGACTTGATCGTTAAGCATTATGTCGCTTTTTGTACTCAAAATCATTCCATTTTTTTTTGTTAGTAAAGATGCAACGGATAGACACATAAATATTAGAAATAGATAGATAAATTGGACATCGAAATAAAAATAAATTTATTTATTCCCTACCGTTTGTTCTTTCCATTTTGATCGGCACGCACAATACATCCGCTCATTACGAAAATTCGAATGCCAATGTTGAAAATACGATTGCAAATGTCAGTTGCGTCGACAATTATTGAGGGGGAGAGTGCATGCTGCAATCCAACAGCCGCTGGGCGCGCTCGACTGGCCACGTTACTCCTCACTCACAGAATACTACCTTGAAATGTACGTACGTGTTTCGGTAGTGAGTGAGATGTGCCAGAGCCCATTCCCATCCTATCCCTCCCCATTTTCCCAACCCTTTCTCCAAATCCATTCCTATATCTCCAAAGGTAGGCAGCGCATCCGGGGGCGTGCCAACGTTTGTCATTTTGGACTAATGTTGGACGCTCACGCTCAACGCGCTCAAGGTCGCGATAATAGCCTACTGTTTCGCATTGTATCACACAAGCCGTCAGTCAGGGCCGCGCCGCGTCGTTTAATTAATAACTGTACAATTTAACTAACTTAATAAGTGATCCCCCCCCCCCCCCACAGTACCCGTGGGCAACAGGGAGACGTTACGGGCTGAGGGAGGATGTAGGTGTTTATTTCGCCTCTCTTGGGACACGCACAAATGAGATTCCTTTCTATACTCATATTATTATTTATTCTTATGTCATAACACGTAATTATGAAAAAGCGAAATCCACCTTCCGCCGGTCGTGGGATTGTTGTTTTTATCATCAACTATGAAGGTAAAACAAATTCACTCTATGTATCTCCCGTATTGAGAAAGAGATTGTCAGTAAAAGAACAATCTTTGGAAGACAGCCCAAACAGCAATTATCGATCGTTGGATATTCGATATCCGGATAGTTCACTCTCCATTGCATCTCTACTAGTAATAGCTAGTTCATTAAGGGATATAAATTCACTTGTTTTTTTATTGTTTATATTCTATACATGTATAAATCTGTATACAATAAAAAGTATGTTTACGTTGTTATTGACTGGTTGTTCATAATGTTGGGATGAAAATATCGCTTGACGCATGACAATATTATTTTTTATAAGTAAAAAAATATTTTTATTATATGTGTATACGAATTATATAACTGGTGTTTTATTTACAATATCTTACACAACGTGACACTGAAATAATGCAAAAACTGAAAATTGGTTGTTCATTTTCGAGAGTACAATCGATTTTAACAATTTTTACGATAGGATTCACTTCTTTGATTATTCTACGTCCATTACGCAATGTACACACCACAGCGCCGTCGGCCGGTCATTGCCCTGGGCCCTTACCACCATTCCTTACAGCAGTATTATTTTAACCTTACTTCTCAATTTCGTACCACGGCGTCCTTAATGTAAGCTTACTTTATGAATGTTTTAATAGGAAGTGTTGGTGACGTCAACACAATTCGATAGCTTATACTGTAGTGCAAATCGGAACGTTGTATGAAAGAAATGGCGTTATACAGTTCATATAGCGTTATCTCGTTTTGTTTTTAGCAAGGAATAGACAAATAATTAAAATCATTCGTTCTTTATCTGCACTGAGCATTAATACTTTGGTGGAGGTCATGGTACGAATATGGGTAATGTTGTTTTAAGCCTGAAACAAAACGTTTCTGCAACAATATTGTTTTGTAAAAGATGGCGGTATTGCCATGTAAAAAGATGTACTGGCTATTGCTTTGAATGTTTCATATCGGGGTTTGTAAAAATCCGATTGTATATAAAAAGGACGCGAATTTCATTCTGTCAGTGATTTTAATGTGTCAAAATTGTTAAATGAAACTTTGAGTTTGATTAATAGACCTATCTAAATATATGTATATAAAAGAGGATGTTGGTATATTGATGATTAATAGATTTCGACACCGTTTGACCGATCACCATGAAAGTTGGCACATATATGTATCTTCTCATGGAGAAGGTTTTTATGCTGTCGACTTTGTTGTGACTCGCCACTAGATGGCGCTGCAGCATATCAAATTCTATACCGTTTAACCGATCGCCATGAAAATTGGTATAAATAGGTATAAAATTAGAATAATAAAAAAAATTGTGTTTGAGATTAATGATCGGTCTATTTAATCAACATTCAACTAAATTATAATCTTGTTGGATCATTGGCGGTGGCAGTCATCATAATTTTTATTTATGTCAGTATAACAATTTAAAAGCGTGGGATCTGACAAAATTCTAGTTTTGACGATAAATGTCGATTTATATCCGCTGGTATATATCAGCGAACCCTGTTTTAGATAGACCTTATTTTAAGTTAGTTGACCTGTTTTAAGTTCTGCATTATTTAAATGACATGTTGTACTGGATATATCTTTCCATCGCATGTTATTATATGAAAGATATAGGATAGGTATATCCTATATATTCATAGCACGTGCAGAAAAATATTAAACCTGGGACAAAATTTTGCAAACGAAATTTTTTTATAATCTTAGACTGTTGACACTCATTTTAAACAAAAAAAAATGTCCTACATAAGTAGTGTACAATTGAGATGTTATGGTACTCCGTGAGCACAACCGTAACTCGGATATCCGAATTAAAAAATGTTCGAAACCGAATCCGAAATAAATGATTCGTATGTTTTAGTGGTCTCGGATCAAGACTTCTCAGAGTGTTTTCTGGACTTCTCACTCAATCCTGCTCCGCTCGCGGATCCGACTCCTCTTAGTTACTATTTAACTCTTTTGATTCACCTACTTAATCACCTTCAGAGAGCGTTTCATTCCCTTTCCCTAACGGTTGCTGCATAAGCAAAAAAATAAGGTCATGCCATCGTTACATCTCGAGTTTGAGCCCCCGACAATTGCGGATGCGCGATTACACTCACGATCACGATCGGCGCCGGAATCGGAATGAATAACAATTCGATGAACAATTAAGGGATTCTGCTCCGCTCGCGGATTCAACTCTTTTGATTCATTAACTCCGGAGTTACCCATCACTAGTATGTTTTAATTATAAAAAATTTTACTCATTTTCGTTAGGGGCGGAATATAAACGAGGCGAGTTTTGAAAAGTTCTTGCTCCTTGCATTTGAATTGATATATTTTTCGATCCTTTATGAAAGTAATTTTTTTTTTATGGACGAAGGCGGCAGATGAGCATACAGTCCACCTGGTGGTAAGTGGTTATTGTCGCCCATAGACATCCGCGATACATGCCAACATTATTCCAAAATGACAAACATTGAAAGAAAAGAAAAAACACGCAGAGTTTATGTTGGTTCCAGTTGAGCGCACTAGAACAAAGAATACTTAAATTTATTGTATATAAGTACTTATGTATATAAGAGTACTTATGTATAAAAGTTAGTAGTTATTACATATATACTTAAAATAGAATACTGATGATGTAATAGTTAAAAAATAATTAAAGAACAATGTTATTAACTCTAATGAATTTGTGAAGGATATTAAAATGAGGGGAAAAGACGAGGGTTAGTATGTAGTTCACATTTATAGGCCGAGGAAAAGTAGGAGGAAGTATATCGTAAAGAGGCATTGCAAGGCGGGGACAACTAAAAAAATGTGCTCCAGAGTTCCTTCTTCAAGTCCACACTCACACAAGGAATGATCCCGAATCCTTAGCTTAGCCAGGAAAGCCGGCGAGCATACGTGTCCTAATCTTAAACGAATTATAACTGACGCAATCTCAATTTTCCGCCATTACAAAAAAGTCAGCTGTCAAACGGTATATCACTTTCCCGCCTATCATCAGTGTTGCCAGAAATATAGCACGCTAAAATCATACGTACAAAAAAGCCGCGAACTTTTCCGACTGCCTGTTACAATTTTGTCACAAGTATCAAAATCACTCTAGCTAAATCCCCAACCTCTGTTTATTACAGATGACGATGTCGACTTCCACATAAGACCTCGAGCACCGAAACTATACAAAGTAACTGTTAACACGGACAATACTTACACTTATATTGCAATTGACGACTTCAAACAAGAGGTAAGTTACCAATGAGTGTAGCCTGATTTTTAGTTAAAGATGGAAAGGGAATACTAATAAAAATAACCCCATACTCAATGGCCCACACTTAGTTTCCCTGTGTTGTGGGTCCAGTGACACATACAAAGACAAACACAACACAACCAGACCCGAACGAACATTTGACTTTAAACGAATTAATGTTTTTATTTTTTATAGAAGGAAGTCGGTAGACGAGCATACAGTCCATCTGATGGTAAGTGGATGGTAAGGGTGGGTCTGGCGAGTACGGTGTGACTGAGTGACTGAGAGTCTCCAGTCGAAGCTCCTGTAAGTTTGAGACTGTTTGTCGTGCAGTGTGTAGGCGAGCGTTATCGTGGATGGAGAAACAGTGGACTAGAGCGATTGACCAGACTTGTTTTTTTTTTATGTACGAAGGCGACAGATGAACATACAGTCCACCTGATGGTAAGTGGATACTGTCGCCCATAGACATGCCAACATTAGTCCAAAATGAGAAATGTTGGCACGCCCCCGGATGCGCTGCCTACCTTTGCAGATATAGGAATGGATTTGGAAAAAGGGTTGAGAAAATGGGGAGGGATAGGATGGGATTGGAATGGGCTCTGGCACATCTCACTCACTACCGAAACACGTACGTACATTGGGGAAATACGATAAAATGGGAAATGCAGTACATTTCAAGGTAGTATTCTGTGAGAGAGGGGCTCGACTGGCCGAGCGTGCCCAGCGGCTGTTGGATTGCAGCGTGCACTCTCCCCTTCAAAAAATATTAATATGGCAATCAAAAGACTAAAACAATTATATGTAACTAACAAAATAACACTATAACAATATAAGTATTTCGTGATTGTTTTATTACATGAAAACATAATTGGTGATTCATTTAGTCGTAAGTGCATAACACTGTCAACTCTCGCTCAGGTCTTTGACCTTTGAACGCGTCCGCTTCTGTTAGTTAGTACGCGCAACTACTAACTACGTAACGTATTATTATGCACATATACAAGTAAATTAATCACCAATTATTTGAAAGTTGGGACAAGAAAAGCGCGGATAATTAAAAAAAAAATAGTTGTTCACTAAAAACGAAACTATGGTAGAAACATTTCTCATTTTGTACTAATGTTGGCATGTATAGCGGATGTCTATGGGCGATAGTATCCACTTACCATCAGGTGGACTGTATGCTCGTCGGCCGCCTTCGTACATAAAAAAAAAAAATACAATTTTTGTAGGTCAATATATGCACAATGGTCGAATAAACATATAAGTGAAATAAAAAATTCTGCCTTCCTATTACAGGATCTTCGTGAAGACCAACTGTATTTGTTGGATTACAGAGGCCAATTATTCTTCTGGATCGGCAAGGATACGAGCGACCAACTAAAGAAAATCAGCTCCACCATTGCTAACGTAAGCATTTTATTTTCGGCCTGGAGTTATCTGAATAAAAAAATAATGAAAGGCCTCCTCTCTTTTATGCCAGATCGTCCTGTTCAATGCTGTATGTTGTCAAGTCTGTGACATGCGGCTAAGTTGTGTTACAATACACAAAGTGCATAAAACAAGGCATCAGATTCAATGGATAGGGGCAATAAACATGTAAATAACGAATTGAGCACGTCGTCTCACAACGGGAAAGCCACTGTAAAACCAGTGGAATCAGTAACTACGGGGAATGTCTCTCACCTTCGGTTGCAGAAAACATTGTTATTATTATGATGAAGTTGATCGAGGATCGGAGCTATATATATTTTTTTTTTATGGACGATGGCGGCAGACGAGCATACAGTCCACCTGATGGTAAGTGGATACTGTCGCCCATAGACATCCGTCATACATGCCAACGCTAGTCCGGAATAACAAACGTTGGCACGACTCCGGGTGCGCTTGCTACCTTTGCAGATATGGGAATGGATTTGGAGGAAGGGTTGGAAAAATGAGAAGGAATAGGATGGGAATGGGCTCTGGCACATCTCACTCACTATCCAAACACGTTCGTACATTAGGAAAATATAGTAAAGTGAGAAATGCAGTACATTTCAAGGTAGTCTTCTGTGAGAGAGGGGTAACGTGGCCAGTCGAGCATGCCCAGCGGTTGTTGGATTGTAGCGTGCACTCTCCCCCTTCCCAAATTTATGCTAAACTGAAGGTAAAAGGTCGCCCTCATTAATCACTTGACTTCGGGGTAGCACCAAGGGAATTCTGAATATGATGTAAATTACTGGATTCATTCCATCGCTCAAGGAAATTTCGCTCAAGGAGTTTCTTTGATAGGGAGGATTCGAAGCAAATGAATTCATAGGAGAACCAAAGAACCAATACTCATTAAGTTAAAGTGGCAATGTGCAAGTCACATTTGTTATGTGAATCATAGGATCATGAATACATCGCATGGTACAGGTCTCAAGGGCCTGGTGCTTTCATATACCGGAGTACTTTTCTAATCGTACGCAAACAGTTACCTATCGGATGCAGGATCTTCTACTCCATCAAGTTATTTTCTTCAATTTTTCATTCGATTATTTACGACCTAATTAATCCCTTTTTCCAGAATTACGCCCAAACTGCTTCTGTTCGCAACACGAATTTTGTTAAACAAGGATTCGAGGACCAGCCCTTCACAAAGCACTTCGAAGATTGGGACTCAGACATGTGGCTGGTGAGGGCATTTTTAATATTTTTTTTGGGATTGTAGTCATTTTTGTGCTTCTTCACGAAAGCTGTGAATAGGATTCTGCGCGATAGGCAGCGCACCGGCATACCCCCAGGGTGTTGTAGGTGTCCGTAGGCGGCGGTGGCCACTTACCGCATCATGTGGGCCAGTCTGTTTCCTATTCTATATAATAAAATAAATCAGTGATATATATGTATATACTTAAATTATGTTGGCCGTATAGTGTCGTGTGGCTTTAGAATACCTAACACCATCCCATAATTTCACGTGGGTGTCGTGTCGTAGCGACTATGGGATAACAAAGCCCGCTATACAAGCGCTAAGGACCTAAACTACCATTTAAAAGAGTGTACTCCCCAATCCGCTTGGCCAGTGTGACGTTTTAAGACCTCATGCACGAAACAATATGCACGGGAAAGCCCATTTCCCGCAGTGAACGATAAAAGCGCGTATAAATATTTTTAGTAATTTACCATTTATATCTTTAATTTACAGAAAAGAAAAACATCCGACGATTCGAAAGAAGATGCGCTTAATTATAATGAAATCGACGATTAATGATAATAAATGTATTTTTTTTCGTTTTAGTTAGTTTTAGGAATCCAGGCACGTATTCAGGTACGATTCAAAAGCCTCCGCTCCTCAATGTAAGGTCTTACAAAAATTGTGTTAAATATTTCAATCAGTAGATCAAAACTACTTTAGTTAACTAAAAATTAACATAATGATATTTTACAGTCGAAATAAATAATTGGTGATTAAGTTGTGCATAACTCTATCCACACTTATGCTTTGAACTGAAAAAAAATTAAAATATTTTTTCAACCAGCGGATATATTTCCAGGTTTATTCTGTTTTTTTTTTGTAAATATTATCACTATAACCCACTGCAGGGTATTAACAGAATACTTTACAGTATTTTTGTAAGAACCTATATATCTGTTTTCTATAAATTAGCAGATATAAATAAATATTCATATTTTGTGGAAAAAAAAATTTTTTTTTTAACGAGTTGAATAGTGAAAATAATATTCATCTAGTCTAAATTCAAAGTTAGAATCTCCTGAACACCCCAAATACGTCCCTGGAAAGCTACCAATGGGAAATGAACTCTGAAACTGAAATTTCTTTTGACTGATATTTTGTTATATTTATGTGCAATAAATAATATACTTTTGTAAAATGTGTGCTGATTTTATTATTTAAAACCTCCGCCAGTTATCTATTTAAAAAAAGCAAAGACATTTTAATAGAAAAAAAAAACTTAAAAACCAAAGTCAACATGTCGTATTAGGTGTGGTAACACCCTTAGAGGTCTTTCACGTTAAATTATTGCTTACTGTTCAAGGCGCATTAAGTAAAGTTAGTACCACCATTCCACGGTAGATGTCGCTATATCGTGTCTACATCGCGGTATGGTTTCGTTTCTGTGCAAACCTTGAATGGTGAAATTTGGTTTGTTTTAATGTATGTTTCAGTGTTGCCACCTTAGCGATTTTATCACTAGATCTAGTGAATTTCTGGGGTTGGTCGCGATCTTTTTTAATATGTTGTCACTAAAAGTTACTTTAGTGACTTTTAGTGATAATCAAATGTTGCTTGACTTATTAATAAACATACTGGTAGTTTGGTCAAATAATTTTATCACCCAGCCATTATGCTTAGGGGTTACATTACGCTGACATACACACGCCACACACGGATGAAAGATACCTATGTAAGCATACACAATCGTACGCGTGGGATTCGCAGAGTAAAAGGGGATTCCCAATTTCATTATATTATTGTACCTACTTCGCATTCCATCAGTTGGGGATTCCCAGAGTAATAGGGGGTTCCCAATTTCATTAGATTGTACGTACTATTTCTTCAATTCGTGTTAGTGATTGTCAATTTTTCAGAGATCGAATACGTACTTTAGCCTGCTTGTTTTTCTTAAACCAAAAGTGTGTGTTTCTACCGTCGAGTGCCATGGATGGCCCTTTGAAAAAAAAGAGTACTTATTTGCAAAAATATCGGAAGGAATGGGAAACTCACGATGAGTTTAAAATGTGGTTACGGCCCGTAGCAAATAATTCTACGAAAGCATTTTGCACTTATTGTCACTGTGAAATCTTTGTAAGAATTAACGATATAAAAAAACACAATGAGACTAAAAAACATAAGGATAAATGTGACGCAATTTCAAAAAACAGAAGAATTGAATTTGTGCCAGCAGCAACCAAAAATAATACAGGCTCTTTAAAAATAGAAGGTACGTTATCCTTATTTATTGTTGAACACACAGCTATTGCACAGATTGACCATTTGACTGAGGCACTAAAAAAATGTATAACAGACTCAAAGACTGTCATGGATGTAAAAATGCACAAAACGAAGTGCACTGAGGTAATAAAAAATGTCTTAGCCCCACATTTCATACAGAACCTAGTGGATGATATCGGGTCTCAACCGTACAGTGCTCTAATAGATGAATCGACTGATCTCAGTGTGTCAAAATTATTGGGCATAGTGATTAGGTACTTTAGCTGTACACATAATTATGTAGTATCTGCATTCCTTGCATTGGAACCGCTGAAGAGAGCAGACGCCCGTGGAATTGCCACTGCTTTGGTGAATTGCCTGCAAACCCATGGTTTATCACTAAAGAACCTAATAGGGATCGGTGTAGACAATGCCTCTGTCATGACTGGCATAAACAATGGATTACATAATATATTAAAAACCGAGTACGGTTTACCCAATTTAATTTTGGTGCGGTGCGTTTGCCACTCACTACAGTTGGCTGTTTCACATGCTTCTGAACAAACATTGCCTCGGAATATAGAGTTCCTTGTAAGAGAGACCTACAGTTGGTTTTCACACTCACCCAAACGGTGTGATGAATATAGAGACATATTTGAGACAATTAATTGTGGTGAGAAGCCATTAAAAATATTGCGGGCTTGTAACACTCGCTGGCTGTCTATTGAAGGAGCGGTTACCAGAATTTTGTCTCAATGGGATGAACTGAAATTGCATTTTTCATTGAACAGACAAAATTGTTACACGGCAGAGTTGCTTTATTCTATGTATGCTGATGAAGCTAATCGACTATATATGTGCTTTTTAAGGAGCATTTTGAATGACGTACAAATAGGAGTGAAGAGTTTCGAAGCTGAAGACACAAATCCAGTAGCACTACTGAATGTTCTTATGACGTTGTTTCGCTCTGTATGTAACAGGGTTTTGATGCCTTCAGTGGCGACTACTGATAAAGATTATTTGTCGATTAACGTAGAAGACCATTTGAATCCGGTACCGTATCTGGGGTTTCTTTTCGAATCCCAAGTTCAAAAGAGTTTACTGCCCAGCGTAGTCACTAATTCTGTCAGAAAACGATGCATTGAGTTCACGATTAAATTAGCAAAAGAAATTCAACAGAGACTTCCTTCCAATTACGTTATTTTGGAAAAAATGTCCATGTTAAGTGTCGAAAATACTCTTCGCCAGGGCAAAGACAATAAAATAGTGGATCTTGCCTTAGAATTGGGATTTGAAGATACAAATATTGACAAACTGCTACAACAGTGGCATAATATAAATTACGTCAGATGGAATTCCACAAACGTTATCGAGTTCTGGGCTGAAGTCCGAAAATACAAAAATGCAGCAGGAATAAACACTTTTGCGGAGCTGGCCGATTTAGCCATAGCAGTTTTGTCGCTCCCGCACTCCAATGCCGCAGTAGAACGTGCATTCAGTGCCATGAATATTGTAAAAAATAAACTACGAAATAAGATGGCGGTAAACACACTGAATAGCATTCTGTTTATAAGAAATCAGCTAAAGATATTGAAATCAAACTGTTATAATTATGAGCTTCCGGTTAATGTAATTAGCGCTATTGGCAGTAATTCAAAGTATTCTTTTAAAACAAGAAAGCCTGAAAGCCAACCTTCGACATCTTCAAGTTCTGAAATTGACCATGATGACTAAGAAATACCTCCAGAAGTGTTTGAAGTCGAATTTTAATTGTTGTTTCCATTTTGATTGCTTTTTCTTCTCCCTTGGTAAATGTCGATTATTATTACAATATACTTATTTACTTTTTGCCCTTGTTTTATTTAGTGATTTTTAGGGATTTCTGAGAAAAACGAAAAATCGAAATCTAGTTACTTTTGGAACTATAGTCGGAATTTTAATTCGATTCCAGATTTGACAATTTCAGTGTTGCAACGTTATGACAAGTACTAAATAGTAACGTTGCGAAATTATTCGATTCGGAAATGGAATATTTCCGGATCGATTCTTCTCGTTTATAATTTTATTCTCGTAAACTAAGTATATCAGGAAATTAAATATTTGTGAACGGATAATTTAGTTATGACGATTAATTTTATTACGGATCTGAGAGTTTTCTTTAATAATTGTGTGTTACAAACAGAGCGTGAGGTTATTCCCAATATGTGAGCAACTTTGTTCATACATTCATTTTCTTCCACAACTTCAAAGGCCTCCAATTGCGCAGAAGTTTCATTTTTCACGTACTTATATGCGTTGCGGATCATTACTTTTTCAGTAACAGTGAAAGCTTTTCGTGGACGTTTTTTTCTTGGAGACAAGAAAACATCCACGTCTTTTTGTGATGTACTTGGCGGAGGATCCATTTTGATGGAAAACCAAAACAAATAGATTCACTCAAAGTTCACAAAAAACTATAAACGTAACAACAAACACAACGTAACAAAACTTTAACAAAAACCCAACAAAATAACAAAATATCGATTCGCAATGAAACGAGATATTCGTGCAGTCAGACTAGGAGAATGAAGCCGAATGACAAGATAAACAAAATGGCGATAGCTGCACGAGCGCGCACGGGTTGCCAATACAGAAAACTATCTAGGCTCTTTTATTATAAGTTTTGTTTTTAATATAAAAAAAAACAAAAATATTAACTTTTTATAAAATAAAGCAGCGGTTACTAATTAATAAATAATTGTTATGAATAATTATGTATTTATTTAAATAAAAATCAATAATTTAGTCTTTAATTGGCACACCAATATTATGATTACATAAACATAAATCGCGATTGATTATCGATTTTTGTGTTCATCACTACACTATTATATGTGGTATCATTATTTTACAAAATGACAGTAGCTAATGTCAAATGTGGAATCGAATTATAATTCCGACTATAAACCTAACGACACAATAGTTTGCAAGGTGGCAACACTGGTATGTTTTACCAATATAGTGACATTTACAACACCATACTTTTAGTTTTATTGTTCGCATCGCACCCTCGAATTGGTTGGAACCGAGTCAAACACTTACTTATTAATTATTTATAAATAATCAGATATACCTACCTACTCGTAATGATATAAATCGAATGTCGTCCGGCTTTGGAATTGCATTCCCTCATCTCTTCCTGTGGGTGTCGTAAAAGGCGACTCGGGCATAATCCGTATAACAAATCGTCTGCCTTAACCCCTGAGAAACTACACCACAAACCCGCTTCAAATCAAACGATTTGTGGTCAGTCAAATCGTTGATTATTACGCAATATAATTTTAAAAACATGTTATGTGAAGATTTTCATACTTATTTGTTAAAAAACCAAGAACTTCTTTCGAAAATTGGCAGTTCAGCTAAATATGATTAAAATAAAGGAAATGATATTGTTTAATTGTGAAAGTGCTCCTTTTTTTAGAAAATCCTCCCTTTGACCGATCAGAACTCTTTTTTCAAATTATCATCTGGCAAATTATTATCATCTATAATCCACTACGCGGGCCCAGCGTGGATTAATACCTACTTACTGTACCTACCTACTCCAGATATTTTTATTATCTCTGGAGCAAGAGGATTGTTTATTATTCAGCCAATTAAAAAAAAATCATTGAATATGTTAAATATAAAAATATGTAACTATTTAAACGTGTCTTAACCTTGTTTATTTTAGTCCGTTAATACTATGCCGTGATTGGTGCAACCCTGCCGATTCTTTTTTATGGACGAAGGCGGCAGACGAGCATACAGTCCACAGCCGCCATATTCCATCTGTAATCTAGGGCATATAAATGTGAGTACAATATAAAAAATACAATTTATCTCACCTTTAAAAAAAAGTGATAAGTACAGAAATACTTACATGAAAATTAATATGTAACACAAGACATTATTTTAGTAAAACAAGGGTATCAAAAAATCTATGTAAGTCTCAATGTGGTGACCAACTCACTCAGTATTCGACTGACCTCTGGTCTCGCGACACGATAAACGACATGACGACTAATACTATATATTATTTTATTATTGGGATTCTGTTCCTTTATACTGTTTTCGGCAAATATCCATCGTGCAACGATGTTATGGAGGAAGTGTTTTCTTGGAAGCAAATCGGTTACAACTTTGACGGAGTTTTATGTGAGTACATATATAATCTGTACATTTAAAGTAAGGAAATCATAAATATTTGCTGTAAACCATTTAATCACACTATACGCCTGATAGTCAGAATTGGCAAATTTTCTTATTTTCACGTATTACTGCTTTAAGTTTTCAGATACAAATGCCACTGATTTCCGTGAATTTTATTTACTACCGACTATATGCCTGATAGTTATAATTAGCAAATTTCATTTCTTCACACATTGCTATTTCGTTTTTTCAGATACAAATGACACTAATTTTGAACGGAAGAACGATATGATATACTTCCAACAAGAACTGGAGGAGTCGGAGAAATTCTTTGTGCAGTATAACAACGTACCGATCGGCATGGAGACTTATAAAGAAAAAGTTTTCATTACCGTACCTAGAAGACGATATGGTGAGTAAACAATTTTCCGTAATTTTTAGAAGAAAAGTGTGCCTATATATTAAAGTGAAAGAGCTTTATGGGTCTTATCTAACGACATATTATATACCTTATATATCAGTCAGTAAGTACAATGAAACTAATTATATCTAACTAAGAATAAATAAATAATAATTGTTCAATAATTTCCTCGTGTGTGCATATAACACGTTACGTAGTTGATACCTATGTACGCGTATTCACTGACAGAAGACAGTAGCGGACGCGGACGAAGGGCAAACACCTGAGCGAGCCAGTGTGGAGAGTGTTATGCACATACGAGTAAATTCATCATCAATTATTTATTTTTAACATAATACAAAAAAATATGTTAATCTATATATATAAAAGAGGAGACTTCGACACCGTTTGACCGATAACCATGAAAGTTGGCACATATATGTATTATTTCACGGAGAAGGTTTCTATGCTATCGACTTTGTTATAACTCGCCACTAGATGGCGCTGCAGCACATCAACTTCTATACCGTTCAGCGGATCGCAAAAATCATATCGACGGCAAAACATAATAATTTGTGATTTTATATACAAAGGTAAATAAATATACACAGGCAGGACAACGTCTGCCGGGTGCAGCTAGTATATAGTAGTATAAATATAATTTTTGTTAATTTTTATTATACTTTAAGGTATACCATCAACATTAAACTACGCAGTTAAATCGCGCAGTACATCTTCACCACAACTCGAGCCCTATCCAGGAGTACAAGTCGTCAAAGAGCTGATCTCAGTATACCGGCCGAGGGTGGACTCTTGCGGGAGATTGTGGATGGTGGACACTGGTATGCTGGAAGTGCCTGGTAAGTGGTCATAGTTGTATCATTTATTGCTTCATGTGGTTATAAAATGCCTTATAAAAACTATAATTTGTTCGCCCCGTAACATATAAGGGCACCGCAATAATCACATCCATCTGGAATAATGTACCTTTCAAATGGTGAAAGAATTTTTAAAATCGGATTAGTAGTTTCGGAGATCACCTCCCACATACACACAAACTCACAAAATTTGCACTCTCTCTTTATTATATTATATTTGTATAGAATTCACAAACATACAGATACAGAAGGCTTTACCGAAGTGTAATAGGTGTGTCTTCACAGATAGAAAATAAGACAGCAGAATGTATCAAGACGCAATCGAAACAACGAGTTTGAAGTTTGACGACACACTTAGGGTTGCCAGGTTGTGTGGCTTTTTACAGTCGTGTCCGGCCAAATATTTACGTGTCCGGCCTCTCCGGCTTTTGTTAGGCTTTTTGTCAAATATATTTTATAGGATATATTTTTATGTTTAATAAGAACTTTTGTTCTTCGATTGTATCTGGTCTCCAGAAGACTTTGTACTTAATGAATACTTAATTAAAATACGTAACCGAGTTTATTTTTACTATAAAAGTTATGTCCAGTTGCTCCCCTCGCTTGCGGGCTGGGACAAATTTGTCCCAAGCATGCACCAATCAGAGCAGCGTATAGTAAAATAGCAAAATGGCCGCCACGACTACGGATTTGAAAATCACGTCGATCTCTTTATAAAGGGCAAAATGTCCAGCCTAATGTAGCGCTGAGTCCGGCTTTTTGGGCAAAATGTCCGGCCTAATATAACTTAATATATAGCCTTTTGTATTTTAGGGCCTGGCAAGCCTAGATACATACAAAGACAGACCCAGACCTGAACAAACATTAGCCTTTAAATAAATGTATTCTACAGTAGGCGGGGTCACTACCAAAAGCGCCATTAAATTCATAATCCATCAAAATTTCCAGGAGCCAGGAAGCAGCTACAGCCTCCAGCTATAGTGGTGTATGACCTGAATACTAACCAAAAAGTGCTCAGATATGAACTGAAGTCATCCGTCTTGGTGGACGAGAGGACTCCCGCAGGTAACCTTGAATAAAAAAGTAGAAGCTTTTATGGCTTATTGCTAGAATTGGTCTTTTTATTATCGTATAGAATTGTCGTGAGAGTATTAAAAAAATGGACCATGCTCTTGTTCTCTAGCCCTGGGTGGGGGTTGGATGAGAAGAGCGGATGATCGTGTGTGGTGGCGAGCCGCATCAGAGGCCTATACCTAGCAGTAGAAAGACATGAGCTGAAGTCATGATATGTGTAATCCACCAATCAGCACTCGATCTTCTTCCCTCGAACATATTTTGTTTAGAAAGAAGGCGGTACAGTATACGTGGTGGTAAGTGGATACTTTCGCCCTGCGACATGCGTAATACATGAAAAAATCAGTCCATAACATCTAATATTTGCCTAGCTCTGGAGATTTAGCAATGAATTTGGAGAGAAGCAATGAGTGAATTTGAATGAATGAATGAAATGGAGAGCAAAGCCTTAGGATGGGAATGGGCTCTGTCAATACGGTCTTTTCCAGGTCTCACCTCAATCACAATTGACGTATCCCCAGAAGAATGTGACGATGCTTATGCGTACATCAACGATCTGGCGACAAATGGTCTCATAGTTTTCTCTTTGAAGAAGATGGACAGTTGGAGGATCGACCATTCCAGCTTCGTTCATGATCCAGCGGCGCTAAATTTTACAGTAGCAGGTAATAACTTAATTCTTAAGTCTATTAAATCTAGTTTTTGGTAGTCTTATTCTTACTACAGAAGTCCGCTGGAGCAGACGGGTGCTCAAGCGGAGTCGTGCTACTAAATGCATTGTGGGTATTCCTTACACCACGTTTTTTATTTTACCGTCATGCCGATTATACTTAAGACAGACATGTACTGCATTTTCCACTTTATCCTATTTCCTAAATGTACAATGTTTCGGTAGTGAGTCAGATATGTCAGAGCCTATTCCCATCCCATTATATCCCTCCCCATTTTTGTAACCCTTCTTCCAAATCTATTACTAAATTTTCAATGGTAAGCAGTGCATCTGGGGGCGTACTAACATTTGTCATTTTGAACTAATGTTGGCATGTATCGCGGTGACCAAATTCAGTGACCTTTGGTCTATTTGGGTAACTGTTTGTCTATTTGACTTGCACCGTATCTTTCTTTCGACGTATACTTAGCTTTAAACAAATTTGTATTTGGTGTAAACCTAGAATATGGTATACGCAAGAAATAAATAAAAAAATATAAATTATTTCCATCTAACGATGCACTGTTCGTATTGTTGACAATTCCACTCTCACAGACGGTCTAGAATCTCCGCCTGTATACCGAGAACTGTTCTGAAGATTTGTTCGACACAATTACCACCTCGGGTTTTTACAACCACACCGCCAGCCAAAAAGGTGCGATGCATCCGTTTTATTCCACAAACCCGTAGACTGTGGAACGAACAGTCTCAAGAAGTCTTTCCATTACATTACTTAATGCACTTCTTCAAGTGCAGTGCACCCGCATACCTTCTGGTGTTGCAAGTGTCCACCGACGACGGTAGCCACTAACAATCATGTGGGCCGATTGCCAATCCACCCACCTCCTTTCACATAAAAATAAAAAACGTGGGCGTTCAGGGGACCCCCGTCAGGAACGAAGATCCTCACGCATTTTTTAAACTCCGAATGTAATTCTAAATAAAATCTGTATGTGTATGGGTACTGACTTACCGAATACTGACGAACTGACACGATTGCGAGAATAGCGACCATACCGTGTCTGAGCGAGAGAAAGGCGAGAAAGAGAAAGAGAAAGGCGTATGGAGGGGGTAAAAATCTTACGTGACGTTACATTTTCTCTAGAATCACACCTATCGCAAGCCGCGTAAAGAAACTTCGTTCCAAAAAATCACCCGTCACCCTAGTTACATGTAATCGGTCATGTTCACCAGGTCACGTGATAAACTGGAAAGACGGATTATTCAGCATCACTCTCTTGGACCCTGAGGAGTCTGTGGGTCGCAGATCAGCCTTATACCACCCACTCGTCTCTACCCATGAGTTTTCCGTTGATACTGGTGTACTGAAGAGTGGAGGGAACGCCAGCGGAGACTTCCAAGTAAGTAGATAATAATAATAATAAGAAATACTCTTTATGAGGGGATCCTATGAGTATCATAAAGGAGATATTCTTTATGATACTTTTCTGGAGGCGGAGAGTGCACGCTGCATACCAACAGCTGCTGGGCGCGCTCGACTGGCCACGTTACCCCTCTCTCACAGAAGACTACCTTGAAATGTACTGCATTTCCCACTTTATCTTAATTCCCTAATGTACGTACGTGTTTCGGTAGTGAGTGAGGTGTACCAGAGGTGAGGTTGACCTCCCCATTTTGCCAAACATTTCTCCAAATCCATTCCTATATCTCCGAAGGTAGGCAGCGTATCTGGGGGCGTGCCAACGTTTGTCATTTTGGAATAATGTTGGCATGTATCGCGGATGTCCACGGGCGTATCCACTTACCATCAGGTGGACTGTATGCTCGACTGCCGCCTTCGTCCATAAAAAAATATATATTTAATTTTAAAAAATGAGTACAAAATAGTTATTACATTCAAACGGACCTAACACATTCTGTCGTTAGAACGGCTCATAAATATTTACATGTTTTTGTGTACCGATTGACATATTTCATTAAAATATTTGACACCATTTTTGTAGGAATGTTTGCTTCAATTCATTCCAGCGCGTCGGCTCCCGAGGACCGAACTCTCAGAGCGGATCCCATGCCTACGATCCTACAACTAGAACAGTGTTCTTTGCAAACATAGCCCGAGATGCCATTTCATGCTGGAACGTCGACACGCCAATGACGCCAGAACTGGTGCCTATTGTGGTACAGGACCATAATAAGCTGGTGTATATCTCTGGTAAATCTACTTATACCTACTTGTTGAATAACATCGTATATTTAATTCATGAAGTCGGGTTACGCTCAGAAAGGGTTGTGCTCGTATAACGTGACTACAACTATGTACCTGACATTGTTGTAGTGGTCGCCGCAGCATCGGGAACACAACAGAGTGTTCTCATGTTAACGCACACTAAAGCAATGTATACGAGCACAACCACTACTAAGCGTAACCCGTCTTCGTGATATGAAAGAACTATACTTAATTGATACCCCGATTGACTGCATTATATATAAAGACCTACAAAAATAGTGTGAAATATTTTAAATTTCAATCAGTACAGCAGAACTATTATCTATATAAATAAAAATTAAATGCTGTTCGTTGGTAAGCGCATCACTTAAGAACGGCTAGAGCGATTTGGCTAATTTTTATTTAAAAATGTTCGTAATAAGGTTTTTAGGGAAAGAAAAATTGGAAAATTCGGGAAAACTGGAAGTGCTTTTTTCTACGGGATTTTTGTATGAACTTATTGCAATTATTGTATTATTGAAATTTGGACAAGACAACGTCTGTCGGCTCAACTTATATTTAAATAAAAATTACCACGTATTTCATGATTTTTTTATTACATTTAAAATAAATAAAATTGGCGATTAATTTATTCGTATAACACTATTCACACTCGCTCAGGTCTTTGACCTTCGCCCGCGTCCGCTTCCGCCAGCGAGTACGCGTCGGCTAGGTATCAACTAGGGACCGTGTTATGCACACACGAGAAAATTAATCAACAATTATTTATTTTTAATGTAATAAAAAAGTCATGGAATATCTACATGTTTATTTTTAGTTAGATACAGTATTTTTCTAGGACCTAGTAGTATTAGTGTTTTTTTTTAATGTACGAAGGTGGCAGACGAGCATACAGTCCACCTGATGGTAAGTGCAGGGCCGTCTTTACCAGGGGGTGCAAGGGGTGCGGTGCACCCCGGGGGCGCCTGTCGAGCGCTGAATTCAGTGCCGGCTTTACCTATGGTGCAGGGGGTGCGGTGCACACGGGCGCAGGGTCTTAGGGGGCGCCGAGCGCCGCTCGCGACACCTCCAAAGAGTTCAAAACGCCTACTAGAGGGCGCCCTGCACCCGGGCGCTACATGAGCTAGAGCCGGCGCTGGGTAAGTGGATACTGTCGCCCATAGACATCCGCGATAAATGACAACATTAGTAGAAAATGACAAACGTTGGCACGCCCCCAGATGCGCTGCCTACCTTTGAAGATATAGGAATGGATTTAAAGATAGGGTTGGGTTGGGATAGGGTTGGATAGGGTTGGGAGGGATAGGATGGGAATGGGCTCTGGCACATTTTACTCACTACCGAAACACGCACGTACGTACATTAGGGGAATAAGATAAGGTGGGAAATGCAGTACGTTTCAAGGTAGTCTTCTATGAGAGAGAGGTAACGTGGCCAGTCCGCGCGCCCAGCGGATGTTGGAATCAGCGTGTACTCTCCCCCTCAGAATACTAGTAATTACTTTTCAGATCTAACTTTTCAGATCTAAAAGTGTCTGATGGTTACGTTTGGGTACTTGTCAACCAGATACCAAGATTCGTATATTCAACCTTGAATCCGCGAGAAGATAACTATTTTATACACAGGTGAGTTTTTTATTATAGTAAGAAGGCGACAGACGATCATTCAGTCGCTCTGGTGGCAAGTGGCTACTGTCGCCCTGCACGTCAATTGGGATAAGATGGGAAACTCAGTAGATTTTAAGGTAGTCTTCTGTGAGAGAAGGGTAACGTGGCTAGTCAACTGCGCCCAGCGGTAGTGGGATTGCCACGTGCAAAAAAGAATATTTCATTCTATAAGTTTAAGTTTAAATTAAGTTTAAGATCTCTAATATTCCAAAGAAATAAATGAATATTTAATATATTTTTAAAATAATTTCCAGAGTCAAGATACGTGACTTGATCCGAAGGACAGTCTGTGATCAAAGGAAATAGGTGGATGTGTATGTGACTCCAGCAATGGCTCCAACGACCACCTAGACGGATAAACTATATCATAGTTATTTGCAATTATTTTAAATTCTTTTATTCGCTCGTATGATCAGAATATTGAATATTGTTCGTGTTTGAATACTTCGATTCATTAAACTTCGATTAAATCAATATAGGCATGTTAAAGACAAAACAGTTATTTATTTTCGCATCACAAAGCAAGATATCAACATATCAAAGCCTTTAATATAAGTAGTATATACAGAATACGCCTTTATAATGGGGAATGTTCTGAAAAGCTGTTTAATTTGATGCCAACTTCAGGTTTTTACCATCGCACCGCTCGTCGTCGTCGAACGGTTCGTCCGCAGTTCCATGAGATAGAGTCTCTACTCGTATCTCATGGAACTGCGGACGAACTGTTTTGACGACACTATGCGCGCGACTCTTCGCTGCGCATAGTGTCGTCAAAACGACACCTTTATACCGCGACCGACCGATAGGATGCGATGAGAATGGGCTCTGGCATATCACAGTCACTACTGAAACCCGTTGGTACGTACATTGGGGAAATACGCTAAAGTAGGAAACGCAGTACATTTCAAGGTAGTCTTCTGTGAATCGAGTGCACCCAAGAGCTGTGGGATTGTAGCGTGGAATCAATCCCCTAATTAGCTCTCCTTGTGTCACTGTAGAGGCACAATGTTGACACGGTGTTGAATGTCAGACACAGTGTTTCGTAGACAGAAATCAAGCGGCTCTTCAAAGTAAGCGTAGGCTCTTTTTTTTTTCTTTTCATATATGATGCAAAGGTACAATTAGCACAGTCTGCCAGGGTCATTATCCAGTCCCGTCGAAGCAAGTCAGGAGTCGCTCAGTAAAGGGATAGTGGGTTTACTGAGCACAGAAGAGGACTCCTTGGAAGTACACGAAAAACGCAATCCCACGCTTTTATTTGACCACAGACAATACGCACGAAAAAAACAGTTTGAATTTTAATAAACTATGATGACTATTAAACCACAAAACTCAATTATTGTAATAATGAAATAAACTTCACTTCTCGTGTTCCCGCTAAAGAGTCGCCATATTTGTTGTTTATTATTTATATTATCTGGGTATCTATTATTATTAAATTATTACTCAACCAATTTATAAATGTATTCGGATATTAATATTATCGATAGTAACTCCCCACGACCTTAGACTTTAAACGCGCATAGGAACCGTCATATCAAATAACATTGATGTGTGTGTACCTATGTATGTTTAGTGATTAACTTTTTCTTAAGCAAGTTAGTGCTGATAAAAGTCGATATTTTTTTATTTCAAAATCATAATAACCCATCTTGTTATGCGATCGTTTTCTTTTGTATTAGTGGTAGTATATCGGGTCAAGATTGTGAGTTACGTGTCCGATAATCCAAGCAATACAATTTTATTTGGGAAGAAAAGGAGGTTTTAAAAATATTTTAGCAACCTTTAAATGGTTTCTATAAGATATTGCAACAATGGTTAAATTAATAAAATACTTGTTAATAATAGACAGTAGGTTACAATTCAATGTTTAAATTTTTGAGTAATCGACGATTTTGAGAGGGATAGGATACCGAAACACGTACGTGGGGAAGTAGGATAAAGCGGGGAAATTAAATATCTACATTTAAACATGTAGACCAATAAATTGAAGTAGAAGTGAATTTAAATGAACTTATTTATAACTAGCGACCCGCCCTCGCTTCGCTTCGGTTTATAAGTATTATTTTTTTTCAAATTTTTTTTTTCGTTATAAAATATAGCCTATATTAGACACGTTTTTGAAATTGGTTCAGTACTTCCAGAGATTACCTCCAATATACCTACAAACACACAATTTTACCTCTTTATTATATTAAGTATAGACTATCGACCCGCCCTCGCTTCGCTGCGCTTCGGTTTATAAGTTTTTTTTTTCAAAATAAAATATGGCCTATATTAAACAGGGATATTTGTGAAAGAGTTTTTGAAATCGGTTCCGTAGTTCCAGAGATTACCCCAACATACCTACAAATACACAATTTTACCTCTTTATTATATTAGTATAGATATAGATAAGCAATCAAAAGATCTATGTGTGCATCGATATTATAATAAACACGAAAAAAAAACTGTTTATTTGAAACATCCAATATTTTTAGGGATTTTTTAAATAAGCAAGCAGCAAAGGAAATACTAAATACCTAATGAACGGGCATCAAATCGATGGCACCAACTTAAACTGGGTTTGTATTGAATTAGGTTCTCCGGTGACAATAAAGATGTAGGATGCAGCGAAGCGAGTCTCCGTTGACTTGGTTATAATATTCTTAGTATAGCCTGACCAAGAAAGTAAAAAACCTCGCCATGATGCGTAAAACTAACAGAACTAATATCTTCTACTGACAACACTAACTAAAGGGTTTTCCAATAAGGACTTGACAACTTTTTTTCAAAATAAAATGCAAACCACTTGAGATATTTCAAAAACTTTATTATCGGGTTGAAGTACAATCAAAACATTTATGAATGGAACTCGACTTCGTGCATATGGCCACCGCGGGCACGTTTGCAGCGGTCGATTCGTTGGACCCAATTTTCGATGACTCGGCCACACATTTCGGCCGAAACGGCTGCTATTTCGCGTTCAATGTTGGCTCTGAGCTCTTCCAACGTCGTCGGCTTGTTGGCATAGACCAATGACTTGAATAGCCCCAAAGAAAAAAGTCTAGAGGCGTTAAATCGCACGAACGAGGCGGCCAATCGACTGGTTCATTTCTTGAGATAACACGCTCATCAAACTTACTCTTCAATAAATCGATTGTAACGTGTGCTGTGTGGCTTGTGGCACCGTCCTGTTGAAACCACATGTTGTCCAAGTCCATATCTTCCAATTCGGGCTAAAAATAATCGGTAATCATCACGCGATAAAGATTACCATTCACAGTAACGTGACGATCATTATCGTCGACGAAAAAATATGGCCCTATGACGCCGCCGGCATGCAAACCGCACCAAACAGTTATTTTTGTGGATGAAGTGGTGTTTCATGAAGCACATGTGGATTTTCACCCGACCAATAAAGCATATTTTGCTTATTGACGAACCCATTGAGCCAAAAATGAGCTTCGTCACTGAAGATGATTTTGCGATGAAATTGATCATCTTGGCGCATCTTTTCCAGAGCCCAATCGGAGAACGTACGTCGCTTCAAATGGTCCATCGGCTTCAATTCCTGAGTCAGCTTGATCTTGTATGGGTGTAAACCAAGATCCTTACGCAAAATTCGCCATAAAGTGGTCTGGGCGATGTCCAACTCTTGAGAACGCCGTGGAATTGACTGCTTTGGATCAATTGCTACGGACGATTCAACGGCAGCGATATTTTCGACACTTCGACCAACCCGTTGTCTCACTGGCACGGCAACATCACACAACGAATATGTAGACTCAAATTTTTGCACTGAACTTGTTACTGCCTGTCTACTAGGGCGAGAATTACGACCGAAAATCGTAGTTAACGCTCTTAAAGTAGCGGTCACCGACTCCGAATTTCTGTAGTAAATTTTTATAATTTGCAGACGTTGTTCGTTCGTGTACTTTACCATGATGAAAATGTTAAGTTTACTGAATAAATTGACAGTGACAGTTCGATGATTAGTGAAAGGGTGCGTTCACAAATTGAATTCAAAGTTGTCAAGTCCCTATTGGAAAACCCCTTAGCTATGACAAAAGCGAATGTGGCGCCCCCACAGCAAGTTTTTTATTTTTCTGGTCAGGGTTTAATTTAAAATAATTCATTTCAGTTGTCCGAAAATAATTGATTTAGTATTTTCTTTTGCTAGGCACCTATCCGTTTAAATATAAGCCCTAATGTTATACTAACAGTTATTATTGTTAGTTATATGTGAATGTGTGTTTTTTTAGCTGAATCAATGGTGGGAACACACGATTAAATCGCCTTTCAATTTATCGATATAAACAGTTCACATCACTTTATCATTAACACTAGACCCGACTGACCCACTATTTTATTCAACCTTGTATAATTTTGCCGCTGACGAGAACACATTACGATTTAAAAACGAACAATTGAAAAAAAGTTGTTTTTCAATTTGGTAATTTGTGATTATTTTGAAAAGCAGTGTTAGTAATTGGTTTATTTTGAAAATTTGAAATTGTATGTCATTTTGGTAAGTAATATCGTTACCGTAGCTCTTTTCGTCATCCACTCCTGGAATTTTTACCGCTGTAAAAAGTTATCCAAATCCGGGAAAAAATGGAGATCAGTATGGGGCAAGGTCTGGCGAGTACGGTGGGTGACTGAGAGTCTCCAGTCGAAGCTCCTGTAAGTTGTTTGTCGTGCAGTGTGTAGGCGAGCGTTATCGTGGATGGAGAAACAGTGGACTAGAGCGATTGACCAGACTTGTTTTTTTTTTTATGTACGAAGGCGACAGACGAACATACAGTCCACCTGATGGTAAGTGGATACTGTCGCCCATAGACATCCGTGATACATGACAACATTAGTCCAAAATGACAAACGTTCGCACGCCCCCGGATGCGCTGTCTATCTTTGGAGATATAGGAATGGATTTGGAGAAAGGGTTGGGAAAATGGGGAGGGATAGGATGGGAATGGGCTCTGACACATCTCACTCACTACATATATTAGGGAGATAAGATAAAAGTGGGAATGCAGTACATTTCAAGGTAGTCTTCTGTTTGATAGCGAGCTCGTTCATCATCGTTTGTAGTTCTTCAAAGTCCACATCTGGATTAATTGTTGTGCTAGCTTTCTAGAAGCTGTGATGGATAACACCGGCACAGGACCACCATACAGTCACCATGAGCTTCATGTGACTCAATTTACGTTAGGGGCATTGTTTGATTGTCTTCTGCGCTAAACAACTGTGACAATCGTTTAAGGTTATCGTACAGGATCCACTTCTCATCACAAGTGCCAATGCGTTTCAGAAACCCTTCATTTTTGTGCTGGTTCAGCGAGGTAAGGCAAACTTCGACGCATGTTTGCAGCTGACTTTCATTAAGTTCATGCGGTAACCACTTTCCGAGTTTCTTCACTTTCCCGATTTGAGCAAATGATTCGATACCGTTCTGTCACTTACGCCGTAGGCTGCAGCTAACTCATACGTGGTTCGAGATAAATCCGGTTCCACTATTGCTTTCAATTCGTCATTATCGACTTTAGTCTCCGGCCTTCCACGGGGCTTGTTCTTGAGGTCGAAATTTCCAAAACGGTCAGACCAGAAGCGCACCTTGCGTTCGTTTGTGATGATTGGTCTACATCGTTGACATTGGGTGCCATCTGGGCTACGTTGCTGCCACGACGGATCTCGTATTCGAAAATAACTTGAAAATCTCCTATAATTATTATTTTTTAAGAAAGGACGAGCATTGGGCTAATAGGATAAAGTAGGAAATGCAGCAAATTTCAAGTTAGTCTTCTGCGAGAGATTAATTAACTCGCGGTGTTGTTTCAGCTGGCAAAATGATATGGAATGTTCCATTTTATATAAAATTAATGATTTTCATGGTTTCAATCACCAAAACATGGAGTCAAAGGCGAGCCGGTAAGATGGAGAGAGTCTTCGCTTGGAAGCAGTTGACTTACGACATCAATGGTTTACAGGGTACGTATCCACTGCGAGAATGTTTTTTTTTATATATAATAAAATTTATAATGTATATTATTTACTTGCATAACGGTACAAGATATTAAATACATAGTATTAAATCAATGAGGTCGTGTTATAATAATCGATTTTTTTTTTATATACTAGTGTGCGGACGAGCAAGCGGTACCACGTTTTTTTTTGTTTTTTTTTTTTTTATATAGACTACAGGGCGGACGTGATGGTAAGTGTTACCGCCGCCCATGGAGACCTGCAACACCAGGGGGCATGCGGGCGCGCCGCCGACCTTCACACTATTCATACCTTCACACCTTCACAAAATCCTATTCACAGCTCTCTTGAAGAACCCCATATCGTAGCTTAATGGAAAGACCTCTTGAGGCAGTTCGTTCCACAGCCTACGGGTTCGCGGTATAAAATAATTTTTGGAGCGAACAGTGCGCGACACCTCCGTATCGAGGAAATGCGGATGGACCGCACTTCTGTGACGGGAGGTGCGGTTGTAGAAACCCGAGGTGGGAATTATATTAAACAGTTCCTCAGAGCATTCCCCATTGTACAGGCGGTAGAACACACAGAGAGACGCAACGTCTCTCCGAATGCTGAGGGGTTCTAGACCGCCCGTGAGAGTGGGATCGTCGACAATACGAACAGCACGTCGTTGGATGGAGTCAAATGGCTCCAGTTGGTATTTCGGTGCGCCGGCCCAGAGATGAGAGCAATACTCCATATGGGGCCTCACTTGAGCTTTGTAAAGCATAAGGAGTTACCCAGGGGTGAAGTACCGCTTCGCTCTGTTCAGCACACCGAGCTTTTTGGAGGCCATTTTGGCCTTATTTTCCAGATGACCCCTAAATTCGACTTTGCTGGAGATGTCGACACCAAGGATCCCGATACTCTCCGAGATCTTAAGAGGCATGCTCTGAAAGCGAGGTGCTACGACAAAGGGGTTTTTTTTAGCGGTGAATGCACAGACTTGCGTCTTACTGGGGTTGAAATCCACTAGGTTCAGAGAACCCCAAATCGAGACTAGATCTAAAGAGTCTTCGATTTCAGACACAAGCCTGGCGCGACTCTCTTCCACTTCGACCCGAGGGATGTTGGCGCGGCCCCTGTACTGTCATCTGCATAGCAAGATGCCGCCGCCCGTGGACACCTGCAACACCAGGGGGTATGCGAGCGCGCCGCCGACCTTGCGAAATCCTGTTCACAGCTCTCTTGAAGAACCCCTTAGCGTAGCTTAATGGAAAGAACTCTTGAGGCAGTTCGTTCCACAGCCTACGGGTTCGCGGTATAAAGTAATTTAAATGAAATGTCATAAATTATTAAATTGTGTAAAATTATTAAATTATCAAAAACGATTAAATTATCAAAAATGATAAAAATCATCAAAATCGATTAAATTATCAAAAATGTCGCAATTACGAGTATCATAATATTCGTTTTACTCTTAGCAAGTCCTACGACGCCCCTTCATATTTGATAGAAGCAAAGGTCCTTTTTTAATGAATTCGTCATTACAGTATAAAAATATTTGTCAATTAAAGTTATTACCGCAATTTTTTATACAATTTATACGAAGATAAGTCGACAATCTTCGTTGAGAGGCTGTTGTATATTAATGATAACTTTACTTCTGGGAATTTGATTTTTTTTTTATATATATACTAGTGGGCGGACGAGCCGGTCCCACGTGATGGTAAGTGTTACCGCCGCCCGTGGACACCTGCAACACCAGGGGGTAGGGAATTATAGGGATTCAAAGTTTTGTGTAGGAATTGAACCCCTTCGTAAGTCGGGAAGGATTATTGGAGATCGGAGTAGTCGTATAAAAATGTCTATTGTTTTTTAACTCTGGTATAATCTTGTAAGTAGCATAATTATATACCTACCTACAGTGATGTGCTACATCTTCTTATAACTGGTTTGATTAGTTCCTGGTAGGTATTACAAGGAAATTTAAAAGATAAACAGAATAACGTGACTGTTTTTTTTTTACAAAGTTCAATCAAATATTAATGCGATTGTCACGATATACGAGTAGATATTTTTTTTCTTTTCTTGTGGCAATAGTACAATTAGGACATTGTGCCGGTGTTGAGTTTTCCTTGCAATAGGAGTCAAAATGATTCAAAACGCATCTCGTGAATGTTCACTAAGTCAGTCAGGGGTCGCTCAGTAAAGATATTGTAAGTTCACTGAGGACATAAGATGACTCCTTGGATGGTCTTATCTTTTCTTTGATTATCACAAACATTAAACCACAAAACCCACAATGAACAAATTTCATAAATAATAGACACAAAAATTCGCCTATACTTCTCTAGCTCCCGACAAAAAGTCCATATAATTTACTGGACATGTTGAATACGTTTCTCCAAAGTGGTGAAATTTAAAAACATTGATTTTTTAAAAAAAAAGTCTGTTGTTAAATTGAAACTCATTGGTACGGGTGATTTGAACTCACGAGAATTAAACATTTTCGTACGTTTTGTTTTAATTAAAACTTTTATTTCAGTTCTTCAGGATCGCTTCGGAAGTGATGACCTTAGAAACAAAAAGGGGCAAAGCTCGAGTCGTTATGACAAAGTCTACTTTAACGATGACGAAGGAGCCAGAAGGAACTGGAAGCCATGTAAGTAATATCTGCATCACTTATAAATAAATACCAAAACTAAAAACCCGATTATGCAAAAAGTTTCGCTAAAAACAGCGTTTAGCACATTTCTTTGATCTATACATACCTATATATCTATCTTCTTCTCTTGGCACCATCTCCTAACGGACGTTGGAAATCAGCATGGCTATTCTCACGTGAGAGTGAAATACCCGGTGCTCATGCCGAACCATTCTCTAGGATTTCTGAGTCAAGATGTCATCTATATCAAGGTGCAAGAGGATTACGGCGACCGCATATCACACCTTTCATTACTAATTGCAAAGGATGTTTTTTTTTATAGAAAGTAGGTGGCAAACGAGCATACAGTCCACCTGGTGGTAAGTGGATACTGTCGCCAAAGACATTCGCGATACATGCCAACATTAGTCCGAAATGATAAACTTTGGCACGCCCTCGGATGCGCTGCCTACCTTTGTTGATTAAAGAATGGATTTGGACAAAAAATGGGGCACGTGGGAAGGGATAGGATGGTAATGGGCTCTGGCATATCTCACTCACTACCTAAACACTTATATACATTGGGGAATATGATAAAGTGGGAAATGCAGTACATTTCAACGTGAGTATCTACTGACTGACTGAACACGCATCGCGCAAACACTACAAAACAGCATTTTAATGTTGTAGCTTATGACCTGGGTTAACATTTTTTAGTGCACTAATCCTGGCCGGTTATTAAGTTCCCTTGGGAATCAAGCTAATCACCTAACGTCACGCTCACGAAGCCGTGGGCACCGCTCTAGTTTGAAATAATCCCCAGAATCCCATTTTAAAATTCTTCTTCCAATTATCTTTAATAGGTGTACCTACCCTTAAGACCAAAGTCTTTCAATAACTGTCAAACGACCCGAAAAGGTACAGCAGAGAAGACTCCTAACCAAAGGGTAGCAGAGAAGACTCCTAACCAAAGGGTGTAGTCTTCCGGCGTTTCCGAGGGCGACTTATGAATAAGAGGGACTTCCGAGGGACAATGGTATATCCATTCTGTATATATATCCTATCGTATTTCCCATATCCTATATGTTTATCCTATTTCCCCAAGGGTATCGGTAGTGAGTGAGATATGCCAAAGCCCGTCCCCATCCCATCGTATCCCTCCCCATTTACCCAAATCTTTCTCCAAATCCATTCCTATATCTTCAAAGGCAGACAGGCTGCAGGTCATGTGCATTTGCAGGTAACAATTAGAAAGAAGGCGATTACAATACATCAGCTATAATCGCAGTGATTAGAAACTTGACTTTATGAAATTGCATTAAACTAAGATTTTCTTTCAGGGATCACACCAAGCCAACCGACGGGTCCAAATTCTACGACCAGCCCTACTGGTAAGTTCACAACGAGTACGGTTCGCTTCTATTATGGCAACACATCAAATTAAGAGTTGAATTCGGGACGACGATGGACAAGGCCTTAAATGGAGACCACACACTAGGAAGCGGGTGGAGAAGTATAAGAAATTTGCTGATAGTGACTAGGTTAGAGGAGCGCAGGATTATGTGTGGTGATAGATCTTAGGAGAGGTAATGAATACTAGTAAACGAATATTGATTTGAAGTGTTCATTAAGTGAAATCAAAACATTTTTTTTTGATTCAAAAGGAAGTGATCTTCCAAAGAACGAAAGTCGCCAACACAGAACAGCATTCTGACGTTTCAATGGGCAGATCGTATCTGCCGCGGAACCAACAACTGACGTGACATACGGCTCCTTCAATGGAAACCAAGTACCGCGGAGAGCGCTTCCAGGTACTTGCAGAAGTTCGCCATTAGTAGCTTCTCATCTAACCATGCAGTAAAGACGTCTTCAAGAAGGTGAACTTCTTCAGAGCCGAAGATCGTGTGTGGTGAGCCTCAGAAGCTTTGAAATATATTTACAAATGCTTTGATCCTGCCTTTTTCTTTCAGATGAATCTGGCAGTTACTTCATCCAGTACAACAATCTGCCGATGGGTGTGGAGAAAGTTGGTACTAGATTGTTCATTACCGTGCCTAGAAGAAGATATGGTAAGTTAGTTTGTAAAGGATGCAAATGTAATAAGCTGCCCTTTTATCGTCCATTGCTGGGCATGGTCGGTGGGCCTCGTCATACAAATAATTCACGTGAATGAGGATGTATAAGCCTTATAACGCCACGCTGGCAAAATGGGTCGGCGAGTCCACTCTTTCAGAGGTGGTGCAGTTCCTCAGGGCTCGTGGTAGCGCGGTAGCCCTCAGTCGTCTTTCACGATACCCACGGGACAAGAAGGAGTGGTGCAATTCTAAATCCGCCCGACACGATTCAGATCCTTAATCAAATCAAATTAATTTACTTGTGGATTGTTACATATCCATAAATTAATTCATCGAAACTGCAATTTTGCACTAGACCTAAAGCTAAACGTTGAGACATTTCATCAATGTTGGCCGTGTCAGTTACTTCAGTGTATGCTTACATTTTGGGCAAATTGGATTGGAATAGAACATAGTGATGATTACCGTGCAATTTAAATAGACATTGTTTTATAGAAAGAGGGCGGCATACGAGCATATTTGGTGGTAAGTGGATACTGTCGCCCATGGACATTCGCGATACATGACAACGTCAGACCGAAATGACAAACGTTGACCCGAATGCTCGAAAGGTAGGCCTTTGGGGATTTAGGAATAGATTTGCAGAAAGCGTTGGGTAAATAATAATAAAAATAATCATCTTATAATAATAATACGTTCGTGAGTAGTCATTACTGCCGTGTGATGTCGACCGGCCTTAGATCAGTACCACCCCATCTCCTCCCGTGGGTGTCGTGAAAGGCGACCACGGGATAACAAAGCGGCTGCCACAAGCCCCGAGGAACTACACCAAGAGTGGAGTGGACTAAAAGAGTGGACTCGCCAACCCGTTTGGCCAGCGTGGCGTTTAAAGACCTCATGCACGAGACAATGTGCATGCATGTTAAGCAGTGGATATTACTTTTAGTATCCACTGCTGAACAGGCTTGCTGCATGCTGCTTATAGTAGCCGCTTTGTTACCCGTGGTCATGGATGGCACCCACGGAAGGAGATGGGGTGGTTCTAAAGCCACGATGGGCTGGTTACAAACATTTATCACCTTACTATTTAATTTAAGGCGTGTCAATTGCCGTACGCCGCCATGTTTGTTTATATTTTGGTCAAATTGGATTCGAAGGGAATATACAACTTTCGCAGGCATCCCTAGCACTCTCAACTTCATAGACCTCAGTACTGTTACGTCCCACTCACCGCCGCTTCGGCCGTACCCTGTCGATCCATCATCAAGGTCTACCCGTAGTCTGGTGTCGGTATACCGCACGCGAGCTGACTCCTGTGGCCGACTGTGGATGGTAGATACCGGTCTACTTGAGATACCAAGTAAGTTGTTTCCAGCAGGTTGGAACGTTAGTAGATATCCCATCATTGGTTTTAAAACTAGAGGTTTGCTCGTTGCTGCACACACTCTTTGCTACTGGCTGAGCGCCTTCTGCGCTCGCCCTGAACCATACATGTCCGGTGACTCTTGAAAGGCCATTAGGGCCACAAGAATTTAGCCATTACGAAAAAAAAAACGTGTGCGGTCAGGGGACCGGCCCCGTCAGGAACGAAGATCCACACGCATTTTTTAAAACTTCGAATGTAATTCGAAATAAAATCTGTATGTGTATACCGAAATTTACCGAATACCGACGAACTGATACGATCGCGAGAATCGCGACCATACCGTGTTCGAGCGAGAGAAAGAGAAAGAGAAAAGCGTATGGAGGGGATAAAAATCTTAGGTGACGTTACATTTTCTCTCGAATCACACCTACCGCAAGCCGCGTAAAGGAACTTCATTCCAAAAAGCAGAAATATGGTCACTCTGGACAAACCCCATGGTTTTTTGAGTGTTTATTATTGTATGGTGTATTTTGTTTTGATAATTAATTTGAAAAAGAGAAATAGTACGTAACTGTGATGTAGTTATTGACGTATAAATATATTTTGTTTAATTCCGTCTTCTTTCAGACAATCCTCGGCAACTGCAGCCGCCAGCGATCGTGGTGTTCGACTTGAACACCAACCAGCAAATCCTGCGCTATCCGTTCAAAGCTACGGACTTACCCGCTGCTAACACGCCCACTGGTAACTAAATTGAACTGATCGGTGACTGAGTTACGATAGTCTGTGTTATACACGCTGAATTTTTTATGGGCCTAAACTCCTTTATTATTAAGTACTAGCTTCTACCCGCGGCTTCACTTGCGTGGATTAAACAGCTGCATAAGATTTTTAACACCCGTAAAAGCACCGACTGTATATTTGTATCTATAACTCCATTTCCTTGAGTCATATAATAATGACACAAATACCAGTTTTCCTTCTGGATACTTAGCTATCCATTAGTGAAGACCCGATCAAAATCTTTTCAGTAGTTTTCACGTAATGCTCAAACAAACAGACATACAGACAAACATAGAGATAAATATTTTAAAAACAACTGTTTTAGGTTAAAAAGAACCCCATTTTTTTTAATTAAGTCAATATATATACTTTTTACTGTTTTATTATATGTACAGATTAACAATACATAAGGTGAAATTAAAAATATGAACATAAAAAATCTACCAAAATTAAAAAGTATAATCGATTAAAATTAAAAGCATAACTTAATTAATAAGCACATACCTAAACATTTATACCATTAATTACTATAATTGCAAAAGTAAATATTTGCTTAAGTGGTTAAATACTAATAACTGTGACGAGATTGAGACCTCTTTACACACACTACACCACTATCTAACACACACAATTAACACACACACAATTTAACGGTCTCATACACACACGACCATTTACCAACTCTTTCTTTTCCAGGTCTAGCATCAATAACAGTGGACGTTGCAGATGACTGCTCAAACGCTTTCGCATACGTCCCAGATCTCACCACATATGGACTGATCGTGTACTCACTGCGGGAGAATGACAGCTGGAGACTGTCACATAACTATTTCCATTTCAGTCCGGTTTCTGGGAACTTAAATATTGCTGGTATGTGGTCAGAATTAAAAAGGAAATAGGATTCCATAGTCCAGAAAGAAGCAGCGGAATTACTACGTTATAAACTATAAACCACGATTCTTGTTGCTTTAAGTTTTATTGATTCGCAGCCACCTTGTAACCCAATTTATTTCAAGGTCTAAGCTTCCAATGGAGCGACGGCATCTTCAGCGTGACGCTCTCAGAACCGGGAACTGACGGGTGCCGGACGGCGTACTTCCACGCCATGGTGGGCACGCATGAGTTCTCTGTCTCGACCTGCCTCTTGCAAAACAGGACCGCCACCAGCGATGCCAACTACTGGTCATCGTTTAAGGTGAGTTATACCACACTCAAGTTAGTCAGAAAGTTTTGCGACAAAGTGTTTTTATCTATGGAACACTGGCTGGTTTTGATGTCAATTAAAACTATGACTATATATATATATAACATTTGTGAGGGGGATAGTGCATGCTGCAATCCAACAGCTGCTGGGCGCGCTCGACTGGACACGTTACCCCTCTCTCACAGAAGACTACCTTGAAATGTACTATATTTCCCACTTTATCTTATTTCCCTAATGCACGTACGTGTTTCGGTAGTAAGTGAGATGCGCCAGAGCCCATTCTCATCTTATCCCTCCCCATTTTCCCAACCCATTCTCCAAATCCATTCCTATATCTCCAAAGGCAGGCAGCGCATCCGGGGGCGTGCCAACATTTGTCATTTTTGACTAATATTGGCATGTATCGCGAATGTCTATGGGCGACAGTAACTTACCATCAGGTGGGCTGTATGCTCGTCTGCCGCCTGCGTCCATAAAAAAAGCCAACGCCTATCAAAATAAATGAGCAAGAAGCGATGGAAACATTTTAATTGCAAGTTTTTTCACTTTAACTTTAACCACCTGATATCTGTTTTTTAAGAAACCAAAACAGTATTAACGCAGAATGGTACGTAGCCACGTGCTTACCAAACGTTTTTACTGCATTAAGTAACAACCATTCAAACGCAGATCTCCGCGGACTGCTGCTACACCAGGACAACGCGCTCGCTCAATAAGCGCTTAAAAAAAGTCACGTTTTCGACAGTACACCGGTTAAATTTGTAGGCTATCCTCCTCACAGTCCCGATTTGGCATCTTGCGACTTTCTTTTACTGCCCAGAATTAAATTCCAACTAAAAGGGAAACAGTTCTCGTCGCCGGAAGGCGCTGGCTACGTTCGGAGAGGCTGTGAAAGAGGTACCTGCGGAACCACAAGCTGTATACCGTAAAAACGGTACACAGCGCTGATGTTCAGACGGAACCAAGACGTGTGAACAGGAGTAACAGCGGTATACCGGTATAATTGATATACCTACTATTAATTTCCATTCAGGTGGTAGGCGATCGTGGTCCCAACAGCCAATCCACCATGCACGGATACCACGCTCCTTCTAGAGTGATCTTCTTCGCGGATATAATGCGTAACGGCGTGTCCTGCTGGCGTGTGCGCAGTTCCCTGCAACCCGCTCAAATTACTGTGCTCGCGCAAGACGAGCGACGCATGATATACCCGTCAGGTAAATGAAGCTTGAAATAGTGGATAAGGACTTCGAACTGCACCCATTTTTAAACAATATTAAGATACGTCCAGGGACGAATGACAAGTGTCGATATTTTATAAAGGTTCACTCACACCAATTCTTCCCTGTGACTAATATAGGTACAGAGGTACACTCAAAGCAAAAGGATATTGTCCTTGACATAGTGAGAGGAGAGGGCATGCTACATTCCCACAGCCGCTGGACGCACTCGACTGGCCATGTCACCCCTCTCTCACAGAAGACTACCTTGAAATGTACTGCATTTCCTACTTTATCCTATTTTCTCAATGTAAACACGTGTTTCGGTTGTGGGTGAGATATGCCAGAGCCCATTCCCATCCAGTCCTATCCTATCCCTCAACATTTCCCAAACCTTTCTCCCAATCCATTCCTTAATCTGCAAAGGTAGGCAGCGCATCCGGGGGCGGTGCCAACAATTGTCATTCTGGACTGATGTTTGTTGGCATGTATCGCGGATGTCCATGGACGACTTACCATTAGGTGGACTGTAAGCCGTTCTGCCGCGTTTTTCTTTAAATTAAAAAATCTTTTAATGTTTCTAACTATTGTAAAAGTTTATTATACTCAAAATTTTCCTCAGATCTACACGTGACCGGAGACGAGGTGTGGGTGATGACAAACTCACTTCCTCGATATGGATACGCCAGGCTCGATATCAACGAGGACAACTTTTACGTTTACAGGTGAGCTGAAATTACTTCACCTAAAACTATTTCTAGTTTACTGTGTGGTATCGGCCAGCTAAATAACACCACGACATCTCTTCCCGTGGGTCAACCCTCCACCATAGGACCAATTCTCTGATTACACGGATTGAATCACCTACGCCTTACTGCGTAGGCTCTTTCCGGTGCATATCTACTCTGCCTCCCAACAAATTTTCTTCTGCTCTCGTGTCCTTCATTACTAGGGCATGGTCTCCACATTTGCGTCCCTCATGCCGAGCAGCTTAATTATTTTCGCAGACTTCTCCTACGGTGCCAGTGGTGTGCGAACTCTAGCAGCCTCCTGAAGTTCGCCTCTAAGCTCACGAAGTCGCGGTAATAGACTGGTCTCTCTTCCCTGCGGTCAATCCCCTCTTAAGATCTTCTTGCGCTCCTCCAAATTGAGTGGACAAGCCAATTGAGCTCATTGGAGATTGGAGATCTGGAGATCACTCAATTGGAGATCAAGCCATCTCCAATTGAGTGGTGCTACAAGTCCTCCTGTTCCATAACTAATTCACACGTTCTTCCTCACATAGCTTCATGACATACAACATCTTTCTAAAGCAGCAAGAATCTGCGACGTTTCATAGTCCGGCTCGATTCAATGAGACTTGAGTCGAACCGCCACGTCCGGGAGAACGTAAACAGTTCCCTACCTCTTTCCGTGGGTGTCGTAACAGGCCTCTGAATGAACCTCTGAATGAATGGACTCGCCAAGCCGCCGCCAGCGTGCCGTTTTAAAGCCATATACCCCTCATGCACAAGACATCGTGTCTGAGGAGGCCCGTGGCCAGCAGTGGACATAAAATGGTTGATTATAGAGTTTCTTGGCGTTTTTGACATAACTACAGTCCAATACGTAGAATATTCAAATTTTCCCTTTTAAAATAACTCGTTTCATTGCAGGGGTAATGTAAGCGAAATGATCTCAGGAACAGTCTGCGACGATTCAGGATCCTTAGCGGTGTGGACTTAAATGGAATTTGTAAATTAATTTTCAATGGACGATTGTAACACAATACCATACCATTAGTTTGTCTCTCCACTTGTCGTGTTACCCTTCGAGATAAAGCTAAAAGGGGGTAAACAACTTCTACTAGAGTGGAAAGAGGTAGTATTTGTTTCAATAGCTCCTTATAATTTATAGAAAACCTAATACAAAATTTTAGAAAGAGGAAAATTAGTATGATACTTAAAAGAGTCTGTAAGTGTCTGTTTCTAGTTCACGAGCACCAAAAACTCACGGTCAGGATGTAGTAGAGGCGGCGCTTAGCAGAGCGCACGCCCAGAGTGATGAAGAGCGGGCACTACCACCGTCTGGAAACAGCGGTCGGACGGGGCGATGACGGCCAGGCGCAAGAAGCGGCGCCCGGGTAGAGCACCAGCGCCCTAAGAGCGACGGACCAGAGCTGCGATGGCCGGCGGGAGTAGTGGCCCAGATTTGATGTCCAGGATAGCTCAGTCCCCGGAACAGGCGTGTGACTTTTTCCAATACGTCTTCCCTGATCGCTCCCAAAACAAAAACTGACCGTGCGGCGCCTTAGATTTTTCAATCCTCTTTTTCTTGACGGAATTCGATGGATTTATGAATTTTTTAATATCAAATTTTATGATCTCGAACAGTTTCCAGCCAGTGCTATTATTCATATACGTAGATGGGTAATGTGTTACAGAGGTTAAAAATATTGAATTAGAATACAGATATAAAAATACATAGTAAAAAATACAGAGTACAAAAGTGAGCTATTGCAACAAACATTACACACTGCTGGATGTAGGCTTCTGGTAAACCTCGCCACCTCACACGATCCTCGGCTCTTCTCCTCCAACCACCACTTCTTCAATTCATCATAAACGTATGCTGCTTTCTGTTATAATAAATTATTTAAGTTCTTATAATGGGGACTTCTTACGGGTGGACTCGGCTTAATCACTTGAGTTTATATTTTCTTTTTTGACATGCACTGACATATTATATTGTAAATCGGATCTGGACGCGTATAACAAAGGTATTTGTCTACCTTTCATTTCTAATCGACGTTTCGGCAGCCGTGGTCACGAGTTCTCAACTCGTGACCACGGCTGAAGTAACCCAATGTTAGACGCGTTCAGACCCGATTTACAACTTAAAATACAAAACGCCAAAGTTTAAAAAGATATACATTGACGTATATAAATCGAAATGACTTAGAATTATTTTCAATACACAATATAAAATAAAAAAATATACATGTCACCAGTCACCAAATAAAGAAAAAAAAAAAATAGAACTGCGTGATAAATTAGTAATAAGTAACTTAGTGTAAGTATAGTATGTGAAGCTACTTTAATGTACGACAAGATATTGACAAGAAATTAGGGTATTAAAAAATAAAAATTGTAAGTGAAATTGCTTGTTTGTTTCATTCCATCAATCAGCTCCCTACCCTATGTATGAGCATATATACAATATACCCATTCCCGCGGGGACTTTGTAACAATCACGGGAACATACTTTATCTAACACGTGAGCATAACTACGAGTACAAATGCTCACGGTTCTAGCTTGTCCAGCGGCGCGCGGCGCGCTCGACTGCCGTTGTAAAAGGCTTGTATTTTTATAACTGTGTACCTGTTCTACCAAGATACGAGAGGAGGTCGAAACGTTTCTGGCCCGACAAAGAAAATGGCCACTCAAGTTCATGAAACTATTTTTATTTTCAATATAATATCCGTCCCTTTCAACACACTTTTCCGATCGTTTAATTAGGATTTCTATTCTAGTTTAAAAATAGTGAGAAGAATTATCTTCAAAATGGGCGAAAACCGCAGCGGCCACTTCATCATCAGTGGTAAACCGTCCACCCCTTAAGTCCGTCTTGAGTATTGAGAACAGAGAGTAATCACTGGGTGCCAAGTCAGGACTGGGTGCCGGGAAAAATAGCCAAGCCAGGAAAAATACTAATTGGGCAGTACAAGAAAACAAACTATTTTTTTAATAACTGAAATAAATAATTTTTAATTAGTTAGCAAGAATGTCATCATCGAGTCGACTGACTCCCTATATCTTTGATGTCACCGGAGAACCTAAAACTAAACGACCTTTTTGCTGCCACGATTTTCTGCCACTTTCAATATCTCTCCTTCTCTCTCAATTATCTCCCAAATAAAAATAAAAAAGGGTCCCTTTGTTTCGATTTTAACAATGCCAACTGAATATTTTAACTGTGACCGAGTTAACAAACAACTGCTGTTTATTGTTAACACTTGTAAACATAAACTACCGAAATGAGTATAAACAAAACATTTCTCAGATTGTTCGAAACAATACAACAGTAAACAGTAAACATAACCTTTAACATTATTTACCGTCTCGATACCAGTAAGTATTGTGCTGTCATTTTAAAATGCTGTCTCTGATAGTTGTATTGATTTTTGTGTATAATTTTCGAAATACATTTTGTATCAGTCCTGAAGTTATAGATCTATTGACTCCTCTATCGCAGTTTGGAGAAAGTTGCGGCTATGAGGTAAATATTAATGTAGTGTATTTCGAATTATTCTCGCCAAATGCCCGTATTTAGGACATACGGTACCTATCTAGCCAGATTACCATAGTTACCATGCCTACCATCCACTCGCCACCAGCGATCCTCGACTCGTCCCATTCAACCACCGCCGGAGAATCTAAAGTCGTCGATTCCACTGGTGAGATCAACTCTCACTGAAAGAGCAGCGGCGCGCAGCGGTATTTCGAATCTTATCTATTATCTACATTTTGAATCCTATCTACTAAAGAAAACAGCAATAGAATGGGTAGCGCGGCGCCGCGAGCAGCCGCGAGGCCGCACGAGACTTGTTGAGTGTTGCAGATCGTACACTAGTACATTTTGAACAGTAGGAGAGTCCGCAAAGCCCGCGCGGAGCCGCACGGCGCCGCGCGCTGTCGCTCGCTCCTCCGGCCGCTGCGCGCCGCTGTTCTTTCAGTGGAAGTTGACCCGGGTGTCCCACATGACTTCCATTCATGGACTCGTCTACCCCATTCATATGAACGTCGACCGGCAAATATGAACATAAATACTTCAACATGCCGATTCCGCGAGCTGTCGGTGACTTTGGTTCTTAGGCGAATCAAATCGTTTGGGATCTTATCCCGCGAAGAAACTTCCAGCCTAGCCCACTCCATAGCTCGCTGCGTGACCTTTAACTTATGAAACATGGCCTACCGTACATATCTACCTTAATAATTAACACACTTTATATATTTTAACACTATTAAACTATATTTTAACATAGAAATAACATAATATGATTAGACATTAATCGTATTATTGAAAGTTTAACATTATATTATTAAAATGTTAGCGAGGCGTACTGATCTAGATGTTTTCTTCTTAAATTGAGCACTTTCTGAGCAGGTATGCTGTGGAATTGTTATAAAGAATGTGCGCATTGGCGTTTATAACTAAATATAACTAGCTGTGCTCGCGGCTTCGCCCGCGTGGAATTCAGTTATCGCTGTAAATACCGTCCCTGAAAAGTATCCTATGTCCGTTCCTGTGTTTCGATCTATCTCCGTTCATCAAAATCGGTTCAGTGGTTTAGCCGTGAAAAGCTAACGGACAGAATTACTTTTTCGCATTTATAATCTTAGTATAGATGTACATTCTTATCCAGCAGTGGAGACACGTGTTTTCTTCGTGTATATGTTCAGAGAACAGCGTGTATATGTTCTCTGCTTTCAGAGTTGTCCAGCTGGCAAAGATGATATGCTAAACGTGCACGTAGTGCCGCACACGCATGGCGAGATGGGCTTCACAAGAACCTTTGACAGCCACTACTCTGGACGTAAGTTTTTTTACAGTAATTTGTCAGACTAGCAGACGGCCCTCCTGATGGTAAGTCGCCCATTGACAGTTGTAATCGATACCGACAGTGGCTGATGAGAAGAGAGTAAGATCGCGTATGGTGGGCATACCATACCATCGGCATACGTTTTTCTACTGCTGGATATTCAGTCGTTCCTGGATATTCGCGATGCAGGTGAGACGATCCCGTACCTACTCGGTTCCGCGCCGATCACTCGTAAATACCTACCCGTCTGCAAAATAGTGATAGATAACTCCGGAGTTAATCAAAAGAGTTGAATCCGCTCGGCGGAGCAGAATACTTTAATTGTTCAATCGAATTGTTATTCATTCCGATTCCGGCGCAGATCATGATCGTAAGTGTAATCGCGCATCGGCACTTGTCGGGGGCTCAAACTCGAGATGCAATGATGGCATGACCTTACTTTTTTTTTTTGCTTATGCAACCACCGTTAAGGAAAGGGAATGAAACGCTCTCGGAAGGTGATTAAGTAGGTAAATCAAAAGAGTTAAGGAGTAACTAAGAGGAGTCGGATTCGCAAGCGGAGCAGGATTGAGTGAGTTAAAACACTCCGAGAAGTCTTGATTACCCACCACTACACACGACCACTTACCAGCCCTATCTTTTCCAGGGCTATCGTTACTGCAAAACTATAGATAGAACTTGTAAAACTTTATTACAAACACAAATTGTATATTTTAATTAAGTACACGTTTTAATTTCAGACGAATCGTACTTCATGTCGAATACAGTCAACATGAAACGTATTTTCGATTACGTGATAACGGAATTGTGGTCCAAAGACCATCGAAAGTAAGTCAGAGGATGTATTGTTATGTCTTTTGTATCAAGGTCCCGTTTTCATGAGAATCTGAATGAGTTTGCCATGACTACTCATGGTGTAGGTAGCCTGTCAAATGCCTTCTCATAGTCGATGATTCAAATATAAACGCATCGATCTATATCTCAGTAACTGTGCGGGATACGTATGCACTAACACGTAGTAGAGTGCTAGTGTCTGTACTTCGCACCAACTGGATCGCCTGGGGGGTGTGGACTGTATAATAGGATTTTTTCGTGAATGAAACAACAAGGCTTGTTCTTCAATAGAGCCGGGGTAGCGCAGAGGTACTTGTTCTTCTTCTTGTTCTTGTTGTTGTCGGAGTGGATGCCGCTGCGGAAGTGAAGTTGACCGGAAAACGGTCCGCTTTTATTCGTTTATTGACATCTTAAACTTCCGGCTAGTTGCGGGTTTCCCCCACCACTTGTCAAGGACGCGCTTCCCCCACCACTTGTCCATGTATACACCCCTCCCGCTACCCGCGGGGAATCATTTATTTTCCTTATCGCTAACACGTATTTACATTTGATAAGATCCTAGTATGTCCTCACCTACACTATCCACCAACGATTTATCCTGATAAGTAAGCAAAGACATACCAGGGATCACTCCATTATTATCAAAATATATACATAAAAACTTAACAACTAGTTGCGAAACTATATTACATGTTTGCGTAAGTACCCTAGCCTTTTCGTCGTCAACAGTAACGTTGTACCAAAACTTGACAATAATAAAGTGCATCACGAGTGCCGAAACCATTGCAAAAACCAAATTTTGTGCCTGCTATATTTGCCTCAATCTTGTTGTACATCCTATTATGGATAATCTTTAGAAAGATCTTCAAGACATGACTCATCAGTGTATATAGTTTTCTATTCACTACACATTTTGGCGTTGCCGACTTTCGAAAAAGTTACAAAAGTGAATCGTAGCAAATCTGGAATATTTCCGCTGCTGTATATGGCGTTAAAAAGCTGAACAAAAACATCCAGATTAGTATCATCTAGTAATTTTAAGGCATTTATCTAGTAATTCTAGCATTCATCTAGTCTTATTCAGACATGATTCCGTACAACTCACGATAATGTGAACTGTTTAGTATTTATTCAACCGCCAATAGACGGCGTTAGTAGTTATTTCACTTGCCGACAGATTGCCGACGGATGTCTATGGACAAGAGTATCCACTTACCATCAGGTGGACTGCACGCTCGTCTGCCGTCTTATTCCATAATAAGAATGTGTTTCTTTTTCTAGATTCACACTGTCGGACACTGCATATTTTATGCATTGGTGGAAGAACAGAGACCCCACAGGTAATTAAACGATAAATAATTAGGTACGTGAAATAAAAATTATGTACATCTTAATGATTTTTACGCACATTCTTTTCAACACTGTTTTATTAAGAGCTCGATGAGTCCACGAGATCCTACGCATTCTCCGATAAACCTACATTTCGAAGGCTGTCCCTAAAGAACGTTAAATAAAAATGCTTTGTCCTTCGTCACACTAGCTAATGCTGTGATCTATCTGACCGATTTTACCGCTCGTTATGGCCGGCGTTCAAGGACAAGGTGTATATATTACCCACCGGCCAATAGACCAGGTATACATTAATCAGTAGGACAACGTTCTTTAAAACAGACACATCAAATTTTATCGTTAGTCACACTAAACTTCAATCGTTCAGTGTTAGTCACACTAAACGATTGAAGTTTTCCGTTAGTCACACTGATCACATTGAACAGGGAAATTTATTTTCCGTTAGTCACACTGGTGTGACATTACGGCCACGGCTTCATCGCGTTAACACTAAACTACAAAAACATACTTAAAAAAATACGTATTATCGTGTTCCAGTCCACCGTATGGTGTACCAACTCCTCCGCCAGGGTCGGCTGTTCATAGTCGGCGGGAGCTGGAGCATGGTGGACGAGGCCACCACCAGTTATCAAGCGATCATCGATCAGTATACTTACTCTTTACGGTAAAAACTCTTTTGCGAATGCAGTGAAATAAAAGTAACTCCTTATTTATTTTCTTATTTTTGTAACCACGGAACCGATTTGACTCATCTTAGAACTTAATATATGGACGCCAATTATTTTTTTTACAAATTTTCATTTCAGTCTATTGTAATTTTTGTAATCCACTCTGTAATTTTTGTTATATCCTATTGTTTTTTAAACTATATAAAATATAAATATTTGGACGTGTGGTGTCATTCCTTCCATTTCTTCACCAACCCATTTCCTCCCGTGGTTGTCGTAAGAGGCTACTAAGGGATATTAAAGCGGCTACCACAAGCCCAGTGACTTCACATCACCTCTAAAAAGTGGACTCGCCGATTCCCTTACATACTTTCATGAACAAGACAATGTGTATGAGGGGATCCATATCCACCAATGGACGATTAGAAGGCTGGTGGCGGATATTCTTATGGAAATGATTGCAGTTTTGGTATTTATTGTTCTCTTAGTCCAGTGAAAAATTTCCAAAATTGATTTATATATTTTTTTGTAATTACAAAAAGTGGACTTAATGCTTTGCAGCATTATCGCCCAGTCAATTTTTGGGCTAATTCAGGACATAAAATATAACTAGAACGTTTCCAATTGCATCCAATTCCATTCCAATTATTCGTTTCCAATTGCAGCAAACTGAACAATACATTCCTCGAATGCGGACGACCATTAGTCTCGTGGCAGGCGGACGTGTTCGGACATTCACGGGAGTACACTTCTCTGATGGCGCAGGTATAAATGACTTAAAACTTCTTGGGCTCTGGCGATATCATGTGACAAACCTGCGCAGTAGCTTATTTTTAGGTTCGTTTGGTAGTGCGTCCTGGAATGCGACGGAGCGGGTATTTACAATATGAACGTGTTCACAAATTAGAGGGAGACGCAAACAATGACTTCCTACTCGTGCACTCGCCTGAAATTATTTGAAATTGTGGGAGCGACATGCGCAGAGAGGTTGACGCCCATTCAAGGCCATTTTCAAAGCCGTTTCAAAGCCCAAGAAGTTTTGCGAGGACTATAATACCGAAAAAGGCCGCCTGAGGCCGCAAATTCAACGACGTCGGCTGTAAATACTTTAAAATAATTTAGTATAATAATAAGACACAAAACGTTATTATTGGCTTATATTTAAACGGGCAGCAAAACTTTTGGCTTTCGGAAGGAAAAATTAGAGCGTCTTTTGCATGAATCTATATCTAACATGAATGTAAGCTTCACAATCGACCGGCGACGGGAGGGGTCGATCGTTAGACTGGCGGGTATTCAAAATGTGCAGCGATATAAACGAATAGGTGGAAGTGATTATATAAAATGTGAGTAATAAAATATGACATTACCCTACAAAATAAAAGCACCAATGTTATTGGCGCGAACAGCATGTGTTTAGAGATTTTTAAATAGGCTTAAATGGATTTTTTTAAGATGTAAACTGAGCAGAAAATCACGATTAACAAAACAAACCATTGTTGAATAACTCAAATAATTTTAAATTACTAAGACTGTAAAGGGAAAGTCCCGCTTCCGGGATTCCTATATCCTTGTATTGTAGGCGGAGAGTGCATGCTGCATTCCACAGCCGCTGGGCGCACTCGACTGGCCACGTTACCCCTCTCTCACAGAAGACTACCTTGAAATGTACTGCATTTCCCACTTTATCGTATTTCCCCAATATACGTACGTGTCTCGGCAGTGAGAGATATGCCAGAGCACATTCCCATCCTATTCTCACCCTCCCCATTTTCCCAATCCATTCCTTAATCTGCAAAGGTAGGCAGCGCATCCGGGGACGTGCCAACGGTTGTCATTCTGGACTGATTCTGGCATGCATCGCGGATGTCTATGGACGGCAGTATCCACTTAGGTACAATCAGGACCTGTATGCTCGTCTGCCGCCTTTTTTTTCTATCTTTATTGTCACCAGAGAACCCGAATCTAACGCACCTTTAACTTGATTCTGCTACTCATTGAATTATTTTCTATTATTATTTGCAAATTCGCAGATGGGTTTCGATGGTCTATTCATCAATCCCATCAGCTTCGACGACGAGCTGGCCCGCATGAGGGAGAGATCCCTGGAATTCGTCTGGAGAGGAAGTGACGACTTGGGTAGGTTTATTTTTATAGGAAAAAGAAAAGTAGGAACTTTGCGCCCGATCATTATCCCGTACTGAGTAATGAGCACTACGAACGTTTTAGACAGAATAACAAAGTTACAGTGAAATACATGAGCTTTGCGTTTGTGTCAGTGCACACCAATAGTGCGAACCATTTCGACAATCGGATTGGACAATTCGGCACCCACTCACACAGATGCAAAGTTCATGTCTCGTTGAGATATTTCTAACATATTTCTAACTTTTGATTATTTCTGAAAAATAAAAAGCTATTTATTTTTCGTTAGAATGCTCTTACATATTTTGAACTAGTTGATGTGTTTCAGGTTCAACGTTGTATCATACTAATATAATACACTGGATCGCAAAAATTCCGGGTCGCTAATAAAAACCGTGATATCTCCACAAATTATATACCTAGATCGCTCGAATAAATAATATGTAGTAAGGAGGTTACTAATGCTTGTTCTAAATCTCTAAAGAGGTTTCATTTGTACAAGTTACAGATTTAAAAAAAAATATTCTGCATTTTGAAAAATTTCAAAATTTAAAATTAGGAAAAGAATATTTTTTCTGCTTTTGTTTCAAACGGAGCTGTCATTATAAATGGTTCCTTGGATTGATCAGAGTATTCAATGCAATATCATGTCGTTATCACCTGAAGAATGTACACGGATTATTACCATGGTACAAGAAGGAAGAAGTCAGCGTAGGACTGCTAGAACAGTAGGAGTATCTTTATCAACGGTCCAAAGAGTACTCCAGCGATTTCAAGAGACCGGCATGAACATCAGGAGACCAGGAAATGGCAGGCCAAGGTGCACAACTACACGAGAAGACCGATTCATCGTGAGCACTATGTTAAGAAATCGACATCTCACGGCTGTTCAGGTCCGAAACAGTCTTCAAGAAATTCACCACAACAATGTGAGCTCTAATACGATTCTGCGACGTCTTCGTGAAGCTAATATAAAGCCTTATAGACCAGCAAACGGCCCCAAACTGCTCAGAGAACATCGAGTTGCCAGGTTACGCTTTGCTCGAGAACACATCCGATGGACAGATGAAGATTGGTCCAAGGTTATGTTTTCCGATGAGTCCAGATTTTGTTTATTTACGCACGACGGGAGGCGAAGAGTATTTAGACGGCCAGGAGAACGGTATCATCAAGCGTGTTTTGAAGAAAAGGTGCCATTCGGTGGAGGATCAATAATGGTTTGGGCTGGGATATCTTCAGAGGATCGCACGGAGTTAGTGATCATAGAAAACGGTTCTCTGACTGCTGTCAGATACGTAGGAGAGATTTTAAATGAGCATGCTGGTCCATTCTTAGTGAATATGGGTGCAATTTCCATTCTTATGCACGATAATGCGCGACCACATACTGCTCATTTGGTCAATATGTATATTCAAGACGTCGGTATTACCTGCATGGAGTGGCCAGCTCGCCCACCAGCAGCCCAGACTTAAATCCCATAGAACATGCATGGGACGAGCTCGGGAGATGCGTGAGACAACGCTCTCCTGCTCCCGTTACCTTACACGAGTTAAAGAATGCGCTAGTGGAAGAATGGACAAACATAGAGCAAAATCGTATTAAAAATTTGGTTTACAGCATGCCACATCGTCTTATTGAAGTGATACGGGCTCGTGGAGGAAATACAAAATATTAAATTGACAAAAAAACTTTTATTTTTTAAGATTTACTGCGAAGTGTATTTTTGTTGTCATAAGTTAGAAGCGAAATTTTCTTATTTTTTAGTATTTAATTAAAGTTATATAGTGTACAGAACGTGTTACACATTTTTTTATATATATTAATCAGTCATCTACAATATACTATAGTTTCGCAAATTAGTCTTATGTATTTAAGAAACTATCACGCCATTTATTAGCGACCCGGAATTTTTGCGATCCAGTTTATATAATATATAATAGTGTTTCAGGGAATTGACACTATAAAATAAACAATATTGAGTTTATCTGTAACCAAAGAACCGTTTATGGTTTCTTTCACATATAATTATTAACAATAATGGTGGGTTTAGCACAGTATTCTATAGTAAAAATCCTACGTGTAACAAAAGAAACGACATTAAAGTCTATTCTTCAAATGTCAATCCCTTTCGTTTCAGACAACAGACAAATTCACAATATTAACCTATCCATATCAACAACGCCATCGTCATCTACCCATACAGTAGATACCATCATAGATTATAAACCATAGATTACCCTACATCGATATACAAGATCGATAACCTTGTATATCGATGGCGCATGGAATGAGCGGCAAATTAAAATCGAAGAAATAGATTTTCTTTACATATATACAAAAGTTTTAATGTTTGTCTGTTAATCAATCACGTCGAAATTACAGATCGATTGCATTGAAACTTGGCAAGTATAGCGACAGCGCAGGAGTGCGGTTTCAAGGAATCTTAGCGATGTAAAAACAACGTTAGCTTGGTGGATACTTAGTGACAATTTTAATTAATATTTATTATTATAAATTGATATAAGTACTTGTATATAAAATATTTTAATTTAAATGAATCAAACTACATAACTAAAGCGATTAAACTCATACCTCAACCGCATTCGCGCGCTATCGCGTACTGTAGGTAGATTGTAATCCGGATTAACACATAGGCTCCGGATTACTAATCAAGTAGATCGCGGGAACGAAGTCCTGGACAAAAGCTAATACATAAATTGTTTCCAGGCGCCGAGAGCGACATCTACACGCACAAGCTTTTCGACGGCTACTGGCCTCCGCCAGGATTTTGCTTCAGCACACTGTGTGAGGATCCCCTTCTGGTGACCTCCGACTCCCTTTTCAACAATGTCAAAGAGAGAGTAAGAGTTTGTTAATACTGACATGTGTCCAGAGCTACTTGACACCGTGTGGTGTTACGCATGGTTTTAAAATAGCACTACCCCTTTCTTCCCGTGGGTTCCACGTATTACTAATACGTAACCAAAGGATACCAGTGGCGTAGCTAGGGGGGGGGGGGGCGCACCGGGTGCCACCGGTTTGAGGGTGACATTCGATGAAAAAATAAAAACTTACAAAAAATCCCGTAGGTAGTGATTACCACAAAAATAGTTTACACACATTGTCCGTTGATTTTATTTTCGTAGTTCGTTTGATTTTACTCGTATTAGTCGGGAATAGTGTGAGCTATCTATTAGTGAAAAGAATTTTTAGAATCGGTCCAGTAGTTCCAGAAATTACCCCCGACATACATACAAACAAATTTAACCTTTTTATAATATTATTATAATAGATAGATGACTTTACGTATATCGAATTTTTATTAATTTTAACAGTTTTCATTCTTAGGTTGACAGCATCGATAACCGCACCGGGTGCCACCCACGCTAGCTACGCCACCGTACACCACCTGTAAGTGTCTGTGACTTTCAAACCTCTTTCGTGACGCGTATCTTCCAAAGACAATTTTGGAGGGGGAGAGTGCACGCTGCAATCCAACAGCCGCTGGGCGCACTCGAAGGGTAACGACCCTTCTCTCACAGAATACTACCTTGAAATGTACTGCATTTCCCACTTTATCATATTCCCCAATGTACGTGTTTCGGTAGTGAGTGAGATATGCCAGAGCCCATTCCCATCCTATCCCTTCCCACGTCCCTAATCCTTTCTCTAAATTCATTCTTTCATCAACAAAGGTAGGCAGCGCGGGTTGGCATGTATCGCGGATGTCTATGGGCGACAGTATCCACTTACCACCAGGTGGACTGTATGCTCGTTTGCCACCTTCTTTTTATAAAAAAAAAAGACAAATCGCTACCGTGACAATAAAATAACAGATGGTGTGAACGATTGTTTTTCCACCACAGCGTCTTCAACTTCCTTCAACTCAATTATCGGCTTCCACTGCTCTGCTTGCAGCCTGCTAATGCTGTTAAACCACCTGGCTCCAAATCAGCGGTTGATTTCGAGCAACCTAGAGACAAATATACGCGTGCAAGTCTCAAGCTGCATTTGAGGGTGCCTTTTGCTACGTAGCCTTTCTTTGAATTCTGTCGTCCCTCCTGCGTGGGTTCCTCTACTCCGTAGTGAGGGTGGTGTGGCGTTCAAACCTATTTAGTGACGTGCATTTTCCAGAGACACATCACTGCTGCGGTTACAATATAACAGATGGTATTTAAGATTGTTTTTCCATAGCAACGGCTATTAAGAAAAAATACGCCGAGGCTTTCATTGGTGCTCATCACCTAAAAGTATACGAGGTCCTACCAGAATGTCCATTAGAAACTATTGTTGACCAGGTGGACGCATTCATCGAGTCTGTACGCTCTCGGCAGTCGGTCAACTACGTCACCAACAACGTGATGGTCGTAATGGGAATGAGGAATGGGTACCACGACGCGGGCGTCTGGTTTAGCAATATAGACACGCTTATTAAGTAAGTCCCTGCATATTCTGCTTCTTTTTATAGAGTAGATGGCAGACGAGCGGGCGGGCCACCTGATGGTAAGTGGTCACCGTCGCCCATGGACACCTGCAACCCCAGGGGACGTGTCAGTGCGCCGCCGACCTTGCAGAATCCTATTCGTAGTCCTTGAACAAAGACCGATTTTGGACTGATGTTGTATCGCGGATGTCTATGGACGACAGTATCCACTTATCATCAGGTGGACTGTATGACCGTCTGCTGTATTTATTCTAGAAAAGTAACAAAGTAACATCGTCGCTTATAAATTTTTAAACAAAATGTTAAATATTTTTAATACTTTTAAAATATTTGAATACAGCGAGGTGAATGTCAAGAGCTACAGGAAAGGTCAAGGCGTGAACGCGTTTTACTCTACGCCAGCCTGCTACTTGAAAGCTGTTCACAGCACGAAGTAAGGAGGAAATTATATAATATTTAACGTTTTTTATAAGACGCTTACTGTACCCACGATTTCATTTGCGAAGACTTTAAAATATACGTTTTAACTTAACGTTTTAACGTATTAAAATTAACGGTAGCAACGATCCTCTTGCCACTGTTTTAATAACGCCTGAAGGTTTAATGATTATAATTCCAACACGTATTGCTATTACATATTATCAGGGGTTTAGTAACTACGCAGTACGATAATGATAATTCCGGCAGGAATTGCGTAACCGATCGGAATAACAAATATTTTAAATTAATCCAGCAACTACGACTACGTTAAGTTTAATTAAAATCCGTTCTGTGGTTGCCGCATAATTTGCGTTCGGAGGGAAATAGACAACAATTCCAAAACGTTGTTTTGGGCTCTGCATCATTCGCAAAAAAAAAGTATGCGTGGATAAGTCATGTGTTATCCACGACAACGGTGATAAGTTGTTCGTTACGCACGACAACGGTGACAGGTTGTTCGTAACGCAATACAACGGTGTCAGGTTGTTCGTTACGCACGACAACGGTGACAGATTGTTCGTAACGCAATACAACGGTGACAGGATGTTCGTTACGTACGGTAAACGGTGATAGACTATATTAAACTAATTCAAATTGTCTACAAGACTGATTTATGTGTTTATTGTAACCTTTTGGAAGGTAATTGGAGATTTTTAGCAGTCGTGGGTTTTATCGAAATATTTAATTTTATCTTTTTCATTTTTCAGTCCAATGCTACAAACGAAGCAGGACGACTTCTTTCCCTTTGCCTACGACAAGGACTCGTACTTTACAGGATTCTACACTTCACGGCCGACCCTTAAGTACATAGCCAGAGAGGGGTACTCATACTTACAGGTATTCAATGGATACCAATTGAGATGCTCATACATTCTCCCTCCTCTGCAGTATACTCTATTACCCATTGACACCCGTAATCCTTAATTAACATTCATTCCTGACAATTCTTCTAATTTTTATTCTCGTTCCTTCACGCGCTCAATTTTTTTTTATTGACGAAGGCGGCAGACGAGCATACAATCCACCTGATGATAAGTGTATACTGTAGCCCATAGACATCCGTGATATATGCCAACATTAGTCCAAAATTACTGTTGGATTGCAGCGTGCGGGGAGTGCACGTGAATTAAAAAAAATCGTAGAATAAAAAATTTTCATTTTCTTGGAAGAAATTCAATGTTATGTATGTGCAAATATTTTTTTACTACATATTAAACATTACAAACGTTTACAGGTGATGAAGCAGCTACAAGTTCTAGCGAATTTGACGCAGTTTGACAAGATTTACGAGGACTTGTCGTGGGTTGTGGGTAAGATATTTTCATCATGTTACAATTTTTTTATGGCTTGCATTAAAACTAGCAGCAACAACACTAAATGGGTAGCAAATCAGTGAGCTCATGTTGTAACCGGAAAACGGGGTGCAAATTTAAATGGCTAAATGTCAAAAATTATTACATTACCAAAGAATAATTTAACATCACCAAAAAGTATTACATCACCAAAGAGTATTACATCACCAAATAGTATTACATCACCAAAGAGTATTACATCACCAAAGAGTATTACATCACCAAATAGTATTACATCACCAGAGTATTACATCACCAAAGAGTATTACATCACCAAATAGTATTACATCACCAAATAGTATTACGTCACCAAAGAGTATTACATCACCAAAGAGTATTATATTACCAAAGAGTATTACATAACCAAATAGTATTACGTCACCAAAGAGTAATACTTCACCAAAGAGTATTACATTACCAAAGAGTATTACATCACCAAATAGTATTACATCACCAAAGAGTATTACATCATCAAAGAGTATTACATCACCAAAGAGTATTACATTACCAAAGAGTATTACATTACCAAAGAGTATTACATTACCAAAGGGTATTACATTACCAAAGAGTATTACATCACCTAATAGTATTACATCACCAAAGAGTATTACATCACCAAATAGTATTACATCACCAAATAGTATTACGTCACCAAAGAGTATTACATCACCAAAGAGTATTACATTACCAAAGAGTATTAAGTACATTACCAAAGACACATCACCAAAGAGTATTACATCACCAAATAGTATTACATCACCAAATAGTATTACATCACCAAATAGTATTACATCACCAAAGAGTATTACATCACCAAATAGTATTACATCACCAAAGAGTATTACATTACCAAAGAGTATTACATTACCAAAGAGTATTTAGTACATTACCAAAGACTTACATCACCAAAGAGTATTACATCACCAAATAGTATTACATCACCAAATAGTATTACGTCACCAAAGAGTATTACATCACCAAATAGTATTACATCACCAAAGAGTATTACATCACCAAATAGTATTACGTCACCAAAGAGTATTACATCACCAAAGAGTATTACATTACCAAAGAGTATTACATTACCAAAGAGTATTAAGTACATTACCAAAGAGTATTAAGTACATTACCAAAGACTTACATTACCAAAGAGTATTATTACATTACCAAAGAGTATTATTACATTACCAAAGAGTAGTATGACAGTACCAAAGAGTATTATTACATTATCAGAGTATTACATTACCAAAAATTATTACTATTGCATGCTGTTTGTTTCATTATTTCCCTTTTTTAATAACACGTCACTCAATGGCCCACTTACTCTTTCCTTGGTGGGATTGGACGGGATGGGAAATAAACTCTGACATATCTCGCCTTCTCTCACAGTAAATGTAGTGTGTACCGTAACTCGACCAATCAGGCACGGCCAGTCTGCTGTGGGATACGGAATCGGCTTTTCTCCCCGAAAAGAGCAAGGATTAGCTCACATACGAATGTTTCTTTGGGATCCTTTATTCGTTCACCGGTTAATTAAAACAAACAAACAGACATCGTTTTATTTTTATATATTAAGGTAAATGTTGTTTTACATGCCAGGAGCAATACAAGACCACACCGTAATAACGGGAGCATTTCAAATCTACGTGAAGAACTACTATGTTGAGAAGATGCATTCTGCCATACAACGCTCACTGGTGGTCGCTCAGAATGCTTTCAAGTGAGTGTCTTGTAAAGAAAGAAGACCAGACATTGTTAAATAGTGGTAATTTATTCCAATTAGACTGTAATAACTTTATATCGCGAACCCGTAGGCTGTGGAACGAACTGCCTCAAGAGGTCTCTCCATTAAGCTACGATATGGGGTTCTTCAAGAGAGCTGTGAATAGAATTTTGCAAGGTCGGCGGCGCGCCCGCAGCATATCCCCTGGTGTTGCAGGTGTCCATGAACGACGGTAACACTTACCATCACGTGGGACCGCTTGCTCGTCCGCCCACTAGTATATAAAAAAAAAAATTACAGTGTATTAAGATGTGCTGTTGCTTGCTAATTTTAAAAAAAACTGGTGTCTAAGCACATTTTCTGTCCCATGTTTTCCTTCTACTTTGTTCACTTCACGCTTAAATATGTAGTTTGTATTATTGTATATATTGTATACACATATACATACATATGTGAATGGACGAATGAACGAATGAATGACTGTATGAACGGTCGAATGAATGAATTAATGAATGTATGAACGAATGAATAAACGAATGAGCGAATGTTTGGATGGTCGAATGGATACCTGAATGAATGAATGAACGATTGAACGATTGAATGTATGGCTGGATTTTCAAATGAATGAATGTATGAACGAATGAATAAACGAATGAGTGAATGTATGGATGGTCGAATGGATAGATGAATGAATGGACGCACGAATGAACGAATTAATGAATGGTTGGATGGTCGAATGAATAGAGGAATGAATGAATGGTCGAATGAATGAAAGACTGGATTATCGAATGAATTAATGTATGAACGAATGAAGGAATGGATGCATGAATGAATGCACGAATGAATGCATGATTAAGTAACTCAATAATAATACACTATACGTGTACGAATATTAGATTTAGAATCAATAAAAATACAAGTAATTAATATGCCAAAAGACCGCACCTCAGAATATGCTACAACAAAATTCACGGCGCTGATTTTCAACTGCGGTCGCATCGATGACTCACGAACATCCCGCGCTGGACACACACGCCACACACGTCACTTTTAATGAACCTATATAAGACGTGTGTATATTATATATATCGTTAACCTATAACATATATATATATATCGTTTGTGAATCGAATAGAAACTAAATTTACCTATAGTCTATACCACGAGAACTGATAGTGACATCATCAGCTTTAAACAGACAAGACAGGTGTGTTCAACCTTTTGAAAATAATAGTTTCCACTACAAGTGTTATCATTATTTTTTCTTTCAGCAAATTCCGCGGCACTCCCAAACCCACCTACTACTATCGGTGCCCTTTCAACATCTCCAGCTGTAAAATCACTAGCAGAATGAAATCGATCGTAAGTTATAACATATTCTTACACGTACACTGTTATACTGAACATATGGGGCTGTGAAGGACCTGTGCGTATATCAGACCCACATCCGGGGGCGTGCCAACGTTTGTCATTCTGGACTGATGTTGGCATTTATCGCGAATGTCTATGGACGACAGTCTCCACTTACCATCAGGTGTACTGTATGCTCGACTGCCGCCTTTTTTCTATAAAAAATAAAATAAAATAAAAATGCACCGATAGTGTAAATTGCAAATTATTTCGAAAATGGGATTGGATAATTAGGCTCCTACTTACACGGATGCAAAGCTCATGTCTCGTTGCGACAATCGGATTGAATAATTCGGCACCCACTCATACATAATTCGGCACCCACTCACACAAATCCAAAGCTCATGTCTCTTTGCGACAATCGGATTGAATAATTCGGCACCCACTCATACATAATTCGGCACCCACATACATAATTCGGGCTTCGGCACCCACTCACACAAATCCAAAGCTCATGTCTCTTTGCGACAATCGGATTGAATAATTCGGCACCCACTCATACATAATTCGGCACCCACACACAAATCCAAAGCTCATGTCTCTTTGCGACAATCTGATTGAATAATTCGGCACCCACTCATACATAATTCGGCACCCACTCACACAAATCCAAAGCTCATGTCTCTTTGCGACAATCGGATTTAATAATTCGGCACCCACTCACACATAGGTAAAGCTCATGTTTCTTTGATTTCACTCTAAGAGGGTGTAGATCTTCTTTATTTCACTCTGTAAAACTAAGTTTTTTATTACAGATAGTTATATACAATCCTCTGGGTTGGGCTGTCTCTATGCCAGTGCGTTTGCCGGTGAATTCTGTTTACTATTCAGTGTATGATCATGAAAGTAAGTTTTATTATACTAAAAATCTTGATTGCGAATTGGGACGTGCCAACATAGGCCAGTATTGGCTTATGTTGGCATGTGCAAACGGCAAAATAGATGTTTGCACACAATAGACTTTGTGCGGTGTAGTGTAGGCCGGCTATAGAATAGCACCAGCCCATCTCTTCAGTAAAAGGCGACTAAGGCATAACAAAGTCGCTACCACGAGCACTAGACGAACTACACTACCTCTAAAAGAATGGACTCTCCAACATGCTTGGTCAAAGTAGCGTTTTAAGGCCACACATCCGTCGTGCACAAGACAATGTATTCGAGGAGACGTGTCCAACGATAGATACTGGAAGGGCTGGTTTCATACTTTGTTCACAGACTACACCATAAAATAACTGTGTGAAATTTAGTGACACATTCAGTGAATCAGTTACATCAATTTATATGTACGTGTGTTGTTATACCTACTGAGAAAGGCCAGTTTCTCATTGTTCTCATTGTTGCAATTGTTGTTATCCTGCAAACTTATCTATTTTGCCGTCTGTATGATATCTGTGGGTGACATCAACCGTGTACCATTACATGGACTTTCCATCTATAACCTAATTTTCAAATAGATAATTAATTGCACGAACTTGTCATTGTTGACCAGTCTTTTATAATTTTCATTATTACACTGCAGATGAACGAATAAACGCTGCAATCATGCCAATACCCACACCGGTAGTGAACCTGCCATTTAGAAACACATCTTCAGATCACGAACTAATATTCATAGCTGAGAACATTCCCCCGCTGGGCTACCGATCATACTACATCGACGGAAAAATTATTAATAACAGAATACAAAAAAGAACGATAATCAAGAAATTAAGAAACACCAACAACAAGAAATACTACATTAGACAAGCTAAAGATCAGGACGACGATGCTTTGTTAAACGAAGAACCAGACGACGAGGACGACACACCAGATAACGCGGAAGACACTAAAATAGTATTCAGCGATGTTACTAATGTTAACACAAATCCTAATTCTGTATTAACACCTAAAACTAAAGTGGAAACAACTACTGGCAATAACAAAATCGAAACTGAAGCAACTACTGTGTCTACTGAAGTAGTTGAATTGTCTACTTTGACTAATATAATAGAAACTACTACTTTGACTAATAAAGTAGAAACTACTACTTCGACTAATGAAGTACAAACTACCAAATTGCCTAGTGGAGCTAAAATTGAAACAAGTGCAGTTGAAATTAAAAATGAAACTAAAGTTAAAATAATTAAAACTAAATCAAAGGGAAATAACGGAGTTGAATTGAGAAACTTTAATAAGGAAGGGGGTTATGTTAAAAAAAATATCAAAACTAGATTCAATGATACTATGAAAGCAACTGGTAGAAAGAAATTGAACTTCACTTTGTTAGATAACTTGCCATATGAAGAAGAAATTCCTCTTAATGCTACGGAAAAGATGTACAATTATATGAAATCGATAGATAATTTTATTAAAAATAAGGTAAGTTTCTAATATAGAATGAAATGGTGTTCGTTAAAATTATATTATACTAGCGGCCCGCCCCGGCTTCACACGGGTAGCACTAATTATCTATAGCCGGATGACTTCTGGTAGATAATATCATCATACCGGTAGCTTATTGTCGCAAAATGTTCATAAATTATAGCCTCTTTCTATTGGTGAAAACCGTATAAAAATCCGTACAGTAGTTTCTGAGATTAGCCCGAACTAACACAAACTCAGCGCGGCGGGGTACTTTAATTTATAATATGTAGTGAAGAAATATAGTTATATAATTTTATCATAAGAAAGTCTTCAGTAGTGCACGAGAATAACAGAAGAACAAGCCTTGGGAAAGACCTACGGCCAGAAGTAGAGACACATGGGTGATGGTGTAGCTTTTATTGAGCTGCATTCTATGGTCGGCGTGTCGTCTTCCCTATCGTTACACTTTACTTATATAGAATTGTGAAAAATGGTCACTTGAAAAGAGCCAAAGTTCGCAAAGAAATGATTGTTGTTGGAAAATGGGATCGCAGTGGTCTCTGGCATATCTCACTCACCACCGCAACATTTACATTTACTTCAAGGTAGTCTTTTGTTAAGGTTATAGAATGAAACGAGCAGGTTCCACTAGTTACTGGAGAAGCCGTCGCGGAGGGCGCCGGGTGCGCTGAAGGCGGGGGGCGGTAGGAGCCGTTGAAGTGAGTGGCGCTACAGGGTAACGAGGCCAGTCGAGTGAGCGCAGCGCCTGTTGGATTGCACCGTGCAACCTTCCCTTCCAAAAAAAATCTTATAAATAACACTCATACTTTTTTTTCAGTACATCCAAATAAACATCGACCCAGAAACGCGTAAAGTAACAAACTTAACACTTTCCAACGGAGTAGCGATACAACTGGACGTACAATTCTATTACTATCTATCGGATATTCCGGACAAAACCGTACGTTTCCCACACAAAGAACCCGGTGCTTATATATTCAGAGCTTTAGACCCTGAACCAACACCGATTATAGAATACATAGATACAAGAATTTACAAGAATTCAATTGTCGAAGAGATCCATTGTGCGTATTCTGATTATGTGTCTTTCTCTGTTAAATTATACGTGGATACACCTGTGGTGGAAGTCGATTGGGTGATTGGCCCCGTACCGGTTGATGACGGATATGGAAAGGATGTTTTTATAAGGTATATATAAATCAATTTTATTTATAAAACGTTAAACTTTAAAAAAAATATATATTTATGTATTAAGGCGGCAGACGAGCATACAGTCCACCTGATGGTAAGTGGATATGGAAAAACAGGTAAAAATGGTAAGCGCCATCTGTTTGGCAGCCACAGCAACGCGTGGCCGGGTACAGCTATATGTGCGGAAGTAACTGCCGAAAACTGGGGAAAAATTGTGAGAAGAACCCAAAACATTATAGCGTCGGATTGGGAAATTCATGTGGCATTCGATAATATAGAAGTACAGGAACTTATAATAAATGTTGGGGAGAGCTCATCGAGTGACAGTGACGATTCATCAGATTTTGATTAAAATAAATAAATAAAGATTACGTGTCATTATAATTATTTCGTTTCATTGTCGAGTACCTACCTATACCTACTTATTTTACAACAGCTTCGAAAATTTTAATGAAGTTGGCATTATCAATCAAGAATTAACACGTGTAACATCTTGTAATGAAATATAATATTAGTTAATAAATTTGTACAAAAGTATCCGGCAGTAGTTTAGTTTCTTACATTTTGTAAAAAAATATCGGATCTGTTATCGTGTTACGTTTATCGATAACTACATCCCTAAAATTGCTTTCTGGCTGACGTGACCTTGTTAATGAAATATGACGTCTTGGTGCCTAATTTTTGTTCGGAGTTTTAGGCGTTGACGCTAGAACAAAGTTATATCGACCACTGTGTGTCAGCTGTCATCGAGAAAATAAAGCAATGGAACTTGTATAGTTACAAATAATTTTATTAATTGCTGTTAGTCGCGGAAACGAGTGTTGACAAATCCTTGCTGCTTGCATTTGATTTGATAGATTTCTCGTTCGATTTTAATCAGATTAAAAAAAATACAATTATTTATTTGGTTTTATTCATCTTTGCTTTCAGTTAAAAATAATTTAATATCCGATTCGTATCTGTAACCGAAATCGGTAAAAGAATCCATATCCGAATCCGAAACATCATATCCTTAACAATCTTAATTTCTAACATATATTTTATTCTACGTGCAGTTAGGTAGTCAGTGTTGCGCCCGGTCATTACCGTGTGTACTGTGGTAATGAGCGCTACGAATGTTTTAGATAGAACAACAAAACAGCGGGAACTAACAAATTTTCTTTATTTCGTATTTCAGATATACCACAGATTTGGTGAACGACGGCACATTTTACACAGATTCAAATGGACGTCAAACGATCAAGCGACTGCGCGACGTGCGCGCCTCCTTCGATCCGATCAATGTCGACCCTATAGCCGGTACAGACGCCCTATTATATTACCAGTCACTGTTGTATAATGAGGGTTACAACGCGAAATGACTGCACATCACAAACGTTGCAGAAATTATTTATAAATTACTTTATACCGCAAACCCGTAGGCTGTGGAACGAACTGCCTCGAGAGGTCTTTCCATTAAGCTACGATATGGGGTTCTTCAAGAGAGCTGTGAATAGGATTTTGCAAGGTCGGCGGCGTGCCCGCATACCCCCTGGTGTTGCAGGTGTCCATGGGCGGCGGTAACACTTACCATCACGTGGGACCGCCTGCTCGTCCGACCACTAGTCTATAAAAAAAAAAGACTACTACGCAAAGCGACCTATACGCGTAACGACATACGCTTAACAACCTGTAGGTACGCATGCCTTATATCTACAAATAATACCTACGTATACTGTGTGTGGGTGCCGAATTGTCCAATCCGATTGTCGAAATGGTTCGCACTGTACACTGTCGGTGTGCACTCACGCAACCGCAAAGCTCATGTCTAGTTGATTTCTCTGTACCTACCTATATACAAGTTGGCGCAGGTAGCCAAGTTTTTCCCGAAAGCCTTTCTAACTCTGATATTTGATTTCTCTGATTTTGCTAAAGGAACAAAATTAACAATGTTTTTTGGTTGGTATGCCTATTGGTCGTTCTGCGTAAATATTAATAAAATTTTGAAAAATAATCTTTTTTGAGACAGTATTCAGAAAAATCTCAGAATATTAGCTGTTTTAATAATAATAATTGTAATAATAGAAATCCTGTATTAAGAGGCAGGTATTTTTTATTTCACCATGTATACGGGCTGGAGATTTGAACTCACGAAATAGAACCAAAAATGGATACTCCTAAGTTAACACCATCATAAATATTTTTCAGGTAATTTCTATCCTGTAACATCAAAGATCTACATAGAAGATTTATCCAAAAATATAAGATTTACAGTTTTCAATGACAGGGCGCAAGGGGGCGCTTCTTTGTACGACGGCGAAGTAGACCTTATGGTGCATCGACGAATCCTAACAGACGATACAGCCTTCAAAACGATGCTGAATGAAACTTATGACGTCAACGATACAGTAACTAATGTGGGGATAACAGTTAGAGGAAAACATTATCTTTACGTAACCAAAGCTGATTATAGACGTAACAAAATTTTCGAAAAGAAATTCGCGAAAGAATTAGAGCTGCAACCGAAGATTTTCATTTCGTCTTCTGCAGTTGGTTATTATAAAGTGAAGAAACGATCGCATTGGCTCAGGTTTGATAACAAATATTCTGGATTGAAAACTAATTTGCCTGTGGGAGTGCATTTACTGAGTCTAGAGTTTTGGAATGAAGGCACTTTGCTTATAAGACTAGAAAATTATTTAGAAAAATCTGACGTCGTTAAGACTGGAGTCAAAATTGTAAATTTGAAACAACTCTTCGTTAATATTCAGATTAGAGATGTGAAGGAGACTACTTTGGGCGCTAATATTTGGTTGAATGATTTCGCTCCGTTAAATTGGGAGAAAGGGAGGTTTTTGAAGAATTTTAATGATGCGTACGGGAAAGAGAAGGTTGAATATATCGAAGAGGAAGAAAATAGACCTTTGGAAGATGTTAAACTTGATAAAGGGATAAAGCTGATTCCTCAACAGATAAGAACTTTTGTTGTGTGGTTTGATTACGTTAAATTAAAGTAGGAAAGTTAGAGTAAAGGCTAATTTACACAAGGAGAGTTTCTCGAACGTGTACGGGCGAAAAAAACAGCCAAAATGTAGTTTTTTTATAGGATAAAGACGGTAGACGAGCTTATGGTCCACCTGGTGGTAAATGGATACTGTCAACCGTGGACACATGGGATACATGCCAACATCGGTCTAGAATGACAAATGTTGACGCGCCTGCGGATGCGCTGGCTGCCTTTGGAGATGTAGGAATGGATTTGGAGAAAGCGTTGGGAAAATGGGGAGCGTTAGAATAGGATTGGAATCTCACTCAGTACCGAAACACAGAGATACGAATGAATCAATCATCGTGTGTTTGGTCGTATACATGCAATATTCTCGGCCGAACCGTTCGAGAAACTGGACTTGAGTAAATGGAAAATAACTTTGTTTTAAGTAAACTGTATTTTTTTTTATATATACTAGTGGGCGGACGAGCAAGCGGTCCCACGTGATGGTAAGTGTTACCGCCGCCCATGGACACCTGCAACACCAGGCGGTATGCGGTAAATTGTGCGTTAAGTGGAATTACTATGTTTTTAATTACTTCTGGGTTAGTTGTACTTCGTTCCTTTTAAAGTCGATTTTTTTCTTCATCTGTTTAGACTTTCTTATAGCTACCCCTTTCGTTATTATTATTATATTTGTATGTTGCAATACAAATGTGGCATGTGTGGTATGTGGTAGCCTTAACCCAGATAAGCCTACTGTCCTATATTTAGGACAGTAGAAATAAAAAAAAATATCAGAATACCCTCTTTATCTAAGATTATTTAGTCTTATGATTTGCAGTAAGAAACGTGTCAGCTTTATTAGAAAAAATAAAAAGACAGTTATTTTAACAGTTTTTACCTTATATTTTACCTTATAAGTGTGTAATAAAAGTGCGTTGCAGACATGGCAAATGACAGGTATGTATAAAAAGTTATATTTTACTCGTGAGTTGTTTTTTTCTGTGTTAATATCTAGTTGATAACCTTAAACTTTTGTACTAAATAAATATTCTAGCAAAATAATATAAATAAATTACGTATAACTTGTTACAAATACTAGCGTACTATATATAGGACAGTAGGATAATATACATGATTTTAGTACAATAATACAACTTTTTCTTTACAGACCGTTAGCTGCGCATGAAATTTTAGATGCTTTAGAAAATGTTTCTGATAATGAAGAAGATTATAGAGAACGACTGATATGTATTCTACCTCCTCCTGTTGATCCTGACTGTCTCACTGACGAAGATTCGGGTGAAGAAGATAATGTAACTTTGAATAATTTGCCACGAAACATTCTGCTTCAACCGGCTGAAGTAATGATTCAAGGGCAGATTATGGTGAGTGATACAGAAGAAGAACCTTCTGATTCTACAGGTCGAACTAAACGTAGGCGTACCTACGCATGGAGAAAACGGGACTTGGCAAAAAATCCCGTGAATTGGCCAGATGTTCAAGGCGCTTGCCAAGATAAGCGCCCAATTGAGTGGTTTGAAAACTTCTTAGATGAAGATGTTATTTCGTTGTTGGTGTCAGAGAGCAATAAATATGCTGTCAAAAAGAATTTGCCTGGAGACATAACCACTGAAGATATGAAATGTTTCATCGGCATATTGTTGGTTAGTGGTTATTCATGGCTCCCCCGTAGAAGAATGTATTGGGAAAACTCCCCTGATACAAAGAATGAATTGATCAGCTCGGCTATGACTAGGGATAGATTTGACTTTATTTTTCGCCACCTTCATGTCAATGATAATCTGGATTTGCAAGACAAATACACAAAAGTACGCCCCCTAGTTACACTTCTAAATAAAAGGTTCTTAGAGTTTTCTCCTCTTGAAGAGCATTACAGTGTAGATGAGGCCATGATCCCCTACTATGGTAGACATGGCTGCAAACAGCACATAAAAGGTAAACCTATTAGGTACGGGTTCAAAGCTTGGGTTGGTGCTACACGGTTAGGGTATGTTTTATGGATGGAACCATACCAAGGTGCTACAACTATGTGCAATCCAATATATAAAGAATTGGGGCTGGGTGCAAGCGTTGTTCTCACTTTTTGCGATGTGCTGATTTCACGTGGCTTCGACTTTCCTTACCACGTAGTTTTTGATAATTTTTTTACTGGGACGCCCTTGCTGGAAGAGATAACAAAGAAAGGCCTTCGTTGCACTGGGACAGTTCGAGAAAACAGGACATCTAGTTGTCCTCTGATTACATCGAAGTTACTGAAAAAAAAGGAACGTGGTGCTGTCGATTACAGAACGACACATGACAACACGTTCATTATTGCTAAATGGCATGACAATAATATATTCAGTATTGCTTCTAATGCTGTAGGAATAAATCCTAAACAATCTGCCAAACGCTTCTCACAAAGTGAAAAGAGAAACATTGTCATAGAAGAACCACATATGGTGTCCATCTATAACAAATATATGGGAGGAGTGGATCGGTCTGATGAAAATATTTCACATTACCGAATTGGTATACGAGGTAAGAAATGGTACATGCCGTTGCTCACACACATGATTGATCTTGCCGAACATAATGCATGGCAGTTATATAAAATAAATCATGGAAAACTGGATCATCTTGGCTTTCGCAGAAGGGTAGCAATTGCTTTGATTGAATCAAACAGAAAAAATGCCAAAAGAGGGCCTAGCCGACCCTCCCATCATGAACATGCTGATAGTCGTAAAGACCAAATGAATCATCTGGTTATTCCTCAATCGAAGCAAACACACTGTCGTCAATGTCACAAAAAATGTTTGACACGTTGCAAGAAATGTGATGTTGGAGTGTGTGTCAAGTGTTTTGAAACATATCATTCATAAATAGTGTTAATCTAGTAAATTACATATAACAATGGGTAATATAATCAATAGTTATCTAATAAACTACACTTTTTGATTACATTCTGTTTTGTCATAAATGGTCTTTTATTTCCTCTTATTATCCTACTGTCCTACATATAGGACGGCTGTTTCCCTGAAAGCCTTACACTTAATTTTTTTTTCATAATTTTTTTTATGTTGCATAAGATCTAATAAACTAAATAATGTAACTTTTTTCAAAATTTTCAGAAAATTTTAGATTCAGGCTTATCTGGGTTAAATAAGTTTTACAATTGTTATATAAAATGCACAGAATAAATAATAAAATAAATAAATACGAGTAACGTGAACATTGTGTACTTTTTCTTTCGTAATGGCTAAAATCTTGTGGCCCTAATGGCCTTTCAAGAGTCACCGTGGTTCAGGGCGAACGCAGAAGGCGGTCAGCCAGGAGCAAAAAATGTGTAGCAACGAGCCCAAGGGCTCTCCGGCCTGTAGACCGGCGGAAGGAACGCATCTCGGCTTAGGGAGGGCACCGCGGGATCGCGAGTCGGTGTGAAGCGACCAGGCAGGTGCCGATATCTGGTGTTGGCTTAAGTCCTGGTAGTCCTCGTCTCCGCCGGCGTGGACGGTGTACATGTACTTTTATTAACGTTAGGTACATTTTTGAGGAGAGTGCACGCTGCAATCCAACAGCCGCTGGGCGTACTGTACATTCCTCTTTACCCCTATCTCACAGAAGTGTTTAGTTGTAGAAATACATAGTATACCATCAGCCTATTCACTCACCACCACTCACATGAGTGGTGGTGAGTGAATGCTGGTGGTTGGATGATCCAACCACCAGCGGCGGATTTCTTCAAGACGTTGGTCCACCTGGCTGAGGGGTTCCCACACTGTTAAACCTGGTACGTGGGCTTCATTGGAGAAGTCGTCTACACTATCTGTTATGGTCTCGCGGCAAATACGATCAGCACACTGTCATTTAACCATGCCGATTCTTAATGTGATGAAATAAAAACCAAAGTAACCAAAATATGTTTTATTTGACTTTTTCCTATAAACATACAAATTCCATAAACCATTGCCATAAAACAGGGTTTCTCAAACTACCCCTCACGCAGGGCCGTCTTTACCAGGGGGTGCAAGGGGTGCGGTGCACCCCGGGCGCCCTGCGCCCGGGGGCGCCTGTCGAGCGCTGAATTCAGTGCCGGCTTTACCTATGGTGCAGGGGGTGCGGTGCACACGGGCGCAGGGTCTTAGGGGGCGCCGAGCGCCGCTCGCGACACCTCCAAAGAGTTCAAAACGCCTACTAGAGGGCGCCCTGCACCCGGGCGCTACATGAGCTAGAGCCGGCGCTGCCCTCACGTACCCCTATCAAATTTCTCCGAAGACTGCGTACCCTTTTATAAAAATAAAATAAAGCATCAAGTCGATTTCTATATTTCATTTTTATCATGATCAGGTGTGAAAACTTACTCTCATATAAATATGTTGTTGCGAAGGGTAAAAGGAAATTTACGGTGTTGTGTGAAAGTTCGGGATATTCTTGGTGTCTTGCTGCAACGTAAATTTTGCTGCGTACCCCCTACGACCAGATGACGTACCCTTAGGGGTACGCGTACCCCACTTTGCGAAATCCAGCCATAAAACATTGAAACATACAGTCAATAATAAGCCAACCGAACGTTCGTACCATTGTATTTTTATTAATCCTTTCCAATCTTCAAAGCTAATATTTTCAATAAAGGCTGACCGAATTTTCGGTTCCGGCCAAAAATGCTGGTTTCGACTGCAGTTTCGGTTTCGGCTAAAAATTGTATGAAACTTCGGCTCGGCCGAAACCAGCGTTCGTGAGCTGTCGGATGAAGTCGGGTCATGTTCGGAACGGGTTCACTTCACTCGCCTATACCGCTTTACCTCAGTCAGTTCGCCGGCCGGTGCTTAATTGTTAGTCGTGTCTGTTCTCGCGCATAAATAATGATTTACTTATAAATCGAAGTCTTTTATTTAACTTAATCGAAAAATCTGTTACACAGCTAGGAAAAACACTAGGTTTCAGGGTATAACGTAAATTTAACTACATAGATTTCGGGTTCGGTTACGGTTTCGGCCGAAACTAGAAGACGAGCCGAATATTCGGTTACGGTTTCGGCTGAAACTAGAAGAGGAGCCGAATATTCGGTTACGGTTTCGGTTGAAAATTGTGTTTCGGTCGGACACTGGTTTTCATTATTTGTCTTAACTAATTTGTAACTTAATATAGATATGTATGTATTTATATATTATTAAGCTATTTATTATACTATATGTATTATCGATAAGTATATATTGAACATGATCCACCTGTGGATTTCGGTCTGTTTGCACTACCTATATCCCTTTTATTTTTCTCTATCCTAAGGTTGGCTGGAAGAGATCGCCTTAGCGATAACGTCGCCTATTGTATTCTGTATTTATTGTAACCAATTGTATGCAATAAAGAGTATTTATTAATATTATTATCTATCGATTACAAAAGGACATCATGCACGAGACGGCACATGCAGCAGTGATCAATAAAAGGGCTGATTACGATTGGTTTATGAAACGCTAGTTTGGTTGAACGTTCGCTTGGATTAGTCAAAAGCTCCGTTTAGATATTAAAACCCAATACAGATCTAAAAGGATCTTAAACTAATTTTGAAACATGTCAACCGTATAAAATGGCTCCTGGCTAATACCTGATGTGGTAAACCATATTCGTCTTGCTGTTCCTCGCTGTCCCAAGATATCCTTAGCAATTAGTACCGCCTACAGTCCAAACAGACCTGGATAAATTGTCGCCAATAAATCGTCTCCTGACGATAGAGAATTCTCATGACCGACATCTTTAACAATCGTTTGGCAAGTTTTAAACGCAAAATTTACGTTAATTGTATTCGGGCACTTTTTTTTCTTTGCATTTGTTTAATTAAACGGTTTAACGTTCTGGAACTAACGTTTTTTCATATTGTCAAAAGAGCAATGTTGGTTTTGTGGTAAGTAAATACTGTCGCCCATGTATATCCACGATTTGTGTCAACTTATGTCAAAAGTGACGAACGTTGCCACATTGCGGTAATCGGTTTAAAAATGTTCAAAAATGCCCAACAGGGTTGGAAGATTCAATCTATAGAGGTTTTTTTTTGTATAAAAAAAGAGTTATCGAGTGTCAACAGTTACCAAAAGTTCACCCGATGGTAAGTGGATATTGTAGCCCATGCACATCCGCAATGTATATCAACATATGTCAAAAGTGACAAACGGCAGAATCCGAGAGTCAGCGTCTACCTTTAAGATTATACAGTTGTGGTTTTCAAAAAAAGATTAGGACTATGGAAGAACACTTGAGCAAGAAGAAATATAAGGTCCTATAGAAATAGTGTGAAATATTTTAATATGTCAATCAGTGGCACTAAATTTATCGTATCTAATTAAAAATTAACATGAATTTAATTATTTTTTATTAAATTAAAAATAAATAATCGCCGATTATTTGACTCGTGTGTGCATAACACTATCCACACTCGCTCGGGTCTTTGACCTTTTACCCGCGTCCGCTTCTGCTAGTGCGTCAGTAGGTAGCAACTACGTCACGTGTTACCAATTATTTATTTTTAAATGTAATTAAAAAATCTTTAAATACATGTCAATTTTTTAGATTGGACAATAGTTTTAGTGTAATAATTGACATATTAAAGTATTTCTAAGACCTTCTTAGGTACTCGATATTTTTAATAAAATCATTAATAAAATGTCATGTTAATGACATTAATGTCAATTATGAGATTCATAAATCAAAAACTCCCAAGTTATTATTAGTATGTATTGGTTGCCTTTTTAATGAAAATTGAACCAAGCTCGTCGCAGTCTTTTTTGGATCTCTTTAATATTTTTTAAGAAGTCAAAATTATTGCATTTGAGAGAATGAAATGGGATTGGGATTGAGATTTTCCTCACTACACTCTGATTGGGTAGGATGACATGAGTTGGTCAATTGCATTGTTTAAAACTGTAGCTAACAATATGAATAGCTTCCCCACCCAGAGTCAAATGCGACCATTATTTAAAACTGTGGCCGAGGATGTGACTCCCCCAATCGATCCGTATTTTTTTTAATAGTAAGAAGACGGCGGACGAGCTAACAGTCCACCTGGTGGTAAGTGGAAACTCTCGCGCATGGACATCCGCGGTACATGCCAACATCAGTTCAGAATGACAAATCTTGCCACGCCGGATGCGCTGCCTACCTTTCGAACGGATTTGGAAAAAGGGTTGGGAAAATGGAGAGGGATAGGGTGGGATGGGCCCTGGCATATCTCACTCACTACCGAAACACCTCCTTACGAGGAATAGAATAAGGGAATGGAACGCATTACATTTCAAGAGAGTCTTCTGTAGCGAGGCCATTTTTAAAACTATCGCACGTCGCCACGTATAATGTTCAATACGCAAAATGATAAATACGCAATGTTCAACGGATAATATATTTTTTTATTTTATTGAGCATTTTGCGTATTAAACATTAAGCGTGGCAACGAAGAGAAATCTTAAATGAATCTGATCTTAACTGATAGTATAAATAGGGTTCAAATTCATACATCAGCTCAAATATATCTTCAGAATCTTCAGACACGAGCAAATATTTTAATAGCAATCTATATAAATAAAAATGTAAACGTTCGTTTGTTCAAAATCTTAAATCTCCGAAAGTTCTTCACCGATTGCTTTGACATTTTGACACAACGTTGCATTCGAATAGGTGCTTGTTTTTATATACCTATCACAAGGGTAAAAACATGCTTTTTACCCCAAAACAGGTAAAGTTAGGGTAAGCGCCATCTGTTGGGCAGCCACAGCAACGCGTGGCCGGGTACGGCTAGTGTAAAATATTTACTCGACCTTATATTTTAACATGATTTTACTGATAAAAATAGCAAAAATGGATGTCATTATTCGATTGAATCAATTAGTCGTTTGTCAAAAAGTAATCGTGAATCGTTAAAAATTACTCAAAGATATTGCTTTTTCAATACTCTTTGTTCCAAATGAGTTCCTCGACCCCCATATTAGTTCTTTTTCAATATCTGTAATGTACAGACATCGGCCTGTTACAATTTTATTATATGTATAGATTACATTAGGAGTTTAAAAAAATGCGTGAGGATCTCCGTTCCTGGCGGGGGTAGCACACAGTTTTTTTTTTAATTCGATTGAAATACAACTGGACTACGAGTAACAATTATAACAATGACTCTATCAAATCTGATTGATTTAGTTTATTGATTATTCCAATCAAAATTTTTTAGTCAATTAAAAGTATTATAACAACACCGATACATATATATTTACTTATAATTAGAGATCGGATATTCGGGTGCATATTTAGCTAAAGTGAGCTGTTGCATAAGTATGGAGTGCACTTTTGTATCGGGCGAATGGCGCAATCCCGACATCGACTAATTTTATGTTCCGACTATAGAACACGATGCATATACCTAAAGTTGTAAAGTTAATCCCTAAAACCCTCAGAACTGCATTCCTACAAATTGCCATTACAACTAAGAATTTGAGTCCAAATCCGAAGTTTATATCTTCAATAATGCCTTAGATCCTATCAACCCTGTCCTGGTCACCACCAGACCTTCAACACTGCTGAAGGTTTCATAAATAAGCATCCGATTAGTTGTGAAATCGCGGGATTTCGGTTTTCAAATAAATTAGTTTCAGAAGCCGCTTCCATACTTCATACCTTGTAGGTGAATATGCACCCGAATATCCGATCTCTAGTTAAAATCATTATATTTTGAATTATTTTAATAAGAATGTGTTTAAATTTCTTTTTTTTTTTTAAAATTCTTTGTCAATTTTGACATTAAAGCATTTTTCTGATCATGTAATTGAGAATTCCGCCGTTTCTAAAGTACGTAATGTCGACTTCAGTGTCGAAACGTACTTTCACTTGGAATGATTTGTCGTTGTCCACCTGAAAATAAATAGCTTGTATTAATGCAAATGGTCCCGGGCTCGATTCCTAGTCGGACATTCATTTGTTTAAAGACAAATGTTTGTTCGGCTCTGGGCTTGTGTTTGCGTCTCTGGAGCCACGACAGAGGGAATCCTAGTTGACTGTGGGGTTATTTAAAAGAAAAAAAGTATCTTGGAGCATTTCTCACCACCTCCGGATACTATATCAGAAGGTATCAGAAAGTCAGGTATACTTTATCAGAAAGTCTAGTATGTTAGATTTAATTGGCAGATAATTTGTCTACCAGATTGTAAACAGTTACTTTATCAGGGGGTGGTGAGAAAGGCCCTAAATATTGTCCAATATCTTGAGTCATATTGTCCAGTATCGTAAGTCATATTGTCCAGTATCGTAAGTCATATTGTCCAGTATCGGAAGTCATATTGTCCAGTATCGTAAGTCATATTGTCCAGTATCTTAAGTCATATTGTCCAGTATCTTAAGTCATATTGTCCAGTATCGGAAGTCATATTGTCCAGTATCAGAAGTCATATTGTCCAGTATCGTAAGTCATATTGTCCAGTATCTTAAGTCATATTGTCCAGTATCGTAAGTCATATTGTCCAGTATCTTAAGTCATATTGTCCAGTATCTTAAGTCATATTGTCCAGTATCTTAAGTCATATTGTCCAGTATCGGAAGTCATATTGTCCAGTATCGGAAGTCATATTGTCCAGTATCGTAAGTCATATTGTCCAGTATCGTAAGTTATATTGTCCAATATCTTGAGTCATATTGTCCAATATCTTAAGTCATATTGTCCAATATCGGAAGTCATATTGTCCAGTATCAGAAGTCATATTGTCCAGTATCGTAAGTCATATTGTCCAGTATCGTAAGTCATATTGTCCAGTATCGTAAGTCATATTGTCCAGTATCGTAAGTCATATTGTCCAGTATCGGAAGTCATATTGTCCAGTATCTTAAGTCATATTGTCCAATATCGGAAGTCATATTGTCCAGTATCGTAAGTCATATTGTCCAGTATCGTAAGTCATATTGTCCAGTATCGGAAGTCATATTGTCCAGTATCTTAAGTCATATTGTCCAGTATCTTAAGTCATATTGTCCAGTATCTTAAGTCATATTGTCCAGTATCTTAAGTCATATCATCAATCTGAGTCTAGTGTCACGTCATGTCATTTATCGAAGTTTAGTGTATCAAATCATATCCGTTTCAGATTGTCACAGGCTCACAAATGTCACAAGCGTGTGTTTATGCATACATATGCGTGTATGTGTATAGTACGTACCTGTACAGTAAGCAAGTCCCCTTGAGCCAGTGTGTCTGGCACAAGTATAGAGTAAGTTTCAGAGCCGTCCAATCCCAATGTCTCGGCAGATTCCCCGGGGAGGAATTGTAGAGGCATAATACCCATTCCCACGAGATTGGAGCGGTGGATACGTTCGAAAGATTCGGCTATTACTGCGCGGATACCCTGCGGATATAAGTGGGATAGGGAGGTAATTTATACACTCGAATATCCGATCTCTACTTATGGCATTCTCTAGCACCCAACTTTCGGGCAAGCAGAGAATGAAGAATATATTTTAATTTTGTATTTGAGACATTTATTTTCAGAAAATGTATATATATATTTTAGAAAATAGGTGTATATATATATATATATATATAAGAGGGCGGACGAGCAAGCGATCCCACGTGATGGTAAGTGGTATTATATATTCGGGAATCGTAAGTATAATCGTAGGGAATCCCATGGTAACGTGGTTTTGAGGAACAGATCAAATACACCCTGTATTTGATGATCAAATATCATAAATAAATTATCAAATAGATATCAAATAGATTATCAAATATATGGTAATTATAATGAAGAGTACGCAAAAGTCACTCACCAGCAAGTAAGGTCCTTTAGCGGCCCAATCCCGACTCGACCCAGACCCGTAGTCCTTGCCGACGATAGCGATCAGAGGCACATTCTCATTCTTATATCTGGAAAATAACAATTAATAATATAAATGGTGAATAACAATAATAAATAACAAAAAAATACATAATTATTGATCAATTTCCTCGTGTGTGAATGCTGCTGGCATCACCATATATTGGTTATCTGCGAGAGGTATACTCTGTAACACAGGTTCAGATACAACTATGCAGTGTCACGTGGGCTCAGGGTACAACTCCACAACGAGTCAGCATATTACACTGTACCGCTGGTCTCGCTCAATGGCTCCCCACTCGCTTAAGTGACACATTTCAAGTTCCTGGGCTACTGGATCACGGAGGATCCAGTAGCTCAGGACTGGGCAGCTGGGCGCTGGGCATTGAAGGCGAGATGCCTTTTTTATCACCTGATGGTAAGTGGTTCCGCGATACATGCCGACATTAGTCCATAATGGCAAACGTTGGCACGCCCCCGAATGGGTTGCCTACCTTTGCGGATTAACGAATGGATTGGGAGAGAACGAGTTGGGAAAATGGGGAGAGATATGGGATAGGATGGGAATGGGCTCTGGCATATGTCGCTCACTACCGAAACACGTACGTACATTGGGGAAATACGATTAAGTAGAAAATGCAGTACATTACAAGATAGTCTTCTGTGAGCTATATGTTGGCTCGCAGATTTGCGCGCTGTTATAAAGATGTTAAAAGAACATGCTGCCAGTATTTTTATACGAGCATTCTGTGTGTCAATTCCACTGGAAAATCGTTTAATGCCCTGCGTATCCAATAAAGCACCGTCTTCAGGGGGTGTTGTTGGGGCAGCTGAGCTACTGTATGGCATCGGAGACGTTAGCGAACGTTCGCACGGCCGATATGTTTGCTATATTGCGTAGGAGAATACCATCACTGATGTCAATGGGTGCTGAGCAGCGCCAACAAGCAGCTGAGGGTCGTTGGAGGGTGGATGGCCCGATAATGAGACATTGGTCAGCGTTGCACGTCATTTCGTACAAGTGGTAATGGGTGGCAACAGCCGGTACTAATAATAAGTTAAAATTGTCACCAACGCTAATATGGTGGGAGAGTGCACGCTGCATTCCCACAGCCGCTGGGCGCACTGGACTGGCCCACGTTATCCCTCCCTCACATGAAACTACCTTGAAATGTACTGCATTTCCTACTTTATCGTATTACCCCAATGTACGTACATGTTTCGGTAGTGAGTGAGATATGCCAGAGCCCATGCGCATCCTATCCCTCCCAATTTTCCCAATCCATTCCTCAATCTGCAAAGGTGGGCGGCGCATCCGTGGGCGAGACAACGTTTGTCATTCTGGACTGATGTTGGCATGTATCGCGGATGTCTATGGGCAACAGTATCCACATACCATCAGGTGGACTGTACGCTCGTCTGCCGTCTTTTTTCTATAATTTAAAATATGTATTTTCTAGTCCGAAATAAACGAATATCAATTAATTAATAACACTATCCACATTCGCTCAGGTGTTTGCCCACTGACCGCGTCCGCTTACGTTAGTGAGCGCGCGTCAGTAAAGGACGAAATAAATCAATAGTTATTTACTTTTGATGTAATAAAAAAAATCATGAAATACATGTTAATTTTTAGATGGATATAATAGTTTCAGTGCACTAATTGACATTTGTAGGACCTTATGGCGAATTTTTCTTCATCCGCCATCTTGTTAACCATTTCCACTGTATGCTTTACAAACGAAAAGACATCCGTAAATAATTCAACTGCTACTTACCTATCAGCAGCGTCAAATATATCCATAACATCCTTGCTAGGGTAATGTGTAGTTCTGGGTCCCGTGGTGGGCGCCATTTTGTTCACGATTCGGATGTTAGCGAATGTCCCGCGGGACATTATAGCGTCGTTGCCCCGACGGGATCCGTACGAGTTGAATTCCCGTGGGGTTAAACTGAGACAAAAATAGATATCGAGTTTAATTCTCGAGGGATTAAACTGAGACAAAAATAAATATTGAGTTTAATTCTCGAGGGGTTAAACTAATACAAAAATAGATATCGAGTGAGTTCTTGAGGGGTTAAACGGGAAAAAATGTATATATGGACCCCATCTCCTGCCGTGGGTGTCGTAAAAGGCGACTGAGGGGTAACAAAGCGGTTGCCACAAGCCCCGAGTAGCTACACCACTTCTAAACTAGTGGACTCGCCAACCGGCCTAATCAGCATGACATTGTAAGGCCATACAAATGTGTATGTACAATACTAGGCGAAGTGTATGAGGATGTTAAAATGTCCTTTCCATTCCATTCCTAAAATCCTTTCCTTAATCTGTAAAGGTAGGCAGCGCATCCGGAGACGTGCCAACATTTGTCATTATGTACTAATTGTTGGCATGTATCGCGGATGTCTATGGACTACAGTATCCACATACCATCAGGTGGACTGTATGCTCGTCTGCCGCCTTCTATCTATAAAATTAGAATTTGTCATTTAAAAACTCATCAATAAAATAATTGCCTATTATATTGGAACATCTAGGTTTTACCCGTTCACAGTTTCTGAAATAAAATAAAGTGAAAAATAAATTATAGTCTATGACTCACCCGCGTCCAGCTAAATATCTAGCAGCGGGTGAGTTTCTAGCGATAGAGCCAGCGGGTGAGATATGATCCGTGGTCACAGAATCGCCCAGTAAAAGAAGACACCGGGCCTGTTCTATGCTCTTGATTGGAGGTAATTCCTGTAAGATATCGGTATCATCGTATAAAGACCTTTAATAGAACCTTTAAAAGGTCTTTAATGGAAGTTTAAAGGTCAAAGGTCATATAGTTTAATAGATTAATTAAACGTATACAATAAACGGGATTTTAAACACCCATTAATAGAAGACACCGGGCGTTTACTATGCTCCTGATTGACTGTAATTCCTGGAAGAAATAGGTTATAGGAATCATCGTAGAAAGGCCTTTAATAGAAGTTTTAAAGGTCAAAGGTCACAGAGTTCGATGGGTTAATTAAACATATAGGATAAACAGGATTTTAAACACCCAGTAATAGAAGACACCGGGCCTTTTGCATGCTCTTGATTGCAGGCAATTCCTGAAATAGATAGTTTATATGAATCATCGTAGAAAGGCCTTTAATAGAAGTTCTAAAGGTCAAACGTCGATGGGTTAATTAAACATATAGAATAAACAGGATTTTCTTTCTTTTTCTATGTTCCTGATTGGAGGCAAATCCTGGAAGGGACAGTTATCATCATAGACAGACCTGAACAAGGCCAATAACGCCTTTTTTTTTTTCATTTTATTTATCAAATTGGTTATCAAAATCTATAGATATAATAAAACCTTGATAGGGAGCGCTCGACTGGCCACGTTACCCCTCTCTCACAGAAGACTACCTTGAAATGTACTGCATTTACCACTTTATCTTATTTCCCCAATGTACGTACGTGTTTCGGTAGTGAGTGAGATGTGCCAGAGCCCATTCCCATCCCATCCTATCCCTCCCCATTTTCCTAACCCTTTCTCCAAATCCATTCCTATATCTCCAAAGGTAGGCAGCGCATCCGGGGGCGTGCCAACGTTTGTCATTTTGGACTGATGTTGGCATGTATCGCGGATGTCTACGGACTACAGTATCCACTTACCATCAGGTGGACTGTATGCTCGTCTGCGGGCATCGTTCAAAAAGTGCAAAGTGAAAAAGTGTTTATGCAATACCTTAGTTAATCCATCGAAATATGGAGGTTTCTTGATGTAAGTAGAATTAAGGTCCCAGCCATATAATTTGCCCTGAGGCACAGATAACGACTGCCAAGATGGTGATCCACGTTCTATTTGCTCGTAAACCTGACGGTAATAATGGTAAATGGTAATTATAGCGTGTAAATGCTGGATGTGATAAATAAATTCATTTTTTAAATTTTTATAGGGTGAGAGTGCACTCGACTGGGTCTTCCGTATCTCACAGAAGACTACCTTCAAATGTGCTGCATTTCCTACTTTATCGTACGTGTTACGGCAGTGAGTGAGATATGCCAGAGCAAATTCCCATCACATCCTATCCCTCCCCATTATCCCAATCCATTCTGCAATTAATCTGCAAAGGTAGGCAACGCATGTGCCAATGTTTGTCATTCTGGACCGATGTTGGCGTGTATCGCGGATGTCCATGGACGACAGTGTCCACTTACCATCAGGTGGAATGAATGCTCGTCTGCCGCCTTTTCTTTATATTTCCGTATGTAATTGTTTCAGATCTTTAGCCCATACAATAAATATATTAAAAACTGGCGACCCGCCCCCGCTTCGCTTCGATTTATAAGTTGTTTTTTTTTTTCAAAATTTCAAAGTAAAATATAACCTATATTAGACACGGATAATGTAGTTTCCTATTTGAGAAAGAATTTTTGAAATCGGTTCCGTAGTTCCCGAGATTACACCCGACATACCCACAAACAAACACACAATTTTGCCTCTTTATTATGTTAGTATAGATAATCTAATTTAATTAAAAATAAACATTTACAATAAATAATAATAATAATAACGGAAATGGCGCACACTCCATTCATAAACAGCAGCTAATGAAACCGCTACTACATGTATGTACACCGGCGAGTGTACGTACGCGGCGCGAGTGTACGTACGCGCACGGGTCTACGTACGGGGCGCCAGTGAGCGAGTGTAGTGTTTTCACGAAAGAAATCCAATGTTAACAGGATTGTGGTATTTTGTATTTCGCCCTATACAAAGGGGATGATTTTATTTTTTAACCATTTACCTCTTTAAACATTCCCGGAATGACGTATTTGTGTTCAACAGTTTGAATTTCAGCCCTCGTGGGCCATATGTCGCGTAAAAACACCGGTGAGCCATCGGAACGTTCCCCTGAAATTTAATAATGTCTACGGTGTAAAACTGCACCGGTGTGGACAATCAAAACACACCGAAAATGGTTGTACAAATACACTCGTTACCGTCCACCGTGGACACAGACCTACTCAAGCACATTGTGTCCTGTATAAGGAATGTATGGTGTTGAAACACCACGCTGGCCAAGCGATTTGGTGATGTAGTTTTTTTTTTATGTAAAAAAGTGGGCGGACGAGCAAGCGGTCCCACGTGGATGGTAAGTGTTACCGCCGCCCGTGGACACCTGCAACACCAGGGGGCATGCGGGCGCGCCGCCGACCTTTCAAAATCCTATTCACAGCTGTCTTGAAGAACCATATATAGTAGCTTAATGGAGAGACCTCTTGAGGCAGTTCGTTCCACAGCCTACGGGTTCGCGGTATAAAATAATTTTTGGAGCGAACAGTGCGCGACACCTCGTAGAAACCCGAGGTGGACATTATATTGAACAATTCTTCAGAGCATTCTAGTTGTATTTCCTCAGTTGAAGCGACTCTTCAGTTTCCCCGGGAGGGTGTTTCGCGCGATTCCATACTTCGTGCTCAGGGGCTCTCATATGAGTTGGACCCGATTCAATCGGTTGACTAGTTTCCGGAGTGCACCATTGCTGGGGGAGACCTCACTGACATTGAGTCGATTTACTTTTCGATACAATATCCGCGGAGGGGGCACTTATTACCCCCTCATTTAATCTAATAGTAAGTTATGGCAATGCATAGTTTTATAACATTCATTAGCTCTGATACGATTAGATCAGCAATCAAAATAAGACTCTTTTATCTCTTAGGCACCTTTTGATAACACGACACCTGATGACGACACCCACGGTGGCACCATCAAGTGCCACTGGTGGAACCAGTAAAAATACTAAAAAAAAAACGAGAACATATGCCCCGAGCTACAATCACTACTTGTGCCTAAAAGTGAAGACATGTGTGTAATATTTCACTCAAACAAAAGGTATGTGTAAACTTTCACTTACGTAGAGCGAAAGTTTTCATTGAACTAAAGGCGTGTGTAATAATTCACTTAACTAGCAAATTTTCTGTTACGTAAGAAGACGTGTGCAAATTTTCACTTACGCAAAGTGTGTGTAAATGTTCACTTACCCAAAGGCTGTGTCTCGAAATCGATATCAACAGTTCCGGCCAAAGCATAAGCTATCACCAGCAACGGGGATGCGAGATAATTCGCCCTTGTATTGGGGTGGATTCTGCCCTCAAAGTTACGATTGCCCGATAACACCCCACAGCAGACTAGCTCGTTCTGCAAATTGTTTTATACGTGCAAAAAAATAAGTAAATTTTGACAGGAATTGATACATGATGGCAGAGTTAAAAAAAGCTTCATCAGAAAGTCAGTGCCACCTAGATGTAATTGGCAGATAATTTATCAGATTGTTAACAGTTACTTTAGCGGGAGGCGGTGAGAGAAAGTGTGTTAATTATAAAAGTACATACCTTTTCAATAGTGTTGGCGATGTTGTCATCGATGGGTCCAGAGTTGCCAATACAAGTCATACAACCATATCCTACTATGTCGAAACCCAGTTTCTCTAGATATGGAACTACTCCTGACTCCTGCAAATAAAATTTATAGAATTAGGCGAAAATATTATGAAAATTAACTATAAAATTCATTGCAGTAACCGTAACCACGTAGGAATGAACTGAGAAGTTATACGTAATATAGAGTGGTTACAACGTAATGTAATGAATTAACGGAATGAAGTAACAGGATATACTCTATGTTAATAGAGTAGTTACAACACAATGTCAATGTGATATCAACAGAAATATATCAATACACTGATATCAATATAAATATATCAATACAGTGGAATCAACACAGATATTTCAATACAGCGGAATCAACACAAATATATCAATACAGTGAAATCAACACAAATATATCAATACAGTGGAATCAACACAAATATATCAATACAGCGGAATCAACACACATATATCAATACAGTGAAATCAACACAAATATTTCAATACAGCGGAATCAACACACATATATCAATACAGTGAAATCAACACAAATATATCAATACAGTGGAATTAACACAAATATATCAATACAGTGGAATCAACACAAATATTTCAATACAGAGGAATCAACACACATATATCAATACAGTGGAATCAACACACATATATCAATACAGTGGAATCAACACATATATCAATACAGTGAAATCAACACAAATATATCAATACAGTGGAATCAGCACAAATATATCAATACAGTGGAATCAACACAAATATATCAATACAGTGGAATCAACACAAATATATCAATACAGTGGAATCAACACAAATATATCAATACAGTGGAATCAACACAAATATATCAATACAGTGGAATCAACACAAATATATCAATACAGTGGAATCAACACAAATATATCAATACAGTGGAATCAACACAAATATATCAATACAGTGGAATCAACACAAATATATCAATACAGTGGAATCAACACAAATATATCAATACAGTGGAATCAACACAAATATATCAATACAGTGGAATCAACACACATATATCAATACAGTGGAATCAACACACATATATCAATACAGTGGAATCAACACACATATATCAATACAGTGGAATCAACACACATATATCAATACAGTGGAATCAACACACATATATCAATACAGTGGAATCAACACACATATATCAATACAGTGGAATCAACACACATATATCAATACAGTGATATTGATATAAAGATTTTTCTTCAAATATGTTTTATAAAATAGGACCTAATATAATATGTTTTGATACCTCTACGTGAAATGGTAACATACAAATATATATATTCATACCATATAGGATATGGTATATATCCATATATATATATATGGATATATATGAATTCATACCAATAAATCTATAAAAACTATTTATATTAAAAAAATACATAAATTGACTCACCCTCAGATAATAAGTGACAACTCCAGATCCTGGAGACAGTGATGTCTTGATGTATGGAAGAACTGAGAGACCGTTTTCAACTGCTTTCTTTGCTAGGAGACCTGTGAACAAATAAAAATATTAACAGGAATATAAATAGATAGATAGATTAATAGATAGATAGATACAACTCTTTAGTTCACACCAAAAAGAATAACAGGATACTAGACACAAAATACAGAAAAGGCGATCTGGTCTTATCGCTAAAAGCGATCTCTGTCATACAGACTTTGGGTAGAGAGTAAATATATATTCTGATCACAGGTAGATGGTTTACAGTATAAATAATTATATATGTATAATAAAGAGGTAAAATTGTGTATTTGCAGGTATGTTGGGGTAATCTCTGGAACTACTGAACCGATTACAAAAAATCTTTCACAAATAGGAAGCTACATTATCCGTGTCTAATATAGGCTATATTTTATTTTGAAAATAACTTTTGTAAAAAGAAAATACTCTTTTAAACCGAAGCGAGGGCGGGTCGCTAGTATAATATATATGCAATAAATGCAATGCTACCAGCCCTTTCAGTATCCATTGTTGGCCACGGTCTGGTGCATGAAGGATATAAGGCCTTACTCTTAAAACGCCACGCTGGCTGAAGTTCCTCGGGGGCTTGTGGTAGCCGCGTTGTACCACAATGTACAATGTGGTACAATGTACATGAAATTAAGCATAAGGGATAAGATAATTGAGGGGTCTAAAAGCGAAGGCGACACTGTACCAGACTCCTCAGTCAAACCAACTGATGGAAAATCATTTATGGTGTGTTTCAAATAAGATTTGAAATAGGCACTTAATGTTTTTTTAGGTCAAAGTATATTTTCTGACCGCAAATAAATCATCAGATCTCTAGTTAGTTTGCAAAATCTAGATATTTTTCCAATAATTGTGTGGATAGTGGTGTTTCTGTTTCTCAACAGTCACACTGCATTGGACAGTGTCACGTTTGCACCATATCTGTGACGCCATTTTGATATTAAAGTATGGTTGGCATATTGCCAGTGTCGGATTGGAGTCCGCTGATTGGTCACATTGTACTGTGTAATTTTTTTAATTTAAATCTGATTTTCAAACGCTAATTTCCTATGAGACAGTGCCTAAAATCATAGTCATCTCAAGCAACAGTAATTTTAGTTTAAAAATATCTACAATATGGCGTTGATAGCTTCATTTTGACCCAAAATAGAGTGTCGCCTGTGTTTTTAGGCTCAATTAGGATTATAGGAAAACACTATTATCCTTATAAACGGCGATTTATAAACAAAAGAACGAAGAATTTATATAAACAAGGTGTCAAACGAACATACAGTCCTCGTGATGGTAAGTGGATACTGTAAAGAATGACACCGGAGATTTGGGAGTGGATTTGGAAAAAAAGGTGACTAATTTTCCTCATCGTAATATCCTCCATTGGGAAGATAAAAAGTAAAGAGTACTCGTATAATGGGATAAGGAGATTCCCTTTTTAGCAACGTGCACGCATACCTGAACGCACACCTAAAAAGGTTTCTGTGCAAATTTGTAAGCGGCTATCACAATCATTGATGTTAGAAATAATTAGATTAAGAAATATTGTAACCTTTAGGGTACGATGACGCTGAAGTGTAAAAGCCCCTAAATAAAATAAAGATCAAAAAACCTTAAAAAAGCCGTATTGTAAGAGCCCAAGGGGCAACAAGTTACGCCACAGATGAACTACCTCGCTTCTAAAAGAGTGGACTCACCAACCCGCTTGGCCAGCGTGGCATATCAAGGCCATACATCTCTCGTCCACAAGAGAATGTGCATGAAAAAGACCACGTCCAGCTCGTGTGGGTACTGAAAGGGTTGCAGTTAAAAAAGCTCTGATCTCACTCACCAGCCCCCAACATAACGCTAGGGTTAGAAGTGTTGGTACAGGACGTGATAGCAGCGATGATTACAGCGCCGTGGGTGATGGTGTACGTTTTGCCGTCGCTGAAGCTGAAGCTGCCACTTGTCGTCAGCTGGCCGGAGGTGAGGCCGTAGCCTTTGAAGCCCACCTGGAAGAGTAATTACATGATATATAATATGTTACTGAAATAACGCAAAAACAGTAGAATCGATTCTAACAGTTTTAACGATAGGTTTTCAAAAACTTATAGTTAATTTCTGGTATATCTCTTATTCTACGCGCCGCGCCCGGTCACTGCCCTGTACTAAGTAATGAGCGTTACGAACGATTCTAACAGTTTCAACGATAGGTTTTCTAAAACTTAAAACTTCTAAACTAGTTAATTTCTAGTATATCTTTTATTCTATGCGCAATTGTACTCTACGCGCCGCGCTCGGTCACTGCCCTGTACTAAGTAATGAGCGTTACGAACGTTTTAGATAGAACAACAAAATTGTACACGTGTCACCGAAATACCACGAGCTCTCAAAATACATCAACTAATTTAAAATATATAAAAATCGTTCTACTGTAAAATAAGATTTTACGGAACAAGGAACAAATCAAAAGTTGCATACGTTTTTTTCGCAAGGGTATGTACGCTTCTAGTGCTCGAAAAGAGATTTGTGGTGTTTACGGAGAAGATGCTTTTCTAAAACTACTGCAAAAAAATAGTTCAGGTGATTCAGGTCTGGTAATTTTGATGTGAATGATGTCATTGTAGTCGTCCTATTAAGGTAAATGTTGATGTTATCATTGAAAAAAATTAAGCAAATCGACTCATTAGCAGTCATCAAATTGCGAAAGAGCTTAGCATTCATCACTCAACAGTTTTGGATCACCGGCACAAACTGAATTTTGTTAAAAACCCCAGATGTTTGTGTATCGCATGATTTAAATGACAGAAACTTGGTGAATAGAATTTCCATATGCGACATTTTATGGAAAAAAAGGCGACAGACGAGCATACGGTCCACTTGATGGTAAGTGGATACTGTCGTCCATAGACATCCGCGATACATGCCAACATTAATCCAAAATGATAATCATTGGCATGCCCCCGGATGCGCTGCCTATCATTGGAGATATAGGAATTAGATTTGGAGAAAGGGTTGGGAATATAGGGAGGGATAGGATGGTTCATGGGCTCTGGAATATCTTACTCACTACAGACACACGTACGTATATTGGGGAAATAGGATAAAGCGAGAAATGCGGTAGATTTCAACGAGTTTTCTGTAAGAGAGGGGTAACGTGGACAGTTGAGTGCGCGCAGCGCCTGTGGGACTGCAGCGTGCACCGTACCCTCGTAACTGTAGGTACTAGTAACTTGACATACATTAGAATTGCATGGTCAGAGCAGGTTTCATACAAAAGTGTCCATCATTCTTTGCCCGTTCAGTATTTTCATTTGTAAATTTTCATAGAGAATAGACCCTAAAGAAAGATATATCTTGTCCCTGACATAAATGTTTTAACACAAAGAAATAAATACGGAAGAAAATTATAACAAACAATATAAATACAAAATTATTTACACACAATACATAGGAATATAAACTGTATTGTTAACAAAATAAAGTGTATTTAGTCAGCATTTAAATTTGTTTTTCTGTGTTCCGCTTCGGCAGCGGTTTTATATATTACTCAAAGGCCTTGTTTAGTAAGCAATAATTGTGTTTTGATATTGACTATAGTTGAGTATGGATTTGCTTATGTTAAATACGAGGGCGAAACTAATGGGTTGTGACCGCTTTTACATATAAAACTTTAATAATGTACTTATTTACACACATAAGAGCATAATAAGAGTAAAATCGGAACATCTGTCTGTACATGAAATATTTTTTGAAAAAATCTTCGTAGTGTATAGTCCTCGCAAAACGTCTTGGGCTTTGAGCTTTGACGCCCGTCAACAGTCTGCGCATGTCCTTGCCACAATTTCAAACAATATTCAATAAGGCGAGTGTGCGAGTAGGAAGTTATTGTTGCGTCTCGCTCTAACTTGCCAACATATTGTATTGTAAATACCCCCTCCGTCGCCAACATCAGTCCAGAATGAGAAACGTTGGCGCGCCCCCAGATGTGCTGCCTGTCTTTCGAGATGAAGGAATGGATTTGGAGAAAGGATTGGGAAGTTAGGGAGGGATAGGACAGAATAGGATGGGAATGGGCTCTGGCTCAAAAATCCCATTGATATATCTTAAAGAAGGATATTTTTGATATTATTGTATGCCATATTTGTATTAATCGAGTTATCAAAACACCCAATCAACTGAGTATGTAGTTACTTCTTAGTAAAACCAGTGCCGGTTTTACCTATGGTGCAGGGTGTGTGGCGCAAACGGGCGCTGGGTCTCAGGGGGCGCCGAGCGCCGCTCGCGACGCCTCCAAAGAGCCTGCGTCGCTCGCGGCGCTGGCTCATTTAGTTATTAAATTAAATATTTTTGAATAAACGACAAAATGGTGCTTTTTTATTCTTGTAAGCTCTCCCTTCCTAAAAAATATTTTTTAATCTCGACTCTACCCCGCGGGTCCACGGGGGCGTACCGCAAGCGCAGTAAACGGGCTATTGCTTCCTAACATCATTTATAATTGCACCAATTGCACCCGAATATCCGATCACTGGTGAAAATATAACTGTAATTATTCCATTTTGATCGCGCGCCTATTAGATTAATTGCATTAATTGCAATTAGGGTATTAATTGCACCCGGGCGCTACATGGGCTAGAGCCGGCGCCGAGTAAAACTTATATATTTTTTATTTATCTCAACCATATGGTCAATGGTCGACGGTGAGGAAAGAGATGTGTAAAATGGTACCTCGTCTGTAAACGGTTAAGAACCACTGATGTAAACAAACGAACACATTAAACTTTTTCTATATAGTAATATTCAAGGAAATGAAAGCCAAAAACGCAAAGTTGTCATTATTTTCACTATAAGAATACAAACGTGATTATGCGAGCTTTTAGTATCAATTAAGATCGATCAGTTTTTTTGAAAGATTTTTGTACATTGTGACGTCATCTGAGCAAAGGGACCCTATTGTCGGTATGGATTTATTGACTTTGGTTATGATTTCATAACTTCAAATTTCGTTGTTTCAACGTTCTGTTCAAATAGAAACATTTAATTTTTCTAAAATGGGAAATTATATCAATAAGGTCTATTTTCTTAGATAATGTGAAAAAATATATATTTTTTTGTGGATTTTGTAGTGTGCGTGATGCAGTACAATCGGGTGAGTCCATGATTTAAATATTATTTTTCGTTTATTTCATTTTATTTCTACATATATTACATATTTTGGTTTCGATTACGAATAGTTTATGGATGGGATTATTATTATTTTTTATGGACGATGGTGGCAGACGAGCATACAGTCCACCTGATGGTAAGTGGACACTTTAGCCCACGGACATCCTCGACACATAGCAACATTAGTCCAAAATGACAAACGTAGGCACGCCCCTGGCTGTGCTGCCTACCTTTGGAGATTGGGAATGGATTTGGTGAAAGGGTTTTGAAAATACGGGAAATGTGATACTGTCAATTTGGCGAGAGAAAACTATCAAGAACGTATTATTGATACTTAACCTTTTTTTTACTATAACTGCAATATCTATGACGTCAGTTGTTGTAAATTTAAAAAAAAATAAGAAATTTATAAATTACTAGCGACCCGCCCTCGTTCGCATTCGGTTTATAAGTTTTTTTTTTCAAAATTTCAAAATAAAATATGGCCTACATTAGACACGGATAATGTAGCTTCCTATTTGTGAAAGAATTTTTGAAATCGGTTCAGTAGTTCCAGAGATTACCCCCGACATACAAACACCGAAATTTTACCTCATTATTATATTATAGTATAGATTGGTATCAAGGGACTTTTTGGCGAGAACTCGAAAAGTGAAAATGAGTTTCTATTTGATTAAATAATGAAAATTGTGTATTGCAAGTTTTTTGGTTTAATATGGATAGTTTATTAAACTTCCAAGTGTTTTTGTGATCTATACTAATATAATAAAGAGTGAGTGCGAATTTTGTGTGTTTGTGTGTTTGTGCAGGGTAATCTCCGGAACCCCTGCACCTATTTGAAAAATTCTTTCACCATTTGAAAGGTGCATTATTCCAGATGGATGGATGTGCAAATAAATCGTGTGTTTTTCGTGTGCTTCCAAGGAGTTCTCTTCAGTCGCTCAGTAAACCTACTGTCGCTTTACTGAGCGACTTCTGACTTACATCGACTGGTTTCGACATTGACAGGATACGTTTTAGACTTTGAAATCGTTAATTATAATACTAATTACTTTTTAGAGAGATTGATAAGGAAATATTTATAAATAGTGTTTTTATTTTGTGAGTTTTGTTCGGGGAATTTTGCAAAAACAAAAAATACCACACGGGAGGGCAATGCCAATGCCGGCCCTTTCAATGTCCACAGCTAGACATGGCCCCCTTGTATATTGTTTCGAGCACGAGTGATGTGCCTTAATTAAGGCTCTGATTACCGACAATAAAAACATTGTAAGCTGATAACCATTTCGTGTGATTCCAAGGAGTCCCCTTCTGTCCTCAGTATACCTACCGATCGTTTAATTGAGCGACTCCTGACTTACTTCAACGGGTCTGGACATTGACAGGATACGTTTTAGACTTTGAAATTGTTTAAAACTAGACACCGGCAGAATGGGCTTATTGCATCATTGCCGTATTCATATACGGCAATGGTGCAACTGGTATTGTGCAAGAGAAACAATTGGTATCCACTTATTCACACAGTTTTATCACGAGAAATTATCCATCTATATGTTTTGGTTGCTCGATGGCATCGTATAAAACAAAGTCGCTTCCCGCCGTCTGTCCCTCTATATGTACGCTTAGATCTTTTAAACTACGCAACGGATTTTAATGCGGTTTTCATCAATAGATAGAGTGATTCAAGAGGAAGGTTTATACGTATAGTTTAATATTGTTTTAACGAAACCGAAGCGAAGCGAATTAATAAGATAAATAATTAAATTAATTAATTAATAATTAATAAGAGTATAAATAAACGAGTTCGCGGATTTTGAACTGACGTATTGTTATCTATAGCTGTGACAGCGAATCATTAGCACCTTATTATAATGATATATCGTTATGAAATTAAACATTAACATTCCTTGACTTCACTATTAGTAAATGACTTAATTTGAAAACAGATTAACAAATGTCATTCGTCATGTTTCCTGAATTATTTTCAAATTTTGATATAAATATAGATATATCCGTTTATTGGGTAGAATCAAAATCAACATTGATTTGGTTGGCGGTGGCAAAATTGAGAATTTTTCAAAATGGCGGTAAGTAGGTATGCCAGGCTCCATACAAAAATGTCAAAAAAAACATTGGAATTCCGGTATTGGCATTGATAACGGTAAATGGTATCATTAACGGTAATGGAAACCTTCCGATATTGACCGCCCTGGTCGTGTGATAACTATATGGACCACAGACCACATCTTTATCTATACTAATGATAGAAACACCGCAAAGTTAGATTGTGATTACTACGTCACGTATATAGTCTAGAAAATGAATAAATATAAGCCATTTAGTGTGGATCCTCCTTTAGGTAAGTCAACACATTAAATACTATTAAATATTCGAGGTGGAGAGTACACGCTGCAATCCAACAGCCGCTGGGCGCGCTCGGCTGGCCACGTTACCCCTGTCTCACAGAAGCCTACTTTGAAATGTACCGCATTTCCCACTTTATCTTATTTCCCTAATGTACGTACGTGTTTCGGTAGTGAGTGAGATGTGCCAGAGCCCATTCCCATCCTATCCCTCCATTCCTATATCTCCAAAGGTAGGCAGCGCATCCAGGGGCGTGGCAACTTTCGTCATTTTGGACTCATGTTGGCATGTCGAATGTCTATGGGCGACAGTATCCACTTACCATCAGGTGGACTGTATACACGTCTGCCGCCTTAGTCCTTAGTAAAAAACATATAAATGCTATTATAGCCGCGCAGACACTACCGGCTAAATAGCATTACCTCATATCTTCCCGTGGATGTCGGAAAAGTCTACAAACGAATAACAAAGTGGCTACCACAATCCCTGACGAACTAAATCGCCCCTACGGGAGTGGACTCGCCATGAGAAAGGCCGCGTCCAACAGAGGATACTAAAAGGGCTGATCAATGTGTTCGTTTACTTTATTTTTTATCGCTGTATATCATCTAGGAGACCGGTAATCATGCAACAGTTTATTTGGAGAAGAGGAATTCCGAGAAGTCAAAATCAATGAGAGTATTTGGTGATTTAGCTTATGAGTAAAATGATCTATCATAAAGCTCTGTCACTAAATAATTTCGATGATAACGTAGGCGCCACAAAAGAAGTCCCGCAGGCGCGGCGCTGTGATCGACCGACATAAGACTTCCACAGCTAATTGGCTTCAATTTGCCCTATCAAATTATATATTTTATTTACACCTACCAATAAAGATGTGTCTAGATATGAAGTAAATTATAAACGGACATAACACTATTTATTTTGCCGAACGGACGACCTGTCATATTTAGTTCCCTTAAATTCCGCAGGATTTCCTTTGTTGGCGAGCAGTCTACCAACAAATCGCTAAGTGTGTTATTATTATTTTTCTTCTCATATACGGCAATGGTGCAATAAGCCCATTCTGCCGGTGTCTAGTTTTAAACAATTTCAAAGTCTAAAACGTATCCTGTCAATGTCCAGACCCGTTGAAGTAAGTCAGGAGTCGCTCAATTAAACGATCGGTAGGTATACTGAGGACAGAAGGGGACTCCTTGGAATCACACGAAATGGTTATCAGCTTACAATGTTTTTATTGTCGGTAATCAGAGCCTTAATTAAGGCACATCACTCGCGCTCGAAACAATATACAAGGGGGCCATGTCTAGCTGTGGACATTGAAAGGGCCGGCATTGGCATTGCCCTGCCATGTGGTATTTTTTGTTTTTGCAAAATTCCTCTATTTAAAAATATTTCCTTATCAATCTTTCTAAAAAGCAATTAGTAAATTGTTGATATAATTGTCATATTAACAATAGTTATTTATTACAGGTCATTAGGTAATACGCTTGTTGACTAGACGTTTTGGTATAAATTTTGGAAATATTCAAGTTTTGGATTAGTTTAAAAGTAACCATTGATAGAAGACATTCGCGATCTCGTCCTTGGTTCGATTATTTATAACTTTTTTTTTTTTTTTCGTTTTTAAAATAATGTGTTGTGTTCTTGATAATAACTTGGTGAGTACACAAAGCTATTTATATGGATTTTTGTGTTTTAATTTCAAATATATGTTATAATTAGAGATCGGATATTTGGGCGCATATTAACCCTAAAGTTGATGGGTTGGATAAGTATGGAGTGCACTTTTGTATCGGGCGAATGCGGTCATCTCGGCATCCACAAATCTTATGTTCCGACTATAGAATACGATACCTGAAGTTGTAAAGTTAATCCCTAAAACACTTAGAACTGCATTTCTTGCCGTTGCCATTAGAACTAGGAATTTGAGTCCAAATCCGAAGTTTATATCTTCAATAGTGCCTTAGATCCTATCGACTCTGTCCTGGTCGCCATCAGACCTTCGAAACTGCTGAAGAGTTTCATAAATAAGTACCCTATTAGTTGTGAAATCGCGGGATTTCGGTTTTCAAATAAATTATTTTAAGAAGCCGCTTCCATACTTTATACCTTGTAGGTAAATATGCACCTGAATATCCGATCTCTAGTTATAATGTTTGAGATGGGTTATTAATAATGTGAAATAATGAAATGGGCGGCAAAACACTGATAATGGAATAGATGGCGGCAAATTTAACGTTAGGCTAGGTTTACGTTCTCTGGTAACAATAAAGATATATAGGCATTCCGTCGTTCAATGTTCTTAAAATAATTTATATTTATCTTTTTGTGACGGTATTTCTTTTGTGTATCGATCCACAGCGGCAATCACTTGGCCGGTAGATATTTGTGTGACGTCATATCACTGGGTGACTGGTGGCAGCTCTCATTCGACGTAATCAAAGAGTTTCGTTTGTGAAACATATATAAATGTATCTATCATTCAACTTTGATGATCCTCTTGTCGCAAAAACTATTCTTTGAACGGAAATTAATAAGATAGTTTAAACATTTATAAATATTATCGCTACAATCCAATGAATCGACAGCATAGAATATTTTAAACGTGTTTCTCGAAAAAAAAAGAAAAAAAATCAATCCAATTTTAAGTATAGTGTTCTCTGATTTAAAATATTTTTACTTATTGAAAATTTCGATTATCACTGGATACTGGATTTTTTTCTTAATTTTACAACCCTACACATAACTACGCCACGTAAACGAGAACACGCTGCAGCAGCGTAGGCAGAGTGGGTCCCGACTTTGTATTTTTTTTTAGGTCGCGATTCATATAACTTTGGGAATCACTGTTTTAAACGATTTTAGTAGGACCTTGTGTTACGAAACATTTCACACCGCAATATATGATTTTCTTTCCAAAAATGACATTTTCGTCAATTATGTGTACCTACTTTTGTAATTTTGACATACAATTTAGATAATTATGACTGATTTTGCTGTTTTTTTTAGTGTGTCGATACACAGCGGCAATCACTTGCTTAGTAGATATTTGTGTGACGTCATATAACTGGGTGAGTGTTGCCAGCTGTCAGTCGACGTAATCAACGAGTTCCGTTTATGAAACACATATATATATATATATATATATATATATATATATATATATATATGTATATCATTTTCACTTTAATAAATGTCTTGAGGCAAACATACATTTTTTTCAGCTTTTATCAATTTTTTCTTCAACGTTTACTTTTTATAAATGTACATACGATTTTTATATAATTATGACTGTATTTTCCTTAAAAAAAGACGTATTTTTAAGTTTTCCTTAGTGTGTCAATACACGGCGAGAGTCACACGGGCTTGTGTGACGTCATACCACTGGGTGAGTGTTGCCAGCTGTCATTCGAGGTAATCAACGAGTTCCGTTTATGAAACATATATATATATGTGTGTATCATTCAATATTGATGAAGTTCTTATTTAAATAATTATTTTTTTAGCAATCTAAATACATACTACAGTTTTTAGCAAGTTTCTCATATAAAACTATTATAAAAAGGTCAAATTTATATTGTTAAATTTTTTATATATATATATATATATATATATACTAGTGGGCGGACGAGCAAGCGGTCCCACGTGATTATATATTATATATTATTATTATTATATACTAGCGGGTCCCGGAATAAGATATTTTCCCGCGGTAAAATGGAGCCTATATTTTAAGTTAGACCTCTAGCAATACATCGGTGAAAACTGCATTCAATTCCATGCAGTAGTTTTTGCGTGATGCGTGTACAAAGATACAGAGAGACAGACAGACAAAATTTCTAAAAACTGTTGTTTTGGCTTCTGTTGCTCTAATAAACACCCCCCATATTAGTTTTTTTTCAATATCTATAATGTACAGACATCGGCCTGTTACAATTTTATTATATGTATAGATAGAGGATTCAGGTAGTTTCTGGGTGTTCGTGCAGAATTTTCTTTACCGCCTCGGTGTTTTCACTCGTTACAGGAGTCGCAGGGCGGCCACTTCTCTCATTATCTTCCAAAATATTTTTTTTTTTGTTTATATTCGCCCGGTAGATATTTGTGTAACGTCACGCCACTGGGTGAGTGAAGTAAACTGTTGTTCGACGATCAATGAGTTTTTGTTATAAATAATAATAATAATAACGTTTATTTAAAAAATTAACATTGAGATATAGGTTGCACCAATAGTTAAAACGAGTGTCGGTCGGGGAGCCACAATCACACATAGGGTACCTCATGGTCCCCGTGTCGTGTGATCGCGTCACCCGGCCAACAGTTAAGTCTATATACTTTATGGTTAGGGCCATCTACTAAACTCAATTTATGGATTTTGTGTAATAGTGTGTAAATGTATGTCATTTTGATTTTTTATAATATTATTTCTTTCAATAATATGTGACGATTATCTTATAAAATGGACCCTATGAAATGGAGACTGAAATTTCAAATAAAAAAATATCACACGCTATTGCGGATGTTTGTTTAACACGAATTGTGAAACAACGAAATTTTAAGTTATAATATCTTAATCAGTCTTTAATTTTTCACATTTAACCAGTGATCATTAAATCCGCCCCTGTACAATATAGTGTGCAAAAAGTGTAAATCGTCGGTTTATTGCAAGAACTCAGTGAGTGACATAAACAAATCTTTGAGAAATCAATTAATTACTTTCGATTTTTTTTTTATGTACGAATGCGGCAGACGAGCATACAGTCCACCTGATGGTAAGTGGATACTGTCGCCCATAGACATCCGGGATACATGCCAACATTAGTCCAAAATGACAAACGTTGACACGCCCCCGGATGCGCTGCCTACCTTTGGAGATATATAGGAATGGATTTGGAGAAAGGATTGGGAAAATGGGGAGGGATAGGATGGGATGGGAATGGGCTCTGACACATCTCACTCACTACCGAAACACGTACGTACATTGGGGAAATACGATAAAGTGGGAAATGCAATACATTTCAAGGTATTGCATTTCTGTGATATTGCATTGCATCATAAGACTCTGTGAGAGAGGGGTAACGTGGCCAGTCGAGCGCAGCCAACGGCTGTTGGATTGCAGCGTGCACTCTCCCCCTCAATGATACACTGTATCATCATAAATAATGATAGATATATTAAAGAGATAAATATATTTATTAATAACATATATTTATATTTATTATTTATTAATAGTTCATTTGTGTTATATATAAGCTGTAATTAATATTTTTTTGTAATTAATAAGTTCTTGCAGTAGGCCGACGAAATAAATAAATAAGTCCGTAGAGACAATAGATTGCTCAGACAACATCATATATAACGTTGTATATTGAATTAAAATATTTTTTCTTTCAGATTTATAACTTTATGAGACATTACTTCGTTTACAGTACAAGCTGATCATCAAGTCATCACGATCAATATCTATCATTTACAGCAATCACTCACTCAGTAGACGTGTTCAGTATTCAGTCACTGGGTATGTGATTACTGCTGTTGGTAGATCCCAGCTTGCTGTGTACACATGTTTTTTTGTTATAATTACCAACGTAACGCCTAATTTCTTAAATTATATATTAACAAACCGAGACACTTACACCATCAGTCCACCTGGTGGTAACCCACCTTCAAAGGACAGGACCATAGAACATGGTGCAAGTCCTCATCTGCCATGCCGTATTCATACAGACTAATCTCACTCAGCTTCATATCATGAAGTCGCTTTCGAAAACAGAGGAAACCTGATGGTAAGTGGATACTGTGGTCCATAGAAATCCGCGATACATGCCAACATCAGTGCAGAATGACAAATGTTGGCACGCCCCCGGACCCGCTGCCTACCTCTGCAGATTAAGGAATGGATTGGAGAAAATGGGGCAGGATAGGATGGGAATGGTCTCTGGCATATCTCACTCACCGCCGAAACACGTGCGTGCATTTGGGAATACGATAAAGTAGGAAATACAGTACATTTCAAGGTAGTCTGAGAGAAGGGCAACGTGGCCCGATCGAGTGCGCCCCGCGGCTGTGGGAATGCAGCATGCACTCTCCCCCTACGAGCATGCTGCTAAATGTCAGTTAGCAGAGATCATCGTTCACCCAGTAGATAGTTCACCATTCTATCACTGGGTGTCACGAGATCTACTGTTGGCTGGGCACAGTCAACGGCACAAGACATTCCCCATGTAGTTTCCACGATGTTCTTGGGAAATCAAAATCATACTGTTCTCAAGAGTTCTTCAAATGTTTAATTTTTGTGTTTTCGCTTTGAATATCGAGAGATATCAATTGAATGCCGAATATCTCTGAAGCGTTGAAAGATTTAATTTTTTTTTCAATGTAAATTTAAATATCTTTTAATTTTCCATATATATCTTGAGTTATATACTCATTCCTGCATATGTATAGAGTAAAACGTTGTCAATTAAACGTATTAAGTTTTTTTTATTGATTACTAGCTGTGCCCCGCCACGCGTTGCCATGGTCTGCCCAACAGATGGCGCTTACCGTTATTTTTTAGGTAAAAGGCATGTTTTTTACCCTGTAATAGGTATATAAAAACACGCGCGTATTCGAAGGCAATGTTGTGTAAAAATTTCAAAGCAATCGGTGAAGAACTTTCGGAGATTTAAGATTTTGAACAAACGAACGTTTACATTTTTATTTATATAGATTTTAGTCTAAGATAGGTTACAGTACGACATAACTCGGGAGGTTCCAACGATGTACCTATTCGCTCTATCAATGGAAATCAATTTATTTCCCGCCTCAACGTCTTATCGTTGACTAGCTGCGCCCGCAACTTAGTACGCGTGGAATTTTAGATTTTAAACTCTAAATTGGGATATATTTTCTTCCCGTCAGCCGATTTCGATGAAACAGAGCCTATTAGAAGCGTCAAACTAAGCTTAATTAACCTGTGGAAACCCCATCAAAATTCGTTACGTAGTTTTGGAGATTAGTTTGTTCGAACAGACAGAGACAAAAATTTTCAAAATCATCTTTTTGTATTCTGATACTCTTCCTTCATCGCCTCCAATCAGTTTTTGATAAATGTATTCAATTTACAGACACGCTGGATCTACAGTTTTATTAAATACTAGCGACCCGCCCTCGCTTTGCTTCGGTTTAAAAGTTTTTATTTTTCAATATTTTTTTTTTAAATTTCAAAATAAAATATTGCTTATATTAGACACGGATAATGTAGCTTCCTGTTTGTGAAAGAATTTTTGAAATAGGTTCAGTAGTTCCAGAGATTACCGCCAACATACCCACAAACAAACACAATTTTACCTCTTTATTATATTAGTATAGATATAGATTACACATTCGTTAAAGTTCGGCTTGACGAGGTTAGCCGATGGCACCTCTAAATTGTGTCGTACTGTACTTTATTAATTTATGTTTAACAAATTGTAATTTGTCTTAATATACTTTACTTAAAAAATATACGACCTTTAAGGAATTAATAGTTGCCCCCCAAGTGATATCAAAATGCCAGCCAGCGGCGATTATCGTCCACCCAGTAGATAGTTCACCATTCTATCACTGGGTGTCACGATATCTACCGTTGGCTGTTCACAGTCAACGGCACAAGACATTCCCAATGAAGTACTAAATGCTTCAAAGAAGGTAAGTTTCCATTTCAGGACCCTAAGACAGGAATAAACTTTGTTGATATATCTGCATGGATATAAATGGTTTTTTTATTGCGTCCACGCCAGGAGTGCGGCGTGGTGTAGTTTTAGAGTACGTAGGAGGAGTCTATTCTGTTGTAGATGACACCATCTGTTGTAGATGACACCATCTGTTGTAGATGACACCATCTGTTGTAGATGACACCATCTGTTGTAGATGACACCACCTGTTGTAGATGACACCATCTGTTGTAGATGACACCATCTGTTGTAGATGACACCATCTGTTGTAGATGACACCATCTGTTGTAGATGACACCATCTGTTGTAGATGACACCATCTGTTGTAGATGACACCATCTGTTGTAGATGACACCATCTGTTGTAGATGACACCATCTGTTGTAGATGACACCATCTGTTGTAGATGACACCATCTGTTGTAGATGACACCATCTGTTGTAGATGACACCATCTGTTGTAGATGACACCATCTGTTGTAGATGACACCATCTGTTGTAGATGACACCATCTGTTGTAGATGACACCATCTGTTGTAGATGACACCATCTGTTGTAGATGACACCATCTGTTGTAGATGACACCATCTGTTGTAGATGACACCATCTGTTGTAGATGACACCATCTGTTGTAGATGACACCATCTGTTGTAGATGACACCATCTGTTGTAGATGACACCATCTGTTGTAGATGACACCATCTGTTGTAGATGACACCATCTGTTGTAGATGACACCATCTGTTGTAGATGACACCATCTGTTGTAGATGACACCATCTGTTGTAGATGACACCATCTGTTGTAGATGACACCATCTGTTGTAGATGACACCATCTGTTGTAGATGACACCATCTGTTGTAGATGACACCATCTGTTGTAGATGACACCATCTGTTGTAGATGACACCATCTGTTGTAGATGACACCATCTGTTGTAGATGACACCATCTGTTGTAGATGACACCATCTGTTGTAGATGACACCATCTGTTGTAGATGACACCATCTGTTGTAGATGACACCATCTGTTGTAGATGACACCATCTGTTGTAGATGACACCATCTGTTGTAGATGGTGTCAAGCCTTATAGGTGAGTTCTAGTGTTCAATCTATTGGATAGGATTCCATTGCTTGTGTGTAAGAGTCCTACAGGTAGGCTAGTGTACTAGTGTAAGAGTACATAGGAATTTGGTACATAGTACATGTTGGGATAGATAAGGGAGAGTCGCGATTGACGGAGTAGAGCATGGGAAGGATAGGCGCCCGGTACCTCTGTGTAAATTTGGATGCTGACGAGAACGAACACGGTCGGTCACAATGTCGCCTCTGACGTGGACACTTACGATTTTTTCTCTAGGAATATAATCGTTGGAAGAAGTCAAAGGGGTCCAGCTGATACTTCGGTGCACCGGCCTAGAGGTGTAAGCAGTACTCCATATGGGGTCTAACTTGAGCTTTATAAACCGACAAGCGTTGCCCCGGAGTGAAATACTGCGTCGCTCTATTCAGTACAGCGAGCTTTTTTTTATAGAAACAAGGTGGCAAACGACCATACAGTCCACCTGGTGGTAAGTGGATACCGTCGCCCATAGACATCCGCGATACATGCCAACATTAGTCCAAAATGACAAACTTTGGCACGGCCCGGATGCGCTGTCTACCTTTGGAGATATAGGAATGGATTTGGAGAAAGGGTTGGGTAAATGGGGAGGGATACGATGGGAATAGGCTCTGGCACATCTCACTCACTACCGAAACACGTACGCACATTAGGGAAATAACATACAGTGGGAAATGCAGTACATTTCAAAGTAGTCTTCTGTGAGAGAGGGGTAAGCCAGTCGAGCGCGCCCAGCGGCTGTTGGATTGCAGTGTACACTCCCCCCCCCCCTGAATACACTAGTAAGTTTTGTCTTGCTCTGCAGATAACTCAACTTGAAATATAGACGACAATGATCCGAAAGCTCTCTGAGATCTGTAATCGAGGTGTCACCAGAAATGCGAGCTTTCGACAAATGAGAACAGTCAGTTAACGGTGACAATCAATCTCTTAGTTGATAGTTAACTATTTATATCACTGGGAGTATGATTGTGACTGTTGATTTGATGACGTCACCGATAAACAGTCAAGGAAATCACCGAAGAAACAACATGGCCGCTGACTCGCATCAATATTTTTTAGTATATATATACAGGGTGAAATAAAAATTACCTGCGCTGACCGAACGGTGAATTTCTTTCGTGAAAATTAATAATTTTGTTTCAATGACTTTTAAGAATTCAGCGTATTGTTTTCATACAAACCACTCGCACAGATTTAATAGTAGCGGTTCCATTAGCGAAAGTTCATTGATATTGCCGTTCGCGGCGACGTGTAGAGCGATTGGTGCAGAGTAATAAAGTCAGAGATTTCATTTGCAAAAAGCTTATTTTTTTGGGGACGAAAATATCAAGTTCCGAAAAGAGGCGTGGAACAAACGTCGCTAGATTTAATGATGTAGATATTTTTTTTATTAAACCTTGTATTTAAGTTAAATTTTTTCCTACTTTGTGGGGGGGACTGGGTTGTACAGCAGCACAACCCTGAAATAGCTTACCGGCTGGGATCAGGGAGGCTCCGTCAATTGATGTCTTCAAATCGCGTGTATCTGAACACCTTTTACTCAAACAGTGGGAATTACTGTTATGTTTATTATTATTTTATTTATATATTTATGTGTGTTTGTATAAATGTATATATGTGCATGTGTGTGTGTGTGTAAATTTATATTTATGTAACTTGGTGTAACAGTATCAAAACGCTATTATATTTAGCGGCACTACCCTCAGCCAGCTCTCAACCACCGGAGGTTAGCTGGAAGATAATGCTATATAGCATTAAGTTCGCCTTTGTACACACATTTTGGTGCAATAAAGAATTTATCTATCTATCTATCTATCTAACTCGAGAACTGAAGTTTTAGTTTGATTAAAGTAAAAATCATGTATTTGGCGGTTTGTGGTTTAATTGTGATAGTATATTAAACTAAGTGATTTTTTTCTGAATTATGCACTTGATACACTAGCAGCTTTATGCTGATGGGTGTACGTACATTGTTTCGTTGCACTTTTTTTTAAATGATTGTCCAGTCTATTTTTGAAACAGTTCACCGAGGGGGCACTAATAACAGTCTCCGGGTAATTTGTTGCAGTCTTTCACTGCACGGTTGTCGAAAGAGTGTTTCGTCGGATTAGTTGTAAGCGCCAGTTTTGTACGTGTTGTACAAGGAGTCCTCTTCAGTCCTCAGTAAACCCACTATCGCTTCACTGAGCGACTACTGATTTACTTCAACGGGACTGGAGATTGAAGGGATGCGTTTTAGACTTTAAAATTGTTAATTAGTTTTATCAATGGTGCAATTAGCACAATCTGCCAGTGTCAAGTTTACTTCCTAATTAACAATTTCAAAGTGTAAAACGTATCCTGTCAATGTCCAGTCCCGTTGAAGTAAGTCGGGAGTCGCTCAGTAAAGCGATAGTGGATTTACTGAGGACGGAAGAGGACTCCTTGGAAGTACACGGAAAACGCACTCCCACGCTTTATTTGATTATCATTTAAAAGTTTAATAAATTATCAGTTTTAAAGCAGAAAACGCCAAATACACAATATTTACAACTGGCTGTGCCCGGCAATTTTTTTGCATATAATTTTTTGCATTTGCATATTGATGAAAACCGCATTAAAATCGGTTGCGTAGTTTAAAAGATCTAAGCGTACATACAGAGGGACAGACGGCGGGAAGCGACTTTGTTTTATACTGTGATTGTATTATATTGTGATGTATAATAAATGTTATGTATGTCTGTGTGTTTACTTTCAGCGTACAAGTAAGTCAAAGAAAAATGATTGTTGAACATTCATTAGACATGTCACCAATCTGTCACTGGGTGTTTAACAGTCGTTCATTCTTGACTGTCACTGCGGAAACTTCGACTTTTAGCCTGATTTTTCAATTAAAAACTTGTATTTAACTTCACATGTCGTACTACTCGCCTCGACCTGATGCTGCAACCAGAAAGGCCAGTATACTGTTTTTTTTTTTGTTATTTATAAAAAAGAAGGCGGCAAACGAGCATACAGTCCACCTGGTGGTAAGTGATACTGTCGCCCATAGACACCCACGATACATGCCAACAAAAGACCAGAAAGACAAACTTTGGCACGGCCCCGGATGCGCTGCCTACCTTTGTTGATGAAAGAATGGATTTGGATAAAGGATTGGGGACGTGGGAAGGGATAGGATGGGAATGGGCTCTGGCACATCTCAATCACTACCGAAACATGTACATACATTAGGGAATATGATAAAGTGGTAAATCCAGTACATTTCAAGGTAGTATTCTGTGAGAGAAGGGTAACCAGGCCAGTCGAGTGCGCCCAGCGGCTGTTGGATTGCAGCGTGCACTCTCCCCCTCCAGGAACTGTGGAACTCCTCAACAGCGAACGGTAGACATGTCGTGTTTGGATTCATTTTGATGGGTTAGCAATTTTGATGACAAAAAGTTAGTGACGTGAGCTTGGCCGTCTGGTTCGGTGGACTTTTTTAATTTATACAGATTTATGACTTATTTATATAATTTTATATCTTACCAATAATTTGAATAATCACCAATAAAACATTCTAAGCGTGATCTAGATATATTTTTGTGTATTTTCAGCGAGCAAGAAAGTCAACGTAAAATGATTGTTAAACATTCATTGGACATGTCACCAATCTGTCACTGGGTGTTTAACAGTCATTCATTGTTGACTGCCACTGCAAGAAGTTCAACTTAATTTTGAAATTTAATTTCAATCTTCTGCTATTTTTAATTACAATTTCCAAACAAAAAAATTACAAGTTTCTTATTTATTTCCATTGGTTATATTCTTGTGTATTCGGCTTTTAGCGTAAGAAAGTCAATGAAAAGTGTTCGTTAGACAATCATTAGACATGTCTCCCACTCTGTCACTGGTTGTTTAACGATCACTTGCATTTGACTGTTGCTGTGAGAACGACAATGGATTTTTTCATTTTAATTTCAATCTATTGGGCTATTTTTTAAAGTGATTTAAATAAGTGTTCTGATCATGTATGTATATTATTTTTCCAATAATTTTTAATATCTACATAAATAAAAATGTAAACGTTCGTCTGTTCAAAATCTTAAATCTCCGAAAAATCTTCACCGATTGCTTTGAAATTTTGACACAACGTTGCATTCGAATCCGCGCGTTTTTATATGACTATCACAGGGTAAAAACACGCTTTTTACCCAAAAAACAGGGTAAGCGCCATCTGTTGGGCAGCCACAGCAACGCGTGGCCGGGCACAGCTAGTCAAAAATAAAATGAAAATTTCAAATATTGTTTATATTTATGTGACATTTCCTTTCAGCGAGCAAGTCAAAGTAAAATGATTGTTAAACATTCATTGGACATGTCATAAATCTGTCACTGGGTGTTTAACAATCATTCAATCTTGACAGTTACTACGAGAGCTTCACAGAAAACATTTTATTTTTTTTATTTTCGAAGGCGGCAGACATTCGTACAGTCCACCCGATGGTAAGTGGATACTGACGTAGGCATCCAGAATGACAAATGTAGGCACGCCCCCGGACGCGCTGCTTACCTTTGGAGAATGGGTTGGGAAAATGATGAGGGACAGGATAGGATGGAGTGGGAATGGGCTGTGGCATATGTCATTCATTACCGAAAAGGTACGTACATTGGGAAAATAGGATAAAGCGGGCAATCAAAGTGTACTTCGAGGTGGTCTGGAAGGGTAACTTGGCCAGTTAGATCTAATTATTATTTTATATTGATTATTTTTTATTAATACTCCAATAGGAAGGACGGACATACTCCCTAATCTAAATTGAAGTATTTTCAAAAGACCAACTTAATATTGCCAAAATAGCCGCCATTTTATGCTCTCGACTTGACACATTATATTCATAAACAATAAATAGTCTATGGTTCTTTTGCAAATACAGATAGCAAAATATCAATGTCGAATTTCTTACAAGATTTAAAAAAAAAGAAATTATTTAAACAACGAGACTAAGAAACCAGCAAACTTACCTTGTTGATAAGGCATTCCTGAAAATCTTTCTTCATATTAGACACGGAGACTCTATCTTGTGGTCGCTTCGGTCCACTTACTGACGTCACTACCGTTGATAAGTCCAGTTCTACCATCTGAAAAGATTTTGATCGGTTTTGAATATATTTAAGTAGAACAAAGGCTTATTCATCACCTTCTAATGAAGTTATCAGGATGTGGTGAGATAGGCCCTGGATATTTTAACATGGGCAACCCAAATAAGCATTGTCTATTATGGCCATAGATCGGAGTAGATAGATTGAATTGGGGTCAATGATCTCAAACGTATATGCTAATATGGACATACCTCCGGGATTCCGGAATTTTGAAATTATCAACTTTCAAAATTTCAAAATTATTACGTGGAGCTAGGTGTAAGGTGAGAAACGAATCAATATGAGCAAGATTTTTTAACACTTTCCACGCCACGCGCCGGTGACCGGCGTTCTAAGTAAAAAAAAACTGTGGTGTTACTACATCACTACTATAATAATAATTAATTCAATCCCATAAATACCGGAACTTTCAGGAAAAAAGGCATGTTATGTATGACATGGTGCAAGTACGAAAAATCAATCTACCTCCACTCTCTGATGATGACGTTGGACGTTTATTGTTGCTGGCCAACCGGGCCACGGGTTAAATCGCGTGTCATTATCATTTAAACATGTTTTCGATTCTTTTTCTTTTTTCAGATTATCCACATTAGTACCAACCTTGTATAAATTCACTCAGTTGCACCACGGGGAGGAAATTCAAATGATTTTGGTTGTTTTTCGGATCAGTTGAACCATGATGGGAAAAATTACCCATGGTGCAACTATAGAACGCGCGTAAGTCGTTGGCCGCGAGCTAGGTGGCGACAGGGGTGAGACGGGGGGAGAGCTTAATAAACGGGATGCACATGAGATTATTTAACGATGACTAAATCTCAAGATATTACACTTCGATACAAAAAAAAATACAGAAGTATCTTAAAGAAGGAACCAAATAAATTTAGAAGTAAATTTTATTGTAAACTAGCTGTTGCCCGGCCACGCGTTGCTGTGGCTGCCCAACAGATGGCGCTTACCCTGTTTTTGGGTAAAGAGCATGTTTCTACCCTGTGATAGGTATATATAAACACGCGCGTGTAAAATTCGAATGCAACGTTGTGTAAAAATTTCAAAGCAATCGGTGAAGAACTTTCGGAGATTTAAGATTTTGAATACATTTACATTTTTATTTATATAGATAGAAGATAGTAATTGTAAAAAAAATATATAAAATTATTCTGACATATCGTCAATATCACTTGATTTTGGACTTTCTAGATCTGAGTTTGAATCATCTTGTCATCGGCAGACTCATCTTGCTATTTTAATCTCGTGTGCGTTTTAAATTGACTAGACGGTACTAATAACACGTGTTACCGTCGCAACGTTCGACGGCGGACTGACGTCGCGCGGCAAGTGCCCCCGCTCCTCCGTCCCACCGCTCGCATACCTAGGGCGCGGCCAACGACTTACGCGTGTACTACAGCTGTGTCCACGGGGAACGGGTCTTTACTTCGTTATTTCACATTTTTGGTAAACTAGTGTCCTCGGTAAATGAATGTATTCGTACAAAATTAAATGAAAAACAAACCTTACCTCGGAAAATATGGGATCCTGTGCGGAGTTGCAATAGTCACGGAATTGCTTGGTCGCTTTTAGATACGCTTCAATTATATCTATCTTTTCGCGTGAACGATCTGAAATGTGCATAATTCTAATTATTTATTTAATTCTTTCATCATTTTATTGTGTAGGGGCCGTTCAAGTATTACGTAAGCACCAAAGGGTTTCTTTGCTTTGCTTATTTTTGATGACATGGGGGACGGGGCGATTACGTCAGCAATATTTATTTATTTACTTTTCGTATTTTTTTGGAAAAATTTAGTTAATTCTGATTAAATAAGAAACTTGAACGGATTTTGTAAAAATTATACCAATGCTTACGTAAGCATGTGGGGGGAGGGGGTTAAGAGCTTTGGTTACTTTCGCGGACAAGGGGGGGGGGGGGGGGGTAAAAATGACTAAAATTATGCTTACGTAATACTTGAACGGCCCCATATACATAAAAATGGATGTTAGTATATGAAATTTGGTATTTTCATGGAGAAGGTTTTTATGCTATCGACTTTGTTGTAACTCGCCACTAGATGGCGCTGCAGCACATCAACTTCTATACCGTTCAAGCGATCGCCATGAAAATTGGTATACATAAGTATTTGAGTACGGAGAATATTTTCGAGCTATTGACTTTGTTATAACTCGCCACTAGATGGCGTTGCAGCACATCAGCTTCTATGGCAGGACAACGTCTGCCGGGTTTTGCTAGTTGAATATGAAATACATTTTTTTTCGACTCGCAATTCGACGCTACCCCTCTCTCCTAGAATTGTACTGCATATCTCAGTGTACGTGTTAATGTATCACGTGTTTCGTAATTAATCACATTAATGTACGTGTTTCGGTAGTGAGTGAGACATGCCGGAGCCCATTCCCATCCCATCCTATCCCTCCCCATTTCCCCAATCCTGTCCTTAATCTGCAAAGATAAGCAGCGCATCCGGGCGCGTGCCAACGTTTGTCATTCTGGACTAATGTTGGCATGTCTATGGACGACAGTATCCACATACCATCAGGTGGACGGTATGCTCGTCTACCTCCTTTTTTATAGAGAAAATGAAACTAGCGGGGTGTGGACCAATGGCTATGTCCGTGTCCAAATAAATTATAAAAAATAACAAGATAAACAAATTATGAAATATCTTATACAATGAAAATATTGTAAGGTTTCATACTGTTTTTTTTTGGATTTAATTTAAACATGATTTGAACAACATGTTATTGAAATAACGCAAAAGTTAAAACAGTAATAGGTTGTTATATCGAGAGTACAACCGATTCTAACAGATTTTACAATACCGCTTTTCTTTTCATAGCTTATTGTTAATTTCTAGTACATCTGTTATTCTACGTGGACGAGCGGTGAATGGTTTAGATAGAGCAACGAAACTTTACATGTTTGTGACTTTTGAAATTATCGCTAAAATAATTTTAAATAAAATAAAATAATTATCTAGAATGGTTTAAGTTAGTTGACGTGATACAAATTTCGGTGAAACGTATTTTGATGAAATAAATTATAATTCCAATATACCACATTCTGGGATGGGTAATGGGAGTGACGTAATAATAAATAACTCACTGGTCTGCGTAAGGTATTCGAGCGATCTCTCGTCAACGGGGAAGTGGGCCACAGTGGCCCCGAATTCGGGACACATGTTGGCCACCGTGGCCCGGTCCGCGATGCTCAGCGCAGACACGCCCGACCCGAAGAATTCTACGAATTTACCGACTACCCCCAGAGAGCGGAGGTGCTGTGAAAAAAGGAAACAATAGAGTAGGTAGCAATGGACATTAGGTGGCAAATGGTTATTCTTATATTGGAACGCAATGGGGTTCCTTTGCTAAAACTGAAAGGGCTAACGAGCCACTGCTGGACTGGACATGGATGGGCTGGACAAGTCAATGTGCATGAGGGATGTAACCGGTTTAAAATGTCTCGCTGGCCAAGCGGTGATTCCACTCTTTTAGCGATGGTTCCTCAAGGCTTGTGGTAACATAGTTTAAGCTGGTCTTTTAGGCTTCCATTGCCCATATTATATATGTATGTATAAATTATATTATGTTGATTTGACATTATGTAAAATTGCACCATCCACCTATTTATGATATCGTTTTTTTGTCCTTACCACCCAAAGCTTGGCTGGAAGAGATCGCTTTGGCGATAAGGCCGCCTATTGTATTTTTCGTGTTACTTACTCAAATTGTCTTTTTACAATATGTATTGATTCAATAACGTCACACTCCATAACCCACACTAGGATTCCGTGTGTGCGGGTCCAGAGACATACAAAGACGAACACAACACATGCAATATACCCAGTCTGACCGGGAAACGAACCCGGGACCTTTTGCACGGCAGGTAGGGGGTCACCACCAACTGCGACAATCGGTCGTCATTATTTCATATTCAGAATAATAAATAATACGAGTATAGAAGAGAATCTCCTTTGTGCGTATCCCAAACGCCGAGAAATAAACATTTACGTCTATTTACATTATGTACATTTATATCCCGTCGTTACAAGGTTACATTGTTACGTAAAGTACGTCAGCTCTAATATTTTACATCGTAGTACTTGTAAAATCCCACAGATGGCGTTAATATAGTACATTTCGGTAAAAGTGTATGAAATACCATATCCTGCTATTTAAATCTATGGGTTTAAGTTAATAAAAATGAGAGGCCTTACCTTTGTAATAGTAAGCACGAGGTCAGTAGATGTGGCTAGTGGGTTCAGTTCGCCCACCAGCTTGTAACCAACAACTTTCGGAAGCAGCATGCTAATAGCTTGCCCCAACATCACTGCTTCGGCTTCGATACCTGCAAAAAGAAAAAGAAAAAATAAGTATCAAAACTAAAATCGGACTACGTAAGTTTTCAAAAGTATTGAATATTATTTGAGCTCACTTCAAATAGCTTATTGATACAGTTCAATTCCCCGTCACTAGAGGGCGCTTTGACTTAAATGTAAAAAAAAAAAAAAAAAAAAAAAAAAAAAAATGGGCTATTAAGATTAGTTTCTCTTTGTCTAAGTACTTTTGACGATTTCTAGGTTCAGTCAGTTTTATTTTCAGTCAGGAGTTCAATCAGTCGAGGGGTTCAATCAAGTACTCGTATACAATAGCCATATAATCAGCTCATTCAGTATAAACTGTTGGACACGGGGCTCCTCAGGAACATTGTCACGAGACACATTGTATGACGGATGTATGGCGTTAAAACGCCACGTTCACCAAGCAAGTTGGCGAGTCCATTCTTTTAGAGATGTAGTTCCTTGGGCTTGTAGTAGCCGCATCGATATCCCTAAATTCGACATTAAAAGAAAAACAATACCCCGAAAAAAATTATATTACAGCCAATTATACATCCCACTAACCTCCCACGCCCCATCCCACTACACCGAGCCCGTTGATCATGGTAGTATGGCTGTCTGTCCCCACTACGGAATCCGGGTGCAAAAGATCACCAGTGAACACCACACGAGCTAGATATTCTAGATTTACCTGAAAGAAAACCAGACATTCTATATAAGGTCTTAAAAATATATTACTTAATATATTGTATTATATACTTAAATACATATACATATTTACAAAAAAATGTTGGTTTGGTCTGTATATCATTCGTACTTTTTTTTTATAGACTAGTGGGCGGACGAGCAAGCGGTCCCACGTGATGGTAAGTGTTACCGTCGCCCGTGGACACCTGCAACACCAGGGGGCATGCGGGCGCGCCGCCGACCTTGCAAAATCCTATATGAACCAACTCCTACATTTTTATCGTCACGAGAGAACCTAAACCTGACCCACATTTCAATCCTCAATATTTTTTGATGTACACTGAATTATTTCCCTAGAAAAACCTGATCTGAACTTACCTGATGAACAATACCGGAGCCGGGAGGCACTATAAGCATATTGTCGAATGCTTGAGCTCCCCACTACAATAAAAAAAAAAAAAAAACATTTTGTTTCGCTATATAGGTTAGGTACGATTTACACCGAACGGCGCGCCTCGGGGCGCATCGGAGCGCATTTTACAATGCGGTAAAGAAAATTCATAGTGTGTATACAGTAATTAAAGTTCATATTCGCGTGGAGTCAACTGGCGGCTGTCGCAGAGTGCGCGCGCAGCCGTCCGAGTTCCAAAATGTATAAGTTCCATGCAAATATGAACTTTAAGTACTGTATAGACTCCGGTTTTGCACGGAGAGTGCATGCTACAATCCAACAGCCGCTGAGCGTACGCGACTGGTCACGTTACTCCTCTCTCACAGAAGACTATCTTGAAATGTACTGCATTTCCCACTTTATCTTATTTCCCCAATTTATGTACGTGTTTCGGTAGTGAGTGAGATGTGCCAGAGCCCATTCCCCTCCTATCCCTCCCCATTTTCCGAACCCCTTCTCCAAATCCATTCCTAAATCTATCTCTATCCTAATCTAAATTTATATCTCCAAGGGTAGGCAGCGCATCCGGGGGCGTGCCAACGTTTGTCATTTTGGACTAATGTTGGCATATATCACGGATGTCTATGGGCTACAGTATCCACTTACCATCAGGTGGACCGTATGCTCGTCTGCCGCCTCGTCCATAAAATAAAATGAAATCTTCTTTACCGCATTGTAAAATGCGCTCCAGCGCCGTTCGGTGTAAATCGTACCTCACTAAGGAGTTTATCTAAACATTACTTATTAATTTTAATTTTAATGAATTTAATGAATTTAGTTTTAATATTCAAGTTTCTACCTTCAAAAACTGAAATCTCTCCATGTTCCTCTCGAATTCGAGCTCCTGGTTTTTATTCAAAGCGTCTGGACTGAAACAAAGAAAAAAATAAAAATTATCTAATTTTCTACAGGAGGTGGCATAAAAGGATTTTTGTATATAGAAAGGGGCTGTGATTATAGGAGCAGGAAAAAAAATTCGGATTCCGCAATCCAGGTGTTGCAGGTGTCCATGAGCGGCCAATAAGGTAAGCCACCTATACCATAAGGTGGTGCTCAAGTGTATAAATAGATAGATATATTATTTGCATAAAACAATGTTCCTCCAGATAGTGGCATGCAAATATATAAAAACATTATCATCGTGCAAATTATAGACCTACACACGTAACTTTGTCGGTGATCAATTTAGGAACTAAATTTCACATTAAAATTCAGATAATTAATTAAATTACTTAATTAAATTTAGGAATCCATAAAGTATTGAACGTAGCATCTTGCTTAAAATATCAATGATCTATAGCCAGAGCCGGCTCTAGCCCATGTAGCGCCCGGGTGCAATCAATACCCTGGCGCCCTCTAGCAGGCTCTTTGGAGGCGTCGCGGGCGGCGACGCCCCCTAAGACGGCGCCTTAAGACGCTCGGCGCCCCCTAAGACCCTACGCCCGTGTGCGCCGCACACTGCACCATAGGTAAAGCCGGCACTGCTCACAGGTGCCGCGCCGCGCGCACATTTCAAATGAACTTACACTCTATTGACTTAGAGATCATTTTGCTACCGGGCGGCAACGTGTCAAACGTACATACATACACTGTCTTTGGATTAGAGATTTAGCCGCGCGCGTGTTGTATTAAATAAAATTGTTATTTGTGTAGTGTAGTAATGCGGTATGACAAGCGCCGAAAGCGTAATAAAAGTAAAAAAAATATTATTGTTAATGACTATTTTTTTTTTGCTTGCGCATACATATTTGTCGTAAGTAACAAGTATATAAAACTGTGCAATGGCGTTAAGTTCAATGAAATATCCAAAAATTCAGCGCTCGACAGGCGCCCCCGGGCTCTCCGCGCCCGGGTGCACCGCACCCCTTGCACCCCCTGGTAAAGACGGCCCTGTCTATAGCCATAAATAGAGTAAAATATTTATAATGGTAGCACTGTCGTTGATAACAGCGACATCCCTCATCGGCAAAGTTATGTGTGTAGGTCTGTAAAATGCATTGTGACATTTAATGTCCCAAATGTCTTATAAATTATCTATGCATAATGTCAAAATTCATAATCGACATTCTCTGTAATTGTATAAAAGCATTTACCGATTAATACATGTCAAACGTACTTACAACGTTTGATTGATAACATTTTGACGGAAGGAGGCCGTTTATTAAACACTTATACGCACTCTTTTGTCTGATAATAAGCCACTAAAAGATATTAAAGTATCAAAAGTAAGTGCAGTCAAAATAGATATAAAAATTCCAGTAAAGGAAATTTTTTGTCTGAGCTTTTACACTATCCTGAATGAAATGTCAAAAGTCCCCATCAATTAGCATGTTGATAAATTTTTTACAGGCTGTCAAAATAAAGGTTTTTTTGCAAATATGTCTTAAAATGGTTAGAGTCCTGGTGAAAATGTTTATTAGCGAATTTATAGCTCTTATAGTTTTGCATAACAGCTGGTGATATGGCAATGTCAAGAAATGCTCTGAAGAATTGTTCAATATAATTCCCACCTCGGGTTTCTACAAGCGCACCTGCGTGCGTGCTCACAGAAGTGCGCTCCATCCGCATTTCCTCGATACGCAGGTGTCGCGCACTGTTCGGTCCAAAAATTATTTTATACCGCGAACCTGTAGGCTGTGGAACGAACTGCCTCAAGAGGTCTTTCCATTAAGCTACGATATGGGGTTCTTCAAGAGAGCTGTGAATAGGATTTTACAAGGTCGGCGGCGCACACGCATGCCCCCTGGTGTTGCAGGTGTCCATGGGCGGCGGTAACACTTGCCATCACGTGGGACCGCTTGCTCATCCGCCCACTAGTATTCATATATAGACTAGACAAAAATGTAATTCATATATTTTTCAAAAATGCTCATCTCCACACCACCTTCCAGTTTACTTGGTGCGTTTTTTCAACGTGGTTAACCCCTGTACGCCTTTTTCACTATATATTATATTCAAAAGGAAATGATCTTGTTCAGATTCCACTTCTCAGTTTAATTAATCTTGAAAAAATAATTCTGGATCATTCTTTGTGTGAGTGTGGACTTGAAGAAGGGACACTGGAGCAAATTTTTTTAGGTTTTCCCCGCCTTGCAACACCTCTTTACGATATACTTCCTCCTTCTTTTCCTCGGCCTGTAAATGTGAACTACATACTAACCCTCGTCTTTTCCCCTCATTTTAATATCCTTCACAAATTCATTAGAGTTAATAACATTGTTCTTTAATTATTTTTTAACTATTACATCATCAGTATTCTATTTTAAGTATATATGTAATAACTACTAACTTTTATACATAAGTACTCTTATATACATAAGTACTTTTATATAAATTTAAGTATTCTTTGTTCTAGTGCGCTCAACTGGAACCAACATAAACTCCGCGTGTTTTTTTCTTTTCTTTCATTGTTTTTTATACAACCTTGACATTGGCAAAATCATCGAAGTTTCGATGGGGCCGTATTAAAAAATTGGAATTGAAACCATGTTAAAATTAATTTTATTAAAACTCCATATCTTCATTTTATACAGTAGCCCAGGGGATATATCGACAATATTTTAATATACACTTATTCATATCGATAAAAAAACCTTGCTACCAACCACTACCTCACCATCCTTAAATTACAGCCATTTTATTTTTTTAATCAGCGTCGGGAAGAGGAAAGCCTTGGTAATAATTTGAAAACTTACGTCCTGGCAAAATCCACCTGAACAGAATGATCAATAACCAGATCAGCTGGACAGATAGGGTTAATCCTGTCAGGGTTGCCACCCAAATCCTTTACAGCGTCACGCATAACGGCGAAATCTACTACTGCTGGAACACCTGTTAAGTCCTGGAAAAAAGGTGGAGAGCTGAAATGATTGTTTGATTTCAGGGTGTCCCACAGGTTACGAGTGAAACAAATTCCCTGACTTTTCCCTGACTATGTATTTCCGTGATTGTATTATGGCATTATTGACCAGTTTTACTCCATGGAGTGGGGTGTCATGGAAAATATCTTCACAAACGTAGCAATGTTCCCTAATATGCCGTTTAATTTTGGCTTTAGTTTTCATTATGTAGTAATGAATGTCTGTTAATTATAGTTAAATTTTAAAGGAGAAACAGAGTTAGGGCAAGTCTAAGATATTAATTAATCAACATGCCAGAGCCCATTCCCATCCTATCCGTTCCCATTTTCTCAACCCTTTCTCTAAATCCATTCTTATATCTCCAAAGGTAGACAGCGCATTCGACGGCATGCCAACATTTGTCATTTTGTACTAATGTTGCCATGTATTGTGGATGTCTATGGATGTCTATGCTTGTATGCCGCCTTCGTACATAAAAAAAAAATTATATAAGAGCAGCTACTGTAGGCAATGTTACCTTATTATTTTACTGCGATACATGCCAACATTTGGAGATATAGGGATGGATTTGAAGGGTTGGGAAAATGGGGGAGGGATGGGATGGGAATGGGCTCTGGCACATCTCACTAACTACCAAATGTACATTAGAGAAATAAGATAAAGTAGAAAATGCAGTACATTTCAAGGTAGTCTTCTGTGAGAGAGGGGTAACATGGTCAGTCGAGCGAGTCCAGAGGCTGTTGGATTGCAGCGTGCACTCTCCCCTCCCAAAATATAACTTACCTGTAATATAACCCTTGCAGGTTTAAATGCTATCTCCACACCTTCCTCGACCAGCTGATTCTCCTCCCAGTCCAGAACATTCTGCACATCCTTCTGGAGGACTTGGAAATTGTCGCAGTTCCGCACACACGACTCCAGGAGCACCCTGATGCTGAATGGCAGACGATCTGGAAATATGAGATGCTTATTTGTAACATTATAAATAGTTGGGGACATATAGAATAAGTTGCCATAAGAAGTAATTGAATCGCCAGCCATTTTTTGTTTTCTCTATTGACTATTTTTTTTACAGATGACAGGAATTGTTTTTTTTTAAATTGTATTTATTGCTAATTGCTTTAGTGCTTACATTGGCATGCCCTAAATTAGAGGTCGAATATGGCCGCCTACTGTAATTGACCACTATTTCTGTTAAAGACCGACCGAAGTTTCGGTTTCGGCCAGTTTCGGCCAAAAATTGGATTATATGGTTGGTCATATGTCAAATCTGACCTATTAGAACAGCCTAATTATAGTCCTACTACTACCTCCTACTAGTCATATATATAATAAGGATATAATTATAAATCTGTGAGCACAGCCGAGAATAAAATATTATGATACAGTTACAGATAAACTACTATGTTTATAGTGAAGATGCCCTCTTATCTTCCTTATCGGTCATGTGTAATGATAATGTTATTTTAATAATTATACGTGCTGTAATTTTATTATGAAACAAGAATGATATGCTGATTGTCCTGATGGATTGTAAAAGGTTTTTTTTTTTATAGAAAAAGGTGGTAGAGGAGCCTATAGACAAACGTTAGCACACCCCCGGATGCCTTGCCTACCTTTGCAGATTAAGGAATGGATTGGAAAATGAAGAGGGTTAGGATAGGACGGCGATGAGCTCTGGCATATCTCACTCACTACCGAAACATGTATGTACATTAGGGAAATAAAGTGGGAAATGCAGTACATTTCAAGGTAGTCTTCTGTGAGAGAAGGGTAATGTAGCCACTCGAGTGAGCCCAGCGACTGTGGGAATACAGCATGCACTCTACCCTACAAGTGTATGTATGAGACCGATGATGTTTGCCCGATGTCACTACCTGAACGTGGTGATGACATTTCAAATTATTTACTTCAGTTCTTAAAAACTAGGCTGTTGTTTGAACATGATTTGCTGCTTATTTAGTATTTTTCCGCTGCACACTGAAATACAAAGCAGTAAAATAAATAATAATAATAAATAAAATAAATAATTACCATATTTAGTGCCAAGTGCTGATACATCATAATATTTATATGTCTTTCCATTAATATCTATTGTCTTCAATAATTTGTTGAAAGGATTGTCCGTAGCTGAAATAATAAAATATAATTCTTATAACACTGCAATCTAATTAAACTGTTTAAAATTATTTAATTAGATACTTAAAGAATAAATATTTGTACATATATTTATTTCAAAAATATAATAAGCAGGATAATGAACATTGCTACTGGCTGTTGAAATAATTGATGGATGCCATTTGCAATTTCTTTTTTACATTTTTAATTACAGTTAATGGCTGTACTTAATTAAAATAAACACATACTGCATTTTCCAAATGGCTATTAATAGATGGTAAATTTATAAAGTATTATCTATCTGAATATTTGCAAAACATTTTTTAAGAATAGACTGCTCTAATAAAGAAAATATAAAAGAACCATAGAATCTATTTGTATATACTTCAAAAATACAGAAGTATTCTACTGGCTGTTGAAATTGATGGATGCCATTAGCAATTTTTTTTCTACTTTTTTACATTACATTTAATGGTTGTGTGCTATTTTTTTCAAATATAAATACTGTATTTTCGGATTTAATTTTTATTGTTAAGCACATTATAATGTATTTAAAACTAAATATTTTCAAACAGTTTTTTTTTAAATAACGTCTTCTCTAATAATGTAAATAAAAAAATAAAAGGATATTGAAGGTTGCCGACGGCTGCTGAAGTTGATGGATGCCATTAGCATTTTTTTTTACTTTTTATTATAGCTTGCAGATGAATAATTTCTTTGAAAATTTATGAGTTATAAATTGGCATAATTTCTTAATAAAACTGTTGTTACATTTATCAAATCCGGTAATTCATCAAATTATATAGTTAGTCAAATATGCAATTGGTTATGTCAATAAAGTACAATGAATTACAGAATTGAAATAAAATGATTAAATGAAAAATTCTTGTGAAAATAAAATGTATTACTACCAGCCCTTTGAGTATCCTCTGCTGGACCTGGGCCTCCTCAAGCACAATGTCTTGTGGATAAGGGATATTTGGCCTTAAAACATGGATATTGTAAGAGGCAACTAAGGGATAACAAGGATTATCCCAAGTGCAGAGGAATTACACCAGCTCTAAAAGAGTGGACTCATTGGCATTTTAAGGCCATGAATCTCTTATTACTAATTAATTTTTTGCTGCAATTATCTAATTTATTTATTTTCTCACACAATAGTTGTTCAGACTTTCAATTTTGAAATATTTTTAGTATGATAACTTTCGTTTCTTCCGTTGTCAGTATTCTTTTTTCGCTAATGTTGGATTTGACTGTCATAAAAACCAATAAAACACATATCAATACATGTTCATACATACTTATAAAAAATAAAAAATAACGGAGCTAGATAAATAACAAATGTTGACGGAGTACAGGTTAACAGTAGCCAATTAAATTTAAATATTTATTAGGTGCAAAGGTTAAGTGGAATTACGTCTTTTGCTGTTTTTAACTACTGTTGTAAAATAAATTACCGAAACCATGCTTGCGGGAGAAATAATTACAAATTTCTAACGCAATAGTTCCAAGTTTATGGTTAAAGAAGGAAAATTATTAGAATACTTAAGTACATAAATCTATGAGAATTAAAATCGCTACGGTAAAGTACTTATTAATTCAAATTTAGAACTCGAAAAGTATACAAACCCGCCATAGTGTTTCGGCGAAAAGTCGCGGTTACTTATAGAGCGATTGCTGTGCTATTTTACGGTTATTGTGTAGATTTCCAGTAGAAAACTATTGGGATTAATTAAATAGATAGGTATGTATGAAACATTCAAGCACTACGGATCACTATGAACCGTAAGCTAGAAGCCTAAGGTCAGCCAGTGATAAAAAACTTTAACGTCAATTTGACATTTAATGAAATGATTGACGTCAGCGCTAGAGAGGCGAATTTAATGAAAAGCTTTCATTAATTAATTGTTTGTGCAGCTATTATTCGTATTACTAACCTACAAACTTGGTTGACTTTTTAACTTAAAATGTAATTGGAACTAATAGTTTGTTTTGAGTTACATTTCTCGTTGTAATTTTGTTCAGGATAGGAATTTGGTTTTTTTTTTCAGTGATATTGTTCAGTCAGAATTAAATAGTAATTTTATATCGACGTACAATAGAATATTTGTAATATTACCTAATAATTATACAGTTACCAACTACGTCGTCTTTATAATATCATTATAATAACTGTGTAAATTAATGAATTAAATACATTCTTTTGGAAAGCGATCGCATCAATCCCAGAAAAGTCTGTTGAAAACCAATATCAAAAAAAACAAAGGACAATCCTATACAGGTAATGCTCAAAAGAAATTAGCAGCTTAATTAAAGAGGTCGGCTCGCGACGCCACAAAATATTATTATTATAATTATATCTAAAAAAAGCCTAAAAAAATATGCACATTTATGAAAAAAAATATGATTCATAATTTCCAGTTTCAGTTTCCAGACGCAACTACTAACGTCAAATTGAGCGTCACGCTTTCCTGTCAGAAATAGATTTCTGTGGTTAGAATCGAATTCAAAAAATATCCGTTGTGCTCATTGTTTTCATTCTATTTGTATTTTCTTTTTTTATAAAGTTAAAATAATTGTTATTGTTTTATATCAAAGATGTCATCTTTTGATTTGAATACGTTTAATAAAGTTCTGAGTGAGTCTAATGTCGAGAGCGGCGTTGATTTTTCTGGAAAATCGTTGAAATTGGACTCCGAAAAAGACGGTAATTCGCTTATAGTCCATGCTTTTATAATCTTTACAGCGTCTGTTTTTTTTATTATTGATGCTCTACTTTTATAATTGCAACGATAACTTGTTAATTTTTAATTTTTCTGAAATATAACCTATCTGCGTCGAAATTACATTTTCGAAGTTACTATGAGGTGTTCAGAAAATATTTATTTATTTCATGTTTTAGCTAACATTAAATACCTAATAGTAACTAGTTTAAAAATAAATTTGTCGTTGTTATATCCAAAAATTACTTTATACCGCGGACCCGTAGGCTGTGGAACGAACTGCCTCAAGAGGTCTTTCCATTAAGCTACGATATGGGGTTCTTCAAGAGAGCTGTGAATAGGATTGTACAAGGTCGGCGGCGCGCCCGCATACCCTCTGGTGTTGCAGGTGTCCATGGGTGGCCGTAACACTTACCATCACGTAGGACCGCTTGTTCGTCCGCCCACTAGTATATATATAAAAAAATATCAATTCTTGACAAATTATTTTTATGTAAACATACTACTTGGCCAACCAACAAATTGTTATATAGCACATTTTTATAAGGGAAATAACTAAATGAGCAGCAGCATAACTGAAAGTGACAAAATCGACAGCAGCAAATGTAAAGGTAGGTTATATTTAGGTTCTCTAGTGACAATGAAGACAGGACATAGGAGGAAAACATTGTTATTATACAAGATTGAGGGGCAGAGTTCACGCTGCAGTCCAACAGCTGCCGGGCGCGCTCAACTGGCCATGTTACCCCACTCACGCAGAAGACTACCTTGAAATCTACTGCATTTCCCACTTTATCTTATTTCCCTAATGTATAATATGTACGTGTTTCGGTAGTGAGTGAGATGTGCCAGAGCCCATTCCCATCCTATCCCTCCATTCCTATGTCTCCAAATGCAACGCAGCGCATCCAGGGGCATGCCAATGTTTGTTATTTTGGACTAATGTTGGCATGTATCGCAATTGCCTATGGGCGATAATATCCACTTACCATCAGGTGGACTGTATGCTCGTCTGCCGCCTTTGTCCATAATAAATAAATAAAATAAAAATGTTTTTTGTTTGTGCTGTATAAATGTAAAATTAAAAAAAAAAATATTGTGTAATAGGCCACTGCTGGTATAGCTATATCTTGTGTTAGCTGGTGTTAAGTTTTGCCATATCTCTTCTCCTGGAACCCATTTGTCAAGTCAGTTCTTGAAACTGTTTATAGTTGGTGAATTAATGACTTTTTGTGGTAACTTCTATATATCCACAACTGTGTTACGCAGTATATTTTGGCCCGCTTTTGTGCTGGCTGGCGTTTTATCTACTTTTAGATTATTACAGCATCTTAGCTGTTCTTTTGTGTATTGTTTGAATATGTCAGCTAATTGTCAGTTGTATGTCGGTTGTAGCATTTTGTACATCTTTATTAAGTCGACTCGCACACAGTGTTGGTGTAATTTTGGGAGATTGAGTATTTGGAGCCTCTCTTTGTATGTTTTTTCTGTGTAGACAGTGCGGGAATTTGTTGCTTTTCTTTGAACACTCAAGCAAATCAATGTCCTTAATAATGTAGGGATTCCACACCTGGAATGCATACTCTAATAAAGGGTGTATGTATGTTTTGTAAATTTTTAGAAAAATGGCTGATTTGAGATGTTGGAATGATCTTCTAAGCTTTTTTTTTTTACTATTCCGTCTATATGTTCAGCCCATTTTAAATTACAGGTCATTATTACATCAAGTCACCGGTAATGGCTGGATGAGAAGAGCTAAAGGTCGTGTGTGGTGGCGGTCCTTGGGAGTACCCTATATAGGAGTGGATACACAGGGTATAGTATTACACCAAGATCTTTTTTGAGATTTTACTGTTGGTAAAAAACTCATTGGTATAATTAAAGAATCTTAGAATTAGATATTGTTCAGGGTATGAGAGTTGTGGGGGGAGTTCAGGTACTCCGGGGGAGTGTGGATCGCCTGGCGAGTCGGCCATCGATCCTTGTGCCATAGCAATTTGTTTGTTGTGTAAGTAGGTTGCATATTTTTTGACACCTTGGGATTTGCATGTGTAGTGATTATTCTTGAATTTAATAGTGTATTGTACTTAAGACCTTACAGAGGCGCCATCATCATCATCTTCATCATCCGTGTGCGTAGACGTGGGAGCATACAGTTGTACAATCTTATACATACAGTAAGAGGTATTTCTTGTTTAACCTATGTGCTAGATATACCACCTGCGCCGACACACTGGTTACTTCCACAACGTCGTTAACAAGGACCTTGTTAACAAGAAAACCAATCCCGCCTTGGGATGGTTGCTCACCATGCCGGATTCAAAGGTCATTGTGTCCTCTTCCTCTCTTCGGACTTTGGATAACCCAGGAATATCCCACTTTATTCTACTTAGCTCGGTTTCCAACTCCACTACATTTTCGCCACAACTCAGTCCTTGTATTATACATAGCCAGGTATAGTCGCTTTTGGCAGCTTAACTAAACCCGTTACCATAGCCGTTTCCGTAGCTAGGATAGTAGGGTCGCTTTGGCGACGGACCATACGACGGAGTTTGGCGGCCGTCGTATGGTTTGCTTTTCCATGGGACGTTTATACCCTAATCATAACACTGGTGCTAGGCCTCTCACAACGGTGACTCTGCTGGCCTTCATCAATCTCTGGTATTTGAGATCTAGCAAATCGAATGGTTAAACTGCCATTTATCGGTTGTCTGATGTCCTTCCGTTATTCAGCAGGGTGCGCCGCTTCTAGGAGGAGATGGCTTGGCTCCCGTGTGTTGATGATCGGAACCCCTTAGACACCCCTCCTAGATACAATAATAGGTTCTGTATACAAAATTAACAGTAGTTTTATCAACTTTGATGTCGCACAAATTCTTTGTAGCCTTAACTCGTACCTACGTACTCTATTGATTGTCATTTCCTAATTAGACTGAGCCTAATCGTGCTACATTGTAGTATTCAGTAAATATTTTGAAGGTCTCTGTGATTGCATTTCTCCTTACGTAATTACTTAACTGTTTCAATTCCAGCACAACCGATTGTAGACGCAATCAACGCCTGTCCAAATCTCCACTACCTGACTCTTACCGGCAATACTTTAGGTGTGACAGCAGCACAGGCCATTGCCAAAGCATTGGAGCAGCATCCCGAGTTGAGAGTGGCGAGATGGTCTGACATGTTTACTGGACGGATGAAGACGGAAATACCACCTGCTTTGGTGAGTATATTCTTTTGTAAATAATACCACAGTTTTCATACACTGGGATTTCTTGTCTTATGGATCCAGAATAGTTGCCATATCTTGTAACAATGATTTACAGGAGATCTATAATTCAAATTGCAGGACAGGGTTGAAAAAAGCGGAAGTCAGATAAATATTGCCTCCCTAGATAAGACATATATAACAAGCTGCCCTTCTATCCTCCACTGTTTGGACATTGGCTTTAAAAGACAGAGATGGTGTAGTTCTTCTGGGTTTGTGGTAGCGGTTTTGTTGTCCCTTAATCACCTTTCACGACACCCACGGCAAGAGATGGGGTGACATTATTCTACCACACGGCCAATTGTCTATCTATGTATATGGTAAAAACTGATATTTTGTCAACAGAGTGCCCTCGGTGATGGCATGATAGCCGCAGGCGCCAAGCTCTCGGTTCTAGATCTGAGTGACAATGCCTTCGGACCAATCGGCGTGGAGGGACTGGCTAAGTTGCTCCAGAGTGACGTGTGCAGTGAATTGCAGGTAAGATTAATATTTTCTGATGGTCTACTATAGTCTATTCGCGTTTAGAATGCTGTGACTCATCACTAAAGGCATTTATTATTATTCATCACATCTATTATTATGTTGAATACAGGAGCTACGTTTGAATAACAACGGCCTTGGTATTACCGGAGCTCGTCTGTTATCCAATGCATTACGCGCTAGATGTCCTCGACTAAGAGTGTTCATTGCGGGTCGAAATCGACTCGAAAATGAGGGAGCGACTGCTTTAGCTGGAGTTTTCCAGGTGAGTTTTAGAGTTGTTCATAAGAAAGAATAATTTATATTCAGGGACGCCGACTCCGTGGGTGCTTGGGGGCTCCAGCACCCACGAGAAGTAAATAGTGGGTGTGGACCTACTACTACATTAGCCGCCGCGCGGCAACACCTCTAATTTATTTTATAAATGAAATTGACGCGTCAATCACAAAACATTTTTTTTTTCTCCTTCGTTCACGATAAAATATTAGATTTTTTTTTGTAATGTTTCAAGAAATTATAACACAATCCCTTGGTCAATTATTTTTTCCATCTGGCAACGCCAACTAATGTGAGGCGGCCTCAAAAGTAACTCTATTCCTTACGCATACACGTATATGTGTCCGTAGGACATTTCAGGGGTTAAACGAGTCATCAAATGAGCATGAGCACCCACGCGGTTTTCTAAAAGCCGGCGTCCCTGTTTATATTTAAAATAATAACTTGAAATTACTGAAATTGGCGATGTTGTCCTTTAACCTCTTTAAGAAATATGTGGTTTCAATTTATTTTTTCAAAATGTTTACTGATATACTGAATCTATCTAGGGATAACTTTAAAAATTGATTTTTTTTTTCCCGAAAATATATTTATTCCTTACTTCTTTTGCAGAAAATGGGTTCCCTAGAAGAGATAGCGATGCCACAAAATGGTATATACCACAACGGTATAACAGCTCTCTCTGAAGCATTCAAACACAATCCACACCTAAGTTGTTTGAACCTTAACGATAATACTATAGGGCCTAAGGGCGCTACTGCCATTGCCCTTGCTTTGCCAAGGTATGCCATTATTGACTTGAATTGACAATCTTAAAAAAAAAAACCTTGTCTCACTTATGTTGTTCCGTTCAGTTACATCTTTTGATGCATTTTATGCCACGAATTGCAGCTTGAAAGTAAATTTTGTGCATGTTCCATGTTAAAGCATTGTTTAAACTTACTTTACTTCATAAAAGAATTTCTTTTTTATATAGAAGTGGGCGGACGAGCAAGCGGTCCCACGTGATGGTAAGTGTTACCGCCCGCCCATGGACACCTGCAACACCAGGGGGTATGCGGGCGCGCCGCCGACCTAGCAAAATCCTATTCACTGCTCTCTTGAAGAACCCCATATCGTAGCTTAATGGAAAGACCTTTTGAGGCAGTTATTTTGTATATTTTTTTTGTGTTGACCCAACAATTTTATCGGTTTCAGGTTAAAAAATCTCAAATCAGTCAATTTTGGAGACTGTTTGCTGAAGAGTAATGGTGCTTTAGCACTTGCCAACGGTTTTAAAGACAATTCAGTCTTATTAGAGGTAAGATAGTGTAATTTCAAAATTACAAATTCTAATTTTGTCAACCCATTAATTTTGTAGGGGGCTAGTGCATGCTGCATTCCCACAGCCGCTGGGCACATTCGACTCGCCTCTTCATTATATTAGTATAGAGGCGCCGTGTGGTGTCGGCCACCTATAGAATAGCTCCACCCCATCTCTTCCCATGGGTGGCCGCTAAGGGATAACAAAGCGGCTACCACAGCCCAAGAATGGACTCGCCAACCCACATGGCCAGCGTGACGTTTTAAGGTCATACATACCCCATACACGAGATAATGTGCGTGAAGACCCCCGTGGACAGAAAGCCCTGGTTGCGTATCAATATCACACCTCTTTCTTATGTTAGCAGCTCAATTAGGCCAATTTGACACACTTGTCGGGTGACAATCTGTTTTTATTTTCAGTCACTTGACCTCAGTCACAATGAAATCGGTCGCGAAGCTTGTATGCAAGTGGTTGACGCCATCACAGTGTTGCCAGACAGCGCTGACAGACTTACTCGAGTCGTTTTAGCTGGTAAGTTGAAAATTTATACAAAATTTGTGTTCTACCGCCTGTACAATGGGGAATGCTCTGAAGAACTGTTTAATATAATTCCCACCTCGGGTTTCTACAAGCGCACCTCCCGTCACAGAAGTGCGCTCCATCCGCATTTCCTCGATACGCAGGTGTCGCGCACTGTTCGGTACAAAAATTACTTTCGGCGAACCCGTACGCTGTGGAACGAACTGCCTCAAGAGGTCTTTCCATTAAGCTTGCAAGATCTTGCAAGGTCGGCGGTGTCCATGGGCGGCGGTGACACTTACCATCACGTGGGACCGCTTGCTCGTCCGCCCACTAACTAGTATATTAAAAAAAAAAAATGTTCATATGTTTGTTACTGTATATGTGGAATAGGTTACAGGGTTCAAAATTATCTAGATAATTACTTTTGCTGATAATTATCCAGACGATTATTCTTGTTTCCTTCTTAATAAACTTAAAATTTGGATATATAGTATCTTTCTTGTTTCCTTTGTAGGGGGAGAGTGCACGCTGCATTCCAACAGGCAAGGCGCACTCGACTGGCCTCATTACCACTCTCTCACAGAATACTTACCACCTTGAAATGTACTGCATTTCCCACATCATCTTATTTCCCTAAATGTATGTACGTGTTTCGGTAGTGAGTGAGATGTGCCAGAGCCCATTCCCATCCTATCCCTCCCCATTTTCCCAACTCTTTCTCCAAATCCATTCGTATATTTCCACGTTTGTTATTTTGGACTAATGTTGGCATGTATCTATGGGCGACAACAGCCACTTACCATCAGGTGGACTGTATGCTCGTCCGCCGCCTTCGTCCATAAAAAAAAAAGTAATGGATCATCAATTATTGTCATATATTTACAGGCAACAGTTTAGGAGGTGCAGCGAACAAAGACACGATGCGGGACAAATTGGGAGCCTCTGCTGAGCTGAGCGATGGTGAAGGAAGCGATGAATGTGAGTTGTTTTTATATTAAAGGTCACCAACAGAGCATACATCATGTATTTGAAAGGGTCACATGCAAGAATGTTAATTATATAAATGTCACTCTATATGAAGGCATGACAATTAAAATTATAATGAAAACCGTGTGTTAAGGCCTAAATAGATCCCGCGCGCCTTGTAGTCTATGGTGAGCCTTATATTTCTCTGTGTACAAATAAGTTATCTTATTTCCCCAATGTACGTACGTGTTTACGGTAGTGAGTGAGATTTGCCAGAGCCCATTCCCATCCCATCCTATTCTAACCCTCCCCATTTTCCCAACCCTTTCTCCAAATCCATTCCTATATCTCCAAAGGTAGGCAGCACATACGGGGTCGTGCCAACGTTTGTCATTTTGGACTGATGTTGACATGTATCGCGGATTTCTATGGGCAATAGTATATCCACTTACCATCAGGTGGACTGTATGCTCGACTGGCCACATTCATCCATAAAAAAAATATGTTTACAAACGTGTAAAGTTTTCTGGTTCTATCTAATACGTTCATAGCGCTCATTACTCAGTACCGGACGCGCGTAGAGCGCAACTGCACGTAGAATAAAAGATATACTAGAAATGAACAATTGTAAAAACTGGTAGAATCAATTCTAATCTCGATACTGAATAACCTATTTTCAGCTGTTGCGTTACTTCAGTAATACATTGTGTATTATATTTCAGATGTAACGGACTCAGAAGAGGAACTATCAGCAGGAGATGACGATTCTGACGATAATTCCGAAGATAGCGCTACAGAAGACGCCCAGCATCAAGATATAGGTGATAGGAGTAACGAAATTGAATTGGATCAATCCGGTATGTTCGTTTTTTTATCATAGTCGATTGTGCAGCTGTTTTTGTAATCTGCGACCTCTTGAAAGTGACTGCTTTTTGGAAATGATGGCTGTTAGTGACTAATTTGGAAGACGACGGCTATTTTATTAAATCGTTATATCGTGATCAACTGATAAAAACTGTTGTTTTTTTAAACTCGTCCTTTTTAAATAGCTGCGACTAATTTTGAAAACCGTGGCTATTTGTTCACATTTTTTCCATTTTATAAAATTACGACCATCTATGAAAATTGCAATAATTTTTTAATTTAATACTGACCGTTTTTAAAAAGCTGTGGTCATTTTTGAGAACTGCGACTGATTTCTAATACAGCGGCTATTTTTGAACTGCGACCGTCTACAAAAACCGTGGTTTATTTTTTTAAGAAACTGACTACTTTTTTCGAATATGTATAACTGAGACTGATTTTTACCTATATTTTTGAACTGCGACAATTTTTTTTTATAAAACTGTCCTTATAAATAAAATAAGGACAAAAAAAAAAAAAAAAATAACAATTTATAAAACAACAACGACAGCTATTTTATAAAACTGACCATTTTTTATAACTACAGAAATTCTGAAAATACAGCAGCTATTTCTTAAAACTGCGGCCATTTTCTTGTTAGTGATCATTTTTAAATAACTGCGCCTAATTTTTAAAACAGCGGCTATGTATGAAAACAGCGGCCATTTTTGAATACGAAGTCTGTCTTTGGAGATTTGGTAGTGAATTTGGAAAAAACTAGCTAGTGAGGAAGTATAACGAAATTTTTTTCTCCATAATCCATGATGGTAAGTATAGAGTATTTTTCCCCTTTTTCCAGGTATAGAAGAGGTCCAAACAGACGTGGGGAAGTTTTTAAAGGAGCCCACAATAGATCATCTAAATAATTTAGGAGACAATGCAGCTGATGTTATAGACACACATTTACAGGTGAGTATAAATGGTGACATTTTTTGTGGAAACCGCATCGTTTTTGAAATAGCACATTTTTAGAAAAACATGTTTTTAGAAATAACACCCTTTTAGAGATTAACACCTTTTTGTAAAAATGTCGACATCTTTAATAATCTAACACTTTTGTCACCAAAATTAATATAATACATTTTTAAACTCGCCTAACATATAAACTGGCGTAACACTTTTGCCCCTAAACTCGTCAAGCATTTTTCTTCCCTAATAATAACCCTGGCATAGTCGGCACAGCGTTCAAAATGAGCAATCCTACCCTAAAAATAACCTGACAATCTTGTCCTTAAAAAATAATTGAAAAAGAAAATTATATGTGTTTGCCCCAAACCCCCCTAAAAAAGTCAGTAATAATCCCAAAAATCATCAATCCTACCCACAGATAATAAAAGACCCCACATCCCTCATACAAGCGTACGTGCAAGCAACACTCCTCCTCTCCGGGCTCTCCGGAGACAATCCCACGGTAAAGACTAATGCACGGAGGCTTTATCAGATACTGATGAATAGGGCTTCACAACAACACGCTGCTTCGTGGATATTAGCCGATGCTATGTTGAGAGGACTTGGATTGATTAAGGTAAGGATTTAATGGTGATTTGATATATATATTATTACAAATGGCCCCCTTATTCGACTCGGGGACCATCTGTTATTATTGTTGTAAATCATCCGATCCCAATGATCGACAAATGAATGTAGAATCACTCGGACCGAATGACTCACAACAACAATTTTGTTGGTGGGGATGACTTGAAAACACACGAACGGCCCCTTCGAACCGTCCGTATGCTTTCTTGTCTCCAGTCCCTTCAACGGCGCCTTCTTCGTGGTTTGTGATCACCCCAGGGCGCGGCTGAACGGGACGTTGTGCTCGTGGTAGGTGTGGTTCTGATTCACCGGACTCGTAGAATGGCGGCGCAGGAACCAACGTCTATGGAGGTCTTGAAATGAAAGTCTTGATATTTCTTCAAAATAGCTTGAGGGCTTGCGGTGGTGTTTTGAGGAGCGAGACGGCGGTATTTTTCTTCTTCTTCTTGTGGTTGACGTTTGAGGATCACGTAAATTTACGCGTCTTGCTTCATGCTTATTAGGCCCGCGGCAGTACCATAAGGAGAGCCGCGCGACCTCATTTACCGCTACACCCGTCTCCTCACCACCCCTCCCCCTCAATCGTCTTTATTCATATTTACATATTTACCCATTTATATTTACATTTTTATTCACATATATATTTACTTTTAAAAGATCTGCCATTCCATATAGTACAAGGGTTTTCACAATAACCCCTCGCCTATTCCTTCTCGGAAGATAGGCGATATGCTTATTAAAAGCATTGGCAGAGCTTTATCTCTAAAGATACCTGTAGCAAGCACACATCTATACTAATTTTCCTAAACGATTTATCTACTTTTAAAAGATCTGCCCTAATCTACATGGGTTTTATTCTATTAACCCTATTCGCTATTTCTCACTGAAAATAGACGAATGTGCGTGCTTAAATTTCATCCCTTAGGGAAAATAAAAGACAGGCGGGGGCAAAGCTTTATTTTTCTAAATGTATAGATGTGTGCCCGTTTGTACATTCGGACTTTTGCTACAGGTTTTTTCTTTTGCAGACATATTTTTCCCCATTGTTCTGTTTTCTTATACAAATGAATCTATACATAATCAATTTTGTAAATTATAACAATCGACAGAACAATGGGTACTCATTTTTCTTATTAACTACTTAAAGTTAATATTTTCAATATTCTGTTTATTTACAATAATAATATTAGTACAACTAGCATTTTTATAATACAATACATTAACAGACGACATTCACTTCAAGACATTTATTGGCTAATAAGCTCACTCAATATGCTCGGCAAAAAACTGTCTAGTTGCACAACTTAAAATTCTACCTAAACGATTATTTACTGACAAGGTTTAGGGGGCGTGGCTTCGTACTTAGGAATCTTCATCTTGGGTGTGCATTGTTAACAATCTCCCCCTCGTGCGAATCTAGCACTTTACTATGGAACAATGCACCCCTTTCTTCCCAATATTACTAGACGCGAAGATGGTCGTCTCATCACGCCTGCTGTGGTTTTTACATCCACTATCCTCACTTTTCCATCCTTTCCTGGTAATACTCGTATCACTTCTCCTCGTGGCCACGTGCAGCGAGGTAGTGTATGGTCGACTATGAGTACTATGTCGTCTGGTGCTGGGTCGACGTAGTCTCGTTGACCACTATCACGTCGTGGAAGTAGTGAGGGCAAATATTCCTTCACCCATCTTGCCCAAAAATGGTCGGCAAGACGTTGTACTGTTTTCCAGGTGGTCTTTCCCACCAATTCGTCGTCATTGAAACTTCCCGGCGACGTCATACCACTGGATCGCCCAATTAGGAAATGATTGGGCGTCAGGGCTTCCTCATTGTCGTCGAGATTTACTTGTGTTAGTGGTCTGGAATTCACTATGTGTTCAGCTTCCAGGATCAGTGTGTGGAGTACCTCCTCTCTGGGCGCGCGTTCTCTTAAAGTCGCCGACAGCGCGTTTTTCACTGATCTCACTAACCTTTCCCAGGTTCCGCCCATATGGGGCGCGCCTGGTGGAATGAACTTCCATTTTATGTTTTTATGCTGGGTTTCTTTCTCAATGGCATTTTGGCATTTTTTCCACGCTTCTGCCAGCTCTTTGTTCGCACCGACAAAGTTAGTGCCATTATCGCTGTACATGACAGAAGGTTTTCCTCTTCTAGCTATTAGTCTTCTTAATGCCAATATCATGGAGTCTGCAGAGAGCGAAGCGGCGAGTTCTAGGTGCACCGCTCGCGTAGTCATACATGTGAACAGTACTCCCCATCTTTTTTCATGGCGTCTGCCTATTGTTACATTCATAGGTCCAAAATAATCCACCGCCGTACAAGTGAACGGTGGTTGATGATGAGCTAATCTTTCTTTTGGTAGACAGCCCTGTGGTGCCTTTTTAGGTAATTGTTTGTTTACCCTACACCATTGACATTCGTTATGAACCTTTCTGATGGCGTTTCTCAACGAGACAATATAATACTTTTGCCTCAGTTCGTTCATTACTGTCGAATCGTTCCCATGATTGAACTTTTCGTGTTCACATTTTATAATTAAGCGAACTACTGGGTGTTTGCCATCTAGGATTATCGGCGTATTGTAGTCGCTTGGTAGGCTGTTATCTGCCTGCAATCTACCATCTAATTTTATGATGTTATCCGAGCCCAGAACAATGCACAGTCGACGAAGCCGCGAGCTCTTCTCTATTGGTTTTCCTGTTAGAAGACGATTTATTTCACTACCGTAACTTTCTTCCTGTATCTGTTTGACCCATAATTCTTCCGCTCGACGAATTAAACTTTGTGACATTGACTCGAAACTTAAGTCATCTGATGCTTCACTAGGTTTCATTTTATCGTTTGACCGTTTATTTCTATAACGCCTGATGATACTTTTATAGCAAAATGTTGTTTTTGCGTTTACGAAATTTTTGAACTTCTCCACCGCTTGCAAAACTCTTGCCGTAGCTCGTAGTAGTCGAGTCCACGACGAAAATCTCTCAGGTATAGGTAGAGATGGTGACTGAACTGATTGGAGTGTCGCAACGGTCTTAATCTTTTCTTCTCCCGTGTTTATCTTTGACTGTCGTTTATTTTCGGTCGGCCATGTCTCAGGCAAATCGTACAAGAATGACGGACCTGTGTACCAACGATGGTTTCTGTCAAAGTTACTGGGTACATGTCGCGTGGCGTCATCCGCTACATTCATTTTAGTAGGTATCCACCTCCACTCTGACGGTCTACTTAGTTCTTCGATTTCGGCCAGCCGATGGGCCACAAATGGTTTAAACGTTCTCGGATCGGAATGTATCCATGCCAATACCGTTCGGGAATCCGTCCAGAATACGCGATGCTGTACGTTATACGTTGTCTCCCTCTGCACTGTATCCGCCATTCTACAACCAAGCAATGCCGCTTGTAACTCTAAGCGCGGAACAGAAATAGGTTTCAAAGGTGCTACCCTAGCCTTGGCACATAATAACTGCACCCTAACATGGTTTTCCTTATCTATGGCACGCCAATACAACGCGGTCGCGTATGCCTTTTCACTGGCGTCTGTGAATATGTGTAGTTCACCCGACGTTATTCCAGCCGTTATGCATCTAGGAATATTCATCTTATCTAACTTTTTCAAGTAGCTCAGCCAAACACGCCACTGGTCGTTTTGTTCTGAATGTAATGACTCGTCCCATTCCACACCTGTTCGCCACACTTGCTGCATAATCATTTTTCCTTGTACCACTATAGGCGCAGCTAAACCTAGCGGATCAAAGACTGACATGATCGCGCTAACGATTTCTCTTTTAGTGGGAGGTCTGAGGCCCTCAATGGCTTCCCTTGGCGTATTTCTCAAACTCAACGTGTAGCCGATGTCATCGCGGTGAGTATTCCACGTCATTCCCAATGTTCGTTCAAGTTCTTCGATGCCACCCAATAGTGTACATTCACTATTGTTTATCTCTGATGATACTTCACGCAGCACCGAAGACTCATTGCTATTCCATTCATGAAGTAGGAAAGATCCGGCCTCATGAATGTCCTTTATTTCCTTTACTCTGATTGACGCGGTCTCTATGTCGGGAAAAGCTTGCAACAAATTATCCACGTAGAATTGTCGCTCGATGGATTTGGCCGCTTCGGGGTACATATGTTCATGGTCCTTTGCATTTTTATTTTTTACATAAATGGCGGTACAAGGCGAAGACGTGGCGCCAAATATGAGTGATGCCATTCTATACTCTTGTGGCGGTTGTTTACGATCGGTTCTCCACAAAAACCGCAGGCTATCTCTATCTTTTTCCAATACCTTTACTCTGAGGAACATTTCTTTTATATCGGCTATCACGGCCACAGGGCCTTCTCTGAATCTCAACAAAACTCCAAACAATGATTGTATTAAATCCGGACCTGGTAGCAAGGCATCGTTGAGACACTTTCCTGCCGTGCGCGCTGCCGCATCGAACACCAATCTCAATTTGTTTTTCTGTGGATGCGTGACGGCAAAATGTGGCAGGTACCACGTTCTTGGTGATGTGGGTGTCTCTAATCCTTTTTCAGCATAACCTTTTTCCAACAGGTTATGTATTTGCTTTTCATATTCTGTTTTCATAACCGGATTCTTGTCTAGCTTTCTCTCTAAATTATACAATCTTTTTTCGGCTTGCGCCCTGTTATCGGGCATAGTTTCGTGATCCGATTTCCACAACAATCCTACTTCGTAACTTCCGTCACTCAGCCGATTGCTTGTTTCTTCCAAAAGGCGCATCGCTCTCTCTTCTGGATCGCTTTTTGGATTTCGGGCCGCTATTCCGAGTCCTTCTAAGGAGAAGTGTTCTCTCATGAGTTCTTCCATTGAGTCGCCGTTTCTCTTGTCCTGTGTAACGTAATTAATAAAATTCACAGGTTTGGATGTGCTTGTTATGCATCCATGCATTACCCACCCTAGTTGTGTGAGTGAGGCGACTGGTAGGCTGGTTCCTTTAGACTTTATTTCTCTAGAGACTATGAGATGCCAGTTGTCCTGTCCAATGAGAACTGTTGGACGGACTTGTTCGTACATGATCTGATCCTCTATATCCTTTAAGTGTGAACAGTTCTTTATTAATTCTCTGTCTACAGACTGTGAAGTCAAGTGCAATTCCTTGATTGTCTGTGCACGTACTGTTTCTAGATTCCTAGTGAATTTTCCCTTCACACTTAATTCTAATCTGCGTGAGTTTTCATCATACATCTTATTTCCGCCCACACTTTCTATGGACAGTTTCTCTTTAGGGCCTGTGGCTCCAATGGATTGTGCAATTTTTTCTTCTATCAGAGTGATGGTCGAGCCCTCGTCCAACAAGGCATGTGTACTTTTCATTCCCCTTGGACCATATAACTCAATGGGAATTATTTTTAAGTAAGCCCGCTGAGAGGTACTTACTGCGTTGGTAATCGCCGTCTTGATGGAGGTTTCGGCATCCTTCCTTTCACTTTCTTTTCTATAATTGTGATGCAACAATCTATGGTGTTTTATTTCACATTTCCCTATGCCACATGGCCTAACGCGACAATTATTTCTACTGTGGTTGCCCCGTAAACACACGAAGCACACTTTGCTTTTCTTGGCCGCTTCCCATCTTTGTTCTGTACTAAGTTGCTTGAATTTATCGCAACTCGGCAAGCCATGTTTTTCACAACACAACACACATTTTAAACCACTTTTGATGTATCGTTTACTTCTCACTGGTTCACTACTCGACGAACTTTGGGAAAACTCCTTTCTTCCGTTCTCCCCCTCGTTGACGGATCGAACGGTGTGTATTGTCTTCTTTCTTTTGTCATAGGAGTGCACCTTCTTTTCCCTAGGCGTATATTCCGTCGAGTAGATCACGCTGTATTGATCGGCCATCCTGTTCAAATATGTGGATATTATACACAGTTCCGGTTCTTCTCCCGAGTACTCGTACCTGTATTCCATCCACTTGTATTTCACTATAGTATTCATTTTACTCACAATTTGCTTCGATATCTCCGGTGAATGCAAGAAGTGAGGTTTATTTAATGCTCTAATGGTAGCTATACAGTTTGATATCTTGCTGGCAAACATGTATATATCCCTACCATCTTCACCCATTCTGGGTAATTTTTTAACATTTTCCAATTCGTTGAGAACTAATACGTCTGCTCTCCCGAATCTCCTTTCAAGGGATTCGATTATGGCGTCTGTAGTCGTGTGCGTATATAGCAACGACTTGACTGCTTCTCTTGCGTTTCCTTTCAACGCTTTTCTGATCCTTGCCACATTCTGTACTTGGCTAAAGTATTCCCGTGTGTCACGGAAATAAGTTATGAACGATATCCATTCGTTCGGGTCACCGTCAAATAGCGGCAACTCGTGCAGGTATTTCGGCGGATCCCTTTTTTCTTCATTCTTTGCCACTTGTTTAATGGCCTGCATTAGAGCACTGGCCAACGTCGTAGCTTCCGCTTGACGCGATGCTTCAGGTTCCTTTTCAATTATTCTTGATACTTCATTTCTTTCTTCTGGTGGCTTCAACTGCCGTACCGAATTATGGAATTGTAGCCAATCATTGACTCGAGCGACGCCCTCGGGTGGCTCCTCCTCTACGTCGGTTGCCTCTTCTTCCGAATCGAGACAGACTAATTCCAGTTTAGTCCTTGCCAACGCAGCGGCGGCCTCTGCTTTCTTCAATTCTTCTTGCTGTAGGTCCCACTGTGCCTTCAACTTGGCACGTCGCCTAACAGCTGAGCGCGTCGATCGTCCTCCGGTAGACTTTGACCCTACCAAAGTATCACCTGAGCCAATATGCGTTCTCTCTGCCGTTTGTGCATTGTCCTGTTCTTTCCTATTTTGTTCGGGAACATCATTATTCTGGACTGTTTCAATGGACGTATCTGTCCCTCTGCTCCATGTATTCGTCGACCCAGACGTTCCAGCGGTTGACTCTGTTGTCGTCGTCGCGATTTTCTTCGCTGCGGCCGCTGCCCGGGTTGTTCTTGTCTTCTCGTCCATCTTGAAGCCCCCTAATTCCCTAACGGTCCCTACCCCTAACCTTACTCTCGTGTGAAGGTTTCACACGAGCACGGGATCGCAGGGATTGGACTCACTTAGGATAGGTTGGAAAGAACCTATCTCACGTCAGTGAGAGGTACCTTCGAGAGCTAAGATGGGATGTCTTAACCTCGACGTACGGTGGCCTCCTCCCACTGACGGGATAGTTAAGCCCGAGTACGCACTTCGTTAACACCGCTAGGATCCGTGCGTACCGGTATGCGTTTCCCTCTCACGTGGCAGCGAGATGGTTCGATGTCTTGAATCTTCTTTGGTGCCCCAAGCCCTAGGCACCAAGCGTTGCAGCCGCCTCGCCGTACACCACCGAAGTTGCTCCCTGACGATGTGACGTGATCCTCTTCTCCGGCGGTAGCTCCCGGCCGGTAGCTGACGAGCCCTTGTGAATCCTGCGATGAGAGACTATGTTGAATACGTGGTCTCAACATCCGCCGTTCGAAGGACCATAAACTATTACAAATGGCCCCCTTATTCGACTCGGGGACCATCTGTTATTATTGTTGTAAATCATCCGATCCCAATGATCGACAAATGAATGTAGAATCACTCGGACCGAATGACTCACAACAACAATTTTGTTGGTGGGGATGACTTGAAAACACACGAACGGCCCCTTCGAACCGTCCGTATGCTTTCTTGTCTCCAGTCCCTTCAACGGCGCCTTCTTCGTGGTTTGTGATCACCCCAGGGCGCGGCTGAACGGGACGTTGTGCTCGTGGTAGGTGTGGTTCTGATTCACCGGACTCGTAGAATGGCGGCGCAGGAACCAACGTCTATGGAGGTCTTGAAATGAAAGTCTTGATATTTCTTCAAAATAGCTTGAGGGCTTGCGGTGGTGTTTTGAGGAGCGAGACGGCGGTATTTTTCTTCTTCTTCTTGTGGTTGACGTTTGAGGATCACGTAAATTTACGCGTCTTGCTTCATGCTTATTAGGCCCGCGGCAGTACCATAAGGAGAGCCGCGCGACCTCATTTACCGCTACACCCGTCTCCTCACCACCCCTCCCCCTCAATCGTCTTTATTCATATTTACATATTTACCCATTTATATTTACATTTTTATTCACATATATATTTACTTTTAAAAGATCTGCCATTCCATATAGTACAAGGGTTTTCACAATAACCCCTCGCCTATTCCTTCTCGGAAGATAGGCGATATGCTTATTAAAAGCATTGGCAGAGCTTTATCTCTAAAGATACCTGTAGCAAGCACACATCTATACTAATTTTCCTAAACGATTTATCTACTTTTAAAAGATCTGCCCTAATCTACATGGGTTTTATTCTATTAACCCTATTCGCTATTTCTCACTGAAAATAGACGAATGTGCGTGCTTAAATTTCATCCCTTAGGGAAAATAAAAGACAGGCGGGGGCAAAGCTTTATTTTTCTAAATGTATAGATGTGTGCCCGTTTGTACATTCGGACTTTTGCTACAGGTTTTTTCTTTTGCAGACATATTTTTCCCCATTGTTCTGTTTTCTTATACAAATGAATCTATACATAATCAATTTTGTAAATTATAACAATCGACAGAACAATGGGTACTCATTTTTCTTATTAACTACTTAAAGTTAATATTTTCAATATTCTGTTTATTTACAATAATAATATTAGTACAACTAGCATTTTTATAATACAATACATTAACAGACGACATTCACTTCAAGACATTTATTGGCTAATAAGCTCACTCAATATGCTCGGCAAAAAACTGTCTAGTTGCACAACTTAAAATTCTACCTAAACGATTATTTACTGACAAGGTTTAGGGGGCGTGGCTTCGTACTTAGGAATCTTCATCTTGGGTGTGCATTGTTAACATATATTTTGGATTTTTGTCCGTCTATCAGTTCATCTGTCTATCTGTATGCACATGAGGCAAAAACCCCTGGACGGATTTTAATGAAACTTAGCACAGTATGCTTATATGCTGGGTTAATTAACATTTAGGGTACTTTTTAGCCAGATTAATTATGAAAGTCCCACTGGAATCACATATTCCTGGAATCGTGAATGATGTTGGTGTCTTTGGACTGTGAATTCCCGAAATACAAAATTTTACCTTGTAAGGCCTTGAAAATACCATTTAATTAAAATAATTTGATCACAGTGAACGCTAATACAAAGTCATTCCATTGAAAAATCACAAACTGTCATAGGATTCATAAGATAGTTGCTCAAGTATAGCGTCGAATTAGAGACTTGGAAACTCGTGTGTGACGACTTGCCCTGCAGTGAAAAGATATTTATAAGCTGATGATATGGTGTGGTAATCCAGGAGCGGAACCTCGTGAACGGCATTCCATGGTTTCAGACTTCCAAAATGGATCAGTTCCAAAATACAAAATTTCTTTATTGACCAAAATTAACTTAAGCTAGATTTATTCGGCGACCGACCCTGAAGTCTGTTGGATACCACTTGTTACCTGGTCGGTTGGTAACAAAACTGTGGGTCAGCATTTACGCTTACCTATAACTGTGTCCCTACAATCTTATGAGGAAAAGTGTCTCCTGATACACATTTCATAGCGAAAAAGAAATCACTCGCAAAATATTTTGTTCACGCTACATTTAAAAAAAATTAAAACCCCTTCAAAAGAGGACAGTGTCCGGAAAAAAGAGGACGGATTTCGAGCTGATATGTATGTATATTTCATAAATACAACGTGTCACCCAAATAACGCAAAAAAAAAATGAAACAAGAAACGCAATTTTATATATTTAAAACAGTTCTGACGAAAAATAAAATTATTTTAAGGAAAAATTCATAAGTTAGAAACATGTAAGGTTTCGTTGTCTTGTCTAATATGTTCGTAGCGCTCATCAGCCACGCCGACCACCGCCGGCGGTGCATGCTCGCGCGTAGAATCAATGATATACTAGAATTGTACTATAAATCATTAAAAAAAAACTATTATAAAAACGGGTAAAATCGATTCCACTCTTGATAGCTTATTTTTAGCTTTTGCGTTATCTCAGTGACACGTTGTATATGAAAAATATATTTAATTTCTATCCTATTTCTTTTCCAGTCAGAAAATAAAGCCAACAAAACCGCTTGCCACATGCCCTCGTGCCTCTCAGTACTCTCCTCAGTGATTGATGAGTCATACTTCCCGACGGCACTACGCGACACACTGCGGTTTTTTATTGCAAGCAAATTGGAGACATTACCAACAGAAACGAGAGACGTAGTCGCATTATATAGCAATCTGTATAAATAAATCAATTTTGAGTTATTTTGGAGTTTTATTAATACCTATACCTATACCCTATTATAATTTTGATTGATCGATATCTCCCGTATTATTAACAGCTATTTTAACACTTATATTACAGCCTCATATCCTAATATCATTCATTTGTTACGATTTTCACTGTTCATTCGAAATATTACAGTATTTACTTATCAAAGGCCTACCAATTTTTTAATAATGTAGTGCTTTTTTAGAATTAACAAGAATATAATTTCACTTATATAGCTCATTTTCTGCAAATAAACTTTAAAATTTGATATTTATGTATTCCCGCCCGACGCCATTCTCTTTTTTACCCCTAATAACTGTAATGGAACGCATCCAAAATTGAATCTAATGTATTACCTATCTTTTTAATTCCCTCCAATGCTTTTTGTTTTTCACCCCTAGCGCGTAACTATAAACAGAACTTGACTATATTCTAACTAACTAAAAATGAAATTGCTTCAGTGTAATGATTTGTAGTAAAGCCTATAAAATTTGCCGGCACATATCCTCATACCTGTCGATACTCTTGATGATAGACGAGTCATACTTTCCGACGGCACTACGACACACTGTGGTTCTTTATAACGAACAAACTGGGAATATTATCAACAGAAACGAAATAGGTAGTCCCTCTATAAAGCAATCTGTGATAAATCAGTTTTGAGCTATTTGGTATTTTTTTTATCCTACCTACTAAGAAACACTAACGGAGATTATAACAGAGACTTCTTAATATTAGCAGTGTTAAGAAAAGTTTCTTCTAGAAGATAGGTAGCTAAATCACTTATTTATTTAACATTTCTTTAACATTACAAATTTCTGAATATTTTTATCTTTATCAAAAACTCGCCAGTTTTTAAAAAAATAACGAATTTTGTTAGAATAATTAATAAAACTCGCAATAATATCACTTAAATAACTCACTTTCCATTAAACTTTAAATTTCACTATGAACCGTAGACAGTATATTATTCGTCTGTGCACGAGTTTGTATTTTTTACATACCTAATTTTTACACCTCGGAAGAATACGCTTGTTCAACAACTATCTGGTATAGAAACCCTTATGGCATTAAGTCTCCCTATATACAACATAGTGCAGGGCCGTCTTTACCAGGGGGTGCAAGGGGTGCGGTGCACCCGGGCGCGGAGCGCCCGGGGGCGCCTGTCGAGCGCTGAATTTTTGGATATTTCATTGAATTTAACGCCATTGCACAGTTTTATATACTTGTTACTTACGACAAATATGTATGCGCAAGCAAAAAAAAAAAATAGTCATTAACAATAATATGTATTTTTTTTACTTTTATTACACTTTCGGCGCTTGTCATACCGCATTACTACACTACACAAATAACAATTTTATTTAATACAACACGCGCGCGGCAAAATCTCTAATCCAAAGACAGTGTATGTATGTACGTTTGACACGTTGCCGCCCGGTAGCAAAATGATCTCTAAGTCAATAGATTGTAAGTTCATTTGAAATGGGCGCGCGGGCACTTATGGTATTTACTTATGGTGCAGGGTGTGCGGCGCACAGGGGCGCAGGGCGTTAGGGGGCGCCGAGCGCCGCTCGCGACGCCTCCAAAGAGTCTACTAGAGGGCGCCAGGGTATTGATTGCACCCGGGCGCTACATGGGCTAGAGCCGGTGCTGACATAGTGCCTATAGAGTAAATAAACTAGAAGGGATAAATAGGATATTGAATATTGACAAAGTACCTATCATCCAGGTCAAAACTCTATATGTAAAAAAAATATATAACAAATGTCATAAGTCATAACATAACCTCAGTCTACAATAATTTTAATATATTAATTCATATACTTTAGCGAAGTGAAATAATCAGGACGATATAATAAATGTAGGTTTGTGTTTTTATATTTTCGAATCGAATAAATTGCTGCTCCGGCACTTACTCGAACGAAAAACATCAGTTTAACGTCGCTAAAATAGAATAAATTTTAGATTCACACCACAGATGTTTTTACAGCATATTAATACTCTCCAGCTTATTATTTTTAAGGAAATTACTTAACAGATTGAAATGAAATTTGTCAGACTAATTATTTGGGTGCAGAGTTCTTACAAGAGCCAAAATGTTTCGTTATCAGCTATTTTATCGTCCACTGCAGGACACGGCCCTCCACACGAACATTGTCTCTTAGACGAGGGATGTATGGCCTTAAAAGCCAACCCTGACCAAGCGGGATGGCAAGTACTCTTTTAGGGGTGGTGGAGCTCCTCCGGGCTTGGTGCTTTGTTATTCCTTAGTCGCCTTTTACTATACCCAAGGCGAGAGATGGGGTGGTGTAATTCTAAACTCACACGGTACATCTGATACATGACTTAAATATGTTAAACATAATTCCAGATATAAAAAATGTCAGAATTAAAATTAAATATCCATTTCGGCGGAGGAGCAGAGTTGCTATTTGACAAAATAAAGAAACGAGAAGTTGTGTTGCCAACATTGAAGAAATATTTACCCGATTGCCAGCAAGAAAAATGGAGGATAATGGAATTGTTAATATGGATTAAGGATAACTTATTGAGAGAAAGAGAAGAGTTATTTTTACAGGTATTTTGATAGTATTTTAACATGTAACGAGTTATTAAGGCTATAAAGAATGTGTGCGACATCAAAGCCTTACTACCACTTCATTACAAAAAGAGTGGTTAATCAATGGACTGAATTACCTAAGGAAGTCATATCATCTGACATTTTTCATCGTTTTTTTCCGCTGCGAACACTGCTTGGTGAAACACGTGTTAGTGGGATAGTCTCAAATTTTAAAGTTTTCGTTAAATTAATAACCTAGTTTAAATTGATTATATTATTTTTAGTTATACCTAGTGGTGGTGGGTGTTAAATAGGTACAATATTTATTGTCTAGTAAGTGATTACTGTTTTTAATTATGCCTCCGGATCCTAAACCTCCCGATCCCCCTGATCCCCCTGATCCGACAGGAATAGATGATTCAAACATGGAGCTTTTTGTGTCTGTGGGAGACGCCTCACAGGAAGCCAACACATCGAATATTGCATGCGCAGACAGCAGTATTCCTAAGAGAAAACGCCCCTTAGATCAATCTGAGGGTACTTCAAATAAAAGATCTGTCCCTGAAGCATCTATTCCGCTGGTGTACATACATGCCAGTCTGAATGAAGGGCATAGAATTTATGAAAAAGATGACAAAGGCCCTTATATTGTCCATGTCTCTCTTAAGGAGGAGGATCCTTCGGCAGGAACGGTACTGCGACCAATTAAGTTTGGCCGGTTCCTAATGACCAACAAATTTCAATGCATAGTAAAAGATGGAGTAAAGAGAGTAGGGCGCAACAGGATCTCCGTAGAATTTTCCACTGCTGAAGCTGCAAATAAATTCATAGATAGTCCCATCTTAAACATATGCAAATATTCTGTTAAAATACCCACTTTCAACGTCACAAGAATGGGCCTCGTCAGGGGAGTTGATACTGACCTGACAATGGAGGAGTTCGCAGAGTCTGTGACACTCCCTATTGGTTGTGGCATCATCCTCAAAGCGCACTACACTACACTTATTCGTACTACACTATATTCGTACTACACTTCTCTTCCTGTAGAAGCATATCAGTACCCCACCATACAGTGTCTAGATTGTTGCAGATTTGGGCATGTAAGGGCACAATGCCGTTCAAAGCCCCGATGCTTTAGATGCACACAACCCCATACCGGGGATTCATGTAGGACAGAAGCAACGTCTGCTAACTGTTTGTACTGTGCGGGGAATCACTTTGCCACTAGCAAGGATTGCCCCGAACAGACCAGACAGAAAAATATCAAAGTGGTCATGTCTCAGGAGAGTATCTCATACTTTGAAGCTGAATCGCGCTTCCCTCGTGTTTCCAGATCCTTTGCAGAAGTATCCAGAGCAATATTTCCCACAACATCCTCCGCTCATGGTAATCAACCAGCCCCAGCTCCTTCCTCTTCACCTCTCATCTCCTATAGGAAAACTGTTTCTGTTCCTCGTCGTCTTAGGGCTCCTAGTCAATCAGGCTATGACAAACGGGCCCATCAATCCATTATTGGAGATACTCCAGCTCCTCCCGCTGATGGATGTGCTCTAATCCAAAATCTTCAGTCTCAATCCTCAATCACCCCTAACGACAACCTTATTGACCTCTTATTAGCAGCTATCATTAACATCATCAGCAAATATGATGATAGCCTACCGTCCAACGTTGCCAGTAAACTCAACCAAATCTTCTCTATCGTCCGCAATGGCTCCATTGACAATAGTTCAATGGAACATAAAGAGCCTTAGACATAAGAAACATGAATTATGTAACTTAATAAACAAATATCATCCCGGCGTCATTGCCATCTCGGAGACATGGTTTGTGCCCGGTTCCCGTTTTCGGGTACCTGGATTCGCATGTCTCCGTGATGACAGGGATGACGGGTATGCGGGTAGCGCCTTACTTGTAAGACGCTGCCTCACCTATTCTTCAATCCCCTTACCACCGCACGGGCAGAGATTTAACGCTGTTGCAGTTAGTGTAGCAGACGTTTCTTTCCTGTCTGTGTATATTCCACACCCCGATCCCTCCCTTATCCCTGACCTACTTTTGGTTATTTCCTCACTCCCCCCTCCTGTTATCATACTTGGTGATTTTAACGGTCACCATATCTCTTGGGGATGCCATCATAGTGATGCATTCGGCTTTGCCCTTGTAGAGATGTTTGATGAAATAGAATTGTGTATTCTTAATGATGGCTCCCCTACCCGCAGGGTTTCCCCCTCTCAGAACACAAGAACGGCGGTAGACCTCCTCAGTTTGCTCGGCGTCTCTCTCTTCTACCCTCTATTGGAGAACTCTCCCCTCTACTCATGGGAGTGATCATTTCCCTATACTTATTTCATACTCACTAAGCTCATCTATCACTATTGACCCATCCCCTTTATTGAAATATAGATTGTCCAAAGCAGATTGGCCCAAGTTTTCCTCTTCAGTAGAAGAGAAAATAATCTCAATCCCTCCTTGCAACAAGGACAATCTCTTTCGTAATTATTCCCAATTAGTTGATATCCTTCATACTGCAGGGGAAACCTGCATCCCCCTCAAGAAACCGCTTTGTCACAGAGTTTCGCCTCCTTGGTGGGACAAGGAATGTACCAATTTAGTAAAGCTGCGTAAAGATGCTGAATCACAGTACAACTCAAATATGTCCTTGGAGAATTTCAACAAATACCAACAGGCAGCCGCTCGGTTGCGAAGGATTTTCTCCAAGAAGAAAAAACGGGGCTGGATTCAATTCTGCGAAAGGCTTTCACCTAAAACCCCTTCTTCTCTTGTCTGGAAAAATATTAGAAGGTACAGAGGCTCTGTAAATTCTTGTGACCATCTAAATTCATCTAACGACCCTTCTATTTGGCTGCATGTATTCTCCGATAGATTAGCTCCCGCCTTTGTTCCATACCATGATTCTCTTCCTTCTCCCCCCTACCCTCTTTCCCCTTCTGAACCCATGGATAGGGACTTTACTTTTGATGAGCTCCGTTGTGCTCTGGATGGCCTGGTTGACTCGAGTCCTGGTATAGATGGCATCCCATACTCCTTTCTAACCAGGTCCAGTGATAGAACGAAACAGTTTTACCTAGAAATCATTAATGGCTTCTATGGTCTTGGCATTATTCCAGACTCCTGGCACAATCAAATTATTATTCCCCTTCTCAAGCCTGGTAAAGACCCCTCAGATCCTGGCGCTCACAGACCTATTGCACTATCATCCACTCTCTCTAAAATAATGGAGCATTTGGTTAAGAACAGGCTTGAATGGCTAGTGGAACAAAGAGGTATTCTGGCAAAATCCCAATTTGGCTTTCGGAAAGGATTTAGCTCAATGGACAGTCTTAGTATCATTTCCTCGCAAATCCGTTTGGCTTTTAAAAATAAAGAATTTGTTGTAGGCGTGTTCTTAGATATTGCCTCGGCATATGATAATGTTCTTCTTCCGGTACTCAGGCACAAGATGCAACAGCTGAGTCTGCCTGTGAGGATGACTCGTTTCATACACAACCTTCTAGCGAACAGGTCTATTACCATTAAATGCCAAGGCTCTTTTCTTCCCTCCAGACTTGTCTGGAATGGCCTCCCTCAAGGATCTGTATTGAGTCCCCTTCTTTACAACCTTTACACTTATGACCTTGAACAGTCTGTAAATTCCTTTTGTCAAGTTCTTCAATATGCAGATGACCTCACTCTATATGTTTCTTCTAAGTCCACTGACAATGCTTCTGTCCGCCTGAATTCCGCTTTAAATTACCTAAGTCAATGGTTATCTAATCATGGGCTCTCTTTGTCAATCCCAAAGTGTGTTGCTGTAGTCTTCACTAAAAAGCGTAGTATTCCTTATGTCGATCTAAGAGTTAATAATGAAGCTTTCCCAGTCCAAGACAAAGTAAAATTTTTGGGCGTTATTCTGGATAGCAGACTAACTGGAATAGCACACCTTAATTACATAGCACAAAAAGCTGAAAAAAGCGTAAATGTTCTGCGATCATTAGCTGGAGTCTGGTGGGGGTCACACCCATACACTCAGAAACTAATCTACAATGCTATTGTACGAAGCCATTTTGACTATGGCTGCTTTCTTTTGGAACCTTGTAATTAAGCCGCTTTATCTAAAATGAGTAAAATTCAGTCAAAGTGTCTCCGTATAATCGCCGGTGCTATGAGATCTTCCCCCGTAAATGCTCTCCAATTAGAATGCGCTGACCCACCATTGCATTTGCGGAGACAGTTCTTATGCGATAGGTTCTTCTGCAAAGTTATTCAATTGTCTTCTCACCCCCTCCTCCCTATCCTTCAATGTATGTATGACTCTTTCAATGCTCAGGGTATGCCTTCTTTGGAGTGCATGCCTTGTGTCTTGAAGAGTTATATTAAGGTTAATCACTCTTCTTTCCCTCTGGCACAATATAACCAAAATCCACTATTTTCTACAAAATATGATGCTTTAGTTTTTCATCCACAAATAAATACTTTTTTCGGTGTATCCAAGCACTCTAAAACTGCTAACCAGGAGTTTATTGAAATTTTGTCTAGAGATTGGAATGGATGGCTAACCATGTATACTGACGCTTCTAAACTAACAGCGGATAGCAATGTAGGGTGTGCGGTGTGGTTGCCTAGATATAGTATTATACTAAACTTCAAATGCCCCCCTCAAACATCAGTCTTTACCGGAGAAGCGGTGGCCATATTGGAAGCCCTTCGTTATACTGAATCTCACGGTTTAAACAAGACTATAATTTTTTCAGACTCCCTTAGCTGTCTACATTCTGTTATGTCTGTCCCTTTCCATTCTAAATCTATATCACCTGTTATACTCCAAATCAGAGAGGCTCTTTTCACCTGCAGCAGCCTAGGCATTGAGGTGGTCCTTGCATGGATCCCCGGACATGCGGGTATTCTCGGTAATGAATCAGCCGATGCATGTGCCAGAGATGCAATCCAATCTGGTACATTGTCACATTACAAAAACCTCCCCTGTGACCTAGCTTCCCTGGCGGCGCCTGAGCTTGTGGACTTGTGGAATAGATCGTGGCAATTATCGAAAAGGCTTAAGGGTAAATATTATGGGGAAGTCCAACCAAATATTCCTTGCAAACCATGGTTCTTTCGCTGTCGTGATGCGTGCAAATCGGTCACTTCTACTATCTGCCGTCTCATATTGGGTCATGCGTGTACACCGGTTCACTTAGCTAAAATAAGAGTGAGAGATAACTCTCCTTGTGAGTGTGGAATAGACGAAGGAACCCCTGATCATATCTTCTTTGTGTGCCCTAAACTACAATATTCCCTTTATGATGTCCTTCCTGCCAATATCCCGCGTCCTACTAATCTCAAATGCCTCCTATCCCTTGTATATACACCTTTTGTAAATATCTTAAGTAAATTTAGAAACAATAACAATATTAAATTATAAGCATAGATAAGTATATTTAAACATGTTCAATTATATTTATAATCATATATATTTACTATTATAAACTACTAACTTTACTAACTCTTATCGTTATATTCCCCTCGGTTTTAGATTACTACTACAACTCGTTTACAAAATTATCTATAAGCCGAAACCAGCGCACCCCACCGTGTTTCTGTCAATCACATGGTCGTGGCGGAATTATTGTGGCTGTCACAATAGAAGCCAGTTAGGTGAAAGTTGGAAGTTGATATCTTAGAACACAAAAATGAATATTGATGGCATCAGTGCAAGCTGTTTGTCTGTTATATGGTAATAATAATCTATTGGACTGCCTATTCTTTCCAGAGGGGGAAAGGAAGATAGGAAAACAAAATTTGAAGACAGATTATACAAAAAGGAATTATCCTTTCGGCAATGTCACTTTCATACAAGGCCACTTTCTGAGTAGAGCATGGTCACTGTCGCACTGCAACATCTGGCATGCGTGACAACATCAGTCCGGAATGACAAATGCTACACCCCCAGGTGCACTGCCTAGATATAGGCGGAAAGGGGATATCACTCTGGCATATCACTCACTACCGAAACATGTACATTGGAGGAATAGGATAAAGTGGGAATTGCAGTGTACTGACCTTACTGCCAAAAGTATACATTAGTGTTCTGTGTCAGAGGAGTAACTTGGCCTGTTGATTGCGCCCAGCGACTGACATTGTAGCGTGCACTCTCTCCTAAATACCACTGACAGACAATGCCCATTTCTTGTTACAGGGTGACTCTGTACGACCAGGCATCCTTGTACTGATAAATGATGCGGACTGGGAATTGAACGGTGAACTTAATTATGAATTGCAAGACAATGATACCGTCATGTTTATATCTACCCTACATGGCGGATAATATATGAATAAAAAATAATAAAATTTGTTTTATTATCTCCACCTCCACTCTTCCCGTGGAAGCCGTAAAAGGCGACTAAGGAATAACTAAGCTGCTACCACAAACCCCGAGGAACTATACCATCTCTTAACAGTGGACTTACTAACCCCTAGGCCGGCGCGGGGTTTTATTCCAGATTGGATCCAGACTGATTTTAGAGTGTGTTCAGTTAGGCACACGCCTTTGATTTTGAACAACTACAAGCCACTTATGTTTCCACAATTCATCTAGAGCCTATCGGCATAATAAGGAATTCATTATGTAAGGCCATTTTTTTTCTGACCGTACTACATCAGAACCAATGTTAATCAAAAAGAACCTTTCAGTGTGACATCGGAATTACAAAGGTATTTCCTTTGTTTATTATCATGCTGACCTTATATGACGCATAACGTGACTCCCGTAGCCGTCCAGATAAATGTGTCGCTCGCGCATGTTTCGTGCAGTTTTATCTGGCTCACTCCTATAATGACTAATAATTAATTTAAAAAAAAAAACTACATATTTGGTATACTAAATTAAAATTAAATTTAAACTTTTTGGTGTACATACACGTGAAAAGTAATTCCATGTGTTGTTTTTTGCTCCTCGAGTGATTTGTCCACTGAATATTTAAATGCACAGGAAGATATATTTAAATGTATTTTCCACTACGAAACTGTTCACCGTGTGAGTGAACGACAAGCAAGTCGCTGTTCTATCGGTGACTAAACGTAGCAGGTCCATTGGACTCTATTTTTTAGGCCCACGCGCGGTAAGTGAGTGACGTATCTTCTTCCTTTTGATTTGATCTAAGGGTGTTACCACACCAATCGATCGATCGCCGATCGATGGTAGAATGAGATGAGTAAACGTCGATCGAAAGATCCTACTACACCAAATCGATCTGCTCGTTTGCACGTTTTGTCATTGATCGATGGTCGATCGGTCGATGACAGAATGGCTCTTCCTCGTCCTCTTCTGTATACATTTTAGGGTGTTACCACACCAATCGATTGACTGCCGATCGATGCCATCGATCGACGTCGATCGATTGGTGTAGTAACACTTAAAAGCTACTGGAGAGCCCTGAATTACTAAATCGATGGCCGATCGACCGTTGATCCACCGTCGTTCGACAGTCGATCCATCACCGATCGACAGTCGAATGACGATTGATCGACTGTTTAATCGATCGATATTTGACGATCAGCAAAAACTACCACACCAATCGATCGATCGACGATCAATAGATTGGTGTGGTTACACTCTAAGATTCCGGTCAAAAATAAATTAAAAATTGATAAAAATATTTAAAAACATGACACACGAATCATATGGCAGATTTTTTTAACGTCATACCTATGCGTCAATTGAACAATCTTATTAAAATAATCCAGACTCGTCTCTTCAAACTCCTCCAGGAGAACTGCATATTTTGTTTTATAAAAATATATGCAAGGATCTCTTTATTGGAATCCCTTGACTAATTTATTAGGTGCTTCGCTTCGGTGGGTGACCAATCATCAATTTATAATCCACGAAAAAAAATGACACGAGTTACCGGCGACTGCGCTTCCTACGTGTCATGTCATTGTCATAGTAATTAACTGATCACTTTGAAAATGTAGTAATTTTGGGAAGTGATCGTTTTGAAAAATTAGTAACTTTGGGAAGTGATCATTTTGAAAAATTAGTAACTTTGGGAAGTGATCATTATGAAAAATTAGTAACTTTGGGAAGTGATCATTTTGGAAAAATATTCATTTTGAGAAGTGATCACTTTGGAAAAGTATTCATTTTGGGATGTGATCACTTTAAAAAAATAGACATTTTGGGAAATGGTTATTCTAAGGAACGAACGACACATCAAACTGCGAAGCGCTTTAAATACTGTTCATGAAACTATAATTTAAGTATTTTTTAAAACTATTCAGAAATATCTATGTTAATATATTAATTACTGTTTATCCTGACATTCCTTTTTATTAATATACAAATAATTTACAATAATCTTTCAATCCCTGTTTAATCCCGTATGCAGCGTAAAGATAATGTTACGCAATTAAATGGGAATTCGCATGACTAGCTCCGCGCTCGGGTTCGCTCGTAATTGGCTTACCAGTGACGGAGGGGTTATATGTCAAAAACTGACGGACAGGGACGGATTTGAGGCACACTTTTTTTTTAATAAGAATTACCATATATCCACATAGACAGACAACGGAAGTTCGTGAAATTGTCTGAAAACCAAGCATGTCACTTTAGTGATGGAAAAACCACTCGCCGATGAAACGAAACATCTGCCCTGGCTCAGTTCAACACTTTTGACGATTTTTTACATTTGATTATAGCGCAACTAGGCCTTTTTGTGTTTTGTAACGAGTTGCTCACCCACTCACTACCGAAACACCACATTGGGGAAATAGGATAAAGTAGGAGATTCAGTATATTTCAAGGTAGCTTTTGTGAGAGAGTGGTAACGCCGTCAGTCGAGCTACCCCAGCGGCTGTGGGAATTCAGCCTGCACTCTCCACTTCTAAAACTAGCGACAAGGGTCGGTACACTGTACGAGCTGACCGAGAAATAGGAGCGTACCGCTAACTTCAGGCACGCATGACGGACAGCTTGCTTTATCTATCTGCGAGAATTACGAAGAAATTTACGAATATCAGCCATAGATTCACAACTTCAGTCACGACTTTCTATGTATACTTCTATACTAATATAATAAAGCGGTAAAATTGTGTGTTTGTTTGTATGTTGAGAGTAATCTCTGGAAATATTGAACCGATTTCAAAAATTCTTTCACAAATAGGAAGCTACATTATCCGTGTCTAATATAGGCTACATTTTATTTTGAAATATTGAACAAAAAATAAAACAAAAAAAACTTGTAAACCGACGCGAAACGAGGGCGTATGTAAATATGAAACGAGACATTGTAAGTTATAAAATATAAGGTGTTTTTAAAACGTATAATATCGATCTGTCGATTTCCAGCTTGTACGTTATTTCAGTGGCACGTGTAATAAACGAAGTCCGTCTCTGCCGTTTGTCAGTCAACTCAAAAATAAAAAGGGTTCCCGCTTCGCACCCTTGTTTTTGAAGGGTGAATGTACAGTCACGCACACAAACGTTTGTTTGTATAAGTAACGAACATATAATTGTTACAGAATTGTAAGTTTCAAAGGGAAAATAAACTTGTTTCTTTATGTCAGCAGAAGAAAAAGAAAAATGATTGATTGATGTTCTACCTAAGTAGGTTTACCTAACGGGATATACCTTTTCCTAGTATGGGACCGTTTAAGTATTACGTAAGCAGACCCCACCCTCTCCCTTGTCAGCGAAAGTAAGCAAAGCTTTTACCCCCCCCCCCCCATGCTATCGTAAGCATTGGTATAATTTTTACAAAATCTGTTCAAATTTCTTATTTAATCAGAATCTACTAAATTTTTCCAAAAAAATACGAAATGTAAATAAATAAATATTGGTGACGTAATCGCCATTCAAACCCCCCCCCCCCCGTGTCATCAAAAATAAGCAAAGCAAAGACCCCCCCTCCACCCCCTTTGATGCTTACGTAATACTTGAACGGCCCCTATGGTCGATGAATTTAGAATTTAACGATATAATAATTACATAAAAAACTACGTTAAATTTAAACACACATTTTTTTATATAGAAAAAGGCGACAGACGAGCATACAGCTCACCTGATGGTAAGTGGATACTGTTGCCCATAGACATCCGCGATACATGCCAACATCAGTCCAGAATGACAAACGCTAGCACGCCCTCGGATGCGCTGCCTACCTTTGCAGATTAAGGAATGGATTGGGAAAATGAGGAGGGATAGGATGGGATGAGAAAGGGCTCTGGCATAACTCACTCACTACCGAAACGTGTGCGGTATGTTTGGGGAATTAGGATAAAGTAGGAAATGTGCAGTACATTTCAAGTTAGTCTTCTGTGAGAGAGGGGTAACGTTGCCAGTCGAGGGCGCCCAGCGGCTGTTGGATTGCAACGTGCAATCCAACACGCTCTTCCTATGCTCTTCCCCTCAAATTAATGATTTTTATTATGGACGAAAGCGGCAGACGAGCATGCAGTCCACTTGATGGTAAGTGGATACCGTCGCCCATAGACATCCGCGATACATGCCAATGACAAACATTGGCACGCGCCTGGATGCGCTGCCTACCTTTGGAGATATAGGAATGGATTTGGAGAAAGGGTTGGGAAAATGGGGAGGGATAGGATGGGAATGGGCTCTGGCACATCACACTCACTACCGAAACACGTACGTACATTGGGGAAGTACGTTAAAGTATTTCCCCCCGTATGCTGTACATTTCAAGGTAAACTTCTGCGAGAGAAGGGAAACCTGGCCACTCGAGCGCGCCAGTGGCTGTTGAATTGCAGCGTGCACTGTCTCCCTCTCAAAAATAAAGTCAATCCGTAACAAATGAGGTATAGTATAAATACACTTTTTTATATCAAGAAGGCGTCAGACGAGCATACAGTGTAAGTAAATATTGTCGCCCATAGGACATCCGTGATGCACGCCAACTTCAGTTTGCATGCATCAGTTTGCAACTTCAGCCAATGACAAACGTCGGCCCCCCGACGCCGCTGCCTTTGAATATGTAGACATGGATTTGGAGAAAGTATACTTTTGGTGTAAATAAACTAACTTTGTCACCGTCGTCGGCGACTATACCGAGCAGACGTACATTCGACTACACAAGCGACTGTTCGAATTGAGTTTTAATCTGTGCCTAATATTATTACATGACATTGGGGTTGAGCAGGGCTTTATTATGTTCTAAATACAATTATGTAATGTTGTTTTTTGGTGCTCGCGATTTAAACGACGTGTGACGTTTTTTAAAAAGCGTGTTGGTAGTTAGATCTACTTTATTGTACACTAGCTGTGCCCGGCATGCGTTGCACGCCCGTCAATTATCTTGCACATAATATATAGCCTATGGTCATCTGGAATAACGTACCTTTCAAATGGTGAAAGAATTATTGAAATCGGATTAGTGGTTTCGGAGATTACCTCCTACATCCAAACTTACAAACTTTACCTCTTTACAATATTAGTATAGATAGTATAGACTAAAGACGCACAGAGAAATACAAAGTACTCGTACAAGTAAATAATTAATTGAATTTTGAATAATTATAATAATAATTATAATAATTATAATAATAATTATAATAATTATAATAATTAATTAGGAAGTAATTGCTCGCGGCCTTATCGCTAAAGCGATATCTTCCAGGCAACCTTTGTGTGGTAAGAAGTCTAGACGAAATAAATACCTCTATTTATATCTATATGGTGTAATAAAGAAATATTAATTTTATATACATACATACAGATATATATAATACTAGCAAAGACGTTGTCCTGTCTGTGTATATTTATTTACCTCTGTATATAAAATCACAAATTATTCTGTTTTGCTGTCGATATGATTTTTGTGATCGGTTGAACGGTATAGAAGTTGATGTGCTACATTCAAACGGTGTCGAAGTCTATTAATCTCAGATATACCAACATCCATTTTTATATATATAGATAGATAGAATACATACAAGCATATACATACAGTAAGACTTAAGGAACTGGAAACGATAAAGGAAAATCATTTGGTAGTACTTTTTTTTATAAAACACGTCATTGAAATGACGCAAAAGCTGGAGCAGTTTGTTCATCCAGAGTAGGATCGAAGAAGACGGGTAAGTTTTTACAATAGGTTTTTATTCATTGTTCATTTCTAGTAACTACGTACGATAGAACAATGGGCGTAATGGGTAATGGGCGTTACGAACATTTTCGATAGAACAACAAATCTTTAAATGTTTGTAACTTATTGTAAAGTTTGTAATTTATTCCTTAAATAATTGCTTTGCGTTATTTCGTTGATTTCGTCCCTATTGTCCCCACCAGTGGGGATTGTCAGTAGAGTCAACGGTACTAAACCGGAATCTCACGTGTCAGAGTTTTCAAGTTCCAAAATGACATCATAAAAGGAAATCGCCCTGGAATCGAAGTCCACACCGGTTAATTTCCTTCCACGTCTCGTTACCTGCCGATCCTGATCAACCGCAACGGACATGTGAGAATGTAAGAAAATAGTGGTGCTAATAGTCTTGATACTTTCCTTAATTTTTTTTATAGATAGAAGGCGGCAGACGAACAGTCTACCTGATACTAAGTGGATACTGTCGCACATGGACATCCGCAATACATGCCAACATCAGTCCAGAATGACAAACGTTGGCCCCCCGGATACTTTGTTTACCTTTGAATATGTATAAATGGATTTGGAGAAAGATTTGGGAAAATGGGGACGGATAGGGTAGCGTGAGATGGGATGGGAATAGGCTCTGGCATATCTTACCCACGGCCGAAACACAACCATACAATTAATATGAGTGGAGCCTTTAGGACTTTAATAAGGTGCTGAAGGAGACCGATTTCGACGATGTGCCGACCTTCGTGGCGAAGGAGCTGCGGAAACTGCCTCCCATCACTTTCGATCAAGTCGACGTCATCAGGCTGTTGAAAGACATAACATCTCTAAAGGCGAGTCTGGCCGAATTATTGTTCAAATTTGAAGCCCCCCAAAATACCATTCCCGGGCTGTGCATTGATGTTGAAAATCTGCGCAGCGTCAACAAAATAACGAGACCAGCTGAGGTTTCATACGTGAACACACGACGAGGAGAGCGTTCCGGCCTTTTCGAGAGCGACTTCCAGGGGCACAGCGCATAGTAAAAACAATGCAATGCAATGAACACTTTCACATTATCGTGTGCATGAGGAGTGTAACGCCTTTAACCACCGCGCTGGCCAAGCGGGTTGGCAAGTCCACTCTTTCAGAGATGGTATACATAGTTCCTCGGAACTTGTAGTAGCTACTTTATCGCATTTTACAATACCCACAGCAAGAGATGGGGTGGTGTTATTCTCTAGCCACACGACAATATACGCTCTACAACACATAGTGCATACATTTAATGAATGACCTGAAGTCAATAAATAAATAAATTGAAAGCTTTTATTTATATTTCAAGTAAAAGGTAAATAAAAGTCTTTAATTCTACGCTTTTAAATTCACAATATAAATTGTCCAAATCATTATTGCACTGTTTTTTTTCTTTTTTTTTTTATGTACGAAGGGGGCAGACGAGTATACAGTCCACCTGATGGTAAGTGTGTACTGGCGCCCATAGGCATCCGCGATACATGCCAACATCAGTCCAAATTGACAAACATTGGCACCCCCCGGTTGCGCTGCTTACCTTTGGAGATACAGGAATGGATTTGGAGAAAGGGTTGGAGAGGGATAGGATGGGAATGGGCTCTGATACATCTCACTCACTACCGAAACGTATACGTACATTAGATATTTCAAGGTAGTCTTCTGTGAGAGAGGGGTACTTGTACTAATATCAGCCTATAATGTCACACTGCAGGGCACAGGCCTCCCCCGATAAATCACTGTAGGGTTTCGGGCCGTAAACATCCACACTTGCCCAGTGCGAGGGTGTAGATTGGACACTTCAGTATGTTTTGTTATTTCTGCAACACGTATCACCGTTGTTTCATATAAAAAGTTATTACTGCAATGCACAATGTATCGAATAATGTCAGTCGCTCTATTTAAATCGATACGAAAGCAAGATATTTGTATGAAGACGTTACGCGCTGTGCTTGTGTGTGATTTTAAATCTTTCATTTCATATAAAGGAAATAAGGAATTCCATAAGGAAAGAAGACGGCAGTTGGGTTGACAGTCCACCTGGTGGTAAGTGGATATTGTCGCCCGTGGACATCCGCGACACATGGCAACATCAGTCCAGAATGAGAAACGTTCACTCCAGAAGATACCTTTGGAGATTTAGAGGAATTGAATTGGAGGAACGGTTGGGAAAATGGGATGAGATAGGGTAGGATAGGGCTCTGGCATATCTCACTCACTACAAAAACTCAGCCTGTATACCATACCATCAGCCTGTATCTCTCCACTGCTGGATACAGGCCTCTCCTAGCTATTTTCTTTCGTAACTATTTTTATCATTAGTGTGTGCAATAAAGTATATTAGAAAAAAAATTGGCGCTTGGATTAATTACTGCTATAATTGTGTCCAAATATGTATGTCGTAGCTCCATTCGTATACCTACCGTGTATCAAAGCTACGCTTTCTCGTAGGTCTGCTACGCGCCTGCGTAGCGCTCCTATGCTCGGCCTGTAGCTAATTTAAAACCATTCAATCAAAATAATGTTTAAAACGTATAAATTTTTTTGTTTCGGTTTTTTTTCGGTTATGTGACCTGAGCTCATAGATTTAATACTAACATCTTGGAATCCGTGTTATGGAAATAAATACATTTTAATTTGAACTTAAAACTGTTTTAACGAAATATATATCACTTTTGGGAATGTAAACATGTAAAGTTTTGTTGTTCTATCTAGAACGTTGGTAGCGCTCATTACTTAGTACAGGGCGACCCGCGTAGAATGTAACTACGCAGAATTAAAGATACTAGAATCAGTACTATAAATTATGAACAAGCCTATTGTAAAAGCTGGCACAGTAAATTCTACTCTTACCACTAAACAATTTCTGGGAAGGGGAGAGTGCACGCTGTAATCCAACAGCCGCTTGGCGCGCTCGACCGGCCACGTTACCCCTCTAGCAGAAGACTACCCTGAAATGTACCGCATTTCCCACTTTACCATATTTCCCTAATGTACGTACGTGTTTCGGTAGTGAGTGAGATGTGCCAGAGCCCATTCCCATCCTTTCCCTTCCCATTTTTCCAACCCTTTCTCCAAATCCATTCGTATATCTCCAAAGATAGGCAGCGCAACCGGGGGCGTGGCTACGTTTATCATTTTGGACTAATGTTGGCGTGTATCGCGGATGTCTATGGACGACAGTGTCCACTTACCATCAGGTAGACTTATGCTCGTCTGCCGCCTTCGTATTATAAAAAAAAATGTAGATTTATCATTAGTTGTTAGTTGTTAGGATTTAGCAGCAAGAAGGTCGGTACAGGACAATACTCGAAAGAGTATTGTGACACCATCATTTGGATGTGGCCCGCTCGCTCGTCTGCCATCTATTCTATAGGTACTTATATCTAAAAAAAAAGAAAGAGAGCAGGAATATTATTAACGAGTACTAAGAAATGAGTTTAATGAGTGAAAACTAAAAGGGCTTTTTACAGACTTTTTATAATCTTAAATACAATGCTTACTTCAAGTAACTTAAATCAATATCGTAGTAAAGCTACGAGACGTCTCTGGGGGAGATTCAATTATTCCGTGTTAATTAAACAAGATAATCCAAGGTAGGTAATTCAGTTTGAAGCCTACGCATAATCCTACACACACATAGGTCGAATGAAGGTCTTCGAAACGTCTTTGTTTGGAATTATATATAAATATTGCTGTATTTTTGTCTGAGCAAAAACGAAACGCCAAACGGCAAACGGCAAACGGCAAAGCCTTTTCATAATTCTTTCTTTACATTAATGTGAGTGGAACGTTAGATTGTAGGTAATTAGGCAATTACTTAATTACATCACATGAATCACACTTATATATAATGTATGTATAACAGATTATACAAATGATTCGTCAAATTATACATACATATTCTCTAATAAACTACAATTTTAATTAGAATTATTTAAAAAGGATTTCATAAACAGTGTCATTATGAGTTTATGTTAAGTGATAACGAAAATGAATAAAATAATAATTGAGGGGGAGATTGCACGCCGCTATTCCAAAGTCGCTGGGCGCAATCGACTGTTCACGTCATACCTCTCACAGAGGACTACCTTGAAATGTACCTACTACATTTACCACTTTATCCTTTTTCTCCATTGTACACGTACGTGTTTCGGTAGTGAGAGCCCATTCACATCCCATCCTACCCCTCCCCATTTTCCCAACCCTTTCCTAAAATCCATTCCTTAATCTCTAAATGAAGGCATCGCATCCGGGGACCAACGTTTGATAAGCTGTTAATTTATTTATCTAATTTAAATCTTGTAGGGGGAGAGTGCATGCTGCATTCCCACAGCCGCTTGGCGCACTCGACTGGCCACGTTACCCCTCTCTCACGGAAGACTACCTTGAAATGTACTGCACATTTCCTACTTCATCGTATTTCCCCAATGTGCCGCACGTGTTTCGGTAGTGAGTGAGTTATTCCAGAGCCCATTCCCATCCCATCTTATCCCTCGACATTTTCCGAATCCATTCCTTAATCTGCAAAGGTAGGCAGCGCATCCGAGGGCGTGCCAACGTTTGTCACTCTGGACTGAAGTTGGCATGTATCGCGGATGTCCATATTCGACAGTATCCACTTCTGACAGTACCGTCTGACGTCTTCTTTCCATATAAAAAGAGGAATAACGTTATTTAAGTTGTCGTTAAAATTGTTTTTCATGACATTTCTTCTTGGAATTTTACTTCTAAATCAATGTCCAGAATACATAATATGATAAAAGACTTTGGAGTCATCTTATCAGAATACAACAGAGTATAATATGTAACTATAAACAGTCGTAAAAGCCACTGTGTGTGAAGTCGTAAAAGTCTTAACAAGCAAATCGCTTAAACTATACCTCGGTTCTCTAATTTAATCAAAACCTACACTTAAAAAAGCTCTCAAAATTGACACTATCACTGAAAATATTAGAAAACTTCCGTATATAAATTAAGCGAAGCCTCCGTGAAACGGGAAAGCAGTTTTATGTCACGCTCGCACGGTATTCCTGTCTCAAAAGCTCTTAATATTGAGCGGAGGCTTCAGTGAGACTCGAGCCCTTGTTTAAGCGGGGCGTGACGAAAAGTTCGGAAACGCGATCAGAAAAATCCTTTTAAAAACGTTATCCTATTCAAAAATATATCGATACATTTAAAAGAACTCTTTAAATATATATATAAGTAGAAATATATGTATGTTTGTGTGTGGTTTGTGGTAAATTGTGAGTAATATCTGACAGCACTGTAGCCAAAATGGCAGGAACATTTTGATTAACTGAAAAGGTAATTTAAAGTACTCAGTTTGATTTTTGGACGTAATATAGAACGGTGAGTTATTCTTAATTAGTTTCAGTTGGATTTTACTGAAAAATTTTGTTAATTACCCTGCTGAATCGGACTAAAATTCGACTTGGTGCGGATACGTATGTATATGCTGAGATATAACGAAGAGGTTTCTTTTAATAATTTCTAAGGCTTCTAAACGGTTTAATAATAATTAATTTATCTCAACCATACGCCCATGTACATACACTATATTTATATCATCCTTTTAATGTCCCACTGCAGGCCACAGGCCTCCCATAGTAACTCACTGGCGGGTTTCAGATTCAAGATTCAAATTGACATAACACATGATATAAATACACTGATGTCCTGACTCCCAAAATAGGAAAACCTGTATTTCAGGTTATTTTTTATTAACTATTTTCAATTATTACTATCAGTTATTTCTTGTGTTGCGAGAGTGCACGCTATAATCCAACAGCCGCTGGGCGCACTCGACTGGCCTCGTTACCCCTCTCTCACAGAAGACTACCTTGAAATGTACTCCATTTCCCACTTCATCTTATTTCCCTAATGTACGTACGTGTTTCGGTAGTGAGTGAGATGAGTGAGCCAGAGCCCATTCCCAGCCTACCCCTCCCCATTTTCCCAACCCTTTCCCTTTCCTACATCTCCAAAGGTAGGCAGCGCATCCGGGGTCGTGCCAACGTTTGTCAAATTGGACTAATGTTGGCATGTATCGCGGATGTCTATGGGCGACAGTATCCAGTTACCATCAGGTGGCATGCATGCTCGTCTGCCGACTTCGTCCATAAAAAATTAAACTAAATAATCGGAAATTAAAATTAAATATACCTACATACTTAAAATTCAAAAAACGCAAAATCTAAAATTATAATAAATTCTAAATGATTATCTTGATGTAAAATGATTTCTTAACCAGTGTTTTTTTTATAATTAGTAGTAAATAGTATATTTCCACACTGAGTTAGCGTAAGTGTACACCCCTCCTCCCCCCCCAACTCAGTACCTCAATACACGACAGTTCAACTTATCTAGTAAGATGGTCAGAATGCTGCCCCCGCATGGGAGTACCTGTAGTAAAGAGTATTACTAGAAAAAACTTATTTTTACTGAAAACTGATATTAATATTAACATATACAGTATAATTGCAATTTAATTAATATACATATACATTTGGGGGGAGAGTGCATCCAACAGACCCTGGGCGCACTCGACTAGCCACGTTACCCGTCTCTCACGGGAGACCACCTTGAATTGTACTGCATTTCCCACTTTATCTTATTTTTAACTAGCGACCCGCCCTCACTTCGCTTCGGTTTATTAAATTTAAAACAATCGGAATAAGATATTTTCCTGCGGTAAAATGGAGCCCATATTTTAAGTTAGACCTCTAGCAATACATCGGTGAAAACTGCATTCAATTCCATGCAGTAATTTTTGCGTGATGCGTGTACAAACAGACAGACAGACAAAATTTCTAAAAACTGTTGTTTTGGCTTCTGTTGCTCTAATAAACACCCCCCATATTAGTTTTTTTTTCAATATCTGTAATGTACAGACATCGGCCTGTTACAATTTTATTATATGTATAGATAGAGGATTCAGGTAGTTTCTGGGTGTTCGTGCAGAATTTTCTTTACCGCCTCGGTGTTTTCACTCGTTACAGGAGTCGCAGGGCGGCCACTTCTCTCATTATCTTCCAAAATAATTTTCTTTTGTTTATATTGAGAAGACCATCTAAAAATTGTTACACGTGACGGTGTGAGGTCCCCAAAAGCTGACACTATCTATTTTTATACGCACTTTCATTTAAACCAACTTTATAATCGTACTAGCGACCCGCCCTCGCTTCGCTTCGGTTAATAAGATTTTTTTTTCTTCAAAATTTCAATAATAAATATAGCCTATGTTACTCAGGGATAATGTAGCATTCTAATGGTGAAAGAATCTTTGAAATCGGTCCAGTGGTTTTTGAGTTTATTCGTTACAAACATACAAATATACAAAAATACAAATCTTTCCTCTTTATAATATTAGTGTGATAATAACATCATTGTACGACAATGTTCTCATTCCAATTCCATTATATTTCATTCCAACATCGTTTATCGTTTTGACTCAATTGGCTTTCAGAATTCGAATTTCAAATAAATGATGTTTTAAAAACGGTACAGCTCAAACGAGTTCCCTTTGTGAAATTTGAGTATCTCAATGTTTACCTAGTCACTCGAGGGAGAGTGCACGGTGCAATCCAACAGCCGCTGGGCGCGCTCGACTGGCCACGTTACCCCTCTCACACAGAAGACTACCTTGAAATCTACTGTATTTCCCACTTTATAGTATTTCCCCAATGTACGTACGTATTTCGGTAGTGAGTGAGTGAGTGAGTCCATTCCCATCCGATCCTATCCGTCCCCCATTTTTCCCAACCTTTTCTTCAAATCCATTCCTATATCTCCAAAGGTAGGCAGCGCAGCGGGGGGCGCGCCAACGTTTGTCATGTTGGACTAATGTTGGTATGTATCGCGGATGTGTATGGGCGACAGTGATCCACTTACCTACGTACCTACGTATTAATAAAATGTTAGCGAGGCATACTGACAGATATTTTCTTCTCAAATGAGCTGGTTCTGAGCAGGTACGCTGTGCAACTCTTAGAGAAATCGTTATAAAGACTGTACGGTATAAAGAATGTACGTGTGTTATATTTAAACATTTTTTTAACAATTCTGCAATCACTTTTTCGTTGTTGTTGTACCAAATATATCAACTTTACATTGATTAAACATAACGATATTACTATGATTACCATGAAGCATTTTTATGTTGGCAAAAAAGGTGGCAGACAAGCATACAGTGGACTGTATGTGAACCACGGGCGTAGCCTGGTTTTAGTATCTCGGGTACAAGAAAAAAGTGCATGAAATGACATTAATATTTCTGTGAAAGAAAATGAATGCGACAGGTGGCAGCGCAGCAAATTCAAAAGATTAATGTAATAATTTATACTACTCGCCTCACCTTATTTCAATATAATATTAATGTAATATTTTAAACATTTCGGGGGGGGGGGGGTTGAACCCCCAACCCCCCCCCTGGCTACGCCCGTGATGTGGAGAGTCCAAACTCTGGGCATTGTATGCTGACAGGAAACCAAACCACAAGAAAAATTAGTTCACCGTTCTAAATATGTGTGATTAAATATAAATTTTACAAAAAATCATATTACAGTTTGCTATTCAAAACGATAATTAAATAATAGTAATAATAATAACAATCTTAAAAAACTTTTAATTTAAACGGTTTTATATTTTATGTGCACTGAAAACTACGTGTAGCCCTTTCATTTGATACCCATATTGAGGGGGTTAAGGAAAAATATGTAATCCGCCATTTTGTATCGGCGGCCATCTTAGATTTATAATGTTATTGATTTTATTATATTGTATTGTCATCTAAATTAAATGTGTGTACCAAATTTCAGATCAATCTGACAACGGGAAGGTGCTTAAATTTCAATTTCTAATTTTGACCCAAATAAATAAACAAATAAATTCCGTACGGGTCGAGCTAAATAAAACCGTTTAAAAACCGTTTAATAATAGCCTTTATTCAGATCAACTTAACCTAGAAAACAAAAGTATGGAAAGTATAGGTATACAAACTAAATGTAAAAAACTAATTATAAATTTTTTCTTATATGTTACTAAAGTATTTGTTGTTTGTTTATTTTCTGAAGATCTGTTTGCCAATCGGCAAAGGCCTCCTCCAACCTTTTCCATTCTAATCTATCTTGAGCCACTCTATTCCACATCGTGCCTGCTACTTCTCTAATGTCATCATCTCATCTTTTCTGTGGTCTGCCTTTTTTCCTTTTACCTTCCCTTGGATACCATCTTGTCACTTTCTTATTCCATTTGTCATGACCCCTTATCATATGCCCTGCCCATCTCCATTTAAGTCTTCTAATTTTCAGTGTTATGTCTGTTATTCTTGTTTTATCTCTTATGGCACAGTTTCTCAATTTGTCTGACCTCTTCACATTCAATATACTCCTTTCCATAGCATATTGACAAGTTGCAAGTTTGTTTGTTATTTCCTGAGTTAGTGTCCATGATTGGCAGCCATACGTAAGGACGGGTAGTATGCATGTGTTAAACAGTTTCCTTTTGATGTTTATATGAAGATTTTTTTCTTTCATAGGTTCTTTCAAGTTCCAGTAACTCCTCCAGCCGTTAGTAATTCTTCTCTTTACTTCTTCACGCATAGGTTCTTTTAGAGTTATGAGCTGTCCCAGATAGACGTATTCGTCAGTGTAGTTAATTTCTGTGTTTCTAACTTCTATCGCGGTCTTGATTCCATTTGTCATCACTCTTGTTTTTTTCAGGGTTGAGTTTTAGGCCGACTATCTCGCTTTCGGTTGCAAGCTCTTCTATCATTCTGTTAATGTCTTCTGGTGTTTTGGCGAATAACACTATGTCGTCAGCAAATCTAAGGTGTCTCAGCGATGTACCGTCTACATTGATCCCGAGTTCTTCCCAGTTGAATCGCCTAAAGATAGATTCCAGAACAGCCGAGAACAGTTTTGGCGATAGCGGGTCTCCTTGTCTAACTCCTTTTCCCACTTTAAATGATATGCCTTTCTTTTCTAGTTGGATTCTGGCGGTGCTGTGACTGTATACATTTTTTATTAATCGGATGTATTTATACTCGATTCCTTGTTTCCACTTTTTGTGTAGTAGAGAGTCGAATGCTTTGCTGTAGTCGATGAATGCGATATAGTATGTAAGCTGATATTCATTGTACTTCTCTATAACCTGACGAACTGTATGAATGTGGTCAATCACCGAGTAGTTCTTGCGAAAGCCAGCCTGCTCAATAGGTTGCTGTTCGTCTAGTGTTCTTTCAATACGTTTTAGTATGATTTTGGCGAAGACTTTATATATATTAGACATAAGGCTGATGGGACGATAGTTCCCTATTTCGTGTTTATCTCCTTTCTTATACAACAGGATAATGTTAGACTCTGTCCATTGCTGGGGGATTTTTTCAGTGTCTATGATAGCGTTGAACATATCTGTAAGGGCCGGTATTAAGATTTCCTTGCCTTGCCTTAGGATTTCGTTGTTTATTCCGTCGGGACCTGGTGTTTTCTCTATACTTTGTGTATCTATTGCTTTTTCAACTTCAGCTTCAAGGATGCTAGGGATGCTTGTGGTGTTATCCAAGTCTATTTCTTCTTCTGTTTTATTGTCTTCGTACAGTTTCTTGTAATATGATGTTGCTGTTTCCAGTATGTCTGTTCTGCGGTGATTCCATTTTCCACTATCTTTTTTAATCTTAACGATCCAGTTCATCGAGTTCTTCAGTTCTCTGTAAGCTTTTTTGATTCTACCCGTTTTACCTATATACTTTTCTATTGTTTCCATTCTGTTCTTCTTCCTGTCGTTCCTTATGTTGTGTTTAATTTCTTTATTAATCTTCGTTAAAAGTTTCATTCTGTCTTGTGTATGCTTAGCGCTGATTAAGTGTTTTCTGTCTTCTAGTAGTTGAATGGTATTTTTTCACTCTGATTTTGGTACTTGCAGAGTGAGTTGTATCTGGGTTTTTATGGTATCTTCCATCCAATTGTACTTTTCTTGTGTTCCTAGTTCTTTTGTGTTAGATTGGAAATTTATGAGTTTGTTCTTTAGGTTTGTTGTTATCTGTTCCAGTTGATGTTTTCCGAGCTTAGCGTTTATTGGGTTTTGTCTTGGTCTAGTCTTTTTTGGTTGAGTTGCTACAAGTTCTGTTCTGATCATCTTATGATTTGTATTAAAGTTCAATTTGTTAATTATAGTAAAGTTAGTGAAGTGTCTGTTTCTGTTAGTCATTATGAAGTCTATTTGATTTTTTTGTTTTACCGTCCGGCGAGATCCAGGTCCACATATATTTTTTATTTTTCATGAACATGGTGTTTAAGATGGTCAAATTATTTCCTAGTGCGAAGTTCATGATATGTTCTCCATTTCTACTTCTGGATTTGTTGTTATATGTGAATGGTCCTATTGTTTTTGTTTCTCCTGGACGCCTTTCTCCGATTTGGCCATTGTAGTCGCCTATTATTATGAGGTTTTTGTGTCCGTGCTCTCGAATCGCATTGTTTAGGTCGAGGTAAAATGTGTTTATTGTTTCTAAATTCGCTTGTTCAGTAGGCGAATATATTTGTATAATTGTCCAAGGATCATCGTATCCGGGAAATTTCAGATTCAATATCGCGATACGCTCCGAGACACCTACGAATCCTTCTACGTATGTTGTTATATGTTTTTTAACGATAAATCCAACCCCGTAGAGGCCCGGAGTCTCACCTATGTGGTAGAATATGTAGTCTGGATATGATATAATATTTTCGCCCATCCTTCTCACTTCGCTAAGACCGACAATGTCCCATTTTATGTCTTCTAATACATACATTAGTTCAGCAAGGTTTTCTTCATTTTTCAGGGTAAGTACGTTGAGGGCTGCGATGTATATTTTGTGTTTTTGATAATTTTGATAATTTTGATTTTTGTAGTAATGATTAGTGGTTGTTGTTGGGGGGTTGTGGTCTTCTTCCCACACGAGGACCAGTCGGCTTGGGGGAGTTTTGTGTATTTTTGTTTCATTGTTGTCAGTTTCTTCGGTTGCTTTTGGATTCCGTTTACCGATTGTTGATTGCTATTGTTTTTGGGTAAAGGTTAAATTAGAAAGGGAGCTGGATCTAGACCGCATCATATCAAAAACATTATTAATTTGTTTGAAGATACAACTTGTTTTTTGGACTGGTTATTGTGAGTAGATGGTGAGGTAGATAACTCTCTCTTCCTCTTTTCTTGACTGTTATTATTCTCTTTAACTATTAATTTGTCGTACCTACTTCAAATATGCTACATTGCCTTTTTTCCTCTCTTCTATTAATTCAGCTTGCAACATTTTCCTTTTTTCTAGCACTTCTTTTGTGTAATCTTCGCTGATATTAATTTCTTTTAGGTTCTTTTTATTTTTCATAATTTCGGTCTTTCTCCAGTTATTTACAAACGCACATAGTACTGGCCTTGGTTTTTTGCTTTCTTTGTTTTTAGATCCTATGCGATGAATTTTGTTGATTTCATGGTCTTCTACGATAATGTTCAGATCGTCTTTAAAATTTTCTTTTAATTTTTGTAGTAATTCAGAGTTAAACTTTTCTTTTTCTTCCAGGCCAAATATTATAATATTATTGTTCTTTTCCCCTCTTTTCAGGAATTCTATTTCTCTTCCTAATTTTTCTATTTTGATTTTTAGGTTTTTATTTTCTTCCGTTAAAGGAATCAACTTTTCCTCCATTTTGTCCATGATATTTTTTGTAATTGATTCTTTCAATTCAGCTGTTTGGTATTGCATCTCAATTTTCATTTTATAGAATAATAATTGAAATTGTCCCTCCATTGTAAATATTTTTATGGAGTTGTTTATGTTGGAACGTAATAGTAGTAACAGTGTTGCCAACAAAGGAAAACGATAATTAAATACATTAAAATCCTTATTAAAATATAATGGATTTTGCGTGATGTACAGACAGACATTGTAATCGACACTCTTAATGAACTTTTAATGGTTTGTGTAGCGTTTATATAATTAACTAGCGACCCGCCCTCGCTTCGCTTCGATTTAAAAGTATTTTTTTTTTTCAATTTTTTTTAAGTTTCAAAATACAATATAGCCTATATTAAACACGGATATTGTAGCTTCCTATTTGTGAAAGAATTTTTGAAATCGGTTCATTAGTTCCAGAGATTACCCCCAACATACCTACAAACACACAATTTTACCTATTTATTATATTGGTATAGATAAACTTTACATTCATTCAAATGTTAACTCAGCACATAAACAATTACTGTATTAAGTTTCACTACAATCCATTGAGTAGATCTTGCATGATGAGCGTTCAGGTACAGACAGACAGACAAAAACTCTAAAAATGGCGGGTTTGCGTTCTGTATCGTTCGTAGATGTTACACGGCCTCTATGATATATTTTATGATATGTATATTCTATTATTTTATATTCATATGTATAGAAGAAGATAGATAATCCGATTATTATGGTGAGGCTTTAGAATCATACCACCCCATCGCTTCCCGTGGGTGTGCACAAGTAGACTAAGGGATAACAATGCCGCTACCGCAAGCCCAAAAAAATTACACCATCTCTTAAAAAGTGGACTCATCGACTCGCTTGGCCGGCGTGCCGTTTCAAGGCCACACATCTCTAGTCCACAAGACTATGTGCATAAGCAGGCCCGTGTCCGGCGGTGGACTACCAGAGGGCTGGTTACCTGGCTCTGCCATCGGACTTTTTGATTACAATTTTTTTTATATTTTTATATACTAGTGGGCGGACGAGCAAGCGGTCCCACGTGATGGTAAGTGTTACCGCCGCCCATGGACACCTGCAACACCAGGGGGTATGGTAAGCTCTCTTGAAGAACCCGATATCGTAGCTTAATGGAAAGACCTCTTGAGGCAGTTCATTGCTAATTAAACACATGACGTGTGTTCATGGCCTTAAGCAATAAGGTTTTACCACATACAATGTCGCTTATAGGTTACAACCCTCTCAGCAAGGTTTTTTCAATTTCAAACCCAATATATCGTCGCAAATGGTACGCCGACCCCCGGGGCACGCACTTATAGCTCAACATGGACGTAGAGAGCACGCTGGAAGTGGCTCGAGCGTACCCGTGGCTCTAGCTTTGTGTCGAACATGAAATTCATTTTAGACACAGCAGTAGATATATTTTGTTAGAATACGAGTCTTGGGTATTATGTTATTAATATTTTTTACCCGACTGCGACACGTGTGCAGAGCTTAAAATAAATAAACTATCAACCATACCCATGCGCGGTACATGCCTTTGGAGATTGAGGAATTTATTTGGAAAAAGAGGGAATAGGAATTGAAACGGGACGAGAAGTTTTTCTCATTTCATTCCACATGTGAATCCTCCTTGGGAAGGATAGAATGGGTTGGAGAATTAAGAGTATGATGGAATAAAGAGTACATTTTATTCCATTCAGTGAGACAGGAGTGGTTAGAATAGGATGGAGTGGGATACCGAAACAAGTACGTACATTAGAAGAAATGGTAAATATCTTTAAGTATACTTTTTATGAGAGTATATAACTTCTTATTCTTTTGAATTATATAAAAGTATTCTTTGAAGATTTTTTTGTTTCTATGAGATTTTAATATCAGATTAATTTCATAAATGTAATTAAGTACATCAATTTTAAAAAATAATTTTGTTTCTCTTTTTTTCTTCAATTTCATCAGAAGTATATATGTTAAGATATCAAATATATAAAAACAGTTTGTACGCTCATGTCTCATCCAGCATCCCTATATCAATTCAAAATAGATCCTTCCACAATTGATTTGCGACTTCACTGTTAACGAAATTAAGTCGAAAATCGAATAAACGCAGCGGGGTTAAGACTTTGCTAGATAATCTAATAATATGGGGTTTTTACTATAATTTGCTTTAATAATTCATTGCGAGGGGAATATTCAGGGTTGCCATGATTTTAAAAGTTTAAAAATTTAAAGAGAGGTATTTTAAAATATACAGAGATATTTTAGACTTTATTAGCACTAAAACAGTGTCCATTCAGCATTATATTGAAGCCTTCTCCTGCAGGGAATGTGGCTTTATTTAAAGACACTTTATCGTTTTAACAAATGGCGGACTTAATGCTAAAAAGAATTTTCTGCCAGCCAACCTTGACGCCATATTGTGATGATATGGTAGCTGCAATTGAACATGAACATCTATATATCTATCTAATTTATTTATATTTCTATATATGCATGTATAAATGTATATATGCTTGTATGCGTGTGTAAATTTATATTTATGTTGTATTTATGTACTTAGTATTAGTAATAGTATCAAACCGCTATTAGGTATATTTAGCGGCACTACCCTTAGCCAGCTCTCAACCACCGAAGGTTAGCTGGAAGAAAATGCTATATAGCATTAAGCTCGCCTTTGTACACACATTTTGGTGCAATAAAGAATTTATCTATCTATCTATCTATACATATAATAAAACTGTAGAGCCAGCGTGTCTGTACATTGAATATATTTACCAAAAACTAATTGGGGGCCACGAAGGAAGAGTATCAGAATACAAAAAAGAACTTTTGAAAAATTTCGTCTGTTCAAACACTCTAATCTCCGAAACTACTGAACGGATTTTCATGCGGTTTCCACGGGTTAATTGAGCTTATCTTGGCGCTTCGAATAGGCTTTGTGTCATCGAAATCGGCTGACGGGACGAAAAGATGTTGTATACAAAGCTTTCCATGCGTAAGAAGTCGCAGGCACCAGCTAGTATAAAATAAAATTTGCAATGAATAAATACACCGATCAACCGATTGGCGCAGTTGGTAGTGACCCTGCTTGTTGTGAAATAGGTCCACGGTTCAATTCCCGTTAGGACGGTACATATGTTTAAAAAAAAGACAAATGTATGTTCGGGTCTGGGTGTGAGTGTCTCTGGACCCACGACACAGGGAATTCTGTGGGCCATTGATTGTGACGTCATTCAACTTAAAATATACATACGTACATGTATATATACTATACATAATAAATCAATTTAAATAATAAATACATAATGATTTTGCAAGGTCGGCGGCGCGCCCGCATACCCCCTTTTGTTACAGGTGTCCATGGGCGGCGGTAACCACTTACCATCACGTGGGACCGCTTGCTCATCCGCCCACTAGTACATAAAAAACAAAAAAATAAATAAAGCCCTTATTTCCAAACAATGAAGTCATATTCTTTTGTCTATTTATTTTCAAATTATTAAGTTTTTATATTAAAATGGACAAGATTATTATAATTTATTATTATTATTGATGGACTGTGTATTATTAATTTAATATTAGTTGCTACTATATGCTTATTTCTTATTAACTAGCTGTGCCCGGCCACGCGTTGCTGTAGCTGCCCAATAGATGGCGCTTACCCTGTTTTTACCTGGGTAAACATGTTTTTACCCACAAATACGCGCGTATTTGAATGCAACGTTGTGTCAAAATTTCAAAGCAATCGGTGAAGAACTTTCGGAGATTTAAGATTTTGAACAAACGAACGTTTACATTTTTTTTATATAGATTGATAAATTGTCGTTACTAATTAGTTACTTATTACTAATTGATACTTTATTATTAGTTGATTCATTTTAATATTGGTCATTTATTTATTAATAAGTAATCTATTTTATTGTTTGGTCGCCCAACGTCAGGTGAAGGCCTCCTCCGTGTTCTTCCAACTCCGTCGGTCTCCCGTATGTCTTGTACAAGTTCTCCCCGCCACTTGAACGATGTCGTCACTCCAACGTTTTCTTCTATCGCCCTCTAACTCTATTTCAGTCTCCTGGCTTCCAATTTAGCATGCGTTCGCTCCAGCGTCCATCTGTAGTTCCGTAAAAGTACAGACATGATGGATTTCACGCATGAAAATCCATCCATTAGTTTTCGAGTAATTCCATTAAAGCTATTAGTTTTTTTATCCTCTATAACACAACTTCCTCGTGTCATATGAAGATGACATATATACCAGTTTCCTTCTGGATAATTAGCTATACATTAAAGAAAACCAGATCAAAATCCGTTCAGTAGTATTTACATAATGCTTAAACTAACAGATAAACAGATACAGAGACAAATAGTTCTGTAGCTACTAAAGAGCCCCATTTTTTTATATGTCAATGTATAGACTCGACCCTTCTGTTTTATTTTAAAAGTACGTTTCTAGTATATGTTTTATTCTACGCGCCGCCGGCGCACGGTATTTGTATCCTGTACTGAGTAATGAGCGCCACGAACGTTTTAGATAGAATAACAAAATTTTACAAGTTTGTAACTTTTGATTTCCTACCTAAAATAATTTTATTTTTCTCTGGAACGGTTTTATACGTTTTAAATTAGTTGAAGTGTTATTTCAACGACACATTGTGTAGTTGACAACCCTAAGAAATACCTGTCAAAGATTGTTAGCACTGGGCATTTTGAAATAAAAATATGTAAGTAGTTGCTTGCAGCACTTGGAAGTACAATAAGGGGTGATTTTGCTGCACGCGCAAATGGAGGTATTGCGTTTTTTACAAATCTATACAGGGTTGAATATATTATACCTGCATTCTTGTTAGAGCCGGGAAACGTGTCACGTGTTCGTGTTGTATTTGTGTGCTTGATCGCAATTGGTTAATTAATTCTGTATTTCATATGTATTACTGTAGGCTGTATCAATTTGTACTCGAATAGCGATTATACATATTAACTTTTTAAACATTTGCATTTAGTACATATTTCATATTGTGCATCGGGTCTAAATGCGTAAAACGAAACGTTATTGGTAAAACCTCCACTTGGTAAAACATAGAGAACTGACTCTATATTTATTTATATCAACATTGTATATCTATGTTTATTAATAAATAAACGTAATGTAATTAAAGTGCAGTGTGTAAACGTGGCCGTTTTTGTAGTAGCATATAGTGAGTTGTACAGAGTTATAACTATGTTGTAGGTAGTGCAATTTTGTACAATCAGCTAACTCATTAGTCATTGGCTGGAACAAAAGATTATTAGGTAATTTCGTATATGTTAAAATTAACCATTGATTTGAGAATACATACTAGATATATTACCATATACAAGCACTACAGGGCGGGCACGTTACTGTCTAACAGTGATCTATATTCTACGTCCTCTCGAATTATTTAATTTATATGTTGTTTGAAAATAGAACACTTATTGCGCAGTACTTAAGTTTCAAATTTGACTTTTTAATTAACCCCACCTCATCTGCTTCACCCCCGCCTAGAACGTATAATGTGTTATCCAGTGTATTCCCATAACGATGATGTTGATGTTAGCACGCCAATGCATCAAGATCTTTTTTTGACAAAACTGTGGAAACAGATTCTGGAATAAATCTTTGATGATAATTCACTCGTAAATCATAATTCAACGTAGGTATAATATTAAATATGAATGGCCAACATGAAGCCCGTGCCTCGTATTGACCGTAAGATTGAAATAAACGTACAGTTTACAAAGTAAATGAGAACGGAACCGATGACCGTTATTACTGCCATTACGATCAATTTATACATTTGAAATGTAAATTTTTCTACTTAGTTTTTATTTTATAGAATAAAAGTCGGCAGACGAGCATACAGTCCACCTGATGGTAAGTGGATACTGTCGTGCATAGACATCCGCGATACATGCCAACATCAGTCCAGAATGACGAACGTTGGCACGCCGCCGGATGCGCTGCCTACCTTTGCAGATTAAGGAATGGGTTAGGAAAATGGGGAGAGTTAGGATGGTATGGGGATGGGCTCTGGCATATCTCACTCACTACCGAAACACGTGCGTACATTGGGGAAATACTATAAAGTAGGAAATACGGTACATTTCAAGGTAGTCTTCTGTGAGAGAGGGGTAACGTGGCCAGTCGAGCGCGCCCAGCAGCTGTTGGATTGTGTCGTGCACCCTCCCCCCTCAACGATTATCATGTTGTGATATACTGATACACAAATTTTAATTATACTTATCTATACTATACACGGCGTTGTCATACGTTGTCTTGTGAACGAGGGATGTATGGCCTTAATAAACGGCACGCTGGTCAAGCAGGTGGGGTGGGAGGGTATCCCTTAGTCGTCTTTACGACACCCGCGGGGAGGGATGGGGTGGTAGTATTCTATAGCCTGCCGACACCATACGGTAAGTAAATTAGTGATTTTTTTTTTTGAAAAAAATTGCCTTTAATTTTTTTAAATATTCTAAAGTTGATTTTGTATTTTTCAGGTACCAACGAGCCAGAGTCGTCAATATAAAGGTTAGTGAAAAAAACAATTTTGTGTTTTTTTTTTAATTTATTGTCCACTAGCTGTGCCCGGCGGCGTTGCATGCCCGTCACATCGTCATATTTCAACAAATTAACACAAAACAATATTAAACTATACGTATAAACCTTCCTCTTGAATCACTCTATCTATTGATGAAAACCGCATTAAAATCCGTTCCGTAGTTTAAAAGATCTAAGCGTACATACAGACAGACGGCGGGAAGCGACATTGTTTTATACTATGTAAAGAAAGAAGATTAGATAGATTTTTATTTCACACACACAGATGATCGCGTATAGTCGTGGGTATTCACGATTCCTCGGAGTGTTTCGGCTCACTTAATCCGCCTCCGCTCGCGGATCCGACTCCTCTTAACGTTTCCTTGCCTCCTTTGATTCACCTACTTATATTTTATAAGAGCCTGAGAGTGACTCATTCGCTTTGCTGTTCGTCCAGTACCAATCAGCATTCACCAAAGCAACAGTAGCCACGTGTCCAGTTTTTTCTAAAAAGAAAGAAGCGATCATCTGCTTCGCGGCACTTTGCACATGTGAGATGTGCCAGAGCCCATTCTCATTCTATCCCTCCGCATTTTCTCAACCCTTTCTCCAAATAAATTCCTATACCTCCAAAGGTAGGCGGCGCATCCGGGGTCGTGCCAACGCTTGTCCTACTGGACTAATGTTGGCATGTATCGCGGATGTCTATGGGCGTCTATGGCTGTCTATGGCGGACAGTATCCATTTACCATCAGGTGGACTGTATGCTCGTCTGAAGCCTTCGTACATAAAAAAAAATACAAAATCTAGCAATTATTATTCTATCATATGTATTGACATATTAAACCAATTTAAATGGATTTTAATTTTAATTTAAATATATATATATATATATATATATATATATATATATATAAGTCAATACAAATCATAAGTCAGTCAACACCAACAATATATTAATGAAATTACAATTAATACTTAATAATTTCATATATTTGTATTAAAATAATAATATTTAATTATAGAAAACGTCATTAAAAAAATCTCAACCATTATTTTCAACTGTCGGACAAATTATTTCGATGAATACTTAGCTTTAAATAAACGAATTTAGACGGAAATTTTTAGTCACAGAACCATTTTAAGATTAATGCCAATTATACGGAGTAATTAAGAACAAAGATTCTGGTTGAGCTACTCAAAAGTCCAAGCCAGTACTCGCGACCGATTCCCTCTAATAATCTTGAAATGATTTCTCCCGGTCGCTCCACTAACGTTTTACCGCCAAAATGGCGTTAATAAATCACCGAAACGGATCACAAATCTCACCTCAAATATATCACGTTGCAGGTGTGGTAAGAATTTTTATAGGTGCGGTTGGGAATTGGAATGGTTTTCGAGTTAATTTAAAGATAAAAAGAAGATAATACGAGGGTTTAGAAATGAAGTAGGATAAGGTCGCTGGTTTTAAAAAGGTATTGCTGTTTGTTCGTGTAAATGGTTGTGGCCACGTTTTTGAACGCAACCTTTTAGCTCTTGACAGATGACGACTGACGCTGTCAGCGGGAGAAACTAAGCAATTAACCTCTCTTGAAAGGCTCCAATGGCCTTTCAAGAGTCATTGGACATGTATGGTTTTGGGCGACCGCAGATGGCGCTCAGCCAGGTGCAAGGGGTTGGTAGACTGGTAGACTGGCGGAAGGAACGGACCTCGGCTTAGGGCGTTGCTTTGGGAGAGTACCGCGGAATCGCGAGTATGGCAGATGTAGATGGCATGGAGATTCTGAAATGGGGTTTGCAACTAGCTGGTTTTTTTATGATTATTAAGATACGAATACACTTTTTTGAAGATTTAATGAATATCTAGTTTTCCCCCTAGGGTCACACCATAACACAGCCATGTGTGTTCGCATACTAGGCAGTTAAGGGGAGGTCAATTGTCTTTTTTAGTTTCCTTTTTTTTTGTATTATATATTCCTCCGAAAATTCTCTCTAAATGGAATTTGTGCTAATATAGATTTACATGTACGCATATGGAACATAAGTAAAGAAATAATTGCTGCAATAACACTTGTATCTATTATAATAAATATCGATTAGGCTTATCCAAAATGGCGTCAAATAAATTACTTTTATTATTGTTCGCGCCAAGTTTCCGGTGGAGGCGGAAATGTTAACAAAATATCAAAACAATTTAATTTCTGTACCATTTCCGCCTTTATATCGATGTAGTAAGGATTCACTTACGTTATAATATTGGCTTCTGTAGGTTTTAAATGCCATCCTCGCTTACGACGCGCGAAATATCAAAATAGGTACTTAATCCGTTTTTGAACGGATTTCGCGTTCCGTCAACAATAATTAGTCTTACAAGTATGGACACTTTAACGCGCTACTAAATTCAAATTAAAATTATTTGCTAACAGGTAACTACAGATGACATTCTTTATTGCATGCACAGCTGTTTTGGCGTACAATTTTTAAGTACAAAGAACGACAAGTAAACTTAAATCATGGATTACTTATCATTAACTTATTATGTACTAGCTGTGCCCGGCAGCGTTGCATGACCGTCACATCCAAATTAACACAAAACAATATTAAACTATACCTATAAACCTTCCTCTTGAATCACTCTATCTATTGATGAAAACCGCATTAAAATCCGTTGCGTAGTTTAAAAGATCTAAGCGCACATACAGAGGGACAGACGGCGGGAAGCGACTTTGTTTTATACTATGTAAGGATCATCGAAGGTCGATGGTAAGGATTATTAATTAATTAATTATTAATATATTTCAATAGTGTCTCTTAATTAAACTATTTTATAAAACGTCATAACTTAAAGGCATTCGTTAAACAAACTTAGATCTATATATATATAAATAAAAAAAATGGATGTTAGTATATCTGAGATTAATAGACTTCAATACCGATTGACCGATCACCATGAAAGTTGTAACATATATGTTTTTTTTTATGGAGAAGATTTCTATGCTATCCACTTTGTTGTAACTTGCTACTAGATGGCGCTGCAGCAAATAAACTTCTATACCGTTCAACCGATCACCATGACAATTGGTACACAGGTATTTGAACACAGAAAATATTTTCGAGCTATCGAGTTTGTTGTAATTTGCCACTAGATGGCGCTGCAGCACATCAACTTCTATACCGTTCAACCGATCGCAAAAATCATATCGACGGCAAAACGGAATAATTTGTGATTTTATATACAGAGGTAAATAAATATATACAGGCAGGACAACGTCTGCCGGGTGCAGCTAGTTAATTATAAATTAAAAAATATCGGTTAACCAATAGCGTCCAGTGATAATATAGTTACGTTATAATATATTTATTTAAAATAAAAGCTGGAATCAAATGGACACATCTGTTTGGCGCATCAATTTTTCAGTCACGCAGATCGTTACAATCGCAGATCAATTCGCTACACAGATCTGTTACGAAGAGCTGCTACGCAGTCCCGTGGCGGCTTCTACGTAGAAGCGTAGCTTTGCCATAGACATATTTTTCTAAAAAAAAATCGTAATCTCTACTGTAATTCAAATTCATTCAACTCAAAATAATTTAAATAAAGTACGTGACCTGTTTAAAAAGTAAAACCTCTATCCACAAAACCCATTCCATGTTAAGTCTTATCATCATAGTGTTAAGGTACCAATAGGTTTATCTGCCTGCATTGCATTTTCACTTGTAGATAATTTAGTTCCTTTTTTATAGAAGTAAGGTGACAGACAGACAATCTGCCTAGACATTTTTTATACTTGTCAATATTAGTCAAGAACATTGATATGGGAATAGTATAGATGACACATCATACGTTCTTATTACCTGCCAACTTCTAGGGTGAAACAGATTAAAATTAAAAGTTTCACTAAAAAATCGAGATTTGAAACTTAAGTACTACGTAATAAGTGTTCTATTTTCAAAATATATATGAATTAAATAATTCGAGAGCTAGTGAACATAGAACACTATTAGATTGTAACGTGCCCACCCTGGAGTGCTAGTACATATCTATCTATTCTATCTATATATAAAAGAGGATGTTGGTATATTGGTGACTCATAGACTTCGACACCGTTGGACCAATCACCATGAAAGTTTCCCCATATAAGTATTTTTTCATGGAAAAGGTTTTCATGTTTTCGACTTAGTTGTAACTCGCCACTAGATGGCGCTGTAGCACATCAACTTCTATACCGTTCAACTGATCGCCATGAAAATTGGTATGCATAGGTATTTGAGCACGGTGAATATTTTCGAGCTATCGACTTTGTTGTAACTCGCCACTAGATGGTACTGCAATACATCAACTTTTATGGCAGGACAACGTCTGTCGGGTTTTGCTAGTCTAGTATGTATTCTGAAATCTATGATCAAGAATAACAAAGACGTTTTAGGAGGGAAATGTGAAAAAAAATCAAGATTTAATGTTATAAGTAATATTTACTAATTTACTTAGATAATTAAGACTTTTAAATCATTAAAAATATTATTAAAACTTAATAAAAAAAATCATACAGAGGATGTCAACAAGAAAGCCATCTGTCCCGATTTTAGACCATTGGGTTCCATGCAGTGCCGGCTTTACCTATGGTGCAGGGTGTGCGGCGCGCAGGGTCTTAGGGGGCGCCGAGCGCCGCCCGCCCAAAGTGCCTACTAGAGGGCGCCAGGGTATTGATTGCACCCGGGCGCTACATGGGCTAGAGCCGGCGCTGGTTCCATGTCCCGTTTAGCCCGCTGGTGGGACGCAATTTGTTCGTACAAATTGGGTCGCAATTTGTCCCCGATATTATTTATTTTTAATTTTTATTACAAAAAAGTAAACTTATTTTTGTCCTAATGAGAATTCGAAAGTTAAATTAAAAAAATACAAAATAAGACCATGTTTAGAATGAAAAGAAAATTCTTAAATCTAAAAACTAATCTAAACTTGAGAGCTGTACGAAATTTGGTCGCTATGGCGACGTACCCAGCACGCTGGCGGCATTACCTCGCTGGATTGCTAGGCTAATGCAATGTGTGAGATAATGGCCAGCCCAAGGATTGCCGGTGCTGTTGACCAGGCCCTATGAGAGGTCCTTAATCAATAAGTGCCCATGGGCCGAGAGTTGAAATGGCTTCAAGTTATTCTTTTGTCTTAGTTTATTTGGCGAAAATCAATACGCAGCTCTTTGTTACACATTGATGATAATAAAAAAAATTGTAATTTATTTCATTATTACACCGTTGTTTGTATATATTGTGTGTACAATAAAGGATATAAATTGAAAGTATATTGTTTGAGATTTAAATAATAATTATCAATAAATAGCACACACTTGAAAAGGCTAGTTTCAAAACACATTTCAGAATGCGGTTTCTAAACGCTTCTCTATCACACTCTCTCTCTCTCTCTCGCTCTCTACCGAGCGTCTCCGATAACGTACGACGTCACGCGGACGAAGCGGCTCGCTGTGCGAAGGTCACGCGTTTCAATATGGCGTATTTGCTCACTGCTATGATCCGGCCCGAAGGACCACAAAGTTTTGTTTGTGATTTAGGCGAGCAGTAGTTATTCCGCTTGTGCGTGGTATTCAATAAAAATCCTGTGTGCAATTTTTGGACAATATTTTATTTTTATTTATTTTTATTTTAGGCACAAAGGCGTACAGTGAGAGAGAGAGAGAGAGAGAATGTGCAATAGAGAGGCGTATATTAGAGTTCTGAAATAACATTCTGAAATGTGTTTTGAAACTTGTATGCTATTTATTGATAATTATTAATTAAATCTCAATCATATAAAAAAATTAACTGGCCATATTAGAGTTTAGAATATGGCCATATACGCCATATTAGAGTTTAGAAATAACATTCTGAAATGTGTTTTGAAACTTGTATGCTATTTATTGATATTTATTAATTAAATCTCAAACATATAAAAAAATTAACTGGCCATATTAGAGTTTAGAATATGGCCATATACGCCATATTAGAGTTTAGAAATAACATTCTGAAATGTGTTTTGAAACTTGTATGCTATTTATTGATATTTATTAATTAAATCTCAAACATATAAAAAAATTAACTGGCCATATTAGAGTTTAGAATATGGCCATATACGCCATATTAGAGTTTAGAAATAACATTCTGAAATGTGTTTTGAAACTTGTATGCTATTTATTGATATTTATTAATTAAATCTCAAACATATAAAAAAATTAACTGGCCATATTAGAGTTTAGAATATGGCCATATACGCCATATTAGAGTTTAGAAATAACATTCTGAAATGTGTTTTGAAACTTGTATGCTATTTATTGATATTTATTAATTAAATCTCAAACATATAAAAAAATTAACTGGCCATATTAGAGTTTAGAATATGGCCATATACGCCATATTAGAGTTTAGAAATAACATTCTGAAATGTGTTTTGAAACTTGTATGCTATTTATTGATATTTATTAATTAAATCTCAAACATATAAAAAAATTAACTGGCCATATTAGAGTTTAGAATATGGCCATATACGCCATATTAGAGTTTAGAAATAACATTCTGAAATGTGTTTTGAAACTTGTATGCTATTTATTTATAATTATTAATTAAATCTCAAACATATAAAAAAATTAACTGGCTTTCTTTGTGTTGAGAACAAGTATACAGCCAGCCTTAGCACATAGCGTGCGTTATCACAGCCTTCGATCATCACATGCAAACTGCGAACACGAACCCGATCGCTAATTAATATTCATTTACCCGCCGTTATTTTAAATTGTGCTTTCAATTTGTTGAGTTTCAAGTTCCAAAGGTACATGCTATCAACCGATGTCTATCAAATACAGCCCTATTTTCAAAATCCTTTTACCACTTCATAACTATTTGAGATTTCATAAAAGTTTATATTGCGATAATTTTAGAACTAATGAACCGATTTCTCATCTTGTAGGGTGAGAGAGTGTACGCTGCAGTCCTACAGCCGCTAGGCGCACTCGACTGCCACGATACTCCTCTCTCACAGAATACTACCTTGAAATGTACTGCATTTCCTACTTTATCGTATTTCCCCAAAGTACGTACGTGTTTCGGTAGTGAGTGAGATATGCCAGAGCCCATTCCCACCCCATCCTATCCCTCCCCATTTTCCCAATCCATTCATTAATCTGCAAAGGCAGGGCAGCGCATTCGGGGGCATGCCAACGTTTGTCATTCTGGACTGATGTTACCATTAGGGCTTCCAAAATTCAGGAAATTTCAATTACGTAACCGGTTACAGATTTTTATTCTACGGTTACGTAATTACGAGAGATAGTGAGGTCCTCACAGTCTATCTCGCTTCTTATAAGCTTAACCAGGAATACTAATACAACATCTATACAGGAGAGTCTTGTCTCTAGACTGTTAAAACGGTAATGTTCGAAGCGTTTGTCGTATCCTGAAGTAGGCACGTCCAGCGTTATGCTTTCGATCGAGATTGTAAAGAATCCCTTTCAAGACGGGTACAATCTATACTATCTATACTTAATATAATAAAGAGGTAAAATTGTGTGTTTGTATGTATGTTGGGGGTAATCTCTGGAACTACTGAACCGATTTCAAAAATTCTTTCACAAATAGGAAGCTACATTATCCTTGTCTAATACAGGCTATATTTTATTAATGAAATTTTGAAAAAAGAAATTGTATTAAAAAAACTTATAAACCGAAGCGAAGCGATGGCGCTAGTGGTTAATATGTTTGTAACTATTAATTTATTTACTGAAATAATTCAATTTTCGCTCGAATTATCGTGCTACGCTTCGCTGACACATTGTATAGAGTAGTAAATTGTAATTGTATAATAGTAGTAGTAGACAAATTGTATAGTAGTATATATTTTTTTTTTTTTTTTTTCTATGTACGAAGGCGGCAGACGAGCATACAGTCCACCTGATGGTAAGTGGATACTGTCGCCCATAGACATCCGCGATACATGCCAACATGTTGGCACGGCCCCGGATGCGCTGCCTACCTTTGGAGATATAGGAATGGATTTGGAAAAAGGGTTGGGAAAATGGGCAGGGATGGGATGGGAATGGGCTCTGGCACATCTCACTCACTACCGAAACACGTACGTACATTGGGGAAATACGATAAAGTGGGAAATGCAGTACATTTCAAGGTAGTCTTCTGATGTCTATGTCATGTCTATGGTAGTCTATGTCATGATCTCCGTAATAATTAGAATAAAAAGGAAAGGAAACTTCAAATTTATTTAGTGAAAGTTGCAATTTGATATTGTAGTAAATATATGTACATAGCTTCATTGCAACGTGTTTGTGTTGGCAATGCAATTTATGTTCCATTGATTATATTTCAGGATATAGAAATTAAACATGTCTAAAAATAATAATATAAAATATTATTAGCATAGATCAGATATTCCGGTGCATATTTACCTAAAGTTGGATAAGTATGGAGTGCACTTTTGTATCGGGCGAATGCCGCAATCCCGGCTTCGACAAACTTTATGTTCCGACTTTAGAATACGATGCATATACCTAAAGTTGTAAAGTTAATCCCTAAGAGCCTCAGAACTGCATTCCTACAAATTGCCATTACAACTAAGAATTTGAGTCCAAATCCGAAGTTTATATCTTCAATAGTGCCTTAGATCCTATCGACTCTGTCCTAGTCATCATCAGACCTTCAAAACTGCTGAGGAATTTTATAAATAAGCATCCTATTAGTTGTGAAATCGCGGGATTTCGGTTTTCAAATCAATTATTTTAAGAATCCGCTTCCACACTTTTTACCTTATAGGTAAATATGCATCCGAATATCCGATCTCTTATTATTAGTGTCTAATAATTCTTCTAATGTTACTTTAAATTGCCTACAACTCAGTTCTTTTATGGAGTCAGATAATTTATTAAATAATTTCGGAGCTAATACAGATACAGTCTTTTTTATAAAATGTCATACTAGGATAATGCTGAGGGGATGTATTTCAAATTTACTCCTTCCTCCCCTTGGATGTCTGATTTCTATTAACTTAAAATTAGATGGGTGTTCCTTTACAGTTTATAACCCGAACGAAAATCTCTCTTTAAACGAGTATTTATTCAAACGGGAATCTAACGTAAAACTTTATGTAACGAGACTGTTATTTTATTATGGCCACAAAATCATATGTACTATCTATCATGTGGTGTGTGTACTATCTATCAAGGTAGTTTGATTAACGGAGACATAATTGACCGGATTAATCTTCCATCTATTAACAGCCTTTATCGTACATAGCATTTCTTGTTAACGCTTCGCTGCCAACAATAGCGTGCTAAGCGCTAATTTTTTAAATTAATTAACCGTTATTTTTAACAACGTTACGTTCATGTTAACGATGTGTGTTAGTTTTACAACTATACGGAAGTTGTGGTTTAATAGTGATAGTATATTAAAGATAACGAAAATAACGGTGTTGACGGTATAACATAAATAATCTTTAAAAGGAAATTGGGTTTTTTTCTTGACAATATTCAACGGTTTATAATTTTTATGTGAATGTATTGTGACGTCACACACTACTCTGTCAACATCCAATGTTGAAAGGTTATAAACATCGTAATTTTTAAAGATATACATTCTCATGAGATTTTTTGTAATTTTTCAAAACCTTTTTATTGGTAAGAAATCAACAAAAAATGGTGAACTTATCGACAAAATCTTTCTGTTTAAATTTAATATATAATTAAATATTATTTAAATAATAAATAATCACTTAATTAGTCAAAGGGTTCGAAACTTATGCAGGACTCCAAAAGGCTTTTCCGATAACGACTTTTCCGTGTAACGGAACGCGTAAAATATCAATTTGTGATGAAACAATGCTGTTTAACAAGGGATCGTTGGGCGCCATTTTGTTTTTTACGACAAATTTTATTTGGTACATTGGAAATACATTACGTAGCCTTATATTAAAATACTAACATTTTTTTCGGTTTTACACATGTGTGCATAATATATATATATATACATACACTTCTATGTTAAACTAGCTGTTGCTTGTGGCTTCGCGTGGATTTGCATTCATCGTCCACTGTGGCCATGGGCTTATGCCTCTTGGCGCTGCCCAAGAGGGTTCTCGAGTCCACCGTTTTAGAGGTGATGTTGTTCCTGAGCGTTTGTAGTTGCCACTTTATTATCTATTAGTCGCCTTTTACGACATTCCAGGGAAGATATGGGTAAATAAATAATAACGGGTTGATAAATAAGGTAAACATACGCGTTGAGACCCGTTTTACCCAAAGTCCTTTTATCAGTAACAAGCTTTGTCGGACACACGCCATCCTAATAACGGGTTGATAAATAAGGTAAACACACGCATTGAGACCCGTTTTATCCAAAGTCCTTTTATCAGTAGCAAGCTTTGTCGGACACACGGCATCCTAATAACGGGTTGATAAATAAGGTAAACACGCGCGTTGAGACCCGTTTTATCCAAAGTCCTTTTATCAGTAGCAAGCTTTGTCGGACACACGGCATCCTAATAACGGGTTGATAAATAAGGTAAACACGCGCGTTGAGACCCGTTTTATCCAAAGTCCTTTTATCAGTAGCAAGCTTTGTCGGACACACGGCATCCTAATAACGGGTTGATAAATAAGGTAAACACACGCATTGAGACCCGTTTTATCCAAAGTCCTTTTATCAGTAGCAAGCTTTGTCGGACACACGGCATCCTAATAACGGGTTGATAAATAAGGTAAACACACGCATTGAGACCCGTTTTATCCAAAGTCTTTTTATCAGTAGCAAGCTTTGTCGGACACACGGCATCCTAATAACGGGTTGATAAATAAGGTAAACATACGCGTTGAGACCCGTTTTACCCAAAGTCCTTTTATCAGTAACAAGCTTTGTCGGACACACGGCATCCTAATAACGGGTTGATAAATAAGGTAAACACACGCATTGAGACCCGTTTTATCCAAAGTCCTTTTATCAGTAGCAAGCTTTGTCGGACACACGGCATCCTAATAACGGGTTGATAAATAAGGTAAACACGCGCGTTGAGACCCGTTTTATCCAAAGTCCTTTTATCAGTAGCAAGCTTTGTCGGACACACGGCATCCGAGAAAGCGCCGTGTAACTCAGCGGTTACTCGAAATACGAGATAATATGCAGGCGTTGAATAACAATAAATACATAGACATAAAAGCAAATTACAGAAAGTTTTATTTCATCAGTAGGTACTAACAAAGCACCTACCACCGTGGTCGGCAGTAAGTAACACTCGCCTTGCAACTTACCACTTAACAGTTGGCACTTAACTCAACGGACGTATTTCAGCGGTTAACAATGAACGGAGTTAGCGGTACTAGATGTGGCAAAGTTGAAACTTGAGCGCACTAAAACCCGAACGCATTAAACATCACAATGGACTCCATCATGTACTGCATTTCCCATTTTATCGTATTTCCCCAATGTACGTACCTGTTTCGGTAGTGAGTGAGGTGTGTCAGAGCCCATTCCCATTCTATCCATCCCCATTTTCCCAACCCTTTCTCCAAATCCATTCCTATATCTCCAAAGGTAGGCAGCGCATCCGGGAGCGTGCCAACGTTTGTCATTTGGACTGATGTTGGCATGTATCGCGGATGACAAACGAGCATACAGTCCACCTGGTGGTAAGTGGATACTGTCGCCCATAGACATCCGCGATACATGCCAACATTAGTTCAAAATGACAAACTTTGGCACGCCCCCGGATGCGCTGTCTACCTTTGGTGATGAAAGAATGGATTTGGAGAAAGGGGTGGGGTCGTGGGAAGGGATATGATGGGAATGAGCTCTGGCAAATCTCACTCACTACCGAAACACGTACGTACATTAGGAAAATAAGATAAAGTGGCAAATGCAGTACATTTCAAGGTAGTGTTCTGTGAGAGAAGGGTAACGTGGCCTGTCGAGCGCGCCCAGCAGCTGTTGGATTGCAGCGTGCACTCTCCCTCTCACAAAACACTTTACCGGCAGCCATATAATAAATTATTTGATTTGATAGTGCAACTTCAGTATATCTATTAATGTAGGTGCATCGCCCGAGCCGGTCTCAGTACCGAGTGCTTCGAACGTTTTAGACCCAACAAAAAATCCTTACTTGTGTAAAAATAATTTATCGCTTGAATGGTTTTCTATGCATATCTATGCATTGACATTTTTTTTTAAATAAGTAAAAGTGTGATGATAAGTGTTGCCGCCGCCAATAGACACCAGGGGCATGCGGGTGCGCCGCCGACTTTGCAATCCTATTGACAGCTTTCTTGAAGAACCCCATATCGTAGCTTAATGGGGCAGTTCGTTACACAGCCTACGGGTTCGCGGTATGTTCAAGGTCTAGCGTTATATCTGTATCACGTATACAACTCGTATATACCTGCATACGGCCTCCACTGTTCATCGGGTTTTCAAACCAGTGCACGCCACTGCTGTCATTGTCGCCGACAAACCCCATCCAGTACTGTAATTCTTCAAATTTCGTTCCAACCCTCACCGGACCGCTGCTTTATGACACTTTTTACTTCAACCCTTCTACGGAGAGGGTTAGTTACGACAAACATTTGAGCCACTAGCGGCCTGATGCCTACTTCGTCAGTTTCTTTTGTTGAGCCTTTAAAAGAAACATCTGAGCCCTTTTAAGAAGACTGGCTAATCAACCCGGCTTTGCTCGTATTTAAACAAAGCAGCTGTAAAAGATTTCTAACACCTGTAAAAGCACTAATGTGACGGATTTCATGGATGAAAATCCATCCATTGGTTTTTGAGTAATTCTATTAAAAGTCATGCTTAAGTAATTATGTTCGTGGGTGAATCAAATTGGTTTGGCTCATAAACAAACTTTCAGAAAATTGTCACAGGTTTACACGTCCATGTGTGCGGTTGTTGGCTGTGTGGGCGTGTGGTGTTGGTCGGCCTTAGAACAGTACTACCCTATCTCTTCTTGTAGGTGTCGTGAAAGGATTACAAAGCCGCTACCCTCCGCACCTTCCGTCACAGTACAACCACACCTCCCATCACAGTACAACCGCACCTTCCGTCAAAGAAGTGCGGTACATTTCCTCGATACGGAGGTGTCGCGCACTGTTCGGCCCAAAAACCATTTTATACCGCGAACCCGTAGGCTGTGGAACGAACTGCCTCAAGAGGTCTTTCCATTATGCTATGATATGGGGCTCGTCAAGAAAGCTGTGAATAGAATTTTGCAAGGTCGGCGACGCACCCGCATACCTCCTGGTATTACAGGTGTCCACGGGTGGCGGTAACACTTACCATTACTCTTAAACAAATGATATGTAGTTTTATACGGCTCGTAAAGCCCGGTGTAATTTGTTCAATTATATTATCATCAATAAACGGTTGATTTAAACGGTCAGATAAATCAATTCAAAGGCAATGTCTTCATAACATTGAAGGTACGTGAATAATGAATAAAATTATATATTAATCGGTCAAATAAGTATTAGTACAAACTCAATATCCTAAATTATTTAAAATAAAAATGTTTAAAATAAAATAATCACGTAGTCACCGATAATAACCAATTTCGTAACCTACAGGAGATTTCGTAGCTTTATGCTTATAAAAAATTAAACACAAATAATTTATGAATAACTTTTATTATAATTCCAATAATTATTACAATAAATTCTATCGTATCTATAAAAACCACAGTTTTCCCAATTGCATTGCCACATGCAATTACAACCAGACCTCATACAGCCACAGTTACAAAAAGTCGGCCACAGAATATAAAATATACCATTGTATAAATTCGCGTTATCAGAATTTTGAACTATAGCATATGGTTTATATAAAGAATATATTCCATTGATTACTATAGGTTCTCCATATATTTTAGTAATCGTATCTTTACATATATTTTGTACTTCGTTTGGATTCAAGTTATCTTTCTTAACAATAGGTACAAAGTTAATCGCATCGTAATCTTGAGTTTTCAAAGTAATTGTAGCTTTAGCAATCTTAATTTTTGATCTCCAAGCCCTTAGTTCCACTGTATTGTCGATAGTTTTAAGTATATAACTTATATCTGTATTATTAGGCATATATTTTGCTATGGATACTTGATTTAGTGGAATTATGATTTCTTTGTCACTATTAAATAAACTGTTTTTCAAAATTTCATCAGAGTTTAGATAATTTTCGAAACTCTTTTGAAGATTATCAACAAATGGCATCGATTTTGGGTCAGATTTAAAAGGTTTTGGTTCTAAATCTGATGAAATTTCAGGTAAGTTTTGTGTAATTGTATTTGTCTGTATTTGAAGATTATTATAAAATGGATTCAATGCTGCGTCAGGTTTTAAGTAATTACCAAAACCACTTTGAAGTTTATTAATTAATGGTGTCAATTTTGCATCATTTTTATATGATTTTGACTCTAAATCTAAAGAAATTTCTGGCGAAATTTGTGGGATTATATTCGATGGTATTCTATTATATGATGTGCTTACGCTTGGATGTTCATTGTAATATGAACTTTGGTTTAAAATGATTGGGTTCGGATTCGATTTACATTTGAAATCAGAGTATGGTTGTACCATTGTGAGGTATGATGGATAGAGACCTAGATTACTATCACTTGGACAATTCAATCCGTTTGATATAGGAATATAGGGTGTTACATTACCAGTTGAAATTTGTGACTCATTTGATACATATTGGCTTTCGTATAACAAAGGAATGCTAGATCCACTTGAAATTGTATCTTTAGATATCGGATATTGGTATGAATTATATTGAATACGATTAGGACTTAAATTAACTGAAGCCAGAGTATTCAAATTTATACTTTCTGATCTTATTTTAGAGTTCACAGTTGATAGTGTTTTTGGTGACGGAATACTGTATAAACTCGGTGAATCTGAATCAGATTCTATTTTATTAGAAAGTAAATTTTCCGTTATTATTTTAAATTGCGATGAAGTTGAAGGTTGTAAAAATCGGGTAAACCAATTTTGAGGACTGAAATTTGTTTGTACTGCTGGTAAATTATCTTTATTTAATGAAGCAGAATCAGGAAAATATCTTTGTGAAGATACAACACACCCTACATTGATTTGGGGTAAGTATGTAGGAGAACCATATGAAAATGAAGAAGGTGTATTGAAAATTAAATTTTGAGATAATAAATTAAACTTTAAAGGACCCGAATTTGACAAAGGTACACGATTTTTATTCGGAGGAGAAGAAGGTACAATAGAATTAGTTAAATCTGAATTTGGTTTGTATTCGGAATATACAAAATTTTGTGAAGGCGTTACAGCTCCATATGCAATTGATGAATCAGAGGATACAGGACTTTGTGACATTGAGTTTAAATAAAACTTGGGTTTAATAACTGGTGGTAAATATATATGAACATCATTTACAGATGCTATTGAAGTAGATAAATCCAAAATTGAATTTCTTGGTTTCGTATTATAATTTGATATTTTTAAAGGCAAAACATGGCTTAATTTAGAAATTGACGGTAAATAATGTTCATATGCGTCTTTAAAACCTTGTGAAGTTCCTTCAGGATAAATAGGGAATTTAATCGTTGAAGATGAATATGGACCACCACTATTTATAGATTTTATTGGATAAAGAGACTGGAAAGATAAATCATTAGGTGATGTTAAAGTTAATGGTAAAGAACTTGAGAAAAATGACTCCCGTGGTGCTGACTTAGAATTTGAATCAGATTGAAAGAAACAAGGTGTAGGCAGCTGTACTTCATATGGATTTGCTGTATAAGAAGGTAAGCTATTTCCCATCATTGTTGAACAAACATTCCATGGAGTTGTTTTCAAAGTGATAATAGATACAGAATTATCTAGAAATGGAACAGAATTGAGAATATTCTTTGGGTCTTTTGATTTCGAAGTTGGCATCAAACATGAAGGAATTGTAGGAGGATAATTAACTATATTTGACGTAGAATATGGACTCAAAGGTGCCAAACCAGGTACTGCTGTTGGTTTAGACAATAGTTTGTTGGGTAATACTGATGAAAATTTAAAACCATAATTCGATGGTACAGTCGAAAATAAGGGTATGTTACTATCAATTGGTGTCATCATTGATGGAGATGTATTTGGTGAAATTGCAGGTAATGTATCAATATATTTTATATCATCTGAAGAAGAAATAGAAACAGGTGTGTTCGTCAAGCCTGACTCCAAAATTTTCATTGAAGATAATGGAGATTTATTCAGAGAATATGTATTTGAGCTACAATCTGCTAATATTAAAGGTTCTAAAGACTGAGTTGTAGGTTGCTTTTGTAAAGGTTTGTAATACGATGGTGGTGATGCTGAAGAAATAATGTTTAATGGGTTCGACTGCAATACGCATAAATCACTATTATTTAATGATGTAACAGATATTATTGGAGATATATTAGACCCAAAATAAGGTTGAGTATATGGCATCATAGTAGACGATAATGATGATTTAATGCTAAAATTTGGTGACTTTGTAAGGTATTTTACTTTATTTACTGGTGGTTTTAAGGTGTCTGAAGTTAATGATGGCTTTTCTCTATCATGAATGGTATGTGTTGCTGGATAAATAACATCAAAAGTCAAACCTTTAGGTGTTTTAATAGGACTCAAATTAGATTGAGTCGATGTAGATGAACAAGGAAATAACGTCGATCGTAAAAAATTAGGGTTTTTATCGGATTGTACTAAATTAGACCTGAATAATTTTGCCTCATTAAATGGTAAGCTCATAATATGAGTATATGGATAATAAGATAAATTAGCTGCTTTTATTTTTGGACAGACATACGACTGATCTGGTGCCAATGAAGTATACTTAGATTCTTTAAGAACCGAACTAAGTGCGTTGAATGTATCTTCCGCCTGTGAAGTTAGAATTTTTAATGGTGATTTATTAGGTGAACTAACTCGGGAAATGGAATCTACTGATACTATAGGTTCTGTCTGTACTGTTGTCAGGTTTGGTATATTTCTGCTACCTAATATTTGTAATGCTGGAGAAGCTGAATTCAGATAAATTATTGGTGATGTAGGTGCAACATCATATAATGATTTTACAGAATTTGGAATCAAAATATTTGGTGTTGTATAAGAATTTTGTACATCAGATTGAGTCAATGGTACTGTAGGTAAAAATGTCGCTTGTGACTGCGGGATAAGCTTAAATTGATTTAATGGCGATGTGTAATATTTTAAACCGTTAAAAAACGTTGTTGTTGTGCATGAAAGGGGAAGTAAATTTTGTGATTCTACTGCATAATTATCAAAAGGTTGAGTTACTCGTGAAGTAGAAACAAATCCAAAACTATTAGAAGCTGTGTCATCAAGCAAACTATTTGGACCTAACAATGAATTTGAAAATGATAAAGGTGCAGTCAAGTTTAAAATAGATTCGTGTGGTAAGTAATAAGATTTTAAATTTTCTTGATTTGTTAAAGCTGATGGTAGAATTTGGTAATTTAATCTTTCTGGTACTTGTGGGTTAGACTTTGATTCAGTTAGTATGGGAAGGTATTCAGAAGCAGAACCTTTTCTATTTGAAATTGTGTCCAAAGTTGATTGGCTTAAAGGTGATTTAGATGAATGCTGATGAAATACAAACGGAAAATATAGAGAATCTGAGACTGTACTCGGTTGTGCATTAATATTCAAATTAGATTGTTTTAAAGATGGCGTAATGAAAGAACGGCTTGAAAATGAATTTGTTACTAAAGGGAAATTAGGGATTGCTTGAACATAACGTAACGGAGATATGTCATATTTATTGTCACATAAATTGGTGACTGAACTACTCATATTTGAATATGGAGCTATTACTTCTAAAGTAGGCTTTACATTTGAATAGATTCCTAATGAAGGTCCACAATTAGAAAGTGACGGTGAATCAGCTGCTATTGGAACTGATGGGAATAAAACTGTGTTTACATTAGAATTGGGAAATTCAGATGAAGTAGATCTAGACACAAACGGTAGTGAATCAATTGAATTTTTAATAGAGCCTTGTAATGGTGATATTAAAGATTCCGAAATCATAGGTTTTGGTGTTACTCTAAGTAAACTTTCATTGGTAGAATCTCCTACTATTTTAGGTTTAATAGATGTTAAAGCAGAGATAGGTGAATTAGTTATTGGTTTAATATCTTGTAAGTTGCCTAAGATATCTAAGATGTCATTATAAAAACGTGGGTTAAAATTTGCCTTTTCTAGTTCTTTTTTACAGGGTTTATCTTCAACAATAGATTTCGTATCGTCTGTTAATTGCTTAACTGAAGGATAATCGTCTAAATCTGGTTGTGCTTGAAGAAAAGGTACAGCATATTTATTAAGAGTTAGTTTAGAAAATGAGTCAATAGAAGCACATGGACCACCAAGTTCCATATTTAGTATTGTATTTTGAGATTTTGGTATGGTGGGGATGTTATTAGTAATCGATAAAGAATCAGGCTTAAGTCTAACTGCATTTGGAGATATTGAAACAGGATTAGAATTCAAATTAAATTCAAATAAAGTAGGCATAATCGGTTGCGAATCTATATCATTCAAGAAATAATCTCCTGTTGGATTAACAGAAGAAGTTAAAGGTGAAGCAGAAGGTTGCCTAATTGCTGAGTTAATATACTGCCGGTTATTTATATAATTTAGATAAGGTACTTTATATGAATTAGAAATGATATTCCAAAAATTAAGTGTATTAGGTGTTACTTGATTACCTGAAGAACAACGTACGTTTGGATTTTCTTGATACGAATTTGCTATAGGTACATAACTATTAATAAGTGAATAAGAAAAAGTATCAACTGCTTTTAAATCTGGACGTTTGAATACTAAATTTTGTTTTACAAACTCTGGTGTTTGTAATGTAGGTTCATAACTGAAACATGATAATGAGTCAGGTGTAGCGATTGATTCTTGAAAACTTAAAATAGCATTAACATTGGAATTCAACTCTAATTTTGATGAAGGTATAGATGGTTGTAAACCGTTGCTTGAAACAATTCCTTGGGATATAAAAGGTCTTGTTGTTACCATTGTTAGTGGTTTAGGTGTGGAAGTAGGACTGAAATTAGAATTCAAATTTAGTTCAGATGAAAAAGGTAAAACTACAAGCGGTTGTGCGGCAGCAGAATCAAGCGGTGTCAAAGGTCTTGTTATTGACGGTGTTAAAATAGGAGTAATATTAGAATTCAGATTAGATTTAGATGTAGGAGAAATCGAAAAATATGGTTTTGAACCAATTGGTGTAAACTGAATCGGGTTCACAGTAGAACTTGACGATATTAAGGGATGCAAGGGTGACAAAGCTCTATTAGTCATCGACGGAGTTAATAAATCTGTATCGACATGATTGGTTTCTATGTCAACCCACGAGGTAAGTCCATTTCCTAAGTTTCTAGAGTAGAGAGGTGTATGAGCATTAGAATAACCATTCCAAATATTAGATGTGGTTACTTTTTGCGATTCTATGTTGGGTTTATTTATATAAATATCGTCTTTTCTTTGATTTATTATAGGATATGTATCTAAATTAAAATAGTTAATATACGGATTTGTTTTCTCCTGTGGATTTTGGTTGACGTAGATTTTATTATCTAACAGATTGGATTCGTACTGATTAAATTCCGGATAAAATATTGGTTTGACTTCAATGTTAGGAATTTTATTTCTTTTGTTTGTTAGTATGTCATTAAAATCATCTATTCTTGATGAGGTACTTGGAACTTCCAAACTATCAATCTGTGGAACATTATTTGCATCGTTGATGTATACATTTTTAAATTTACAAGAATCTGGTATAGTATAAACATTATTATATTCTGTATAAAAAACGGAAGGATTTATGTTTACTTTATCATCTATATTTTTGTCTTGCATTATATCATATGGATTTGTGAGTTCTGCTGTATCCTTTTGTTTTGGAAAATATTGGTTTGTTTGGAAATATCCAGGTGTTTCGACTTTGTAAGAATTAGGCGCAATTTCTCCGAAATTTGTTTCCGAATCAACAGCGTTAAGATTAAACTTAATATTTTCGTCAATTTTAGGAGCTTGTTGAAATTTTAAAGGGATCTTTTGATAATTATAGACCATAGGATTGGTTTTTACATCTCTCGATTTATTATCAATGATATTTATTGGTGGCTTTTGTTCTCTATTTAATACTCTCATGGGTTCTACGTTTTTCTCTGAATGATAACGATTTGTATTATCACTTATTATTATTTCACTTCTTGGTTCTATTTGTAAATTTGGCGCAGTATATGAAAACGAAGGAATTCCTACATTTAATTCCAAGTGTGTGTCTAATGTTGGAGATTGAACTACAGAAGGCCCATCAGAACCTAAAATATCGTTTACTTTATAACAAGGTATTTTAGTAACTGGAGATGTGGACACTGAAAGCTGCTCAGATGTTAATGGTTTCGCAAATGTACTTCTTTCATGTAATGAATTTATGTATCCTAATGATTGGTCAATCTGCGGATAATATGATTTCCCAAAAATATGTACATTATCAGCAAAAAATAGTTTAGTGCCTTCTTGTTTAAAATGTTTAATCGGAATATCAAAAGAATATCGTTCAACGCTAGGGTTTTCAGTTACTGTATCATATACTTGTATATGTGGCCGTGACTTACTTTGAGGTGAATTCACCGAGTGTGATGTTTCCAATTTATTATTTTCTATTAGTACATTATTATTCAGAATACCAGTAGATATCGGCTGATATTTATTTTTGTCAGTTGGTATATTTGGAGTTACAGTTTTTTGATTTAAAGGTACTTGTTTTCTATCTAAAACAGTAATAGGGATGTTACTCATTTGGCAAGGTTTCAATAGGATAAAATTAACTTCTTGTTTATTTAGAGGTAATGTGTTTTTTGAAGCAAATAATGGTACATCAGAAGCTTCAGCATGAGGATATATAGGCGTTACATCTGATAATTGGTATGATTCCATTGCATCATTATCGTTATTATAATCAAAGGTTCCACCTATATTTGGCGATTTGTTTATCACAGAATATGAATGATTAAATACATTTGAAGGATTTATAGAATATAAAGATAATGTGTTAGAACGTACTAATTTATTTGGAGTGTTATTTATGTTCGGTTTAATACCATTCTTTAGGTCCACTATATTGTTTGCCACGGTATAAAACTGAGCATTCTGCGTGTTTTGCTCTTTATTTGAGTTTATATTTTGTAGACGAATATTATAATTAGTTTCAGTTGGTTTAGTTAAATGTACCATTGGTTTTATATCGGCGATATATTCTTTAATCCCAGCAGGTAATCTTAAATAATGATTTTGATTCTTAGGTAATATAGTACTAGGTCTTTCAATATCGCTATTGTCGTTAACTATTCTATTAACAAGAGGAACATTAAATTTTGGTACTTGTTGTTTATTAATGTCTGTATCTATAGCATTGTTTTCTGTGTGTTTATATTTGAACTCGTCTATATTATGGGGAACTACATTTTGTATCATTACTGTCGGATTTCGCACATTATATGGTTTGTACTCTAATTTATTAGATTGATAAGGTACTTCAAACTTACGATCTTTTGTTCTTGTAGATTTCAATGGATTAGGAATTTCTATGGTGATTGGTAATTTATCAATATTAAAGCCTTGCTCTTTGTATGTCTGTGTTTCGACGTCATTCGGATTACCAACTAAACTATTTTTTTCATGATTTTTGAAAGTTGATGCTTGTATATTTTTTGGGTTAATAACAAAATAATCATTACGAGATTTTTTTTCAGGTTTCCCAAACACGTGTCCCAATTCTATCGATTCAAGTGGATTTTGAATCTTGTATCTGGGATTGTTGTAATCAAATTTTAGGTTGTATTTAATCGTTTCTCTAGTATCTGTGGGTAAATATAGTTCCTGAAGTTGCATTGATGGTAAATCAGTTAGTGTCTTTATTTGTTCTGTCAACATTGGTTTATATAAATTCTTTGCAGATAAGGTATTGGCCATATCCTGCAAAAACATATTATATTTTTTAGGACTTCCTGTTTGTTGTAATACATTTTCATTTTGTATATTAGAAGCCACTGAAAAGAAACTATCTATATCTTGACAAGGCTTTGTAATTTCATACTTTGGTAATATTTTTCTCTTATCGTTAATATAGGGTACAGCTGGTATGTATTTTCCGTCACGATTAGGATTTTCGTAAATATTGTCTTTAAGTGATTCATACGAAGCTCCATATAAAGGTTTTACTGCTTGATTAGGAGGTGACACTTTGGTTTGTGATCTCAAATTACCATTAACTTTTAAATAATCGCAAGGTTGTAAATATTTTTTATTGTCAACCAATTGCAGTTTAGAAGTAATATATTTTGATTTTCCATCTCTTTCCTTCGGAATATCTATCGCGACATTATTTTGATAAGCTTCTGTTATTGACTCTGTGTTATTTAACGTCGCGTCATATAAAATATTACCATACTGATTATAAATTTCATTTTGCTGACTATATTTTGTAGCATCAACTAGTACTTCTACATTACTTACATCAGATTTATCTACTGGATACAGATATGGTGTTTCTGAAGAAACCATTTTGAGATCTGGTAATCGACTTGTTTGAGGTTCTTTTTGTAGATGAACTAACTTGCTGTCTAGTATTTTATATTTTTTGTCTGCATCACTTTGCATTACTTCGAATCTCTGTCCATTGTTTTCATAAGTTGTTGGTTCTATATTTAAGTCTACTAGTGGTTGATTGTCAGTCTGCACTATATTCGGTACAAACTTTATATTAGGAATATTTTGAATCACACTTGAATCTTGTGCCATCGTTAATGATTCTATAGGTATAGGTTTTTCCAACACAGTTGTATCAGAACTGACTTTATAAGCATCCATTATGTTTGATAATCCTATTTCTTCGTAATTTTTATTACTTTCTGGTAAATATTGTATATTTATAGTTTTCTGTGGCTTAAGTTTAGTTTGTAGTACTAAATTTTGTACTGGGGTTTCTACAGCTGAATTAACTGAACCTTCTTGGTCATTAGGTACGACTACTATATCCCCATTTTTCAGCGGTGTAGGTACATAACCGTTGCTTATATCTTGTAAATTACTTTCCCTGAATGGGGAGTTAGTTTCAGCATTTTGTATTATCGGATTAATGATATGTTTCATACCAGTATTTGAACTTGAAACGAAAGGTATATCTGTAAGACCTATATAGGTCTGTGAGGTTAAATCAAACTCTGCACGTTTCTTTATAGCTTGATCAAAGGGCTTATAATAAGCATTAGTGTAAGAATCTTTATCTATTATTAAATTGACATCGTCTTTTTCTTGAGTGGGTCTAACAGAATTAATCAAAGTACCTTGTTTAAAACTAAGAATTTTGGGTTTACTTTGGATTTCTCCCGTTATTAATTTATCCCATTTTGGATGCAAGAAATCTAAATTGCTTTCCTTTTGATCAAAATCTTGCATTGCTATCTCTGCATTAGTTAAACTACTTTGTTGTGGAGAAATTGCTTCAGCCTTTTCCGAAAAAAAATCGGGACGAGTTTTTAATGAAACGTCATATTGAGATACATTTTGTGAAGTAGGTTGATATGAAGGTACAATAGCAGTAAACACATTTTGATCAATGGTATTTGGTATAGTTTTTGTTATAAATGGTAATTTTATTTCGCTTACTGTTGAACTATTAGGCTTGATTTTTTTTAATTCTATCGAAATGGGCAAATTTTCGTCACTACCGATTGTAGGATTTAAAGAAATTAAACTATCTGTGTTGTCGTTTACTTGATAGGGATTAGAAATAGAAACATAAGACTGATCTGAATTAATTTTATCAATGTCAAATTGTTTCATAGAGTCTGCAAATAATACAGGAATCTGGTGTTCATTTTTCTCAGCATGACTTTTTATGGTATTAAATCCTTCTTTCTTCATACAAGTTGGATGTAATTGATCATTTTCAAGTGTATTTTTATCAGTAATTTCCGATTCTAATGTCGTAATTAGCGGCAATCCGTTTTGTTTATACTCAGGCTCTTGTAGACTGTTGATATTGTCTTGTTCTAATGAGTTTGGTCTAAGAAATGGTTTTTGTTTACATTGGTCGACATGTTCAATACTGTATAAAGGATTATATGTCAAATCCAAATAATTTATTATGTTTGACTCACTATCTGACTCTTTAACTGTTTCTGTAGGTTTAGTATCAAATATTAATTTATTATTTTCGTTTGTTTGTAACGATTGAATCGGGAAGCGAGGCGTATAAGGTAAATCATAGCTGTTATAGCCTAAATCCTTCGAACTATATTTAGATGTCGGCAATAAATTTACTTTGGACATCTGGGAATTATAGTTAGATGCTGTCAAATGATCATAGCATTCAGGTACATTAACATCATGATCATCATTATTCTGTACATTAATTGATAATGTATTCGTTTCATCTGCTAATACTCCATTTTGTTTCTGAAAAGATTGAAAATATGTTTCTTTTGTTGGGAGATTTACATCAAAATAGCCTTTGGAAGCGCTGGGTTCTATATTATAAATCTTATGTCTTTCTTCTGTTTTTCCATATGAACTTTTTAGATTATTTTCGTTTAATTCTATTATATCCTTGACATCTAGATTTGCATTAACATCAAATGTTGGCATATTATTTTTGTTTTTAAAATTAATGTCACTAATATCTTTAAAGTTTTTAAGATTTTCAAAGTTATTATTTGCATTATTATTATTTGCCTTTAACATTAAGTCGTTTATTTCCCCATCAAAATTATATTCCTTACCTAATATGAATTCCGGGGTTTTCAAAGCATCAGCAATATTTACACTATTTAATTCGGAAATGAGTGAATTATTCGGACCTGTAACTGAATTTTGTTTATCTGTATTATTCGTATCAAAATTCAAAATAAACTCTAAATCTTTATAACTTGGTATCATTACGAGCTTATCAATATACCAACAGTGATCCTTCTCGCTGTATTTTTCTACATAATTCTTATCTAAACAGAAATAGTGGTCGTATTTCTTTAAAGTTAACTTCAGATTCTCAAAATTCGTCACGACAAATCCTAAGTAGTAGTACTTGCAGTTTTTAAACAAGTAAAAGACCACCTTAATTTCTTTACCGTAAGATTGATTTTTCATATCATACATAACTTCATAAATTTGTTCATCGTAGCCTGCAAGGTAGACAGTGCTGAAGACATCGGGTGCCTTTTCCACTGCGATGATTTCTGGTTCTGCCGTGTGGATGGAAGTTGTTGCTAATGGTGTAGAAGCTTGACCACATCCATTTGGAGATTTGGTCTGTAATCATATGGACAAATTTATAATCTTTTTAATAATTTTTTCGATAGAAAAACGGCGGCAGAAGAGCATATAGTCGACCTGATGGGAGCAAAGGGAAACAAAATTGTATGGAAACGGCTAATGATACTCCCTATTCCCCATCTTTCTGAAATCATTTTCAAAATCCTAATGGCTAAATTCCTAATTGCCGTGTGGTGTCAGCTGGCTTTGGAGTAACACCATCCCATCCCTTTCCGTGGGTTCGCGGGATAACAAACCCACTAACACAAGCCCTGAGGAACTACATTGCCTCTAAAAGAGTAGACTTTCCAAGCCGCCAGTTCAGCGTGGCGATGTGTGGCACATCACTCGTGCCTCACCGCCGAGCTAAGTAGAAAGTAAAGCCGAGTAATGTAGAAACTCAGTCCCTACTGAGTGATCGTGAGTTCGTGTGATCGTGAGTTCAAATCCTCGGTCCCTACCGAGGATTTGAACTCACGATCACACGAATGTGAGTCGAGTATAGATAACCCATAGGTTATCACCGCTCTTAAAAACCTGTCATTATCTCGGAGGTGAGAGAAAACATCATGAGAAAACCCCCATGCTCCTGAAATTAAAAAAAATGGAGTATGTGATCCACCAATCCGCACTGGGCCCGCGTGATGGATAGTGTCTGAAATCCTCCAGTAAGTTACTGGAGGAGGCCTGTTCCCTGTGGGACGTTATAGACTGATAATACATCCATCGTGCACGAGACGATGCGCACGAGGAAACCGACAAGCAGACGACGTAACCATAGAACCTGCTAAGTAAGGCACCTGATTTATAAGAGATGTCCATAGCGAAGGGAGCGAAGTCCAGACTGATGATGGGCAATACGAAGGTGTGATGCCAGCGACGGAAGAATACAATGTAACTGTGGACAAAGTAATGACTCAGTTAACTGTGCAACCGATCATTTAATAAATATCTGTTGTTCATCACATCGCTTTGAAGAGTCAGATTTTTATATAATATATAACTCAGTTCTTATTTTTTGGAGCGAAATAGGCGGATGAGCCAGCGGTCCACGTGATGGTAAGTGGTTACCGCCGCCTATGGACACCTGCAACACCGGGAGGTATGCGGGTGCGCCGCCGACCTTCAAAAATTCTGTTCACAGTTTTCTTGAGGTCCACCTGATGGCAAGTGGAGACTGTCGTTCATAGACATCCGCGATACACGCCAACATCCAGTCCAGAATGACAAACGTTGGCACGCCGCCGGATGCGCTGCTACCTTTGCAGATTAAGGAATGGAGTGGGAAAATGGGGAGAGATAGGATGGGATGGGAATGGGCTCTGGCATATCTCACTCACTACCGAAACACGTATGTACATTGGGGAAATATAATACGATAAAGTAGGAAATGCAGTACATTTCAAGGTAGTCTTCTGTGAGAGAGGGGTAACGTGGCCAGTCAAGTGCGCCCAGCGGCTGTGAGAATGCAGCATGCACTCTCCCGTTACGTTAGATAAATGAGTTATCTATGAGGCAACCCGATATAAATCGTCAGCGAAATTCTGTCGCTATCGTCCGGTTCAACACTTTACTTTCCTAAATTAAAATAACAGAGAGAATCGTATAAATCACTTGACACAAGAAAAATAAATTCTCACGGTACACCTGGCTCCCCAAGATTTATTATTATAATGCCTGTTACATTTTAATTGTTAATTACTTGGGACTAATTAGGCAGAATTAGGGAGAACGGTTGTGTTTGGAGAGTTTTTTAAATATTGGTTTAGTATCAAGGGTCGTTATTTTGTGAAAAATCACAACATCTTATGAATAACTATTGTAATTAATTTTAATTACACTGATACTGTGTTTATCTATTTAAACGGGTCTTAACGCGTATGTTTCCCTTAATTACACCTTAGTTACTGTGTACAGAAAATCAACACAAACCAGTAGATACCTGCATGCCTCCTCGCATCACCACCCTCGACAACACAATCAGTAGCCGTTTCTTTGAATACTAGAGCACAAACCACCCTCGACAACACAATCAGTAGCTGTTTCTTTGAATACTAGAGCACAAACCACCCTCGACAACACAATCAGTAGCTGTTTTTTTGAATATTATAGCACAAACCATCCTCGACAACACAATCAGTAGCCGTTTCTTTGAAACTAGAGCATTAACCAGACCTCTGTGACTCTGAACATTAAAAGGATGAGTTGTTGCATGTTCAGGAGATACTTAAACGAAATGGATACAAAGTGAGTGGAAGACAACCACGGCGCTATCGTAAAGAAAGACATCCTGAGGTCAACAAACAACGGGCGTTTATGCCGTACCATGAGTTATGGACGAAGTTGGAACAGTATTAAGAAAATATTCCATTATACTCCAGCCATTTCGTGCTCAAAAATTTTACCTGGAAAGTTTTCCGGGAGTTTTGAAAATTGGTGTTTTTATAGATTTCGACGTGCTCTTTTCGAATTTTCACTTTGCCATCTCGCTTTTTAGTACGCGTGTTGGAGTAGACTTTGCGGCGCTCGTACACTGAAACTATTCATTTTACAACAAAAAAGGTTAGTATATAAATTATAGGAAATTTTCTCTAGTTTAATTTAACACATAACTATTTTCATCGTAAAACGAGTTGGAAAGGAGATATTGTCAAAAAACCATTTTTGGGCACCATTTTTCCAATATGGCGGCGCGAGCGGCAAAGATACGAGGTGGCAAAGTAAAAATTCGAAAAGAGCACGTCGAAATCTATAAAAATAGCAATTTTCAAAACTCCCGGAAAACTTTCCAGCTAAAACTCCCAAATGACTGGACTAATTAAGACTATATATGCACCGCCTTCCAAAGCAGCGGAAAACATACGCACACTATAGTATTTCCATTTCTTTATTTTCTCGATGACAGTTCTAATTTGATAGTTGTAGTGTTGTGTGACCAAATAAGTAATGATATCGATCGCATATATTTATTATATTTTGAACAAAGACAAATACAACAAAAACATTCAAATATATTTTTTCAAGGTGGGAACACTCAATGGCTCACCGCCATTTTGTGTTTGTTTTAATCTGTCACTCGCAACAAGACGGTCGTGCTAGTCACTACATTTCTGTTCGCTGAGTTTTTTCACATTATCCATACGTTACGTTGTGTATTTTGTGTTCCTCCGTGTTGATTGCTGCCCAGCTGTCAAATATCAAAATGCCGAAAGGATCTGTTCTGAAAAGGCAGGCGAGAGAACTGGTGATCAAGGTTCGTAATTACTTTGAAGCAGAGTATCAAAATGGTGGCCCGCTATTACCACTGTCGCAAGTGCGAGAGCGTGTTGCGGCCGCATTAGGAATTAGTGGACCTACTGTTTCAAAAATTACTACCGAAGCTTACGGTACAAGCGGCATGCAGGAAAATAAGCTTCGTACGCCGAAGAAAAAACGCCAACCACGTCGTGTGACATCGGTTGACAACTTCGACGCTGACGCTATTCGCCGTCATATAAAGGGTTTTCCAATAAGGACTTGACAACTTTTTTTCAAAATAAAATGCAAACCATTTGAGATATTTCAAAAACTTTATTATCGGGTTGAAGTACAATCAAAACATTTATGAATGGAACTCGACTTCGTTCATATGGCCACCGCGGGCACGTTTGCAGCGGTCGATTCGTTGGACCCAATTTTCGATGACTCGGCCACACATTTCGGCCGAAACCGCTGCTATTTCGCGTTCAATGTTGGCTCTGAGCTCTTCCAACGTCGTCGGCTTGTTGGCATAGACCAATGACTTGACGTAGCCCCAAAGAAAAAAGTCTAGAAGCGTTAAATCGCACGAACGAGGCGGCCAATCGACTGGTCCATTTCTTGAGATAACACGCTCATCAAACTTACTCTTCAATAAATCGATTGTAACGTGTGCTGTGTGGCTTGTGGCACCGTCCTGTTGAAACCACATGTTGTCCAAGTCCATATCTTCCAATTCGGGCCAAAAATAATCGGTAATCATGGCGCGATAACGATTACCATTCACAGTAACGTGACGATCATTATCGTCGACGAAAAATTATGGCCCTATGACGCCGCCGGCATGCAAACCGCACCAAACAGTTATTTTTTGTGGATGAAGTGGTGTTTCATGAAGCACATGTGGATTTTCACCCGACCAATAACGCATATTTTGCTTATTGACGAACCCATTGAGCCAAAAATGAGCTTCGTCACTGAAGATGATTTTGCGATGAAATTGATCATCTTGGCGCATCTTTTCCAGAGCCCAATCGGAGAACGTACGTCGCTTCAAATGGTCCATCGGCTTCAATTCCTGAGTCAGCTTGATCTTGTATGGGTGTAAACCAAGATCCTTACGCAAAATTCGCCATAAAGTGGTCTGGGCGATGTCCAACTCTTGAGAACGCCGTGGAATTGACTGCTTTGGATCATTTGCTACGGACGATTCAACGGCAGCGATATTTTCGACACTTCGACCAACCCGTTGTCTCACTGGCACGGCAACATCACACAACGAATATGTAGACTCAAATTTTTGCACTAAACTTGTTACTGCCTGTCTACTAGGGCGAGAATTACGACCGAAAATCGGAGTTAACGCTCTTAAAGTAGCGGTCACCGACTCCGAATTTCTGTAGTAAATTTTTATAATTTGCAGACGTTGTTCGTTCGTGTACTTTACCATGATGAAAATGTTAAGTTTACTGAATAAATTGACAGTGACAGTTCGATGATTAGTGAAAGGGTGCGTTCACAAATTGAATTCAAAGTTGTCAAGTCCCTATTGGAAAACCCCTTATGTGACTATTACTTGCGCAAAGAAATTCCAACACTTAAAAAACTTGTTGTTTCTTTACGTGAATGTGGTTTGTTCCATGGCCAAAAATCGTCATTAAGCTTGGTTTTGAAAGAAATTGGATTTTGTTCTAAAAAATCGGACAAACGTAAAATATTGATGGAGCGTCACGACGTTGCTATGGCTCGCTGCGAATTTTTGAGCGAAGCCAAAAAGATATCAGATTGGTCAAATGTTATTTTCACTGACGAGACTTGGTTAAATGCAAACCACACAGTATCTAAGAACTGGACTGACGACACCGTCGCTTCCACTAGTTCAGTGCCAATGGGAAAAGGTGAACGCCTCATCATATGCCATGCAGGGTCTACGAAAGGATTCATGTCAGATGCTTTACTGGCCTTTAAATCCAAGAAAACAGTGGACTACCACGAAGAAATGAACGCGGAGATTTACGAAGGATGGTTTAAAGAAATGGTGCAATCTCTGGAAGAACCGTCGATAATTATTATGGACAACGCTACATATCACTCCAGACAAATTGATAAAATGCCGACGCAGGCCAATAAAAAACAAGAGATAATTGACTGGCTCCAACGTCATGGCGAAAATGTGGATAATACTTTATTAAAAGTACAATTAGTGAATATTTTAAAATCGAATAAAAGCCACCCTAAAAGATATGTTATCGACGAAATAGCTGCCGAATGTGGTCATTGGGTTCTTCGACTTCCGCCGTATCATTGCCAGTACAATGCTATAGAACTAATATGGGCACAAATCAAAGGACACGCCGCTCGAAACAATACCCATCCCCCTTTTACGGCAAACAAGATGTTAGATTTATTAAAAAATGCATGTGCGGAAGTAACTGCCGAAAACTGGGAAAAAATTGTGAGAAGAACCCAAAACATTATAGCGTCGGATTGGGAAATTCATGTGGCATTCGATAATATAGAAGTACAGGAACTTATAATAAATGTTGGGGAGAGCTCATCGAGTGACAGTGACGATTCATCAGATTTTGATTAAAATAAATAAATAAAGATTACCTGTCATTATAATTATTTCGTTTCATTGTCGAGTACCTACCTATACCTACTTATTTTACAACAGCTTCGAAAATTTTAAAGAAGTTGGCATTATCAATCAAGAATTAACACGTGTAACATCTTGTAATGAAATATAATATTAGTTAATAAATTTGTACAAAAGTATCCGGCAGTAGTTTAGTTTCTTACATTTTGTAAAAAAATATCGGATCTGTTATCGTGTTACGTTTATCGATAACTACATCCCTAAAATTGCTTTCTGGCTGACGTGACCTTGTTAATGAAATATGACGTCTTGGTGCCTAATTTTTGTTCGGAGTTTTAGGCGTTGACGCTAGAACAAAGTTATATCGACCACTGTGTGTCAGCTGTCATCGAGAAAATAAAGCAATGGAACTTGTATAAAGGATGTAATATTCTATCAGATTCCATGTGTCTTTATTGATGGGTAACTCCGGAGTTAATGAATCAAAAGAGTTGAATCCGCGAGCGGAGTAGAATCCCTTAATTGTTCCATCGAATTCTTATACATTCCCATTCCGGCGTCAATCATGATCGTAATGAGTGTAATCGCGCTTCGGCACTTGTCGGGGGCTCAAAGTCGAGGTGCAACGATGGCATGACTTTTTTTTTTGCTTGCAACAACCGTTAGGAAAAGGGAATGAAACGCTCTCGGAAGGTGATTAAGTAGGTGAATCAAAAGAGTTAAAGAGTAACTAACAGGAGTCGGATCCGCAAGCGGAGTCTTGATTACCCACCACTAGCGGGCCAGCCTTAACAGTATCTTGAAAATGGCAGCGGATAAATATGACTCATATTATTAGGTATTTCATTCGGATGTTAATAACTATTAATTAAAATAACTACTTTGATTAACGTCCGAACTGAAGTTATTGTGTCACTTTTTAGTTTTTATATTTTAACATAGTTTTAGAAGTCTTTTGTTCTTTTAAATCCAGCTTGTTTAGAATGACAGCTGTCAAAGTACCTCGAGTAGTGCTGGGACAACAATAACCAAATCGAAGTAATGTGTTTATTTATCGACTGATTGTTATAGCACAGCATTTAAAAAAAAATGCATGCGTGAATCTATGGCAAAAACCTTCTGTGATTGTTAGGATTTGTATAAATTAATCAGTTTTATGGAGCGCTCTTCGGGGCACTTTGACAGCTGTCATTCTAATCAAGCTAGGTTTCAAAGACTCGTAACACTTGCTATGGATCTGTGTTGTTCGATTTAATAAAATAAATATAACACATGAGTGTGTTTCTCCAATCTCTACTTTTAGGTATAGTCCTGTCCTGTCTCCAAATCATAGACAATCTAACGCTTTCCTCATTCACACGCTGCAGTAATTTAAAAAAAAGAATCGCCTAATCTGGTGTACCTACGGTTTAAATTATTGTTTTTCATTAAACATTTTATACAGCGAAAACGCGTTCCCGAACGGATATTTTGTTTTACATAATCTAATCAAACCGGGATTGTGAAATTATTTCAGCCATGTTTTGGTAAAGTTTTTCAGGTAAAGTATTGGTTTTTACAGGGAAATTTCGATAAAATATTCATATACAGAGTTTTTATTTATTAAAAAAAATGTGGCATACAAGCATACAGTCCACCTTTTATGGACATCCGCAATACATGCCAGCATCAGTCCAGAATGACAGATGTTTGCATGCCCCCGGGTACACTGTCAACCTTTGGAGATATAGGAACGGATTTGGAAAATCGGTTGGGAAAATGGGGAGGGAAAGGATAGAATGGGATGGTAATATTCTCTGGAATATCTCACTCACTACCAAAACACGTGTGTAAATTGGAAAAAATGAAAAAGTGCGAACTGCAGTAAATTTCAAGGTTTCAGAGAGGGATAACGTGGCCAATCAAGTCTTTCTTCTGCTCCTACAAAAATAGTGTTAAATATTTTTATATGTCAATCAGTACACTATAACTATTTATAGTGCACTATGTCCTGCTAGGTGGGTCGTGGTATATGGGTTGCGTCACGAAAATATCAAACACTAGTGACCCGCCCTCGCTTCGCTTCGGTTTATAAGAGGTTTTTTTTTTTTAAATTTCTAAATATAATATAGCCTATATTAGACTATGTAGCTTCCTATTTGTGAAAGATTTTTTGAAATCGGTTCAGTAGTTCCTGAGATTACCCCCAACATACCTACAAACACACAATTTTACCTCTTTATTATATTAGTAATAAATAGATTCCCTATGCACGCGTACGTCCTAAGTGTTTACTCTAAGTAATGAGCTACGAATTGTATGTGTTGTCATATTAAATGCGAATATTCCTGACTGCAATCGCGCGTCCATGACTGCCTTGTAAGACAATGCGTGGAGCCACACCTCAACCCTCGACGCAACGCGCTTCCCGGCAGAACAGCCATTTTGGAAAGAAAGCGTACAGCGACATCTGTCGTATAATTTAATAACAAGTTTCTAACAGCCGTTGCTAACTAAAGTGCTTTTTTATTTATGAAAATGAGGTTTAATCTCATCACAAATAGGTTATGAGGACAATATACGAGTACGTTCAACTCGTTTAAAAATATTTAAAACTGTGATATAGAGATAATAATACAATTCTGTCTTTATATTACAATTGACGCGAACTTCTATGCGGTATGATCGTAAAAAAATTGAATGAATATAAATAAGAAGAATTTACGATTGTTTGACAAGATGACGAAATTGCTACTAGGGTGACTATATTTGCGTTTATATTGCGTTTAAAATTCAAATTAATCTATTTGTAAACCAGGTTCTACCGTGTGGCATAGAAATTGACACATGATAAATACAGTGGTATGAATATAATATCTATTCACTTTTAATTAGGAAAAGGTAGACATCCTTATTTTTTGTACTTAAATGTAAAGAGATTGATCCGAAACGTTGATAGTCAACAAAGAACTAAAATCATTGACATAGCTCACACAACCAGCATATTGAAATGGCAATGTGTAGGTCACGTTTTTCGTTCATAAAAAGAAGGCAGCGGACGCGCAAACAGTCCACCCTTTGGTAAGTGAATAGTGTCGCCCATGGACACTATATCCGTGGATAGTGTCTCCCACCCGCGGTACATGCCAACATGTCTGCAGCTAGAGATGTAGGAATGAATTTAGAGAAAGGGTTGGGAAAATGGGAAGCAATGGGAACTCCATAGCAGCCTAGTAAATCACTGGAGGGGTTTCAGGCCGTAATCTGGGCTAGCATAGTGATGCTAGCCCAGATACTTAAATACTCTAGATTCTTTGTAATATTTTGGAGCATGCGTGTTTCGTTGCGATGTTCTATCTCACCGCCAAGCTAGTGACAATTGTTAGAATTATTATTAGAATTTTAAGTGAAATAACAAAAAAAATATTTTTTTTCACAGGTACCAACCATACAGCTCTTTTACACGTAAGTATTTATAAATAAGGAATAAAAATGAGCACGGGAAATGCTGAAACTGGCAGAAAATCAATGACAACTAATTTCAAGGTGGATTATGTTTAGATTCTCCGTCGACAATAAATATATAGGACTCCCAGTCTACCTTGTGTTGACATTCTCAGTAATTAAAAATGTTTATTTCGGTCCTTCAAAAATAATTTATTTTGTTGATCATGATTTGCTGTTTATTCAGTCATTTTTGCTGCTTGTAACAAAGCCTACATATCTACTTCTAAAAGATGTTCTTTACAAATGTAAAGAAAATCCGAACTTAATTTAGTTATGAATCTCTAGCCATAATTTTTTGTCACCCTAGCAGAAAGCGGGAAAGAAAAACAAAATGGCGTCGCTGCGTAAAGACTTCTTTGCAATTATAATGCCCAGGTTCGAAGTTCTGAACGGTTCACTTTGTTTTACGACATTTTTGACACAATCCGAGAAGGACATCAGTATGTCTGTGACATTTCCGTGGCATAGTATTCCGGAATATACTCGTATGTTGGTATGTTAGTAATAAATTGACTGTTTGAGGATGTTTCTCTAAAATTCTATGACCTGAACTATTGACACGTATTAAAAATCTTAATCTGCATATAATAAAATCGTATTATATATGGATTGTTAAATTACATGCGATACAGAGCCCAATACAAAGTTTTTTGGATTTTTTCTGTATACACTGTCTGTATACACTTCACGCAATAACCGCTGCACATATTTTAATGAAACTATCTAATTATAATTTACTAGCGACCCGCCTTCGCTTCGCTTTGGTATTATAAGAGTTTTTTTTCAAAATTTCAAGTTAATATATAGTCTATATTAGACACGAATAATGTAGCTTCCTATTTGTGTAAGAATTTTTGAAATCGGTTCAGTAGTTCCAAAGATTACCCCCAACATACCTACAAACACACAAATTTACCTCTTTATTATATTAGTATAGATAAGCTGAGTTAACATTTAGTGTACTTTTTATCCAGATATGTTATGAAGTTCCCACGAGAATCACAAGTTCACGCGAACGAAGTCGCTGGCACCGCTAGTATACTATAAAGTTCGCGCAATGTGTCTGTATGTTCGAAAATACTTAAGGATGTACAATATTGTACAATTGTGCATAATTCGATCACCTGAAATATTTGAAAATAAATTTATTTTCCGAAGAAATGAAAAAAGAGTTCGTATACCCTGTAATATGAATTACCCTTGACGGGATTTAATGTAAAGGTTTTCGTACAAATACAGTGAATTTAATTTAGGTAACTTTTTCGAAAAAAAAATCTGTATCGAAAGGAGCTTCAAACTAGCAGATACACAGTCCATATGGATGCGTACCGTTGCAGATTTAAGAATAGATTTGGAGTGGTTGGGTAAATAGGTCCCAATCGATAACGTCCCACTGCAGAGCACAGGCCTCCCCTAGTAAATCTCTGGGGCGTTTCAGGCTACCACGCAGGCCTAGTGGGGATTGGTGTAATAGGATAGAGTGGCGATGGGAATGCGCTCTGACATATCGCATTCACTATCGAAACACGTTGGGAGGATAGGATAAAGTTGGAAATGCAGTACATTTGACGGCAGTCTTCTGGGAGAGAGGGATAACGTGGCCAGTCGAGTGTGTCCAGTGGCTGTGGGATTGTAACGTGCACCCACATCCCCCCAACGTAAAAATAAAGAATTTTCATTGGTTCATTTCATTGATTTTGTTTATTGTAAATAGTACATAGCTTATAATATAAATTATATGTGAGTATATTTGGGGAGCGTTGATAGCCTAGGACTCACTCACATTCGTGTGTTCGTGAGTTTTAATCCTCAGTAAGGATTAAAAATAAATATTACTAGCTTGGCAGTGAGAGAAAATACAGCAAGGAACTCCGCACGCTCCAAAAATAAAAATAAATCTTGAGTTTGTGATCCATCAATCCCGCACTGGGCCCGCCTGGTGGATTACGGCCCGCAGCCCCTCAGTGATTTACTAGAGGAGGCCTATGCTCAGTGTGACGTTATAGGCTGATACAATGATATTTGACAATTATTAATTATTACTAGGTACGAAATACCTTTCCAATTTGCAAATAATTAATATACTCAATGTAAAAGTACAGCCAGCCACTAATTAAAGTGAAAATAACGAAGAGCAACTATAAATTAATACTAATCGTTGGGGAACACGCTACCAACATAAAACAGTTGTAAAAAGATACAGAAAAGCAAAATTATGGTCACAGTACTGATGATAAATGCCCGTTTATTTTTTTGAAAGGCCTTTAGCAGATTAGAACGGTTGTGATCCGGGCCAGCGCAGAGCTATGCAAACTTTTTTCAATTTTTATATGAATGTCTCATTACGGAGCCTATCTTAGTGCTGCCCTAGTGTCTAGGGCGGGCCTGATGGTGGATTGATTCCTGATTGGTGGATCACATACGCTAGATTTTTTTTTTTTTGTTTGAAGCGTGCCGGTTTCTCTCGTGGGTTTTTATGTTTTCTCTCGCTGCCGAGCTAGAGACAATTTTTAAAAACCCTCACTTATTTGTTGGAGTGGGGATTTGGGATTTGATTTACCCACGTCACATGAATGTGAGTCGCGTCGACTCCTAGGTTATCACCGTTGTTTACACTTGCAGTTTCAAATATTCTTATCAAAATTCGGCGGCACACTTGAATTAAGAACATAATTAAAAGTATGTGGATTAAAAAATAATAAAAAAGTATACGCATTTACTATTTGAAAAATCAAAAATCACTGAATAAGTGAAAGAGTAAGTAAAACCGCTAATTCGGGGTTCGGAAATTTATGGCGTAGTCCCAAGCCGCCATGTTTTTTTTTTGAAAACTGTGTCGCAAGATGTGACCTACATACATCGATAGGGGATAGATAGACCAACAAAAAATGTTATGTAATATTATGCCGTAAAGTGTCACGTTACCAAGATATTACGATTGAAAGATCGCAATATAATCGTATGACAGCAAATCTTACAGCAGTGTATAATTAAATTGTGTTCAAATAACAATCGTTGCTCACTTTTATTAAAGTAGTTGATGTGAGTTTTCTGTTGCGAATAGTCATAACGTAACGTGACAGTTGCCTTGGACAAAACCCAAGATTTGTGGACGAACAAAAGAAGAAAAATAATTTCATCAAAAACGAAATGCTTTTGAACTGCGACTAATTCTTTTACCATTTGATTTTTTTAAACATTTCTCTTTTGGTTCAACTTCTACATATCTACTAATTCTCCATATATATGTAAAGAAAATATATTTCTTTCATTTGAGTTTTGCCGCGCTCCGCGCTGTCGGTAAAACTATCATAGTGTCGGTAAAACAGTGTAGGATATGGGAATATGGCGTCAGGTGAAGAGAATCGTGCTGACTGTCAAAATTGGCGGTAAAGTTAAATAAGAGTATATTGTAAGGAAAAATAATAGATTGTAGAAAGGATTGAAGAATAAACTTTATATGTCGTTTCTTTGTATACCGAAGCAACACAATATAGTTGGTTTCATTTGACAGTCCTTGGCAAGAGAAAATGATCGACATTATTGTTATAATATAATTTTACTTTTTAAATATATATATATATATATATATTTTTATAGACTAGAGGGCGGACGAGCAAGCGGTCCCACGCGATGGTAAGTGTTACCGCCGCCCGTGGACACCTGCAACACCAGGGGGCATGCGGGCGCCGGCGACATTGCAAAATCCTATTCACAGCTCTCTTGAAGAACCCCATATCGTAGCTTAATGGAAAGACCTCTTGAGGCAGTTCGTTCCACAGCCTGCGGGTTCGCGGTATAAAATAATACTTATACTATGTACAATTGTACATATATACTTGTACTATGTACATATATAGTGATAGGTATATTAAAGTGATAGGTACATATATAGTGATAGGTATACATATATATATAGTGATAGGTATATTAAAGTTTAAAGTGTTTTTTGCGCGTAAATAAAATCATAGGATTGCGCTTTTCGTGTACTTCCAAGAAGTCCTCTTCTGACCTCAGTTAATCTACCTTATTGAGTGACTTTTGACTTATTTCGACGAGATGCGTTTTAGACATTGAAATTGTTCATTACGATGAAAATTTGACACTGGCATAATGTACGAATTGCACCACTGCCCTAAATGAAAAGAAAAAATCTCGTTTGTCTTCACTTTTACATATATGCATCCGTAGGCTGTGGAACGAACTGCCTCAAGAGTTCTATCCATTAAGCTACGATATGGGGTTCTTCAAGAGAGCTGTGAATAGGAGTTTGCAAGGTCGGCGGCGCGCCCGCATACCCCCTGGTGTTGCAGGTGTCCATGGGCGGCGGTAACACTTACCATCACGTAGGACCGCTTGCTTGTCTGCTCACTAGTCTATAAAAAAAATATCTGAAAATTGACAGGAATAAACACAATTTCAAAGATTTTGAAAATGTCCCCAATGCGAATAGAGCCTAACCCAAACACACCCCCAGTCCACTTGTGAACTGTTTTCCCTAATTAGTGAGCTCCCGCTTGTCAGAGGGTGATATATATAGCGACACGCCTCTCGTTTGTCTGTCCTTTTGTAATTGTTAACAGATTTAGATGGTATCTTTGTTAATAAGACTAATTAAAGAAATGAGGAAGACACTTCTAATTTAATTTGATATTAGTCTATGACATCATGGGCATAGCCACGGTGGGGTAAGCCCACCCACCCCCCACCCCCCAACACCTCCGGCAGCATAGCCACGGTGGGGTAAGCAAGGCAGCATGTCATAGACTTTCTGCACTGTAACCGGCTCTTTCAGTATTCACCGCGGGGCATGGGCCACTTCATGTGCATTGTCCTAAAACGCCACGGAGGCCATGCGAGTTGGCTAGTCCACTTTTTCACCGATGGTGTAGTTCCTCAGGACTTGTGGTAGCCGCTCTGTTATCTTTTAGTCCTGTTATCCTGTTATTTTTATCCTTAGTTATCCGTTATTAAATTTAAAACAATCGGAATAATATATTTTCCTGCGGTAAAATGGAGCCTATATTTTAAGTTAGACCTCTAGCAATGCATCGGTGAAAACTGCATTCAATTCCATGCAGTAGTTTTTGCGTGATGCGTGTACAGACAGACAGACAAAATTTCTAAAAACTGTTGTTTTGGCTTCTGTTGCTCTAATAAAGACCCCCCATATTAGTTTTTTTTCAATATCTATAATGTACAGACATCGGAATGTTACAATTTTATTATATGTATAGATCTATTAAAAAAAGGTCAAAAATAGAAATCCGATAATAAACACTTACACAATAAAACGAAGGCTCGCGCAGCTGGTTGTAGCTTTATCATATCTGGTACAGCATTTACGAGTCATTTATTGATTCGATCTGAAAAACAAAAATAGATCAATCATAAACCCTTTAGTCGTTGAAAATGGAGGTCCTACGATGTGAGGTCATACACCACAGCGTATGTTGTAGCTTCAGAAGATGCGACAAATAACTTCCTTTACCCTTCATGCAACCGGCCCTTGTACATTGCCTTGTATGTGAGAGACGCATGGTCTTCAAACGCCACGCTGGCCAAGCGGTCCAGCGAGTCCAGTCTTTGCAGAGGTACTGTAGTTACTCGGTGCCTATGGTAGCAGCCTTTACGACATCCACGGAAAGAAATGGGGCGAAATCTAAGGGGCGATAAGTGATCACAAGAATTAACTAAAAGTACACATCTTGGGAAATGCGTCGGCTCTTGTCGTCGTCTATACCACAATGCTTGAAGACGAAAGTCTTCAATCGGTCCCCCCTGCCAGTTACGACGTACTGGCACCGAAGTGTGACCTCTAACCGATTTTTGATTTCTTTTTTATATAGGAAAAAGAAAATATATATATATATAATAAATGTTAGTTATACTGGTTACAAGTGGTTACCTAGCATGCTGGCGGCAGTACCCAGTTGGTACTTATATATATAGGTTTTCAAGTATTATTATCTCTTTTTCTTTTTATACTTTCGCGGTTCGTATACATTTAATATTCTAAATCGGGTCTTAACGCGTATAATACAGGTATTTGTTGCCCATTTATTCCTACTCGATGTTTCTTGGTCACTGACCACGGCTGATGTAACCCGAGCCGAAACGACCCGATTTATAATATGAAAATCTCTTTTTCATCTGTCGTTTATCCCATCGACCATCGGTCCTGCGTCAAACATGACCTGCACATTGTCACTACAACATGCTGATTCTGCGAGCTGCGTCGGAGACTAGTTCTTTGGTGATTGTCTTCGTTTCGGATCCTCTCCCGCAAATAAACTCCAAGCATAGCCTTCTTTATAACTTTAAAGAAATTGTCCACAATTTATTTTTACAAAAAACTAGCGACCCGCCCTCGCTTCGGTTTATAAGTTTTTATTTTTCAAAATTCAAAATAAAATATGGCCTATATTAGACACGGATAATGTAGCTTCCTATTTGTGAAATAATTTTTGAAATCGGTTCAGTAGTTCCAGAGATTACCCCCAACATACCCACAAACAAACACACCATTTTACCTCTTTATTATATTAGTATAGATATAAAAATACCGAATTATTTCAACGAAACACTTCCATTTGCGTCTTCACCGTTAAAAAAAATTCCGATAAAGAAAAATTTAAAGGCAATTTTCAATGCCTGCAATGTATACAAAGTTATGTTTTGTTTCGTATTAGAATCGGTTATGACACCGGAGAATAATAATGATTATCCGATTGAAATAAATGAGATACTGTGTTTCATGTATAACTAGTACCTATTTACCTTAACAATCTTAAGTTCCCTCTTCCAAAAACGGACCATTTTTTTTCTGGTTTCCACTCAACAATAACTTCTCTATGCTTTTTTACGTTCAACGCTTAAAAAAGCAGAATTTGCCGAAAAGTTTTGCTTTTTTAAACGTTGAACTTGCAACACTTTAACCGGGCATTTTTTTTTTTATTTTCAAAGACGGATATTAATAAATAATTGCCCTATTGTCGTAATTTAGGGAGAAATTACGGGAATACGTTTGTATGGACACGACGCCGCTGACATCACCCACTTCCGCTTATCATAACCTCATGCAAACTACAATATAATAATGCGGGTATCGATGTGCGCACAATCTTGATCTCAGTCCCAGTCTCTACCTCAGTCAATCTCAGTCCCAGTCTCAACCTCAGTCTCAGTCTAATTCTCAAACTAAATTTTAATTTCTAACTCAAGTACATTCTCAATCTCAGTCCCAGTCTACAATATAATAATAATAATAATTCAGTATGTTCTCAGAAACGCGAACTGATGGCGTACACGCAAATAAGCGTAAGAAAATCGCTTCTTTATTAAACAGAACGAGATGTATCACCAAGAGCATTCGGAGCATGTCAGGGGACTGTAGGAACCCGCAGGCCGAAGCCAACTAGATTGCCAGCCAACTAGATCAACATCTAGTTGGTCATGACGTCTGCCATTGTTGTTGTCTTTTGTTTTTTATTCTTCTTCTGCTTTTACAATGCATTTATTTTAAGGTTTAATTTTTCATGCTCTTTCTATAAATTTCTTTATCTATTTATGTAAATTTTTACTTCATATTAAATATAAAGTGTTGTTCCTGAGTGTGGACTTTTATTGAGAAGAGGACCGAGTGTTCACATACAAGCAACCACTGCACTTTAGGACAAATACGATTGTCCGAAATCAGGCACTGGGTGGAGGTGTTTATCAGCTAGACATCCTCTCGCCTGCGCAAGTGCTTGATAAGTATGCCTGACTCATTTCTCATTAAGCGCAAAACACACAGAATTGGCGTCTGGCACTGGCGAGGGTCAGGCATCTTGCCATTCAATCTCATTTTCATACAAAATATATGGAAGCGACGCGATTTAAAACATACTGAAATGGCGTGGCGCGGGCGGCCACGTGGCACGTCTACCATGTCTGCACGGCAGCGCCTGACGCCATTATGTGTTTTGCTCCTTAGTCTGTAAGTTATACTTACTAACACTTAGTTTATGAGTTACTGACACATTTAATAGATCTGAGATGCTAAATTTAAATTAAAAAAATACGTTGAGTTGTACCGGTTTTCACAGGACACAGAAATAATAAGTAAATTTCGTTATCTATTATATTACATATAATAAAATTGTAACAGGCCGATGTCTGTACATTATAGATATTAAAAAAAACTAATGTAATAAAAAAATCTTTATTAGAGCAACAGAAGCCAAAACAACAGTTTTTAGAAATTTTGTCTGTCTGTCTGTATGTTTGTACACGCATCACGCAAAAACTACTGCATAGAATTGAATGCAGTTTTCACCGATGTATTGCTAGAGGTCTAACTTAAAATGTAGGCTACACTTTACCGCAGGAAAATATCTTATACCGATTGTAAACCGAAGCGAAGTGAGGGCTGGTCGCTAGTGATTAATATATGTATTTAAAACAGCATAGTTTTCTTTTTGGCCATTTTTTGATAGCAAAACTTTATAAACATTATTTTCTATTTATTTCGTTTATTCTTAAACTCTATCTTTATGTATTTACAAACGATTTTAAAACACATTTCTACTTTTAATTATCAACCTACAATAAAACCTTCGATGCAATAAAATGCCTTAATAAAAACCAGTTCCGTTCAAACGATCGCTGTTTCTATACAGAATCACCAAAGTTTCGGACAATCCTCTGGCCGTTGGGTGAAAATACGTAAATTTAGATAAACAGACATACCTACAGTTTGAATTAACTTGTAAATTGGTAATTCTCAAGGGTGAAATAGATCACCGAATCTGCCTCAATAACAGGTTCACGTTTTGTGTTCCGCCAGTACGGGGTTGGTGGGATTTATTTTAATTTCTTAAGTATTTTTATATTTTAACTGTTAACAATAGGGTCAATTTTTTTTATCTACGAATGCGGCAGACGGGCATACAGTCCACCTGATGGTAAGTGGATACTGTCGCCAATAGACATCCGCGATACCTGGCAACATTAGTCCAGAATGACAAACGTGGGCACGCCTCCAGATGCTCTGCCTACTTTTAGAGTTATAGGAATGGATTTGGAGAAAGGGTTGGAAAAATGGGTATCGATAGGATAGGATGGGGATGGGTTCCGGCACATCTCGCTCACTACCGAAACACGTACGTACATTGGGGAAATATGATAAAGTTCTGGACTGATGTTGGCATTTATCGCGGTTGTCTGTGGACAACAGTATTAATTTACCATCAGGTGGACTGTATGCTCGTCTGACGCCGTTTATCTATAAAAAAAACATATAGGCCCTACTAGAGTCGAATGGTATCGTACTTGACGATGATAAGAGACCTGACAGGATGTCATTGGTCCCGTGGAGAATAGGTCGACTTTGTAGTGTGGGATGCGACCTGCGTGGACGAACACGCTGGTCCCATTCCACCTCCACGAAACCTGTATGAAGGCGGCGGAAAAGCGCACGGCTTTCAAATACAGGGAATACAACGAATACACTTTTATTCCATTCGGTGTCGTGGCCCTGGGTCCATGGGGTCCCTGATCTGTTTTACGGACATTTCAAAGCGCTCGGTGGACAGTACTGGCGACCCTAGAGCTGGCCATTATCTCACACAACGAATCAGCATCGCAATCCAACTAGGTGATGCCGCCAATATGTTACCAACCAACAGGAACCACAGGAAGTAAATATATAATATATATAGGTATATATTGAGCATAAGCAACTTATTGCTACACTTTACACAATAACTGACAAGTGACGTTTTACGATAGCGTAGGCAAGTAAGTAAGTAAGTAACGTTAGGTATATACGGAAATTAAAAATAACCAAATGCAATAGATAAACACCGATTACTCTCTCTGTTTCATCAAAAACTCCAAGTATCCACTTTGATTTTTAAATTTAATGACCAAAAGATTTTTACAATTTTCTGGAATGTGAAATAATAAAACGAATCAGACAATTAAATATATTTTTATTCAAAGATTAATTTCTGTTTTAAACACTCGCTCCGCGATCGAAGCAGGAGCATCCAGTATGATCTCTTCAATCAAAGATTTTCTCTTATTTTGATTGCTACATTCTTTCTGTTGTTTAGAACCTGGAAAGTAAAAAATACATTATGTAGACGAACATACAGTCCACCGGATGGTAAGTGGATACTGTCGTCCATGGACATCCGGCTATATGATGCAATCAGTCCAGAATGACAAACGTTAGCAAGCCTCCGCATGCGCTGACTACCGCTGCAGATTTAAAAGTGAATTTGGAGAACGGGTTGGGAAAATGGGGAATAAAAAGTGTAAAGGGGGCAGGAATCTAGCAATTGTAGGGGGATAGTGCACGGTGCATTTCCACAGCCGCCGACCGCACAGGTGCATGTATTCGTTTATTTATATCAATTAAAATTAAAAAATTAACATTAATTATATTAAATTTAAAAAATTGAAATTAACTATTGCGCCCAATATCTTTTCCTTTATTTTTCCTCATTATTTCCCGTTCCTTCTCTGTGGCCGTGTCGTGGTGGCCAGCTTCAGAATAACACCACCATGTCGTAAAATGCGACTGAGAGATTACAAATCCTCTACTACAAGCGTTGAAGAACTGCACCACCGCTAAAAGAGTGGACTTGCCAACCCATGAGGTGAGGAACACATGGCCAGTAGGGGACGACAAAAGATATGGTTAATCGTCGGGAATGGAATGTGTAACATGGCACTCACTATCGTCGTTCAACATCTCTCGATTTACTTTACCAGTTGAAATATCCTGTTGTATCTGATTGGAGGTCGGCAGCGAATTCGGGATATTAAGACTCGATATTAAACTGGAGTACAGAACTGGGTCTGATAGTAACATGGAGTAGACGTTGGGATTCATGCTTGGATTAGCAGCATTGGGGTCGCAGGGTTGAGTGAAAAGGCAGGGTAGGCTGCAGAAACCGTTGTAGGGCATTTGCGAGACGACGGCAAGCCCTGGAAAATACATAACTATTTATTTAGGTATAAAAAATTGTTGGAGTAGTGTGAAAATCCGATATCTATATGTTATTTTGAAATTTTGAGAAGATAATCTTATAAACCGAAGCGAAGCGAGGGCGGGTCGCTAGTAAATTATAATAACATACGAAATTTTATTAAGTATTCGGTTTCGAATATTTTTTTAATTCGGATATCTGATATTTTCGGTCACGGTTACAAAGCTCCATGACATCTCTAGTAGAAAGTGTTAAGATGGCAGAATTGGCGGCTACTCGTATAACGCATATCTGAATACCATAATTCCAAATTGGCTTAAAATAACTTACCTATAATAATTAAAAAAGATTGTAACAACATTCTTCAAGTTAACCTTCGATCAACAGTGATTTTCTGATAAACTACCACCTTTTTTATCCCAAGTACTTTTTTGTGGTTTTCAAAACATCCATGCATGTTTTAAACGAACTAATTATTTAATGTTTAAAAAATAGATGGTATTTCTGATTGTAAGCTATATTTTGTTTTGGTTTTATGTTTGACTTACGATTAAAATACAACACGATTAAAGTTTACTTCAGTATATCACGCGGTAGTACTTGTTTTAATAATCAAAGTACCTACATCATGATTATCATACCATTAGCTTAAGTCTCTCCACGGCTAAAGATAGATCTCTGTTAAAGACTATAGATTATACATAGATATAGATTTTTTTTTTTTTTTATGTAATAAGGCGGCAGACGAGCATACAGTCCACCTGATGGTAAGTGGATACTGTCGCCCATAGACATCCGTGATACATGCCAACATTAGTCCAAAATGAGAAACGGCATGCCTCCGGATGCGCTGCCTACCTTTGGAGATATAGGAATGGATTTGGAGACAGGGTTGAGAAAATGGAGAGGGATAACATGGGATGGGAATGGGCTCTGGCACATCTCACTTACTACCGAAACACGTATGTACATTAGGGAAATACGATAAAATGGGAAATGCAGTACATTTCAAGGTAGTCTTCTGTGAGAGAGGGGTAACGTGGCCAGTCGAGCGCGCCCAGCGGCTGTTGGATTGCAGCGTGCACTCTCCCCCTCAAAATAGATAGCCATATACTATACATTATACTATAGATTATTAGTTAAACCCGTAGGCTGTGGAACGAAATGCCTCAAGAGGTCTTTCCATTAAGCTACGATATGGGGTTCTTCAAGAGAGCTGTGAATATTATTTTGCAAGGTCGGCGGCGCGCCCGCATACCCCCTGGTGTTGCAGGTGTCCATGGGCGGCGGTAACACTTACCATCACGTGGGACCGCTTGCTCGTCCGCCCACTAGTCTATAAAAAAAATACACGTAGACCTCTTTAAGTCTACCCCAATCGGTTTTCTGTCTTGCTGCAGATATGACCTACCTATTACCTGTGGGGATGGTGCACGCTGAAATACCACAGCCGCTGGGAGCATGCGACTGGCCGCTTTATATCTCTCTCTTCGATTGTTTGAAATGCAATCAGCCGTTTCAATATCCACTGGTGGACACAAGTCTCCTCGTCCCATTGTCTCGTGCCTTTAAACGCCACGCTGGACGAGCGTGCTGACGAGTCCACTCTTTAAGAGGTGGTGTAGATCCTCGTGGCATGTGGTAGCAGCTTTGTTAATCGCCTTTAACGACATCCATTAGAGGAGATGGGGTGATACCATTCTTTAGTCGTTGGATACCACACGGCACTCATGGAAGACTACAATAACTTCGAGCATTGCTCTGTCCACCGCTCGCTGAGCGACTTTGAACTTGAGAATCGGGTCTACCGTCAGAGGGCAGGACTAACGGCCTTATGATATACCTTCGGACATATATTCGGCTCCTTATGATATACCTGGCAGGACGCACTGATTTTCCCGAAGTTGCTTAGTCGAGCTTTTCGAGCTCAATTAACAGTCCAAGATACAAATATTCGTCTATAACTTCCAGTTATAAAAATATTATATAATTTTATGAGGGGGAGAGAGCACGCTGCAATTCAACAGCCGCTGGGCGCAGTCGACTGGCTATGTTACCCCTCTCTCACAGAAGAGTACCTTGAAATGTACTGCATTTCCCACTTCATCTTATTTCCCTAATGTGCGTACGTGTTTCGGTAGTGAGTGAGATGTGCCAGAGCCGATTCTCACCCTATCCCTCCCCATTTTCCCAACCCTTTCTCCAAATACATTCCTATATCTGCAAAGGTAAGCAGCGCATCCGTGGGCGTACCAACGTTTGTCATTTTGAACTAATGTTGGCATGTATCACGGATGTCTATGGACGACAGTATCCACTTACCATCAGGTGGACTGTATGCTCGTCTGCAGCCTTTAATATACATATATATCTATATTTTTTGAAAAAAAGGTTTTTGCGATATAAAGTGCATAGGATATTGAGCCCAAAAAACAAAAAATTCTGAAATTGTCTGTCTTGTTTGACTGTGCATCACGCAGAAACCACGGCACAGATTTTAATGAAACTTGGCATAATTGTAGCTTATATAGGCTACTTTTTATCCAGATTCATTATAAAGTTCCCACGGGAATCCTTCTTAAGTTTACGCGAACGAAGCTTCGGATACATCTATCTATACATATAATAAAATTGTAACAGGCCGATGTCTGTACATTATAGATATTGAAAAAGAACTAATATGGGGGGGGGGGGGGGTCTTTATTAGAGCAACAGAAGCCAGAACAACAGTTTTTTTGAAATTTTGCCTCTGTATGTCTGTATGTTTGTACACGCATCACGCAAAAACTACTGCATGGAATTGAATGCAGTTTTCACCGATGTGTTACTAGAGGTCTAACTTAAAATATAGGCTCCATTTTACCGCAGGAAAATATCTTATTCCGATTGTTTTAAATTTAATAAACCGAAGCGAAATGGGGGCGGGTCGCTAGTGAGTAATAAAAATGGTTAACTTTAGTCACATTAAAGTATACGTAAGATGTTTAAAATATGAAATTAAAACATGAGACTCCGTGACAAATGGCGATTTTGAAAACAAATTTTAACTTGATTTAAACCGTTACGACCTTGACTGTTACGGCTCAATACAATAGTAATGCCGTCAGCGCGTGCTTTTCCACTGCTCAGATCTAGATAGAATGCAAATGCAACTGCAACTGCAAATGCAACCAGCCCTTTGCTGGACACGGGCCTCTCAAGCACACTGTCTCGTGCAAGAGAGATGCATGACCGTAAAACGCCACTCCGGTCAAGAGAATTAGCGAATCTACTCTTTACAATACAAGACCCACAGAAAGAAATAGGGTGGAGCTATTCTAAAATTGACCGACACCACACTGCACTTATCCACTTTATTGTTACAAGTATCCACTGTATCCACTACTCGGTTCTGCGCTGTTCTCAACCATTCCGCAACTCTCTTAATGCCCTTGCAACGTCTAGCTTGCATCGTCAATTGGAATTGTTCCTGCTCAATTCCAATTTATTATACCTAGCGAAACTGCTTATTATTCAGATAGGTAAATAAGATGTTTATTCAGAACACAGTTACAGCTGTCACTTCAGTTGCAAATTTAGATACAAACATACACATATTTACTCGTATATATACTTGTAAAAAAAAAGGCGGCAAACGAGCATACAGTCCACCTGATGGTAAGTGGATACCGTCGTCCATAGACATCCGCGATACATGCCAACATTAGTCCAAAATGACAAACGTTGGCACGCCCCCGGATGCGCTGCCTACCTTTGGAGATAAGGTTGGGAAAATGGGGAGGGATAGGATGGGATGGGAATGGGCACATTTCACTCACTACCGAAACACGTACGTACATTGGGGAAATACGATAAAGTAGGAAATGCAGTACATTTTAAGGTAGTATTCTGTTAGAGAAGGGTAATGTGACCAGACGACTGCGCCTAGCGGTTGTGGGAATGCAGCGTGCACTCTCGCTTTACAAAATGAATCCTATCTGAATAGGTTAGAATCAAAAGGTAACAATTGCAATTTTGGGTTATATTATATCTATATAGTATGTCATAAATAGTATATATATTATATATAAGCATACTTAGAAGTTGTTTAAGATCAAAACGTTTATATTTTTGTACAGAGACATTTCTGTAAAAAGTTCGCCTCATTTAGTTGCTAAAACTGGCAAAATTTTAATGTCACCTTTGATCCTTAGCTTATTTAAACACATATAGTGCTCGCAAAACTTCTTGGGCTTTGACCTTGAATGGGCGTCAACAATCTGCGCATGTCCCTCCCACAATTTCAAACAACACTCAATAAGGCGAGTGTGCGAGTAGGAAGTTATTGCAAGTACTAGTTACTGCTCGTTTACCACGTGATATCGCCAGAGCCCAAGAAGTTTTGCCTTTTTGATAGAAAAAAAAAATCAGGAATTATTTAGAAAAAAGATAGCGTAATCTGCTTTCCGTGTGTCCTATGACTGCCCTGAACGGGCAGCACACGACACAACTACACAAGCTCAGCTTTAGCTGTGTGTCTGTGATGACTGATGTCACACAGCGCTGACTTTCAGCTGGAGCTCTTAGTGAAATGTAATAATAATAATAATATATTTTTCTTTGTACACATCAAATAAAAATAAAATATACGAGTACATATGCTTAATTTATTAGTTTATAACCTTCACAAAAAGTTTTGAAGAACAGATAGATCTGGTATTCTTGGTTTGAAGTTGTACGCAAACGTGATGGTTTCTTTTTCAGTGTCGAAGCCAAAGCCAACAGAAGGTACAGATATTACTGCTGTTGTCAAACCTGGAAGACGTTAAACATTAGATAAGGTGTCCAGCATTAGAATAGCACAAGCCCATCTCTTCCCGTGGATGTCGTAGTAGGCGACTAAGGGATAGCAAAGCGGCTACCACACGCCCTGAAGAACTTCATCACCTCTAAAAGAGCGGACACGCTAGCCCGCTTTGCCAGCGTGGCGTTTTAAGGCCATTCTTCCATCGAGTACAAAACAATATGCACGAGGACAGTTCTGCAATGGACGGTAAAAACGCTGGTTACCGTTACGTTTATTTATAAATCATACACACACAAATTGATAAATAAATTTCAAGCTTTTTTTTGTACAATATAGAATAGTAACGTTTTCACGTGATTTATCTTAGAATCACGAATGAAATCCAACCATGCCGCCTCCCTGGCGTGCACATTGTAACCGATTGTGTCAAATCAAATCAAATCAAATGATTTATTTTGCCAATACATAGTTTTTTTTTTTTTATATACTAGTGGGCGGTCGAGCAAACGGTCCCACGTGATGGTAAGTGTTACCGCCGCCAAAATAATCAAAATCAAATACAAAATATGGTGTTAAAATAAATACATTTGTCCCGATATGTTTTGCCACAATAGGCGTGCAAAAGTCAAGTTCGTAGTCGCAATAGGCAGTACTGGCGGCCATCATATTTTTACCTCTGTGGACGCAGTGTTCTTTTTATACATTTTGTTTTTGCTTTGCTACCATCTGTCATTGCTAGTTCTACCGAAAACTATAAAAACAAGCATATTCCTTTTACAGTCCTCTATTCATAAATTAGTATAATAATATTATATTATACATTAATCCATACATTTAATTTATAGTATAACTAGCAAAACCCCGCAGGCGTTGTCCTGCCATAGAAGTTGATGTGCTGCAGCGCCATCTAGTGGCGAGTTATAACAAAGTTGATAGCTCGAAAATATTCTCCGTGCTCAAATACCTACGTATACCAATTTTCATGGCGATCGGTTGAACGGTATAGGAGTTAATGTGCTGCAGCGCTATCTAGTGGCGAGTTACAACAAAGTGGATAGCATAAAAACCTTCTCCATGAAAAGATACATATATGTGCCAACTTTCATGGTGATCGGTCAAACGGTGTCGAAGTCTATTAACATCAGATATACCAATATCCTCCTTTATATATATAAATAAATTAGTATAATTACACACATTATTACACATAACGTTTTAATATTAATTACAAATTGTATGTCACGTTTCAATTTAAATAATCATTTACACTGTAAAAACAGTTATTTAAAAGCCAGTTTGACATTATTGTTTTAAAAATATTTCTCGTTAAGTATTTTAAAACATTTGCTAGATTATTACAAATGGAGATCGCCTTATAAAACTTATTTTTTTACAAATCTTTACAAATACTGTCTGTTGCAAATTAATTTGATGGCGTGTGTTGCTACCGAGAACCTCTCATTAGCTTTTTAAAGTATATAGGGTGATTCTTCTTTAATATACATACATGGCAGAGGGTAAGATGGTAACCGATCATGTTGGTTCTTGTCACTGCCCAAATTTACTCAGAGGTTTACCGGCTATTCTTCCCACACCTGCCCCAATCTACTCCGTCGACCGCAACAAGTCTCCTTTATCTATTTCACGTCTGAAAATGGGCGATCGACATAACTAACAATTCCTATATATCCCTCACTGCTGTAGGGTTGTAGGTAATAATTAGGACTCTTACACGCAAGCAATGAGATCCAGTCCAATAGAGTGGACACTGGAGCTCACCTATAAGGCGTGACACCAACTTACAACAGGGTACTACTACGTACTTTAAAAGTAAACCACGCCTCATCGCTCGTGGACAGAATCCATAGTTTTATACTTCAGAAATTAATCGATTACACCCTGTATAACAGTTGATTTTATTAAATACTAGCTGTTCCCGGCAATTTTTTGTGCATAATATATAGCCTATGTCCATCTAGAATAATCTACCTTACAAATGGTGAAAGAATTTTTCAAATAGGTACAGTGGTTCCGGAGATTACCCTCCACATACATACATACAAACTCACAAAATTCGCACTTTATCTTTATTATATTACTAGCGACCCGCCCTCGCTTCGCTTCGGTTTATAAGTTTTTCTTTTTTTTCAAAATTTCAAAATAAAATATAGCCTATATTAGACACGGGTAATGTAGCTTCCTATTTGTGAAAGAATTTTTGAAATCGGTTCAGTTGTTCCACAGATTACCCCCAACATACCTACAAACACACAATTTTACCTCTTTATTATATTAGTATAGATTATAACATTAGTATTGAAAAATATTTACCAATTAACACAAAAATCTTCAAGAGCAGATACGCCATGATGCTTTTAATTTTAAATTAGGCATCTTCTTTTTATAGCTATTATATATGATTATATAAACTGCGACGTGCGTGTACAGATTGCAAAATAAGTTACAATTTTTTGGAACGAAGTTCCTTTACGCGGCTTGGGGTAAGTGTGATTCAAGAGAAAATGTAACGTCACGTAATATTTTTACCCCTTCCATACGCCTTTCTCTTTCTCGCCTTTCTCTCGCTCGGACACGGTATGGTAGCAATTCTCGCGATCGTGTCAGTTCGTCGGTATTCGGTAGCGGGCCGATCGCTAGTTCTCTCTCTCATGCCTCGCTCGATCCGAAACGAAAATATCCGATTCGACGACATCGCCATCGCTGATTCGCTGAATCGTATCGTTTTTCGATGTGATATATCGCATAGTGACATCGATCTTAGAATGATATATTGAAAAATACATCGATATTTGCAAACACCGATTGTTTTTAGAGATTACTAAGATTATGGTTATAACATGCCTGAAAATGAAAGTATACCGATGCGTGAATTACATTTGAAGTTTAAAAAAATGCGTGAGGATCTTCGTTCCTGACGGTGGTCACCTGATCTTTTTTTATAGTGTATCGATTGGCTGTGTGGCGTCGTGTGGCTTATAACACCACCCATCTCATTCCAGTGGATGTCATAAAAGGCGACTATGGGAAAATAAAGAGAATACCACTGCAACTTTTGCTCAAACGGTAGAGGGGTTCTTGGGAAATAAATAACACCCAGTTTTCACTCCAGCAATTACTTTATCAGTAAGAGTATTGAAAGAAAAAGAAACACTGAAACAAATGAAAGGCACTTAGGAATCTTATTATATAAAAGTAAACGGCCCATTAAAAACTTCTTACACCAATAAGTTGTTTTCATACAAATGTATTGTTATAAAAATGAATTTCAATAACATGTGCCATTACAAGCGTTTTCCATACTAATATAATAAAGAGATAAAATTGTGTGTTTGTAGGTATGTTGGGGGTAATCTCTGAAACTACTGAGCCGATTTCAAAAATTCTTTCACAAATAGGAAGCTACATTATCCGTGTCTAATATAGGCTATATTTTATTTTGAAATTTAAAAAAAAAAAACTCATAAACCGGGAATAATTTTAGCTGCAAGAAGGTCGGTGAAAGACATTTTACTCGAAGGGGTATTGTTACATCAGAAGCCTTGATGAACCTGCTTAGCCAGCGTGGCGTTATAAGGCCATACATGTAGGAGATGCGTGATGCGTGACGTTACATTTTCTCTCGAATCATACCTACCGCAAGCCGCGTAAAGGAACTTCGTTCCAAAAAATAAAAATTATTTGCGTCGTTCAAAAGAGACACAATTGTTTTTTTAAACATTTTTTAATTAAACCTTTTGGCAAAGTTTTTAAATTAATACAATCCAAAACAACTGAGGCGTGGACAATGTCCGACAATAACATAGGAAATTAGTTTTTTTTTTTAGTATAAAATATGGTGGTGGAACTGGAGACAGCACAGTCCGTGGGAGTAACTGGCAAAATGGCTACCAAAATCTACATTGTCTTTTCTGGTAAGTTTTATTTCTTTTTTTTAAATTCGACTTTAAAGTCTCACTGCAGATAATATATCTGTATATTGTACAGTGACTTGGGGGGTAGTTGAAAAACTGCTCGCGGCTTTCGACACAGACTATCCACCTCTCCAGTCAGTAATATTTACAATACCGGTAGACATACGCGTTTAAGACCCGTTTAATAGATAAATATGATCCCCTTTAGCCTTCTCATCAAGACTCATGAAATGTACTGACACGTTAGAGATGAGTGAAAGAGATAAAAAAAAGTACTAAGGCCAGTATTAAACTGTCTTATAAGTATATCGGATCCCATATCTATGAAACAGATATTGTTCGGGCATTGGTATATTTTTAATGGAAATGAGAGGGTACGCCATAAAATAGACGCGCCGCGGGGGGGGGGGGGGGGGGGGCGGTGGTCAGTCGACACAATACAGCGGTGACGGACGGACGCTGCGATTTCTCTTATTCGGCGTTTTTCATCAATTACTTCATATATACGTAGGTATCGATTCAGCTCGTGACCATGGTTGGTGCAACCCAACCGATACCTCGAGTAAGATAAATAAGATAAACGCGTTAAAACCCGTTTAAATACATATAAGTAAATTCTGAGGGGGAGAGTGCACGGCACATCCAACAGCCGCTGGGCGCGCTCGACTGGCCACGTTACCCCTCTCTCACAGAAGACTACCTTGAAATGTACCGCATTTCCCACTTTTACCTTATTTCCCTAATGTATGTACGTGTTTCGGTAGTGAGTGAGATGTGCCAGAGCCCATTCCCATCCTATCCCTCCACATTTTCCCAACCCTTACTCCAAACCTATCCCTATATCTCCAAAGGTAGGCAGCGCATCTGGGGGCGTGCCAACGTTTATCATTTTGGACTAATGTTGCCATGTATCGCGGATGTCTATGGGCGATAGTATCCACTTACCATCGGGTGGACTGTATGCTGGTCTGCCACCCTCGTCCATAAATAATAAATAAAATAATAATAATAATAATATATTTATTTAAAGTCATATCTTCTATACATATAAAGAGACACATCCTGTATGTCACAGGCTCTTCAGTCACATTTGCCAATGCTGATTTTTATTATAAACAAAATGTATATAATAAAAATTGTCATTAGACCGATCTGAATTAATTAGGGTCCGAAATATCTTTTTAATTATTATTTTGATGTTAAGATGACGGCAGACAAACATACAACCCACCTGGTGTTAAGTGGATACTTTGGTCCATGAACATCCGCGGTACATGCCAACTTCAGTCCAGTATGACAAGCGTTTGGCACGTTCCTGGATGCACTTTCTACCTTTGATATAGGAATTGATTTGGAGAAAGGGTTGGTAAAGAATATAACGGTATGGAAATGGGCTTGGACGTATCAGGTTCTCAGGTGGTCTAGAATCACTCAGCATCGAAGAGATGTCTTTGCGTTTTCCGCCTATATAATGGGGAATGTTCTGAAGAACTGTTCAATCTGATGTCAACTTTGATGTCATTTACAGATCTACATGAATATTTCTCACTTTTCAATTACTTTTTTGTCTCCTTTTAGCGGTCCTCTGCATCGCCAGCTGCGGTCCCCTTGGTGAGGTTTTGCTCAACCCCTTAGGATCTACCACGGTCTGCGACTCCTCCCCCAATCTGTTCGGCCTCGGCTTGAACCTCCCTCCCCTCGGCATGGGCTCCTCGACAACAGTCTGCGAATCATCCCCCAATTTAGGCCTCGGTCACGGAGTCGGCTACCCCTTCGGTCTGGGCGGTTATGGGGTCGGGTCTGGCTTATACCCCGGCCTTCTCCCCGGTTTAGGCATCAGTCCGACCCCAAGCCTAAGTTCAACCACGGTCTGCGAAAGCGTACCTAACGCACCTAGTCTGCCTAACGTAGCTATACCTGCTTCATATCCTTACTCATACCCGTATTCCTACCCGTTAGCCGGGTTGGGCATGGGTTCTGCAACTGTATGTGAAAGTTCTCCAAATGTCGTCGGCATAAACGGCTACGGTTACGGACTTAACCCCTATTTGCCCGGGGTTGTGAGTGGGCTAGGGTCAACCACAGTATGTGACTCGACCCCTAATGGTATTGGTTTAGGTTACCCTTTTGCCAGAGGGCTGGCTCCCCTCGGTTACTTGAGCCCTTTTTTATAAATCAGTCGTCGTCGAGCTCAAAGTCTTCAAGCAAATTTAATGTACGGACGTTCTCATCAACATATCAACAGTCGGATTCAAGCGAAAATCACTTCTCGAGCTACTTAAATTAACGGCTTCAATACCATGGTCTCTATTTTGAAGCAAATTAATAAACTCAGACATACAAGTGTTTTAAGTCCAATTGTAAATTATTATTTGTCACGGAAACCAAACCTTCGAAGGAAATGGAACAGTATCAAATAAGTGTATCAATAGTATTGCGTTTGCAGAGTTCACTCCTTATTCAGAACATTTTCGATTTCAATTTCTATATTAAAAGAACTTAGCGGGTACACTATCTTGTATGTTTGAACAAAAAAATCTGTATGTATTTCACTAAATTATGAATTATATTTTGTTAGTATGTATTACTTCAAGAGTATATCTATTATATTGGCGTATAATAAAATTATGTATTACAATAATCTGTATTTTATTTGATGCCTTAAAAACATAGGAATGTGAGCGCGAGCGTGTTAAGTAATTGGAACATGAGAATTTCAGTGAAATACTTTAATTCTGAAATCGAACCTAACACACCACAACGAACGACTCATCTTTTATTTTCTAGAAATTAAGCCTAGTCAGTCAATCCGAGAGCAGCTCGCGCGAATAGCGGGTAGCGAGTCTATTACGTATAGTTAGACTGACCCTGCTGGATTTACTGGCGATGCTGCTGTCGCAAGGGTTGTTACCTTCAACTACAGCATCTTGTCAAAAACTACTGAAAAATCCCGTGCTCGCTCGTGGACTGTTCATGAGTCTATGGCTTTCTATATACCAGATGATTTGAAAATCATCATGATCTATGAAAGAAACAATAATCTAATGGCGAAATTGCGCTTCCGTTGGAAACCAATGGGGAATGCTCTGAAGAACTGTTTAATATAATGCCCACATTTCCATCCATCCGTCCATCCGCATTTCCTCGATACGGAGGTGTCGCGCACCGTTCAGTCCAAAAATTATTTTACACCGCGAACCCGCAGGCTGTGGAACGAACTGCCTCAAGAGGTCTTTCCATCAAGCTACGATATGGGGTTCTTCAAGAGAGCTGTGAATAGGATTTAGCAAGGTCGACGGCGCGCCCGCATACCCCCTGGTGTTGCAGGTGTCCATGGGCGGCGGTAACACTTACAAAAAAAAAGTCTATAAAAAAAACACGGGTCTGAAATATCAAATTAATATATAGGATTTAACTAAAAATTTTAAAAATGTTTAAATATACAAAAACAACATTCTGCTGCAAAAAATACCCGCAATTTATTTCGTTCGCTTACTATATTTACAAATGTAGTCTAAAGGAAAAATACATAATATAATACAACTGCAGACATATAACATTACATACAATTATTCACGCTATAGAAAGCATGGGTTGCAAGGAGGTGGACAAGGGTAGCAAGGAGGCGGGCAAGGGTCACAAGGAGGCGGGCAAGGGTCGCATGGAGGCGGGCAAGGGTCGCAAGGCGGAGAGCATGGATCGCAAGGCGGAGGGCATGGGTCGGAAGGCGTCCCACGGTGCACGCACACTTGCGCAACGTTGTAAGTTTTGAAGCAAGAAGGAGGATTTGGTTTGAAACAGATTGTTGGAGAGCCAGGAATGACAATCTTGGGTGGTGTGACGATGAGTGTTGCTGGTCTAGGCGGTTGTATTGCCGAGGGCTGGATCTGAAAGAGATAGTTAGTGTAAATCTATTGTAGCTGTTCCACTAATATTTTAAATGTGATAGTTTGGATATTTGGACGTTTGTTATTCAATCACGTTTTTTTTGTAATAAAAAATGGCGACAGACGAGCATACAGTTCACCTGATGGTAAGTGGATACTGTCGTCGATAGACACCCGCGATACATGCCAACATCAGTCCAAATGACAAACGTTGGCATGCCACCGGATGCGCTGCCTACCTTTGCAGATTAAAGAATGGATTGGGGAAATGGGGAGAGATAGGATAGGATGGGAATGGGCTCTGGCATGTCTCACTCACTACCGACACACTTACGTACATTGGGGAAATACGATAAAGTAGGAAATGCAGTACATTTCAAGATATATATGTGTTTTTTTTTAGTTTTGTTTTTCTTAATAATGGTTAGAATATGAATACGACATAGTATGAATGTGAGTATATGGTGTGAATTTTCTAACTTGTACCTATCACTTTCTACCTATCACAGGGTAAAAACATGCTTTTTACCCACAAACAGGTATAAACAGAGTAAGCGCCATCTGTTGGTCAGCCACAGCAACGCGTGGCCGGGTACTAGTAATCAATAAAATTGCAAAGCCTTAGCAGGGCCAAATATTGAATAAATAAATAACCACGTGAACGAAGTCACGGGCAAAAACTTCTACATATAATGAAATCCCAACAAAGTCTCAACTATACATATAATACTGTATATTATAGATATTGAAAAAAAACTAATATGGGGGCTTTATTAAAGCAACAGAAGCCAAAACAACAGTTTTTAGAAATTTTGTGTCTGTCTATCTGTCTGTACACGCATCACGTAAAAACTACTGCATGGAATTGAATGCAATTTTCACCGATGTATTGCTAGAGGTCTAACTTAAAATATAGGCTCCATGTCACGCTAGGCGGGTCGCTAGTCTGTAGATAAAATATTTATAGAAAAATGTCATTACGGTGGGTACTGTGAATGATATAAGGATCAAAGCAAGTATTTTTGGAATTTTTGTCTTTTAATAAAACTTGCTAATTTTTAATAAAACAAGGATATTTTAATTAAACTTGCATTGTTCCAACTTATATAAGTTTACCTTATATATACCGAGTTAACATTTGGGGTACCTTGTATCCAGATCATTCACAAAGTTCCACGGGAATCGACTAACCACAGACGCTCTAACATCTACGCGCACGACGTTATTTTTTAGGAACAGACAGACTGAGGAGCCTAATCTCAATCTGCACAGAATTCAGTTTCCAAACAATCATATTATAAAAAAAAACTGCACCCGTTCTGGTTTTATTTTGGATTGTAATTGATAGTAGAGTTATCTGGGCTATTAACACAAAAAAAATCAGTCATATCTGCAAATTTGTAATCGTAGCACCTAAGAATATTGCACAGGAGGTATTTTTTAAATGTTAATATAAAAGGTCGACTTCTTTGTTTATTTCAACTGATACTTACTCTAATAGGATTAGGCTTTGGCACAGACACAGGTGGTGGTCTGACGACTATCGGAGGTGGGTTTGGTGGTGTAACAGGTGCTGGTCTGATCCAAATAGGCGAAGGTGTTGGTGGTTGTACTGGGGCTGGCCTCACGCAGATAGGGGCTGGTGTGGGTGGCTGTACGGGTGGGGGCTTGACCCAGAGCGGCGGTGGTTGTGGCAACCGGATCTGACCAGGCCGTACGAGAATAGGTGGCGGTCTCGGGAAACGTATGGCTCCGGGCTTGACGACTAATTGTCCTAGAATTGATAGGATTGATTAACAATTATTGTAATTATTGTAATTAATAAATAACTAAAAAGGTTGTAAATAAATATTTGGTAATTATATAATTAAGATAAATTAATTTTTATTTTCATTTTTAAAAATATTATTCGTTAAAAATTGTTATTTCTTCAATATGTTTGTACATTTTCGCAAAAAGGTCCCGAGGAGTCAGCAAGGTATTTATGGAAGCTCCAAAGAAAACACCGAGCTCAGGACAAAAGCATTTTATTATTATCGTTCACCGAAGATCATTGGTTTGGTGGCGAATCTTGACACCGCAATTAGACTGGTGCGCCGCCCTCTATCGCGGTGCAAGTGAATTAAACTTAATATCACGGTCACGGACTTAACAATGTTCTTTTAGAAAAAACAGAGAATTCTTTAATATGCCTCTAGAGACAGGGAAGTGGTAATATATTGTATTTCCTAAACAGTGGCATGTGTTTCGTTGGGAAGTTCTACACAATCTACATATCCACTATATACTGCTATACCATAAACCAGTCAAACACAGCTTACACCAAAAGGGCCAATTTAAAAAAAACAATTGAAAGCCTAACATCGTATAATAAGATGATGATATTTTATTATGCTCAACTGATTTGGCTATAAAATCATGTCAGGTAGGATTTCTTAATGATGTATACCAGACCAGACCATACAAGTACAGACGACTGACTCCCTAAGAACACTGCATAATAAAATTTCGTTCTAAGCGAGCCAAATTGAATCTTACGCGCATCGAGGAAAAGCGATATTACACTGAATCGTAGAGGATCACGCACGCAATGACACCCCGTGCGTGAATCGCACGTAATTATTGTCACCTATAATTACAATATAATAACTAATTAAAGAAGTTTTATTGCTTTAAAATCTTTAATTATAAATTTGTTTTAAAATAAAATTAATAAAAAGTAATACACACTACCTTACACACTATGCTGGTAGTTTTTAAACGTCTTTATTTACGCGTGCGTTACAAAGAGCCCGCGGCAACCGACCGAAATAAACCCCTGCGCCGGGGCCCGCCGCTGTACGCATATTTTCGTACCTAAATTGTGGAGTGAGCCAGGCCTGACCTATGACTCTTCGAAGTATATTTGAATGTATTAAAAGTAGGTGTGCAGATGAGAGATTTTTTTTTTTTTTATAGTTAACAATTTTAGAAAGAATAAGTATATAGCTAACATAATTGTATCTAATAAACCATACAGATTTGTCTAAGATACAAGTACTGCTGGAATCAGTAGTCGAGACATTAAACACCCACCTGTGAGCAGTGAACAAATTATAATTTGGACAAGAAATATGTTCTTAATTTATATTTTAAATTAATTTCGCTGATATCTTTTTTAAATTTAGGATCTAATTCATTTATTAACCTATTATTTAATTTTTAATTATTTATTTAATTAAATACATAATTATTTAATTAATAATTCATTCTTTATTAATTAAATAAAGTAAGGATCGAATGTACTTCTACATGGCTTTAAAATCTTCAGCTAGATTAACAACTTTGATTACATTGTTTTTAAATTCCGCCTTTCCACAGTGAAATAAGTGTATAGATGCTATAGGTGTAAAGATCAAATTATCTATTACATACTAGCTGTGGCCGGCGATGTTTTTGCACATAATATATAGCCTATGTTCATCTGGAATAATGTACCTTTCAAATGGTGAAAGAATTTTTGAAATCGGATTAGTAGTTTCGGAGATCACCCTCTATGGTATATACACACAAACTAAACAAAATTCGCACTCTCTCTTTATTATATTAGTATAGATTACCTGCAGGTGCTTGTCCGTGTTGGTAAGTGACAGCGGGCCCGTTAGGATTGCATAGGCCTACCGGCTGCACGCAAGGGTCGAGGTCGGGCTCGGGGCAGGGGCAGGGCGGCAACGGGTCGCAGGGGCACGGGTATTGTGGGGCCGGGATCGGTTGCCCCAACGCCGAGCCAAGGATGAGAGCTGTAATTAATAATTTCCTTTATTGCTAGAGCAAATTGCACAAACAAAATTGTATAATATAATAAAAAACACAATAAGCAGTCTTATTGCTAAATGCAATCTTTTCCAGACAAGCTTGGAGAAAATGGCAGTTTACTGAGAAATGTTGAACTATTCATTTTACATACTAAGTGTCACTAATATAACGCAAAAGTTGAAAAAAGGTTTTACAGTATCGAGAGTAACAAGGCCGCTACCACAAGCCCTGAATATTTTCGAGGTACATTTGATTGGAATACATAATTAGGTAGGTATATTGAATTATCTAATAGGTTTTAGTAGGGGGAGAATGCATGGTGCATTCCCACAGCCGACTGTCGCCGGGCAACTGGCCACGTTAATCTCTCTCACAGAAGGCTACCTTGAAATGTACTGCATATCCCACTTTATCGTATTTCTCGAATGTACGTACGTATTTCGGTAGTGAGTGAGATATGCCAGAGCCCATTCCCATCCCATCCTCTCCCTCCCTCCCCATTGTCCCAATATTGCATTGCATTTCCCAATGCCTTAATCATCCGGGTGCCAACGTTTGTTATACTGGACTGATGTCGGCATGTATCGCTGATATCTATGGACGACAGTATCCACTTACCATCAGGTGGACTGTATGCTCGTCTGCCGCTTTTTTTCTATAAAAAAGGCTGCTTGTTATACATATTCCGTTCCAATACAATTTGTTCAAAAGATAAAAAAACATGGCGGCTTAGGATAACCGACACGGCCTTAAATAAAAAAAATATCTCAACATTTAGCTTTAAATCTAAGGCAAAATGGCACTCTCAATGAATCAAATTGTAAATATCTAAACAATGATCACCTCACTATTTACAGTTACCCCAGGCCGCCATCTTTGTTAACACAAATGGGACAAATTAGATTGCTAAGAAATCTATGTACCACAATTCGACTCTGATATGTGCAGTTCTCTAGGATTGCACAGCTGGATACCCTCTTCTTATCTCTCATTTAAAATACGAACTTTTTAAATTATCTTTAACTCAACGGTGAAGGAAAACATCATGAGGAAACCCACACGCCTGTAAATGAAAAAAAAATGGAATTGCTTGGTGAATTTTGCCTTGAAATCCCTTCGTAATTACAATATTGAAACTTACCAGATATCCATATGACAGTGCCTTTCGCCATTGTGTGATCGTCTGATAGTTTTAAGACTGATTTTATTTTTATATATCAAAAACTTAATGTTTAGGTGCATATCGTATACAGGTTGATCAGAAATCCGGTGGTAACGTTCCATTTGGTGAAATTTGGAGGTGTTGAGACCACTTGTCTGGTATGGGGTCGGCGGGTATTTGAATATCATTAGCCTTACTCTTGGCGTGGGTGTCAAAGTGGCTACTTCAAGCCCTGAGAAATTACAACACGTCTAAAAGAGTTGACTAGTCAATCGTGACCAGCGTGCCTTTTTAAAGCCATATATACCTCATCCACGAGATAATGTGTATGAAGAGACCCATCTCCAGCAGAGGACTGTAAAATGGCCTGGTATATAGGATACTCATAGAAGATCACCTTGAAATGCACTGTATTTCCCCACTTCATCCTATTTTCCCAATGTACGTACGTGTTTCGGTAGAGAGTTTGATATGTCAGAGCCCATTCCCATCCTATCCTATCCCTCCCCATTTTCCCAACTTATTCTCCTAATCCATTCCTATATCTCCAAAGCTAGGCAGCGCATTCGGGAGGGTGATAACATTTGTCACTCTGGACTGATTGCGGATGTCCATAGATACATTTACCATCGGGTGGACCATCGGTGTATGATCGTCTGCCACATTTTTCCATAAAGAAAAAGAACATTTCTCAACCCATCCCCCCCCCCCCCCGAATTATGTAAGAGAGGGGTAACTCGATCAGTCTTGGCACTCTCACTTGACTGTGGTGTATCGTTGTCTATGGACCTTCTCACACACCCCTCACGAGGGAGGAGGTAACAAGTCGGGACTGGTTTGGACTGGTTTCAGTGGTTCGGTCTCTGTCCGCTGATACGGAGAGGTCACCGGGTTGGCCCTATGGGCCGTAGTGCCGCCTCAGGGTTTCTATTTGAAACCCTTTGTGATGCCTTACGACGTGGTTAGGTCGCGCGTGAGTGCCTTGCTGCTTGGAGGCCGCGCGTGAAGTGGCGCCAGTCTTCTGATATGGGGCATACGCGACGCATCAGCGCGGGCGAACATTGTGGAAGCGAGACGGGTGATGAATTCGTGTAGGCTCTCCATCTTTTACAAATATGGCCCTGTATATTACAAGGAAATCAGTTGAATAAAAATATTTTGGAAAAGATACGAAAATTTGTTTTAAAACGCTTTCAAGTTCATTTTAAAATATTATGCACCGACACAGATGCGGGTAATTTAGTACATTTTTGAAACGTTTGTAAATAAAAAAAAGAAGAAATTATCCATACATATAATGAAACTGTAGAACCAGCGTGTCTGTCCATTGAATATACTCGTATTTACCAAAAACTGATTGGGGGCGATGAAGAAGGAGTATCAGAATACAAATAGACGATTTTGAATTTTTTTGTCCATGTCTTGTCTGTTCGAACACGCTAATCTCCAAAACTACGAAACGGATTTTCATGGGGTTTCCACAGGCTAATTAGACTTAGTTTGGCGCTTAGAATAGGCTTTGTTTCATCCGAAATCGGCTGAAGGGAAGAAATGATATCCCAATTTAGAGTTTAAACTTCCACGCGGACGAAGTCGCGGGCACAGCTAGTAAATAAATAATTTAGTTACGCAATCCAAAAAAACACCTAAAACCAGTGGAATCATTATTGATATTTTTTTGTGTAGAAAGTACCGTGTGCTGTCGGCCGGATAATAACTTCACCCCATCTCTTGCCGTGGGTATTGTAAGAAGTGACTCAGGGATAATAAAGTCGCTTCCACAAGCGCCTAGGAACTACACCGCCTCTGAAAGGGTGGACTCGCCAACCCGTTTGGCCAGCGCGGCGTTTTAAGGCCACATATCCCTAGTGCATTAGGAAGCCCGTATCCTGCAGTGGATACTAAAGGGGCGGTTGCATTCCAAAGTCAACTGTGTCAACAGTGCCTGACTGTTGGAGATACCTTACAGAGTTCGGGGGTGTGGTAAATATACCTACTATAACCAGCCCTTTTATACTCACCACCTCTCAAAGAGTGGACTCGCCAACCCGTTTGGATGGGTGGAGTTTTAAGACCATATATCCCTATTGCACGAGGAAGCCCGTATCCTGCAGTAAACATTGAAGGGGCTGGTTGCATTCCACAGTCAACTGTGTCAATTGGAAGTGCCTGACTGGTGGAGCCAGTGGAAAAACCGGGGCCAAGTATTAAAAGAAAGGCGTGGTAAGGTGTCAAATTGTAAGGAAACCAAACGTGTCAACAAAATTTTCTCGTGATGACGAGTCAATTTTGTTGATCGAAACAGGTAAACTACTTACCGCGATGAAACGATCTCAACTTTAGACGAATTTTTACATTTGATTTCAGAGCAATCAAATATTTTTGTGTTTTGTAACTACAACTAGCTAACGACACGGGTCGGAACAGGGTGAACGAGCAGCGCGCTGGAGCTCAGCGCGAACTTCGTGCACGCAGAGACAGACACCTTGCGTTACCTATCCCTCTGTATCTGTGTACTCGACCAATCATATACGGTAGACGCCTCTCCAAAAACTGCCTGAAAGAGCTTGTATCTTTTGTGGTAAAGAGCATGTTATTTTATACGCAACTGTCCCATTTCCCTCCAAAAATTATCTGTGTGATATATGGTAGTCGTAAATATAGTCGTTTCACATTACGGACGGGTTTTTATGAGTTTGACTGTACAATATACGTAAAAAGTGAATACGAAATAAACACGATGTGTGTTCAGAGGTTCCTTGAACGATCAATTACAATGCGCTAATTTATAAATTGCACAAAATTTAAAAAGGGGAGAGTGCACGCTGCATTCCCACAGTCGCCAGGCTACAGCCGAGGCGTTCCCTCACAGAAGACTACCTTTAAATGCATTATTGCCCATGTTATTTTATTCTACAGTATACGTAGGTGTTTAGGTAGTGAGTGAGATATGCCAGAGCCCATTCCCATTCCATCCCATCCAATTACTGCCCGTTTTCCTAACCCTTACTGCGAATCTATTCCTACATATCATCCACTCTAGTGACACGCATCTTACCGGCGATATTTCCGATCATAATCAGTTGCATGAGTTCGTATCTTTCATGCCTTAACAAGTGACCCACAAACGCAAATTTTCTGCACCTGATGGTCCACCGGCGATGAAATAAGTACTGCTAATATTTCATGAACACTTCCACATCCAAATATTTCATAAATACTATCCGCTGAGTCTATGCATTATTCGCTGAGTCTATGCATTATTCGCTGAGTCTGTACATTATTCGCTGAGTCTGCATTATCCGCTGACTCTATGCATTATCCGCTGAATGCATTATTCGCTGTCTATGCATTATCCGCTGAGTCTATGCATTATTCGCTGAGTCTATGCATTATCCGCTGACTCTACGCATTATTCGCTGAGTCTATACATTATTTGCTGAGTCTGCATTATCCGCTGACTCTATGCATTATCCGCTGAGTCTATGCATTATTCGCTGAGTCTATGCATTATCCGGCGACTCTATGCACTATCCGCTGAGTCTATGCATTATCCGCTGAGTCTATGCATTATCCGCTGAGTCTATGCATTATTCGCTGAGTCTATGCATTATCCGGCGACTCTATGCACTATCCGCTGAGTCTATGCATTATCCGCTGACTCTATGCATTATCCGCTGTCTATGCATTATTCGCTGAGTCTATGCATTATCCGGCGACTCTATGCACTATCCGCTGAGTCTATGCATTATCCGCTGAGTCTATGCATTATCCGCTGAGTCTATGCATTATCCGCTGAGTCTATGTATTATCCGGCGACTCTATGCACTATCCGCTGAGTCTATGCATTATCCGCTGAGTTTATGCATTATCCGCTGAGTTTATGCATTATCCGCTAAGTCTGTTCATATATAGTCCACTTCAACCCAATTTGTAAAAAATATAAACAAACACGGCGGCCTGAGGTGACTGACACAGTAAATAGTGATTTGATAATTTTTTTTTTTTTTTTTTATATATACTAGTGGGCGGACGAGCAGGCGGTCTCACGTGATGGTAAGTGTTACCGCCGCCCATGGACACCTGCAACACCAGGTGTAATTGTTTGTAATACGATGGAACCAGATTAATTACGGTATCCACTGCTGGACCCGAACTTCCTCGTGCACAGTCTCTATGCGTGAGCCACACTGGCTAAGCGGGTTAGCGAGTTCACTTTGTTAGAGGTAGTGTAATTGCTCAAGGCTTGTGGTAGCCCTTAGTTCACATCCACGGGAAGTTTACATATACACAACTTGATTCATCGAGACAGCAAGTTTGCCCTAGATTTAAAGATAACTATTCAGTTATTTCAATGATTTGGTTTTGTTTTCTGCAAATTGTATTGGAAAGCAGTATAATTCGTCTAATTACGTGGTTTTTTTTTTTAATACCAGCACGTTCACTTCCGTAAGAGCCCTTAAATGGCGGTCGCTCCTTTCTATTTCAGCCAGACATAAGTCGACCGTACTTAAAACTCATTAGGCTTGTATTTAAACGAGATGCAAAAAATGTAAATTGGCAGCAAGTGATGATCAACAAAACGATATTTTTTTAATAACTAAAGTAAATAATTTCAAATGTTGAAAACACTCTGCAAAATGAAACATTCATTTGGACTTTATGGTGGAACACTTTATTTGGAAGGATAAACAACAATAAGACAACTAAATTAAAAATTGCATTATGCTGAAACATTTTATTATTTTTTAGAAGTATATTTAATTTGCTGTCGTGGTTGTAACTCTGTAAGAAGTTCTTTAAATCTGATTTTTTACGATTAAATTTCTCATCAACTATTGTAATGTATAAATATGATAATAACACAAACGTAACTGTTACATAATTTAAATTAATATAATACTAAAATAGGTCAAACTAATAGTTCTTGCAGCTGGCAACTGTACAATACGAAAGAATAAAAAAAATTATTAGAATTTTGAAAATGGAACTTTCTAGCTTGTCAAACGCCATTAAATTTTCAAAGCTGTTGTTTGAAAATTGTTTGCGGAAAAAATAGTTTAACAAGAGAACATTGTCGTTGAATGATTTTTTATAACTTCCGTCGCGGTCTAAACCGGAAACAAAGTTATGAAAGACTTATGTTAGCATTTAGTGATGAAGCCCCATCCAGTGGCCATTGTTTATAACTGGTTCAGGGAATTTAAACGTGGTCACTCCCACATCAGTGACGATGTTAGAGAAGGGCGTCCTGCGACAGCGGTGACGGTAGAAAACATCAAAATCGTGATTGAAGGAGACAAACGAACGACATGTCAGCAGATACGGGCATCATTAGGTATTGATATGAGTCAAGTTCAAACTATTTTACACGGTCACCTACGGGTAAAGAAGCTTTGTGTTAGATGGATTCCTCACAATCTGAGCGAAGCTCAAAAAACTGCCCCGTGGAATGGTATCTCCAAATAATTGAAAAATTTGACAACGGTCAATCAAATGCTGTTTTCGATACTGCAACAGGTGATGAAAGCTGGATCTGCTGCTATCAGCCTGAAACTAAGAGGCAAACTGCTCAGTGTCTTTCCTTTCGAAGAGTTGCCTACGAATGTGAAGAAGTGATGGAGTGCTGAAAAGAAGACAATTTCCTCTTTATTTGGCAGATCAGGCCACTTTTGCTACTATAACTGTAGAAAATAAAAGAACAGTAACTGCGGACTGGTATGCGATTAGCTGCTTGCCTTCTATTTTGGAAAAGTGAATACGCCCACGAAGCAGAATGATCCTCCATCACGACAATGCTTCAGCTCACTCCGTCAGACACACGAAACAATTTTTGAGTACTGTAAATATAAAGTTAATGGGTCATCCGCCATACAGCTCCCTAAAATTAAGGATAAACTCAGAAGAACGTCTGTTGAAGAGATGCGAAAAGAAACCCTTCTTTCTGCTCGTCCAAATGCTTCACACAACGGTTTCATCGTATGAATCAGTAAGGCAACATTTAGTTAATAGCATTTTAGTTAGGTAGCCTAGCATTTACTCTTATTTCATTGTATGTTATGTTACTACAAAATCTACAATATAAATAACCTTCTGAGATATTTTTTATAGTTTAATAATATATCCCAGCAGTTTCACCATCGGAACAAGTGGAACTTTTTATTATATCTTATATCTGCGAAAGTTCTTCACCGATTGCTTTGAAATTTTGACACAACGTTGCATTCTAATACGCGCGTGTTTTTAATACCTGATACAGGTTAAAACATGCTTTTTACCCAAAAACAACTAAAAACAGGGTAAGCGTCATCTGTTGGGCAGCCACAGCAACGCGTGACCGGGTACTTCTAGTTAAGAATAGTAACCGTGGAACCAGATGAGGTGAGCGTTAGATCAAACTGTTAAAAGAAATACGAGGGTGGTAAATAGTATAATTTTAGATAGGAACATCCAAAAGAGTATCTACGAAACTACCTTAATTTCTATCAGAAACTGAGCCTTGCGTCACTGGTAATTGAGTACAGAATCGGGTAAGTTGTTAAGTTGTTTTCTTACCCGATCATAAGTTGTTTCAGTATCAATACGTCATTAGCAATCGAGTCACGTTTTCAAACAGTTCGTTAGTTGCGTACTTAGCTAGTGGATGGACGAGCTGACATCGAAGTTTTACTGTTTTCTGTCGTAACTAACTGTTGCCTGCGACTTCGCCTGTGTGGAATTGGGATTACAAACTGTCCTTTCTATTATTGCATTAACATTGTCATATCAGAACGATAGGTGCATCCCAGGCCGCTCAGAAAGTTTTCCAAAAAAGAGGACTTGTCTATTGAACATTAGCTAATATATACCCTTAAATGGTATTTAGTGCTATTAAATTATCCATTAGAAAAACAAATAAAACATTCCAAATACAAATTTCCCTCCGTTTTCTTTGGCAACCAAATTAAAATATCGTGTAACATTCCAAAAATTAATTTCGCGACATGAATTTTTACGATTTCAAATATTCTTTAACACTTAAAGAATTTTTTTTTTTTTAGAATTCACCAAGGTTAATATCTGAGAAATGAAACCATCATACCTCCATGCATCGGGGTGAAAAATCAATAATTGTGTTCAAGACGGGAGCTCGGGATGTGTAGTCGAGTTTTGGTTTGATTAATTGTAAAAAATGTGTACGTTTTGTGGTATAATAGTGATAGTTTATTAAACTTCCATGTGTTTTTTGTGCTTGATGTTTGTGATAATCAAATTAAAGTGTAGGATTGCGTTTTTCATGTGTTTCCAAGGAGTACTCTTCTGTCCTCAGTAAACCCACTATCGCTTTACTGAGCGACTCCTGTCTTACTCCAACGGCACTGGACATTGATAAAATGTGTTTTGAATTGTTTTGACTTTACGAAGGAAACTTAACACTGGCATAATGTGCTAATTGTACCATTGCTATATATGAAGAAAAAAAAATCTATTCAAATGATAACATAAATACACATTTATTATTATAAATACAAAGATATAATACAAAATTAAGAGTACACTTTTAAATACTAACGCGAACGAATACATTACGGGTATTTTTAAAAATACTTATTATTATTTTAATCTGAAAACCATAGGGTACAGCAAATAGAACATTCAAATTATTACAAAACTTCATTTACGTTTCCTAGAGAAACTGTAGCATATGTAGGTAGATTAATAAATAACATCGATTTTAATCAATACTCTGTTTCGTCTGCATGAGGGTAGAACGTAATGTGTGCTAAATATCAAGCGTCAGTAGTCGTAGAGTCACCGGCGAGTGTAGACGTGTGTACTGCCGACCCGGTGACTACTCTGTTCAATTTAAGAATAAAGCGATGCGGATTAACCAATTATAGCTGTGTTATGCTGTATTGGAGGGATGACGCCACTTTTCTCTCAATGTGAATAGAGTTTACACAAACTATTAATATGACATAACGTTCATATTTGTTACGAAACTGAAAAAACCGTTTTGTTCTACAAAATTGTTTTTGCGCATGACATTACAAAGCCGATTATTGATTAAACTAATAATTAACCGCAATGAATTATGTAATATTTTTTTTTTCAATATAACTGTACCCATACATAGCCAGGAGTCTGAGATCATTTGTCGTAAGCTGACGAGATATTTAAAACTTATATTTGCGCCACGCGTGAAATACCAATCGAGCGGGAAAGTGTTTATATCTGTATATTTAGCGGTTTCTAATCAACGGTGATTAATTATTCCTTGAAAGTAATAAAATTAATAGGTTTCAAATGCAATATACATAATTATTCGCAAAGACTTATATAATTTATTTAACCCTTTACGTTATTGAAATTTTAAAATGAGGTTAGAATGAAAATGGGCAGGTTTACGCTCGTTTACGTTCTGGAATTAATCACAGGGCGATGGGCATGGTACAGGACAGGGTGATGGACAAGGTTCAGGGTTACCTCTGAGACAATCCAGACTTAGATTAATGTACGGTGGTTGTATGGAAGCTGGAGCAGGTTGGCGAACGACAATTTGAGGAGGATCGATCGGCCCAGGGGATGCGGGTCTAACGCAGACTGGAGAAGGTTGGATGGGAGCGAAGGGAGGAACTCGTACTAAGATTGGAGGGGGCGTTATCGGAGCCAAAGGGGGCACTCGAACGCATATCGGTGGCGGATTAATAGGCTGTAACGGAGGCGGTCGAACGAGTACCGCTGGTGGATAAATTTGTGGCTGCTGAGGTGGTTGCACGTTGATAGCTGGTGGGCAAATAGGCCTCAAAGATGCAGGACGGACGAGGATCGGCGGCGGCTGGATGATGACGTCAGGGGATGGGGTTATGTAGAAAACTCCTCCCGGTACAGGAATGGCGCGGAAGCCGCTGGATTGGAGACGACTTGGTATTGGATCTTGACTTGTCAATGCTTTGATGAGGCCCTCGCCTGTTGGACCTGTAAAAAAGTTATAGCTTATCTTTACTAGGATACCAACTAACAAGTATTATAACTAATTACAGATAGAACTGAAGCTATTACTATAGGAATATGAAAGTGATAATGTGAGGCTATCTCGCTCTGTGTGTATTTTTTATTCATGTGATGGAAGACTGATGAGTGAATCACGTGGTATAAGATCCTAACCAGCACACTGACTGTTTAAGTAAGGAAACATTCATCCACCTTAAGCCCAAAGTGAAAATATTTGCTTTTTAGAGGTTTTAACACCTAAGCAAATTTCCTTACATAAACAGCTGGTGTGCTGCTTGGGATTCTATTCCCAGCTCCCTCGAAGAAACCTACGTCGTAGCTCAGTGGAAAGAACTCAGTAAGCAGTTCATTCCACAACATTCTGATTCGCGGTATAAAGTGTCTTGAAGAAGTACTGAGAAGAATCCGTGCGACCTGATCGCACCTGAGGGCGCGTCAAACGATATCTATGCTATGCGTACCTATGCTGGTCGCTCACTGAGTTTTCCTCCCGGTGGGCTCGTACCGCGAGGGCGGCTTGAAGTATTCTGAGGCGGTAACACTATCCAAACGGGCCACTCCAGGGACCTGTTCGCATTGGTAGACAGAGGCGCCACTACAGAAAGGAAGTAAATCCCGGCACTGTTTCCTCCGCCCCCCGTAAGGGGAAACGCGAGGTGTTCCCGAGAGACTGAGAAGAATTTCCATACTTATATAAGAAGTATAACGATAAGGGGAATCCCTCATTCCATTATACTGTCCATCCCCTATACCATCCCAAAATTCTATCTAATTTTATTAGACACGTTTATAAGAATGGTTCACAATCATATCATACATATGTACTAGTATAGTGAAACACTTACTGGCCGTAGCGCAGGGGTCACATGGCGGTGGGTCGAGGCACGGCGGAGGACACGGAGGGGGAAATGGTGGAGGACACGGAGGGAAGCAGTCGCTCTGCGGCGCGGGCGCAGACAATGCTGACGCTACTAATACTAAAATAAAAAATAGACTATACAGCGATACCTGTTACTTCTTTTGTAAATATTTGAAAACACACAGCTACCAGGGCATGTGGAGACGGCCAGCTATGGAATATCTCCACCCGATCTCTTCCCGTGGATTTCATAAACGGCAAGTGATAACATAGCCGCTAACTCAAGAACTGAGCAACTATGCCACCTCTAAAACAGTGGACTCGCCAACCCGCTTGGCCAGCGTACCGTTTTAACCATTAACTACGGTTACTGTTAACCATCAGCGTGTCTCTCCCCTGCTGGATACAAACCTCTCCTGATCGCCACCACACACGGGCTTCAGTTGTTCTCATCCAGCCACTACCGGCGACTTTCTTCAAGTCAGTAACCATCAGCGTGTCTCTCCACTGCTGGATACAACCCTCTCCCGACCGCCACCACACACGGGCTTCAGTTGTTTTCATCCAGCCACTACCGGCGACTTTCTTCAAGTCAGTCCACCTGGCCCGAGGGCATTCCACGCTACGTTTCCCGGTACGTGGTCTCCAATCGTGGACTCGTCTCGCCCATCGGCTACCAACTAATTATTTGAGCAACTTTAGGTCCTCGTCGTATTTACTCGTTACTGAAATAAACGTTCTCTTTCTTCCTTAATTACTTATCTCTACCTAATATCCCTATTGCCGATGATCGCCCCATAATTGATCCACGTGTGACAGTTCTTAGGAAATGTTCGTAATTTATACTAAATGGTAGTTTGTTGATATTCAAGTATAAATAATTTAATTAAAACAGGAATGCGCTTGATTAGGAATTACTTGAGCATTAATTAACGGATTTTTGTTTAAAATTTCAATTTTTAACGCTTATGAATAATTCTGTGACGAATTGTAGGACATGGATTATTAGTATAGTATAGTATATATAATTATAGATTAGTATAATGTGCTGAATAAGCAATGATAGCTTTGGGATATCTATGTTCGTGTCTTTGGGATAAAAGTTTTGTGAGAATAAGAGTGCACTCTGCAATCCCACAGCACACATCGAACACGCATACATTATACGAACACAACCGTAAAATGTATTGTACTTTCCACTTTATTCCATTCCCCCAATGTACGTACACTCGGCAGAATAGATGTTTCATGATATAGACCAAAGTCTGTGTATGAGAGCCATCAGTAAAATTACACATTCAGTGCATCAGTTAACCTCGTATCTATCTATATGGCTAGTTGGCCGTGCTCACTACGAACAAGCAAACAAACAAGCTGCAATTACCTATTTTGCCATGTGTACCTATTTCGATAGTGAGTGAGATATTCCAGAGCCCGGTTCCGTCTCATATTTTCATATCCTTCCTCATTTTCCAAGTCCTTTCTTGAAATCCATTCCTAAATCTCCAAAGGTAGGCGGCACATTCGGTCGTGTCATTTTGTCACTTTAATGTCATGTAGTGACAGTATTTACTTACCACAAGATGGACTATCTGCTAGTCTGCCATTTGTCTATAAAAAAATAAACTTTTATTATAACACAGCTAAATATATTATTACAGCTTCTATTATAACAAGCTCATATTCTTTGTATTATATATTTGTTTTGAGAAACATTGTACAAAAGGCGAACTTAACTAGGCGGCCTAGTGACATTCTCCGCCAGTCAACCGTTGTTAGTTTAATTGTAAGGTTTCCTAAAAAAAAAGGAAAAAAAAAAGTAGTTAAAACTGAAATTGAATAAAAGCGGGTGTTTTATCGAGGATAGGGGAAAATTAGATTTTTCGTTCTCTGACAAAAATATTCAAGGTCAAACCCTAACTTCAAGCTTAATTATTTCAAATTAAAATATTTATACATGGCCGATCTAGCATACGCGCAATATTTTTAAATATTTTCCCACAAAAAGGATATAAATTGAGCAGAGTTTTAAAAATTCACACATCAAGCAGCCATGGCGAAGTCCGCCATCTTTCTTTTGGGTACGTATCTATGGTTTAAATTGAATTGTATTTTATAATCATATCAAACAATCAACGTCCCTACACTACATAATACAGTTCTCTCTCTTGACCGCACACCACACACGATCAATCGCTCTCCTCATAAACACACTACACGCTTTAAGACGTCGGTTATGCCTTCAGCATGTCTCTACTGCAATGTAAAGTTCTCTCTCTTGTCCCCACACCACACACGATCAATCGCTCTCCTCATACACACACTACACTCTTTAAGACGTCGGTTATGCCTTCAGCATGTCTCTACTGCAATGTAAAGTTCTCTCTCTTGTCCCCACACCACACACGATCAATCGCTCTCCTCATACACACACTACACGCTTTAAGACGTCGGTTATGCCTTCAGCATGTCTCTACTGCAATGTAAAGTTCTCTCTCTTGTCCCCACACCACGCACGATGTAGCTCTTCTCAATTTCTCAAATCATGCCCATTTCACTACAGCCCTCGAGGTCTGTAACCAATTTATGTGGTTTTGATTGCCCTCGGCAGTCCTAACTTTTGACGTTAAAAGTAGTTTAAGGCTCAAGGGCCTAATTTAAAAGCAACTTGTAATTGTATCATATAATTTACTTAGGCCGACTGCCGCATCTCTTGTGTTAGCGGTATATAAAAACTTTATTTATATACAGGTTGATATAAAAAACCACCTCGACCCTCTTCACATTGAATTTATTTTGCCAAAACATTTGGTGACCAAAATATGGTGTTACGTTAAATACATTTGTCCTGTTGTTTTGCCTCAATAGACGAGTAAAAGTCAAGTTCGTAGTCACAATATGACTTTCGTGAAAAGTAACTCCATTTTTTTCTATCGCTTGAATAATTCAACACTTTTTTTCACACAAAATATTCACTCAAATTCGTTCGATCCGGCTGAAAATTGACATGTGGAGGTTTCCGGGGACCCTGATTTTGGTTTCCCAGGGTCTTTGCGAGGCCGTAGGCCAAGATCCGCGTAGGGCGCAGCCCGGAGCGTTCCCTATTTGGAAGCTCTGGTTTATCGGCAAAATAGCCATAAAAGAATTTTCAAGATGGCGGGCTCAAAATTTCGAAAAATACTCCGACACGTCGTTCGCCCCCCTAGTACTAAAGCCGCTCCCACCTTATAAGTTACGCGAGGCCGAAGACCGAGCTTAAGCTTCCCCATTTTTTTTGTAGACATCTTGATAAATGGCGGAATCGGAAAAATGTTTCCAAAATCTTAATCAGGATCTCCTGAAACCTCCACATATCAACTGTCATCCGGATCGAATGAATATGAAAAATGGCCGCCATCTTTGATTCGCCATCTTGAAACAATGTTTCGCTCAGTAAAAGGACATGCGCTAAAGTCGGATTTATTATACGAGTCAGGGATATGACATGTAGAACTGTCAATAAAGTGTCACCTCTGTACAAATTTCATTATGTTCGACAGTTCTATATGTTATATCCTTGCCTTAATAAAAAAATCCGACTATCTAAAACTTTATTGTAAAGTGTTGCAGATTCAAAAATAAGAAAAAGTAATGGATTTTTACACAAATATTACCACCATAAAACATCGACATTTTACAACTTATAAAAAAAAAATCGCCTTTTCACCGCCGTAGCTCGTTAAATATTAAAAATACAAAAAAAGTTACGATATATAAATTATTGGCAATAAGATGTGCTTCAAGATTGTTTATATATATTTTGTTCGTAGGATCAACCCTTCGCTACTTATTTCGAAAAAAAACATTTTTGAGTCTTTTATCCAAGATGGCGGCTCGTGCCTCTTTCCCAAGGTCTAAAACTTGGAGTTTTCATTTGGGACACGACCAATGCAACATGTAATATCAAAATGGCTACTATCTCACATTTTCACAGCATCGAGAATAGAATCGATTCAAAGTCGTGATCTTCACAATAGCTATCTATCTATATACATATAAAATAAAATCATAACAGCCGTGTCTGTATATAAACATCTTTCGAAAAAAGTTATTGCAGTGTAGTAAATTTTTGTCTGTCTGCCCATCTGTCTGTCTCAACGTGCATCACGCAAACACCGCTGTGTTTTAATGAAACTTGCCATAGTTATTACTTATATGAAGGGTTAGCATTTAACGTACCTTTTATTGAGATAAATCATAAAATTCCCATTGAATCACAAGATCACGCGATCCAAGTCACTAGTTATATATCTGTAAAGAAAATATATTTCTTTCTGAAAAGAAAACCGCGCTGTCGGTAGCTAGCTATCAATATGGCGTCAGGTGAAGAGAATCGTGCTGACTGTCAACATTGTAGGTAGTTAAATAAGAGTATTGTAAGGAAAAATAATAGATTGTAGAAATTATTGAAGAATAAACTTTATATGTCGTTTCTTTGTATACCGAAGCAACACAATATATAATAGTTAGTTTCATTTGACAATCCTTAGCAAGAGAAAATAATCGACATTATATAAATGTTTTTATTTTTATAGCGCTAATCAGCTACGCAGCGGCCGCTCCCTGGAGATGCTCCAGTAATGGAGGCGCCACGGTCTGCGAAGGAACCCAGGGGAACCCCATCTTTTGTCCCCCCTATATTAGCATCGGGCGTCCCGGACCCCCATGCTGCTGTTCGACTGTAGTCTACACTCCACCTTGCCCATGTCCGCCACCATGTCCGCCGCCGTGTCCTCCACCTTGCCCATGTCCGCCACCGTGTCCGCCACCTTGTCCTATCCCCTGCCCACTTCCCTGCCCACTTCCCTATCCTCCACCCTGTCCCATCCCATGTCCCCCATATCCACTACCTTGTCCGGACCCGTGTCCACCTTGCCCACCGTGTCCTCCACCATGTTGGTAGACACATCTATCTCCACTTTCTAACGAGATCTCCTACGCTCTGTAAATAGGATGCATTTGAAATTCAATTCATAGATTATTTTGCAATTATGGTTTTTTGGTGGGAAACTAAAGTTATCTATAGACGGTGTATTTAATTGGCTTTTCCAAATTAAATTTTAATATTTGTTTTGTTAAATTTTTTATTTTCATTTTTATTTTTTGACAATTATATCCAAACCATACTTTGGCAGTTTCATTCTATAAAAAAGGTACCCAATAATGTAGTTCTATGTACATATGAATGTTTCGAATAGCAAATAAACACTATTCACGAATACGAAGTTAAGTAATTTATAGGATTAGTTCAATGTAAGGTTTGTGCTATAAGTACAGGGAGGAATAGGATAGGATGGGAATAGGCTTTTACATATAGGCATATCTCACTCACTACCGAAACACGAATGTACGTAACATTGGGAAAATAGGATAAAGTGGGAAATGCAGTACATTTCAAGGTTGTCTTCTGTGAGGGAGAGTTGTGAAATTTGACATTTGATTCCGAAGTATCTGCTGACAAAATAAATAATTCGATCGTTGTCTCGTGCCATCTGAGTTGTCTCAAATGTCAAATGAACTTCATTCGGGTTGATATATCGGAGTGAACGTTCTCACGGTAGGGATCGCACGAAATGTCGGCAGAAACTTCATGTTTGTGTAACTTTGGAGTACACCCCCTGGATCTGGGGATCTGGATCCCAACCAGGATCAAGTTAACCATACATATTCTAAAGTATAGGCGTACGAAGTCCCGGACACCGCTAATATAGTAATTATAATATGTATCCATCTATAAGGTTAAAATTATATTTACAAAAAAAAAGAATATTTCTCATCTTAGGGAAAAGAGCATCTGTTTTCTAACGAATTTGTCAAAGTACCCCCGACATCCTTTGTCATACAGTTGCAAAGAAAAGTTTGCGCAAACAGAGTTCGTCCTGGGTAAAGGTATGGTCGCAGAATGAGCGATAACAGAGTATTGTCGACCGTTAATATTTCGCGTCTAGCATCGAACAATACCTGTGAACGGAATCGGTACTACGAGCGAGCACGCAACTAAACCTGCTGTGACATTTGCTCAGTTAGTATAGTGCTTTCATAACACGAGAGCGGGTTACGTTTAGTGATGTTTGTATTCGTACAATGTACAGATCCCGGCCTAAAGTAATACACATCGACTACGATCGGATAAATTCGGTTTTGTAGAGCGTCGTCTCTACCGTAACGGCACACGACAGAGACGACGCTCTACTAAACCAAAGCTAACCGATGATCTCTTTCTAAAGGCCCGATGTGTATTACTTTCGGTCGGGAAGTGTTCATTGTTTTAGTGTACCTGAACTTCAGACCACTCAGTTAGGTTCCCAAGACCTCGTTACTACTAAAAAACTGGTAGGATGGAAAATGTACAGCTGAATATATAATCGCAGTTCTGATAAACGACCTACCGCCTGACTTAAGACAAACAACCCTTAAAATATAAAAATTATATTAAAAAGTATTTCAAAGACAAAATATTAAAAAAAAACACCTGTACATAAATGATGTTTACGTACTTACTCGTGAAACCTGTACTGCTGCTCCCGCGCCGGCGCCGAGCCTCGGTTGTTGTGTTGTTTTCATACCTATAGTTGTTATAAACGATGCAATGATGTTACCTTTAAGTGTTATGAGGGGGAGAGTGCACGGTGCAATCCAACAGCCGCTGGGCAGACACCTCTCTCATAGAAGACTACCTTGAAATGTACTGCATTTCCCACTTTATCTTATTTCCCTAATGTACGTACGTGTTTCAGTAGTGAGTGAGATGTGCCAGAGCCCATTCCCATCCTATCCCTCTCCATTTTCTCAACTCTTTCTCCAAATTAATTCCTATATTTCCAAAGGTCGGCAGCGCATCCGGGAGCGTGCCAACGTTTGTTATTTTGGACTAATGTTGGCATGTATCCTGTCTATGGGCTACAGTATCCACTTACCATGAGGTGGACTGTATGCTCGCCTGACGCCTTCGTCCATAAAAAAAAACATATAGATTTACACAAAAATAACGCAGTATATTTTTTTATTTTTTAACTAAATGGTAGAAAAATTTACATTTCGTTTTGAGTTATGTTTGTCCAAATATAAAATGTCAAATGTTAATATTAAAAATCAATATTCGCTCGCAGTGGAACCTTACTTCTGCTTCAAATATGGAAAATGTTTGTTTGTATTCTTGTCTCCAGTAGTTTAGTTCATGTGAATTTGAAATGCTGCAGTCGCCCCGCTTCCACCTGTTTTTATTCTGTACCAACCAGTAATATATATATATGTAGATAGATAAAGCATATCTATACTAATATAATAAAGAGGTAAAATTGTGTGTTTGTTTGTAGGTATGTTGTAGGTATCTCTGGAACTACTGAACCGATTTCAAAAATTATTTCACAAATAGGAAGCCACATTATCCGTGTCTAATTATAGGTTATATTTTTATTAGAAATTTTGAAAAAATAAAACTTATGAACCGAAGCGAAGCGAGGGCGGGTGCTAGTAGATTGATAAAGTTAATTTTCATTTTCTAACTAAGTTAAGATTATTGCTAACCATTTCATCGTACAGATGTTTTATGTATAAAATTATAATGACCTCAAATTATACATTCAATTTAAATATTCTAATAACATTTTTGGAAGGAAATTCCTTTACGCGGCTTGCGGTAGGTGTGATTCGAGAGAAAATGTAACGTCACGTAAGATTTTTACCCCCTCTATATGCCTCCCTCTTTCTCGCCTTTCTCTCGCTCGGACACGGTATTCGGTAAATTTTAGTAGCGGGCCGATCGTTAGTTCTCTGTCTCATGCCTCGCTCGATCCGAAACGAAAATATCCGATTCGACTACATCGCCATCGCTGATTCGCTGAATCGTATCGTTGTTTTTCGATGTAATTTAACGCATAGTGACATCGATGTTAGAATGATATATTGAAAAATACATGGATATTTGCAATACATCGATTGTTTTTAGAGTTTACTAAGATTATGGTTATAACATGCCTGAAAATGAAAGTATACGGATGCCTGTGCAAAATTTTTAGGTGCTACGATTAAAAATTTGCAGATGTGACTGAATTTTTTGTATTAATAGCCTAGATAACTATGCTATCAATTACAATCCAAAATAAAACTAGAACGGGTGCAGTTTTTTTTAAAAAAAACATTGAATCGAATATTTTTCTTAAAATTTTGACAAGTTATTATTTTTAGTTAACTTTGACACTTCATGGTGTAAAAAAATGTACCTACACCACCATGGCAAGTTATCACAAAAGTTGGCGCAACTAATCAAGATTTCAAAATGATATAATACTTCCCAAGGCATGCCCTAAAATAATCTTTCTTTGGTACTTTTTGGAACAAGAGTAAACACAAAAATTAATACCCTGTGAAAGTGGCATTTTGGACAAGATTAAAGCTTACAGATCCACAAAATTTGAGTTATACAAACAGATAGTGATACCATTACACAATTTTCGACGGATGTGAAGTTTTAAATGAAACAAGTGATAGATTGTAAAGAATTTATTATCTACACTAAAGCAAATGTTCGAACTGTTTGCCATCAGCCTTTATGTACGCACGACATTGCTTTAAAACGACCTTTTAACTAATCATGGATATCGTCGTGAATTGATGTGTTCGGCACGCTCTGAGATTCTTTGACGTAGTTCAGCAACTGTTGATACAGGTTTTGAATAAACCTTGTCTTTTAAGCAACCCCAGTAAAAGAAGTCCAGCGGGAAATACTCTTATAAAAATACTCCCTTCTATCTTTAAATTATCGTAGCTTAATGGAAAGACCTCTTGAGGCAGTTCGTTCCACAGCCTACGGGTTCGCGGTATAAAATGTTTTTTTGTCATCGTCGTGCGGTTCCTCTGCACTTCCTTATCCTATAGTCGACGCGTACAGTGCGCTCAAAAAGATACTTTATATCGTGAACCCGAAAGCTGTTAAATGAACTGCCGGCTGGCGTATTTCCGTTGTGCTACGACATGGGGTTCTTCAAGAGAGCTGTGACCTGAATTCTGCAAGGTTGGCAGCCTACCCGCAAACCCGCTGGTATTGCAGGTGTCCATGGGCGGCGGTGACCACTTACCACCATGTGGCCCGTCCGCTCATCTGCCATCTATTCTATAAAAGAAAATTAAATAAACAATTCCACATTACTAAGAATGTCAACACAATGTTGACGGACTCCTGTTTTTATTGTCATCGGAGAAAACCTAGCTCCGCATTTAAATTAACTGTATTTCTGCTTCTCAAATATTTCCATTAAAAATGCGACAGTATCCACTTACCACCAGGGGAACCGCCTGTTTGTCTGACACCTTTATATAAAAAGAAGACAATTCACAGAAGACCAAAATTTTATTTCAATCCATACAGCTAAGATTTAAACAAACTACTCAGGAAAGCCGTAGGTAGAGATAACGGCGACGAGAATGACGACAACAGTGGTATTCCGGACCCCGGTGGTTGTGGAACCTCCTGCTGGAACTGGGGCCTCGCCAGCAGCGAAGATATGGTGGCTGGAAGAAAACATTAATATGATAACTATAGAACTATCCTCTGAAGCAGAATTTTATTGAAATTAAAATCGAAAACATTTTATTGAAGTTAAAACTAGTGTCCGACCGAAACACAATTTTCAGACCGAAACTGAAACCGTAACCGAATATTCGGCTCCTCTTCTAGTTTCGGCCGGAACCGAAACCTATGTAGTTAAATTAAAATTTAGTTAAATTTACATTATACCTACCCTGAAACCTAGTGTTTTTCCTAGCTTTGTAACAGATTTTTCGATTAATTTAAATAAAAGACTTCAATTTATTAGTAAATCATTATTTATGCGCGAGAACAGACACGACTAACAATTAAACACCGGCCGATGAACTGACTGAGGTTAAGCGGTATATGCGAGTGAATTAGTGAACCCGTTCCGAACATGACCCGACTTCATCCGACAGCTCACGAACGCTAGTTTCGGCCAATTTTTGGCCTAAACTGAAACCGAAACCGAAGCTTCGGTCTTGGATTGCAGCGTGCACTCTCCCCCTCAAAATACTCTCCAAGTCTCTCCAAATGCTTCAAAAATTCATATAGTAACACGTATAGTAACAGGTGATGAAACCTGAATCTAATGCTATGAGCCTGAAACTAAGAGGCAATCTGCGCAGTGGGTCTTTCCTTTTGAAGAGTTGCCGACGAAAGTGTAGAAAGGACGGAGTGTTGAAAAGAAGATGATTGCCTCCAACTTTAGCAGATCGGGCAAGTTTGCAATTATTACTTTAGAAAAAATTAAAACTACAGTAACTGCAGACTGATATGAAATGATATGCTTCCCTTCTGTTTTGGACAAAGTCAAAGAACGACGCCCACGAAGCAGAATAAACCTCCATCACGACAATGACCCACCTCACTCCGCCAGACAAACGAAGTATTAGTTTTGTAAGCAATTGTATTGACATGTCCGACAACTGTCAAAAAGCTGTCAACTGTTCTTGACTCTGACTACAGATTATAAAAACTTTTACGAAGGGGTACAGTAGGAAAACTGTTATTTAAATTCCAAACATATTTTAAGGGAATCTGTAGCAAAGGAGCAGAGGGGGTGAATGCACGCAACTAAATACCATACTTCGTAAATATTTTGGCGTTGTCAAAACAATTAAAACTAACCTGAAAATCGTTAATTCCTATATTATTTTCTGCGTAATTCCGCATTGGATTAAAGATATATTTATATACATATAATGTTGATTATTTTCACACTATAAGGATTGTCAAATGAAACTATTGTGTTGCTTCGGTATACAAAGAAACGACATATAATGTTTATTCTTCAATCCTTTCTACAATCTATTATTTACAATAGTCTTACTGATCTTGACCTACAATTTGACAGCTCGCACGATTGTCTTCACCTCACGCCATCCCATATCCTACCCTCTTTTACCGACACTTAAATAGTCCTACCGACAGCGCGGAGCGCGGCAAAACTCAAATGAAAGAAATATATTTTCTTTACATACATATATATATATATATGTATATATAGGTACACGAAGTGAACACCAATTAAATGTAAACAAAAAGGTACATTATTTCCTGATTGGTATTATAAATCTTTAATACATGTTGTACGCGATAAATTTCTTGCTCATCGCTGGCGGAAAAAAAATATAAAAATCCAAAGGATTACGACGAATTCTCGAATTTCGCTAGACTAAAAATGTTACAGCAAAACTGCTACAAAAACCATATTGACAAAATTCAAACCTCATTGAGAAGGAACCCAAAATATGTATGGTCCTATTTTAAAACTATATAAGTATATATATATATTGAAATTACGCAAATAGCGCAAGATATTATGAAATTTTCAGCACCATACGAAATTTTCGAAAGGGACTCCACACTTTCGTGGGCCAAATGCCACTATTTTATTATTCCACTTCCACTTTGTGTGGAGTCCACTTTCACTATTTTATTATTTCCATTACTGGTCATTTTATTATTTCCCGGAGAAAAAGGACTTCCTACTTAGGAGAAAAGTACTTTACTTATAATGAAACTAGGAGTGTTTCTCATTCCGTTACACTTTCTCTGAAAAATCCCCGAAAATCCCTAAAAACCCGCCAAATCCCTAAAATTCCTAAAAATAAGTAAAAATTTACCTTACCTACAACTAGAATAACTAATATTATCCACCGCATTGCTTTCAAAATAAACTTACGTAAACCTCGACAGCCTTTATATAAACTATATATATTGTTATACATACATATAGTTTATTATACATATAGTATAAATATACTTTAGTATAATGTAATATTTAACAATTTGTTTGTCTGTTAATTAATTTATTTATTTAAATAGGTCGCCAACGAAGTAAACACTGGTATAACATTTTTTTTATGGTCGATGGCGGCAGACGAGCTTACAGTCCACCTGATGGTAAGTGGATAATGTCGCCCATAGACATCCGCGATACATGCCAACATTAGTCCAAAATGACAAACGTTACGCTGCCTACCTTGAAATGTACTGCATTTCCCACTTTATCGTATTTCCCCAATGTACGTACGTGTTTCGGCAGTGAGTGAGATGTGCCAGAGCCCATTCCCATCCTATCCCTCCGCATTTTCCCAACCCTTTCTCCAAATCTATTCTTTCATCTCCAAAGGTAGGCAGCGCATCTGGGGGCATGCCAACGTTTCTCATTTTGGACTAATCTTGGCATGTATCACATATCCCTATGGGTGACAGTATCCACTTACCATCTGGTGGACTGTATGCTCGTTTTCCGCCTTCGTACATAAAAAAAAAAACAATACTTTTGGTGGCAGACAAAGCCGCCAACGAAACAGTTATAAATATTTTTCGCACTAACGTTTAATATTTTCTATGGTTTCGCATAATCGATTTGAATGCTATTTAACATATTCATTTCCTATTAAAACTGTGAACGATAATATTTAATTTTATTACTTGCTGAGAACTGTAATAAACATACATTATATAAATTTATGTAGGTACTTGTATTGATTCTACGAACTATGTCGGTTACTCTACTTCTGTGGCGAATCTCTCGGATCCTATCCTGCAAAAAAACTCCAAGCATAGCTCTCTTCGTATCTCGCTAAGTTCTTTTTTTCTATAGAAAGAAGGTGGAAAACGAGCATACAGTCCGCCTGGTGGTAAGTTTTTTTTATATAAAAAAGTGGGCAGACGAGCAAGCGGTCCCGCGTGATGGTGAGTGTTACCGCCGCCCATGGACACCTGCAACACCAGGGGGCATGCGGGCCTATAAAATCCTATTCACAGCTTTCTTGAAGAACCCCTTGTCGTAGCTTAATGGAAAGACCTCTTGAGGCAGTTCGTTCCACAGCCTACGGGTTCGCGGTATAAGATAATTTTTGGACAGAACAGTGCGCGACACCTGCGTATCGAGGAAATGCGGATGGACCGCACTTCTGTGACGGGAGGTGCGCTTATAGAAACCCGAGGTGGGAATTATATTGAACAATTCTTCAGAGCATTCCCCATTGTACAGGCGGTAGAACACACAGAAAGACGCAACGTCTCTCCGAATGCTAAGGGGTTCTAAACCGCCCGTGAGAGTGGGATCGTCGACAATACGAACAGCAAGTGGATAGTGTCACCCATAGACATCCGCGATACATGCCAACATTAGTCCAAAATGACAAACTTTTGGCACGCCCCCGGATGCGCTGCCTACCTTTGTTGATGAAAGAATGGATTTGGAGAAAGGGTTAGGGACGTGGGAAGGGATAAGATGGGAATGGGCTCTGGCATATCTCACTCACTACCGAAACACGTATATACATTGGGGAATATGATAAAGTGAGAAATGCAGTACATTTCAAGGTTTTATTCTGGGAGAGAGGGGTAACGAGGCCAGTTGAGTGCGCCGAACGGCTGTTGGATTGCAGCGTGCACTCTCCCCCTCCATAAGCTACTTTGAATTTATTTATTATTATTATTAGAATAACTGATTTCTCGAAGCATAAAAACCTACAATAAAATCAGCATGCCTCACATGTTTTCAAAGGAAATATTGTTCATTCTATCGCTTCGATTTGATTCAATATCCTCTCGCCGTATTTTTTCCGCTATTGTCGGGAAAATCCACGCTTTTGTGCAGTTCTTATATCGGGAAACGGGTGTATGTCGATTTGAAAATATCTTTCATATAATAGATTTTTCAAATACATGCCGCGACGTTTGGCAACAATGACGAACTTCGTCAGAACCGCAGAGTGTTATGAAAGGTTTCCTTTATTTATTTACCAGCTTCTACCCGCGGCTCCGCTCGCGTGAACCAAGCAGCTGTAAAAGATTTTTAACTCCTGTAACAGCACCGACATGATGGAATTTATGGATGAAAATCCATCCAGTAGTTTTTATATTTTTCTCTATGACTCAACTGCCTTGTGTCATATGAAGATAACACATATAACAGCTATCCTTCTGGATACTTAGCTATACATGAATGAAAACCTGATCAACATCCGTTCAGTACTTTTTACGTTTAGTGATGCTCAAACAAACAAACATACAGTCAAAAATTTTAAAAACTACTTACTGTTTTGGGTTCTGTGGCTTCTAAAGAGACCCCTAACTTTTTTTAAAAGTTAAAATTAAGGTCTATGTACTGACTCAACCTTTTTACTGTTATATTATATACTAGCTGTGCCCGGCCACGCGTTGCTGTGGCTGCCCAACAGATGGCGCTTAAACTGTTTTTTTGGGTAAAAAGCATGTTTTCACCCTGTGATAGGTGTATAAAAATACGCGTGTATTCGAATGCAACGTTGTGTCAAAATTTCAAAGCAATCGGTGAAGAACTTTCGGAGATTTAAGATTTTGAACAAACGAACGTTTACATTTTTATTTATATAGATATAGATTGGGATTATTTTACTATATTCATATAACATAGTATCATCATAGCATCATCTATATAATTGCATTAACATATAAAGTCCTACAATTATTAATAGTGTATATATTTGAATATGTCAATCTACACTAAAATTATTATATCTGGTCAAAAATTAACACTTGTATTTCATGACATTATTATTATATTAAAAATAATAATAATGACTTGTATTTCATGACACGCCCTCGCTTCGCTTTGGTTTATAAACATTTTTTTTTCAAAATTTCAAAATGAAATATAGCCTATATTAAACATGCATAATGTAGCTTCCTATTTGTGAAAGAATTTTTAAAATCGGTTCAGTATTTCCAGAGATTACCCTCAACATACAAACACACAATTTTACCTCTTTATTATATTAAGTATAGATAAATAATTGGCGATTAATTTACTCATATGGTGCAAGTGTTAGTAGATTTTACTGAGGACAGTAGAGTTGGAAAAATAAATTTAAATATTCCGTGCCATTTAGCGTGGCAATAGCGGTGATTGCCTTGACTTTCACTCCGTACTTAAAGGTAGTTTTCTATGAGAGAGGGGTAACGTGGCCAGTCGAGTGCGACCAGCGGCTGTGGGAATGCAGCATACACTCTCCCCTTAACGTGCGTCGTCAGTGTTCCCAATTATAAAAATGGGATGAACGTATACAGGCTGATATAGGAAATACATGCATTCTCCTAACACTGAAGTTATTTCGTGAATACTGACACCTTTGTTTTACGACCTTTTATAATTCAACACTTGTTTCCAACACACTCGCGCAGCGTACGTACACTCGCACCGATATACATAGATGTAGGTATCTGATAGTAGCGGTTCGATTAGCAGCTGTTTATAATTGCAGTGCGCGGCGTTGCCACCAGTAGCAGCGTATAATGAGTACTACAGAGCAACTAA